>CP141129.1:3750000-5000000 GCA_035236585.1 Warburgia ugandensis | reverse complement strand
AAGTTTCATGGTATGACTCATAAGTTTGATCTTATGATAATTAGTGTAATGCTATACATCTCCTTTATTCTTATAAATTGGTACTATAAAGCTTTTCCTCCATTCGTCTAATATTTTCTTCAATTTTACAATCTTGTTAAAAAAGCTTTGTCAATGAAACTACTCCAATATCTCTCATATACTTCTAAACCTCTATTGGTACATCATAATGCCCCAGTATTCTAATCCTACTATTATATCTACATAGTCCAACATTATATGTGTTTGGGTCTTTCAATCTCTATATTCTCAGAAAAATTGACATTTAACAAGTTTTGAAAGGGGCTTTCCCATCTTTGGTTGATTTTGTCATATTTGACTAGTATCCTTTGGTCATTACTTTTACTATATTTAACGTAGTCTAAGTCCTTACTATTTTATTATCTTATTTTTGCAAGTTTGCATATATCTTTCTCACCTTCTCTTAACCTAGTCTATTATAAAGATAATCATACACCTTGAGTTTTTCCCCAATTAGTACTTTGTTAATGACCTTTTTATCATTCTTATTATGTTCAAGGTTTTCGTTGTTTCTAGTCCTTTGCCATGCTTTAAAACCACCCATTTTTCTTTAGTAACTTTTTTGTGCATTTTTACTCAGCCACCAAGTTTCCTTTGCTAGTTGTTGTTTACCTTTAAATACTCCTAAAATATCTTTTGTCACATTCTTAGTGGACTTAGCCATATTATTCCACATGGTATTTACATCTATTTCATTTATCCACTTTCCTTCTATCATCAACTTGTTTGTGAATGATGTTATCTTCTCTCCTTTTAAGTTCCACAACTTAGTTTTTGGGCACCTATTAAGTTTATTTTCTTTCTTCCATCTCTAATTATTAATATCCATAACCATTAACTTGTGTTGTATGGTTAAACTCTCACCGAGTATCACCTTACAATCCTTGCATATTAATCTTTCAAAAATCCATTAGTAATCTCATTTCTTTCTCTAATACCATACCCTCCATGTACCTATCATATCATTCCTTTTCTTTTCCCACATGACCATTAAAGTTTGCTCCTATAAATATCTCATGTTTGGAATTTCTTGCATCACTACCTCCGTATCTTCCTAGAACTGTCTCTTGATTTAATCTTCTAACCCTACCTATGAAGCATATACACTTATAACACATGATCTTTTCTCCTTAAGACTAGTTTTATTAGTAAAATTCTATCATTGGTTCTTCTAACATCTACATCTTTATATTTTAATTCTTTATCGCCAATATCTCTACACCATATCTATTCCTACATATTAGAGCTTATGCCCATTGATGTCTCTAGTTTGTCCCTTTTCACTTGGTTTCTTAGGCACAATATATGTTGACTCTCCTACGTTTCATCATATCTACTAACTTCATATTCTTATATGTCAATGTGCCCCTAATCCATGTGGCTATACAGATCTTATTCTCTTGAGCTAATCTCTTTACCTGAACACATTTAGAACAGCATGGAAACCCCCAGCTACTTTCCACTATACTAGGGTCCTAATGCAGTATCATTTCTAAGGGAACCCTCTCACTGCACTATTGCTTACAAATAATGCCCTAGTAACCTTTATCCATTTCTCACTGTATCCAGGCTCCTATGCGATATATCACTTATGAGGAACCCCCTAACCTAAGGAAATATCTTAGTCTTTAGATTTATATTATAAGATTTGCCAAAAGATTTTACATCAACCAGCAACGACACAACCCTCTATTCAAGCTTGGGGCCAACAACAAGATCATAAAACCACTTAGGCAAAGTTCACTTTGGTCTCTATACAAATAAAAATGTATTTTAAAACATTACAATATACATTGTGGGTCTCAAAGTAGATGTCCGTCAACGTCTATTGACATGTATCAATGGACATTGGACGAAAGGACTTTATAGAAAAAAGTTTTTCATAGTTGAAGGACTAATCTGCAAAAATAAACGTTTAGAGATTAAAGTGTAATAAAATGGTTAAGTGTTGTAAACTACAATTTTTCCTAATTCACTTTGTCTATGAGGTTCGACGACCATTCATACTTTAGTACAATCGATCTTATATACTTGCAAGGATTTTGATTTGAAAAATGCACCATAACAAGTGCCTCATATACATTAGCATGACGAACCATTGTTTGTACAACCTGAGCAACCACGCACACTCTTAATTTGCAAAAGAAAAGAAGAAAAAAAAGGAAAACGAAGATCATTCATATGTAGAAACATAGGTAGACCAATCATATCATTTTTCTAGATCTCACATGAAACTCAAATACCCACTCATTCCAGCAAATCTTACACCTACACCAATTGGCACACTGCTGAATACTACGTTTCATGTCGGTCATTCGACCACGATCCCTCTTATTTTAAGGGCGTCCAGCTTCTTAGGTCTTCTGTAATTCTTCAGTAAGAGAGAGCAGCAGACCACGCTAACTGAGGATGCTGCCATTGCTGCACCGGCAGTGGCAGACGGAATCCAGTGGATGGGAATAGGGCCCCGGCAGCAATTGGAATCCCAAGTAGGTTATAGCCAAGGGCCCAAATGTAGTTTAGACGGCTCCGAGTGAATGTCTTTCTAGAGAGGTCAATGGCCGTTATGACATCTTCCAAGTTACTCTTCATGAGAACAATGTCAGCAGCTTCAATAGCAATGTCTGTGCCAGCGCCAATTGCCAATCCAACATCGGCAGCCACAAGTGCCGGCGAGTCATTAATGCCATCTCCAACCATTGCCACAGTTAAACCAGACATGTTGAGAAGAAAAGGCAATACTGCAATCGTTATCAAACTCAAGCATAGAGGAACCACAAGATCATTGTTAGACCTTTTTCCCTTTTCCATCGTTTCCATATGTATTAGACTTCTTTTTCCCACAGAAAAAATATAGAATATAAACCTTGAACGCTGGATGGGAGAAATATACAAGTTATATCTATATGTGTGTGTGTGTGTGTGTGTGTGTGTGTACATATGTATACATACATATGTATATATGTATATATGGGGAGCAGTAATTTCGGCAAGGAGTTGCATGTGTAAATTGCAGGTGATATTTAATTGGTTGGGAAAAAGTTTCTAACTGCCTTTCTCTCTAACTTTTTCTGTTTTTTACTTTTTTCCAGCCAATCAAATGTTACTTGCTCCTTACACTTGAATGAAACAGTTGAAATTAATACACACATATATATATTAACACACCCCATGTGTGTATATATATATATATATACACATACATATATGTTCAGTTATATGTACGATGATATAACATAGAAACAAATATGTCCATCGTACCTGTAACTCCTTTACTTTCTCTACTTTGTGGTGTGGTTGGGCTTGTGCAACAACATTCTCAATCCCGACTTCCTTGGCAATAGAATTTGCAGTTCCTTGGTTATCACCTGTTACCATAATGCTTTGGATCTTCATTGACTTGAGGATGGATATGACATCTTGAGCACCAGGCTTTAGTGGATCAGATATAGCTATTACTCCAACCACCGCACCATTTATAGATGCCAAGATCCCTGTTTGTGCCATCTCTTCAGTTTCAACAAGAATTTCATCAGCATCAACAGGTACTGGAATGTCAGAATCCAACATCAAGCTCTTGTTTCCAACAATGATTTCTTGGTTTTGTACTGTGGCTTTAACACCATGGCCCGTGATGGAGAGAAACTCTCGTGCTTCTGGCCAGACATGACTTTCATCATCTTCTTTGAATTTCTTGGCATACTCAACAATAGCCTTGGCAAGAGGGTGCTCACTGTTTACCTATGCAGATAAAGGCATGCGAACATTCTAAACAGCAAGACTGGAAGATTTGAAAATCAACTTGGAATTGCCATACTGGAGAAAGAAGAAAACAAATAATAAAATAATGTCTTAGAGTATATCACAATAAATCATCTTAAAGGCCACAGCAAGCGTTGTCCCAAATGGTGGGTTGCAGGGAAACATGCGTTGACCAGTTAGCAAAGAACAAATAATCAGTTCCAATTAAATTATAGAAAGTTGCAGAATCTATCTTTTCTCCCTCCTCCATCTTGTCCTTCCCTTCCTTCTCCTTTCTATTCATAAGATTTTCTCGACTTTTTATTTATAAACGAAAATGTGATTGCCATCCTTCCCTTTATTCGGTTTAACGAATACAAAAAATATAAAAGGGCAGCCCCAGTGCACAAAGCTCCTGCCTATGCAGGGTCCGGGGAAGAGGCGGACCACAAGGGCCTAAAGTACACAGCCTTACCTTTCATTTGCAAGAGGCTGTTTCCACGCCTTGAACCCGTGACCTCAAGGTTACACGATGACAACTCTTACTGTTGCGCCAAGGCTCCCCTTCAACGAATACAAAACTTATATGAACTCAAAAAATAGAGCCTCATTCTCAAGACCACAAATTTTTTTTTGAAAAGATGGCATACCTCAGTGGCAGCAACAAGTTCATAGAAATCACGCAAGACCATATTTTTCAAGAGCCTCGTGCTAACAACTACAGGCTTTCCAACAGTGAGGGTTCCTGTTTTGTCGAACACAATACAATTCACCTACAAATTCCCAATTTCAGATTCCAGTATTAGGACCAACTTAACAGAGCAATTTTTCTACCTATTAGCCTATAAGGAAGAGAATATGATATGATAAAGAGCATTGAGTAGCAGTATAAACAGATGAAAAGAAAAGGGGGAAAATGCTTAGACAATTGCAGTTACTTCATCAGGGATGCTTGGGACTATGAATGTTATTTAGATTCCCATCAAAGCATTTGAACGGATCTAAGAATTTCCTAAGTTGATTAGATTACCCAGCTGGTTGATAAAAATCAGAGCATACAAAACCCAAACAGCATTTAAGATTGATTAATAAGATAAATTTTAATTTAGAAAAAAGCAATAAAAACATACAAAATAGGCAAATTGATTCTGACCTTATGGGTGCTCTCTAATGCTATCCCTCCTTTTATAAGTATGCTTTGAGAAGCGCCAACTCCAGTTCCAACCATGACAGCAGTAGGTGTTGCCAAACCCAGAGCACATGGGCAGGCTATGACCATGACAGAGATGCCAAATTGAAGTGCCAGCTGAAAGCTATCCATGGAAGATGGAATCCATGACTTTGGGCATCCATCAAATTTTCCAGCCAAAAACCAGGCAAGCCAAGTGGAAAATGAAAGAACAATAACCTATGAATATGAAAGAGCAATCAAAATATTGACTAAAGGGCAATCATTATCGCATGACATTACGTGAATCACATCAGTTAGAAGGTCAATAACTTATGAGTTTGACATGTCTGAATAAAAAAAGAACCAAGTACAGAAACGAATGAGTCAACCATCAACATAGTCAAATTTTTAGAGGAGTTCTGAACTCAGTCCACCTGGAACCAACCAAAAACTTAGTCAAGTTCCAAACTATCACCACGTTTTTGGACATTTATGCAGTTATTATCAAAGTCTCCTTTTTAATGCTGAACTAAAAGGGCAGCCCCGGTGCACGAAGCTCCCGCCTATGTGGGGTCTGGGGAAGGGGCGGGCCACAATGGCCTAAAGTAGGCAGCCTTACCTTGCATTTTTGTAAGAGGCTGATTCCACGCCTTGAGCCCGTGACCTCAAGGTCACATGACGACAACTTTTACTGTTGTGCCAAGGCTCCCCTTCTTTTTTAATGTTGAACTACGTAAATAAAATCCACTGAGTGATGCACCACCAGGATTCATGAGCTAGCATAATCATGATGGCCACCTTGGTAGGTTGCTTGAATAAGGGGTCAAAGATGATTTAAGTTATGGATGTCTTGTTTCTACCCAAGCAAAAGAACAGATTTTCCAGGGAAACATGCAAAAATGCTAATGAGACTACAAACTGTTCTCCATCTATGATGAAGGAAACACCTACTTTAAGACCACACCTTTATCTTGACACTTCAAAATCCAGGAAATTTTTTCTATTAACTTGAAATGAAATAATTATATGTTAAAAATTTGCTAAAACCATCCTGTAGAAAATTTCCGAGGGATTCCCCCCTTTAGTCCTTGAGAAAATGTCAACCTACACATCAGTAAAGAAAATTAAGAGAAAAATCAATGATCATCCAGTAATGAAGAGCAGATTCACTTACCAGAGGCACAAAGTATTTTGAGATACAATGGACAAATATCAGAAGTGGATCTTTCACAAGGGAAAGCAAGGTAAATTTTCAAAAAAAAGGAAAAAAATGTCCATGAAACAACAAGTTATCCACCAACTATGATGAAAAGAAACAAACAACCTACTTAAGAGCACTTGTGATACTTTTCAGGTGATTCTATTGAACTCTTAAGTTGATGTAGATTCCTTTGATTAATTTGTAAGAAACTACCTATATTTTGTAGATTGATAAGAAACCATAGTTTAGAAAATCAATGAATGGATTCCTACCTTTTATTTTTTAGAAAACATCCAACCCAGAAGGCAGGAATATCAAAATAAAAATGCAAATTGACTTACTAGGGGCACAAAATATTTTGAAATACGATCAGCAAACTTCTGAACTGGCGCTATCTCCATCTGCGCTGACTCCACAAGGCAAACAATTTGTGAAAGAGCACTCTCTGACCCAACATGTGTTGCTTGAATGTGCAAGACCCCATTTTCATTCAAGGTCCCCCCTATCACACTATCACCCTTCCTTTTTGCAACAGGGCGTGCTTCTCCAGTTATCATGCTTTCATTGACATGGCTTTGGCCCCATATAACAAAACCATCTGAAGCAACCTTTCCGCCAGGCATGACTTTAATAATATCATTCTTCTGAATCAATCTGCTATCAATTTCTCCATCATTTATCACATTACCTTCACTGTCAAGAGTTAATAGTGTAGCTGTTTCAGGAGCCAAGTCCATGAGTTTGGCAATGGCCTCAGACGTTTTCCCCTTTGCCAGTTTTTCCAAATACTTTCCAAGTAGAATAAATGAAATAAGCATTGAGCTGGTCTCAAAGAAATCTGTTGACTTGAAATTAGGTGAAGTTGCAGCCCTAAGAACAGAATAGACTGAATAGAAGTACGCTGCATTGGTTCCCAGAGCAATCAGAACATCCATAGTTGCAGAACCATGGCGTAAAGCCTGATAAGAACCAGTATAAAATCGCCAGCCTATGATAAACTGGACAGGAGTAGATAATATCCATCTCAAAAGTTCTCCCATGGTTAGCATATTTACAACTTTGGTATCTAATACATGTTTAAGCCCTGGGATATACATAAATACCATTGAGGTGAGAAACACTGGGATTGTAAAAATCAAACTCCAAAGGAAGGATTCATAGTATTTCTTAATCTCCTCGCGCCTAATCGGTTCCCTTCCCTTATCATTAGGTGATATAGAGGCTTTGAACAGCCCAGACCCTGTTGATTCTATCACCTCAATGAAATTTCTGGGCCCTGTTTGATCTGGCTTGTAAGAAACTGAAACTTTGCTAAGTGCAAGATCAATGTCTATATCCTCAATACCAGGGACTGCTTGAAGGGACTTCTCAATCATCCGCATCGATCTATCAGTGCTAATCCCATCTAGTTTGAGCTCTATCTTGCTCCTGTCTTCTCCAGTGCTAATAAGTACAGCCTTGAAACCAGTATCCCCAATTGCCTCCACCAGTTGATTGTGGTTTACGAGCTTTGGATCATATTGTATTTGTGCATCTTCAGTTGCTAAGGTAACTTGGGCTTTCCAAACCCCTTCAACACCTTGCAAAGCAGATTCAACTATTGTTGAGCAAGAAGTACAAGTCATTCCTTTTATACGTATTCGGCATATGAGTGTAGACTTCTCATTGTCCTTGGCATTGATAAGTGTGGCCTGGAAACCAGCATCTTGTATGGTCTCTCGAATTTGTTCCTCCTACAAAATGCAATCATATATATCAATATTAAGTTCTTAACAAGGATTTGATACAGCATGAACATGGTGCATAATCTTGTGCCTGTAGAATAATCAACTACCCAATTATGATATTATTAGTAATTCTCAAAGCAGAAAATATAGCTAAACTAATTCCTCTGCAATAAAATGCTATTCATGCTCTCAAAATTTGCTTCAAACATCCACTGGTATTTACTACAGCAAATCAAACAACCATTTAGTTTTATGTTTAGGCAAAAATGTTACAGAATAGCAGTAAGATAATGGAGTTGACTCTCATATTCCCTTGTTTAATTGGAGTTTGCTTTCCCACTGCCAAGTTGTGTTATCAATTCCTTCCATTTATTCATCTAAGCAATGGTTAAAGGCTTTTTCACATCTTGGACAGAAGAAAGCAATGGATGAAGAAATGAACCAGATATATAATGTGAAAGCTTGTTGTTTTGCCAAATATAAAATGTATTGTTGACTATAAAGGTCAATTATCTATAAGATGGAAGAATTGAAAGTTTAAAAGCAAGAGCGGTAAGTAAAGCTTACACTGAGCTTTTGCACCAACTTTTTTGAGTCATTTGAACTAGATGCGGGAGAAGTATTTCTTAGTTCGTGTATTATTTCTGTAGCAGCTACATACACTTGCCTCTTATGGCAATTTCATGCCAAGATTACTTTTCAAATAGTGGTCAACAGTATGAAGTTTAGATGAAGCAACAACCAGGATTTTGTTACACATGGGAGTCAGATACAATTTCTAGACAAAAGAAGGGCAATTATGGTTTTAAGCAGTATCGTCATGCAAAGTTAAAGAGTTCAGCACTATCCTCACTACACATGGATTATGGATGTTGACTATTTCATGTTTAACTAGAGCCATTGTACCAACTGCTCTGGTGTGCTGATGTTAACAATATTGTCAATACAAAAGATAAGCAGCAAGGCATTCATGAATTGAAGTATCTTTTGCAATACATTCAGTAAAAGGGCTTCGATCTGCAATCTCTAAGTTTGGTATAAGTTTATCTCCAAATGGAAGACATATATGTCCCCTGTACTTTAAGATCAGCTCAGTTCCTTAGGTCTCTGCAAATTTCACCTAACAGGTTGTACTCCTCTTCTTGTCCTGCTAGACCACTCTGACTCACTGCTCTCACATATTTGTTCCAATTACTGGTTGTCTTAGGAGTAATTTTGACTAAAACTAGTTGTTTGATGGAATTTGATTAATTCTGCATACTAGATTTAGTGATTAAATAAGAAGTGCAGCCTCTAAATGACGACTGTCCATTCAAACATCCACATTCTCTACAAAAAACTTGTATGTGCATTTCTTTAACTATTTAGATCTGATTTTCTAATCCGTGACAGAACTGCTTAGAATCAAACTATCTTGCTATCATCCTTGAATTTCCACTCTAACATCCCATTGATTATTTACCTTGTGTGCAAGGACACAACTTAAAACCTTGTCAGTTAACAAGACAGGTTCTTACAGTCATTCATTTCTATTGTTTAAATGATTCCCATTGCTTCAACTAGTTCCAGTTAATTTGTATTGGATTATAAATCCATATTTTTGTCTCAGAAGAAAAAGCTCATATTTTCAAATAACTTAAGAGCCCATTTTCTTTTTATATTAGGCTTTTTTGGTATGACATTTTCTCTTTATCTCCTACTTGTTTAACTAATTCTTGAAATTTACAAGATCGTTAGTTAACAGTTGCACCATTCGAGTCCTCATTTTCATATTTACAGCTTACCAAGTCATTAAGTTTAACTGGTACTGAGACATGGTGCAATCTGACATTCTGACATTTACTTAAATGCCCATGCATGCTAGTTTGCTAGTTGCTATGTGTCATCTTATTCAAATCTCATCAACTGATGGAGACAATTTTGCTTTTTCTTACTGGTGTTTAAGCTGGTTTTGTCATCTCTTTAAAGAATTATTTCATATCTCTGCCCTTTAGCCTACTCAGTCTTTTAGATTCAACCATCATATAGAAAGAACCGTTTCTTTTAAGTTGACTTGGTCAATTTTTTACTTCACTGCTGGTTTCATAGTGGTAGCTTTGAGTGAGTCTGATGGAAGCCCTCACCCAAGCAAGCTTTTAAAGACAAGGTATGGATATATATGCTGGGCAAGGTCAGTAGATGCAAGGACCTGCAGGGGAATTTTCATAATTAAGACATCCACAGCTGGTCAAATAGGGGATTACTGCAGGTAACTATATTTCAAATTTAGTGTGATTTGTTTAAGTTTTGAAGAAATTATTCAATTAATAGTGTTGATCAGAATTTTATTAATTTGATTAAGTTGTAAAGAGAAAGGATGGCTTGCATGCAACTAACGTTCCTAATTTGTTCTTTTGTTGCATAACTATAACTTGTAGTTGTTGTGGTTTTAGAAGGAAGGATTTTTCTTTACTTTCTCCAGTCCTCATAGTGATGGGGAAAGAGAAGTCCTTATGGAATTCAGTTGAAGTTCTTCAACCTTAAGTTTTGAAGGGGATCTAATCCAGTTATGCCTATACTTCTATCTCTATCAGTAAAGTAAAAGCTGACATACTCCTCAACAGGATTTGAGACAGATTCCCAGGTATAATTCCATAATTGTGACAGGAGCCAAGGTCTTCAAGTTGTTGATGCAACTTTGACATTCTATTGGTAGATTCCTTGGTTCCTTCTTTCAATTCTTTGTTTCTAGATATTGTTTTTCTTGTCATATCTCTGCTGCTAACGTATTGTAGTCTGTTTACATATTCCATAGAACAGTCCATCATCATCATCATCATCATCATCATCAAGACCTTATCCCAATTAGGGGTCAGCCACATGAATCTTATTCCTCCATGTCACTCTATGAAATACCATGGCTTTATTTATTTCTAACGTTTTTAAATCTTTCCTCGCCACTTCTATCCACGTTCTTTTGGGCCTTCCCCTTGCCTTTTTAGAACCTTCTACTTGTATTGCCTCATTTCTTCTAACATGTGCCGTTGTTGGTCTCCTTTGAACATGTCCAAACCATCTAAGTCTAGTCTCCCTCATCTTGTTTCCTATTGGTGTTATCCCTAAATTTCCTCGAATATTTTCATTTCTAATTCTATCCTTTCTTGTCTTACTACTAATCCATCTCAACATCCTCATTTCTGCGATGCTCATCCTATGAGTATGATGTTCCTTAACTGCCCAATACTCTGATCCATAGAGCATGGCCGGCCTTATGACCATCCTATAGAATTTTCCTTTTAGCTTGAGTGGCACCCATCGATCACACAAAACTCCAAATGCACATCTCCATTTGTTCCAACCCATTTGGATTCTCTAGATAACCTCCCTCTCAATCTCTCCACTCTCATGAATCATTGATCCTAAGTACCGAAAGTGGTCTTTAACGAGGACTTCTTGGTTATCAATCTTGACTGGTGTTCTACTCCTACTCTCCTTGCTAAAATTACATTCCACATATTCTGTCTTAATTCGGCTAATTTTAAATCCTTCATATTATAATGCTTCTCTCCATAACTCTAGCTTTATGTTTATACCATCCCTTGTCTCATCAAGTAAGACTATATCATCTGCAAATAACATGCACTAGGGAATCTCCTTGTGTAGATGTTTTGTTAACTCATCTATAACCAATGTGAAAAGGTATGGACTCAATGCTGATCCTTGGTACAATCCTCTAGTGACAGGAAAATCACCAATCACGCCACTAGTAGTCTTAACATTTGTTACTGCTCCCTCATACATATCTTTAATTATGTCTATATATCCCTGAGAAACCCCTTTACCACTCAACACCCTCCATATTAATTCTCTAGGGACTCTATCATAAGCTTTCTCTAAGTCAATAAAAGACCATGTGGAGGTCTTTCCTCCTCTCCCTATATTTCTCTACTAATTGTCGTAGTAAGAAAATAGCTTCCATGGTAGACCTCCCAGGCATGAAACCAAACTGATTCTCCGATACACTTGTTTCATGTCGTAGCCTCTTCTCAATCACTCTTTCAAAAAGTTTCATAGTGTGGCTCATAAGTTTATCCCTCGATAATTAGTGCAGTTCTGTATGTCTCCTTTATTCTTATAGATTGGTACAATAGAGCTTTTCCTCCACTCATCAGGCATTTTCTTTGATCTTATAATCTTGTTAAACAACCTGGTCAACCAAACTACCCCAATATCTCCCATATGCTTCCAAACCTCTATTGGTATACCATCAGGCCCCATGGCCTTTCCTGATTTCATCTTTTTTAGGGCCTCTTTTACTTCAGGTATTCTAATCCTACGTTCATATGTATAATATCCCATGTTATTTAGATTTATAGTATTTTCAATCCCTATATTCTCAGAGCCATTGTCATTTAACAATTTTTGAAAATATGTTTCCCACCTTTATTTGATCTCATCATCTTTGACTAATACCCTTTGATCATCGCTTCTAATACACCTAAAATGATCTAAGTCCTTCTCCTTTTGTTCTCTTACTTTTGCAAGTTTAAACACATCTTTCTCACCTTCTCTTATTCATAGTCTATTGTAGAGCTCATCATATGCTTTAAGTTTAGCCTCACTTACTATTCTCTTAGTAACCTTTTTAGTATTCTTATATTGTTCATAGTTTTCATTATTTCTAATCTTCTGTCATGCTTTAAAACGCATCCGTTTTTCTTTAATAACTTTTTGCACTGTTTCACTTCACCACCATGTTTCCTTTGCTAATAGCCTTTTACCTTTAAATACTCTTAAGACATCTTTTGCCACTTTCTTAATGGACTTAACCATATTAGTCCACATGGTATTTACTTCTGTTTCATAATTCCAATTTCCTTCTACCATCAACTTATTTTTTAATGAGATTATTTTCTCTCTTTTTAAGTTCCACCACTTAGTTTTTGGATGTGTATTAAGTTCAGTTCTTTTTCTCCATCTTTTGATATGGATATCCATAACCATTAACCTATGTTGTGAGGTTAAACTCTCACCGGGTATCACCTTACAATCCTTACATATAGATCGTTCATTATTCTTAAGTAGAAAAAAGTCTATTTGGCTTTTATGAAGTCCACTTTTAAAGGTTATTAAGTGTTCATCCCTCTTCTTAAATAGTGTATTTGCAATGGACAAGTTATATGACAAAGCAAAATCGAGGATATTCTCCCCCATCTCATTTCGTTCACCTATACCATACCCTCCATGTATTCTATCATATCATTCATTATCTTTTCCTACATGACCATTTAAGTCTGCTCCTATAAATATCCCCTCAGTATTGGGAATTTCTTGTATGACTCCCTCCATATCTTCCCAAAACTGTCTCTTGATTATATCTTGTAACCCTACCTGTGGTGCGTATGCACTTATAACATTAATAATCTGCTCTCTTAGAACAAGTTTTATTATTATAATTCTATTACTAATTCTTTTAATGTCCACAACTTTATCCTTTAATTTCTTATCTACTATTTATTCATAGACCATTTCTGTTATTTTCCTTTCCTACGTACCATAATTTATACCCATCTATTTCTCTAACTTTAGCCCCTTTCCACTTGGTTTCTTGGATACAAGTGATGTTAACTCTCCTACGTTTCATTGCGTCTACTAACTCCAAACTCTTACCTGTCAGTGTCCCTATATTCCATGTTGCGATATGAATCTTATGTTCTAAAGATACCTTATTTACTATCGCCTTTCTCGACCTCCATGGTATGAACCCATGTCCACTTTTCACTGCACCTGAGTTCTGATGCAGCACGTCGCTTTCGAGGGGACACTCTAGCAGCCCTTGCCCATTTTTCACTACACTCAGGATCCGATGTAGCGCATCGCTTCTGGTAGAACGCCCTAGCAACCCTTGCCTATTTTTCACCGCACCCCAGATCCAATGCAACGTGTCGCTTATGGGGAATGCCCTAGCTTGAGAGAATGTCTGTTTTCGATTCATGTCATAGTTGGGGTTGCCGTAGTTTTAAAAAGCTAAAGATGATTTTCATTTATTCCTTACAAACTAATATACAAATGCATATTCATTTGCAAGCAGAAAAAAAAAAAAAAAAACAAAACAAAACAAAAAAAAAAAAAAAAAAAAAAAAAAAAAAACAAAACAAAACCATCTTCAGCTTCACCCTTGCCGGCTGGTTACCTGGCACAAGGGTTGCCATATTTTAAGAAGCTGAAGATGATTTTCATTTCTTCCTCACAAATTAATATACAAATGCATATTCATTTGTAAGAACAAATAACAAAATTATCTTCAACTTCTCTCTTGCCGGCTGGCATCTGACGCAAAATAACAAAATCTTTACTTGAAATGGACTTCTTAATTTCTGGCCTGGGAGTTATTAGGAATAAGTTCTCAATATTGTTAAAAGTACCGACTTTGGACTACTTTGTTTTCTGTTTTCAGTGAATATAATGATTTCCACCTGGAATTTGAATTTTCTTCACTTCTAGAACATTTCTGGTAACTTTCCATATCCAGGAATTTTCATGAGCTTATTTTCAGTCCATTGTTCTTGAGTTGTTTCTAACTCGGAAACTGGACTGTCTTATCATTCCTTTCCTTGTTGAAAGCATTCTGAAAATTAAAATCAAGCCTTGGTTTCTTTTATCTTTAGCATTTTGTATACTGATTTCCTTTTTAAGCCTACTGTTTCCAAGTGTTTTCTACGCTTAAATTCTCAGAAACAGTACTCTTAAAAGCTTGAGCAATTGCATCCAAGTCTTAGAAGTTCTTTCATACCATTCCACATCATATTCTACTTCCAACCAACTGTTAGAAGGCTCTCTCATTAGATTGTATCCACTGTTTTACTTCATTACGTCCTTTACACTAGCGACAGGGTGCTTATAAACATGGTACCTCTTATGGAGCAGTTTGGAAGGGATAACAAACGGTGGACAAATCTATCCTTGAATAGTTGTCCTACCACATGCTTTTGGCAGCTAGAAGTAGATATAACCATTCAAAAATATAAGAAAAAGCCCCAAAACCATGCTGTGTTTATTCTTGAATAAGTTATCTATGCTTTAGGCTGTCAAAGCACAGGATATCACAACTTATCCATATATGATTTTGTCCCATAATTTGTTATCCTCATGCATATTAGCTCCTCTAGTCTTGTACCTCTAAACCAAGCCCAAATTCTCAAAACTTCACATTCATATGTGCATTTCAAACTAATTTACTGAGACATCATTGTTTGCATAATTTATCAGATGCAGTTGCTATAATAGCCCACTATGAGAAAAAAGGACAACACCGAGAAAAACTATCTCATGATGATAAATCAAAGATCAGAGTTTCCACCGTTATACATGAAAAAGACAAATACCCAGATCAAAATAAAGCAAGAATCTTTTATCAAAAACTAAAAAAATATCAGAATTCAAAAAGTAAAAACCCAAACCTTTTTTGAAAGGTAAAAGAAGAAAGAAAGTAAAAAACAAACTTACATTAACGAAAACCGGATAAAAGAGAACTTGGGCTCTGTTGTTGAACACATCAACGGCAGCATTTTCAATTCCTGGAAGTCGTTTGATTGCTTTCTCGACGGAACCGGCGCATGCAGAGCAAGTCATTCCAATGACAGAAAACAGAGCCTTCTTTACTTGTGATCCGCAGAAATTATGAGCTGCAGAAAAGCCCTTTGGGTATTTGGGCATGGATGGATAATGTGGCCGAGCAGATAGCTCTCGAGAGCTCTCATTTCCGAAGCATGCGACCGCAAACAGGTTCCTGCTAGCCATTTTTCTCCTCTTTTTAGTAGGAAATTCTGATTCCGGTGGGTTTAAAGGAAAAGAAAGAAGTTAAAAAATAAAAATAAAAGAAAACAACTTAAAGTGGTCAGAAGTATGATGAAACATCTGTTCTAGAATATCAATCTATTTAGGATCTATTCTCTCTTTCTCTTCTGTTTATTTTCTGAAAAAGTTTGGTTAGCTTGTTCCTTTAAATCAACTCTCTTTTGATCTTTTTTTTTTTTGGGAAAGAAATGTGTTGGTTTCAGAATTGAATGAATTACTAAGCATAAGTACGTGGCTGTGCTGGAAATAGAGGCGGTGAGGGGGCGGGGGATGCATTTTGAAACCAACCGGGAAAGCCTACGTCGCAGAAATTCTTCTTCCCCCCAAGCTGGTGTACTATAAGTAATTACGGACAGCTCAGAGTTCTCGAATAGTGCTTGCGCATGTAAATCAGTGCATGGATCTGATTCACCAAAGAGTACGAATGGGTTGAGATGGCTCGTCACCTGGATCTTTCATCTTCTGGGTCACTCCTAAGATATTCGACGCCCAGAACACTCCGCACGAGTTGCACCAACCTGCGGGACCCAATATATTTTTAGCGGGTCTGCCATATGCAAACAGTGAGACCACATAAAGATGATGGACCCACAATAAATGCTTATCAAACCCGTCCATGTGATTTTCAAACAGCTAAGATTGATTGAGCCTCGAATCATAACAAATGTTCCTTTGGTGGAAAACCTTGTTTAAAGTACGGTCCATTTTCAGCAAGTAAGAAACACAATTTCAGGAGGTTATATTCATCCTAACACCTTGATGATTGGCATATAAGTGATCCAGATCTATAGAAATCAAATGGGTGAGTCTGATCAACGATTTATGGAGTCCATCATGCAAAAGTGAGACACACTACAATAAGCAGCTGTAGTTTCGCGTACTATCGTATCATTCCTTTAAGGACATAAGCTCTTAGGTTAAGCGAATGATAGTATAGTGTAGAATGATGGGACTCGGCAAATGTTGATCAGATCCGTCCATCTGGTAACGGGCCTCACCAAACATTGATCAGATCCGTCCATCAGACTATCCCGTTTAGGGGAAATCAAGCGGGTGCTTTTCTTTCTTCTCACGGGATTGGGAGCTTGTGGCGTGGTTTGACTTAACATCCTCCAATATAATATAGTTACCAATAGACGTCACATACCCACATTAACAGTGCAAAAGGACCCCACTTTTCAAGTTGGCGGGGAAATTTGGTTGCATTAGATGATTAGAACTTCTTCCTCTTTGAAACTGTGTTGTTTATGGTGCGGGGTCCACCTATTGATCAGTGGAATTCTGTTTTTTTGGGTGGATTTATTCAAACAGAAATGAATGGGAGGTCTCAGTCCTCTGAGTGAAAGAGCAAGGCATTTCGGAGATATTTTCCTTCCCTTTCTTCCTCTTGCGACGCGGTAATTGATGTTCAATAATACGTATGTGGACGTATGCGACTACGTTGCAACTTTCGAGGGCATGCTTTGAGGTTCAATTCCTTGGTGCTAAAACGTGAAGACACCGATTCCTTGGTGCTGTGCGTCTAAGCTAGTTTATCAATTCGGACCCACCTCACTTCACTTTCTAAATACCGCGATTGAACTCAGATTATGTTTGTTATTGATGTTAATATATCCTTAGTTCTGAAGAGGGTTTTATTGAATGCGCAAAAACAATCGGGGATTTGGACGAAAAGGAAAATTAAGAAGGGAAACAATTTGTTGCTCTGTACTAAGTAGAGAATTTCTATTCTTTCTTTCCTAGGTTGATGCCCTTTAAAAACCTGGAACTCCTTATAACCTCACCAGAAGTTTCAAGGTTTTCCAATATACGACTAAAAAAGAGTTATTGTAGTAGAGAAAGACAAAATATAAAAATCAAGTTTTCCTTAAAAAAAATTTGAACCATAGACAAAGTTTACATAGGAAATTGAGTAAAATTTCCAAGAGCTGGTGTATGAATCAATATATAGCAATATCATTTCCTAGAAGTTTGCATATTATCTTGCAAAGGATGGAGTGGAAGGCAAGAGCTTAGGATTGAAATACTTCACCCTGAAGGCATCATCTTTATAAGTTTCAAACTTTGCTCAATTGATAGTCATTACTAACCTATATGTTCATATATCTTTGAAGAGTCCTGGTATTCTCAAAAGCTAAGCAACATCATCTTATTTTCAGGCACTACCGATTTATTGCTTTTTTCTCATATCTAAGCCACTCAACTTGTATGCCTATTTTTAGCCTGATAATGAAAATCATGCTTATTTAATGATTCTAACTTCTTCTTCTTCTTCTTTTACTTTTATTTCAATTGTTATGATTCAAAGAACAAAGAAATATAAGTTAGATTGTCAAAAGATGAAGCCTAAAATTATAGATAGGCAACTTCTGAAAATAAGATGCTACCTTAGCATTTGAAAATGTCAATACTCTATCTTGAAGAATCATGTGATATTGGATCTTCTTAATCCTTTTCATTTATATGTGTTGCCGAATTATTCTAGGCCTATTACCAAAAAACTAGGAGAAGAATTGGTGAATTTTGCTAATGGAAATAAATGGTTAGATTCAGGCTGGATACACCTATGTTACAGTCATGATCCCTTAACATCATCATTGGTTAGATTTTAATCAAACAGTTATCCTAATTTTGTCTTTATTATTTGGCTAAGTTTATCTGGATTTGCATTTTCCATTAGATAATCTAGATCCACTTTAATAATATAAATTACCCATGATAAAGAAAAGGATATAGACAGTTCATATCAGTAAGTCTCCTTACTTTGTCTTTACTATTTGGCTAAGTCCATCTGCATTTGGATTCTCCATTAGACAATCTAAATCCACTTTAATAATAGAAATTACTCATGATCTAAAAAAAAGAAAAAGAAAAAAGAAAGGGATACATATAGTTCATATTAGTAATTCTTTTTTTTACATTTTAGTTTTCTAATATATTTGTAACATATATCAATAATTCTTCAGACTTGTCATTTTTCTATTATTTATTGAGAAGGAGATGAAGAATGATAAGGGTACCTCACTCATATATTAGAGTTAAATGAAAGGGTTAAGGGCAATGGCACAGGCATGACATTTCTCTTATCAATTTTATATTATTTTAACCGAAAGGTATGCATGGATGAGAAACTAAACTTGACTTCTTTCCTAGTGGATCTTCTCTAAGACTAGAAAATGGAGTATGTAGAAGATGTATGTTGTCAAATGACGATCTAGGGCTCTTGTGAGAATTTAGCCTTTAGAAGAAAAAAATAATATGAAAAAGAACCCTATTTAGGGTTTTCAAGATTTACTCTAATATAGTATGAGGTTCTAGTAAGCTGGAGATGAAAACACTTTTGAATTATTAAGTTAAATGAATGCTAGATTAAAATTAAAGGACAATTTTGTATGCAATAATGAAAATATCCTTAAACAATGTCAATGTGTATTGATATATAGAGAGAGGTTATAATCCAAGTGCCACTTCACTACACTTTCCTTATAAATCTAAGCCATTCACCATGTCGACAATGACTTACATGATCTAAGTACTAGATTTCATGCTCGTAAGATAATTTACCCCATTTATATATATTAAAAATTACATCCATAGTTTATTTCATGCATGTTTCTTAAATTTAAAATCATAGCCAAAAAAAGAATATGATAAAGTATCTAACGTGCATGAAGTTTGATACTGAGACTATGCAAGCTATTTTTGATGTGGTGATTGGCTCAGATGAACAGAAAAAAGAAAAAGAAAAAAGGAAAGCGAGCATGAGGCAAGTAAAGTGGCATTTGAATTACCCAAGTCCAAGAAGCAGTTGGATATATATTAACCAGATTTATGATTGTCTAGTGGATTGTGTCCATTTATTTATGAGTCAAATATTATAAAAAGGATCCATCAGACTAACATTTTATGTCTGTGTCATATTTTAATTTGATCTATCAAATTTTAGATCTGTCATACTGCCTATGTCCATTTAGACCCCCAATTTTGGTGCTTCCAAAAGTTTACATATTCAAAGAGAGAACCCTTTCATCAGCTACTTTTTTCTCTAAAGCATAGAATTAAAGGGATCTATAAAATTTTACTTAGTTCAAGTAAATAGTCAGCCAACTTTAAAGAAGAAAAGGAGAAGGCCTCATGATATTGGATGATATTGACAAGGTCGGTCGTACTTAATGGCAAGGTACTAGCAACTTTTAAGATTCTTGTAAAATAAGGTGTCCATGATCAAGACCTCATTCCTTTATTATCCCATGGTAGATTTTTCAGAAGAAGTTCAACTTAATATTTTTTTTTTATCTTTTATCTCATTAACATCAACCATCCAAGAAAGAAAATTGTTTTATCCTTTAAATATGGCTATTGAAATGTAAATCTAATCATAGTTTAATGTTGGAAATTTTGACTCAACTTGAAATGGAGAGAAGTCAGTTAACTTGAATCAGTTCTAGGGTAAATTGAAAAGACTTGAGACTTTTTTTTTTTTTTTGAAAGTTACTTGAGTCAAAATTTTAATAAAAATTGTTTACAATCTATATTGTTTCACTTAATCTAAAAAGACAATGGATATAGCAACTTGGTTAACAATGCTTCATGATGTTCTGGAGGTCCAAACCCAACCTTATCTTAAGTGGGTGAAGTGTTTTAGAATTTATAGCCGAATTTAAATTTTAAAATTGGAATTTAATTTTGGACAATAGAGTTTGAAATTTTAACATAATCTAGAATCAAAACTTTATGGTAAAGCAGTAGGCTTTTAACATTCCATTTTTGGTTATGTACAGAATTTGGGCTAACTCAAAACTATTATTTTTCTTCTCTCCAAAAATCTAGTTTTTTTTTTTATCAATAATATTGTAATATATCTCAATTAATTAAATGGAAAACTATATCTCAATTAATAAATGTAAGCTTTTAACAAAAATTGTGGGTATAGATTTGAAGTGCCCATTGGTCCCACATTGAGATGTTTGTACTTTCATTAGAAAGGTGGATGTACATATTTTCATTTCAAAAATAGTAGGAGACTATAACGTTGACAACCAATTATTTTGAAGGAAAGAAAAAAGAGCTTAGCATTACCACATAAGTTATGCTATTGGCACATATCTCATCTATAGCATGGGTTAGCACATAGATGGTTCAGATCATTGAGGAAAGTGTTCCTACTTATATGTTTTTAGTATTAGGACTCTTTTAAAATAATCTATTTAGAGTCTTGGTAGGTGTAGGTGCTGTCTTTTTCTCATTCATAGTGATTGTGTTTTGTAGATCTAAGCCATTCATCATGTTCAAAATTGCTTAGATGGGCCAATTTTATTTATTTTTCATTCCTTGTTCTTTTAGCCTATGTATCTTTTGATGAAAAAGTAAGACCATCCTTTTTTTATTATATATATATATATATATATATATATATAGAGAGAGAGAGAGAGAGAGAGAGAGAGAGAGAGAGAGAGAGAGAGAGAGAGAGAGAGAGAGAGAGAGAGAGAGAGTTAAGATAGCCTATGTATCTTTTGATGAAAAATCATGACCATTCATTTTTATTTTATTTAACAGAGACCAAAAGTAGTAGTTAAGATAATCCAAATGAATTGATTTCATTTGGGATACTTAATTTCTATCCGCCAAATAAGATGAATGGCATAGATGTTCCAAAAAACTTCTAAAGGAAGCATCTACTCTTTGAAGAAATTTGTGAGTTCTATGCCTATGGGGATTCATCTATTTATCCATACCTAGAATCAAGGATATTATCTCTATCTATTTATCTCTATCCCTACTATCAAGTTAACCTTATCTCTTGTCAACTCATTTGGGTTAGTTGGATATTTTGACACTAGAAATTAAAGGCCACCAATTTTTGTTGTCAATTAATTTTTATTTTTATTTTTTATTTTTATAATTTTGACAAAATCAATTTCTAGTGTCATTTGGGATAATGTGGAGGCATTTTTGACAATTTTTTGAAGGACCCACTTTTGATGAACATATTTTTTTATTTGATTTCTTTTATTTTTGATGTCATAGTTTCAAATAGGTTTTTATCATTGTGAAAAGGTTCTTTTCTTTTAGATCCTTCATAATAGTTTTTTTTTGTTGTTGAAAAGATTGTCAAAATACTATAATAATTTGCTAGTTTGCAAGGCCCCATCTTTGATAGACTCAATCCACACGTATGATTGCTCCTACTTTAGATGTCCACTAATCTAATAGTGTGCTGATTGGATAATTCTAGCATCTAAAAGTTCTAGCTTTTGTCACATCAAATGGTCAATTTATTGTACGTATTTAGCAGATGAATTCTTTTTTGTGAATTCCTTCTAAATACTAAACTTGAATTCCACCCAAATTCTATCAAAATTACATCCGTATTCCAATTTAAATTTTAAATTTTGAATTCCCAAAAAAAAATTCAAATTCTAAAACTCCACATAGACCTTAATAAATTTGATTACCAAATATGTCAGACCCATATGGAAATTGAGCCAAGTTTACTCAAAGGAGTTTTTGAATTGACTTACAAGTTGTTTAATTGGACTACAATTCCTTTGTATTTGGGAGGATGTTTAATCGATTACTGAAAAGTGCAAAAAAGCTTATCCTTATTTTTATGATGATTGCCTGGTCTTCTATGTGAAATATTATTTTTTGATGGTGATTAAGTGGTCTTCTATGTGAAATATCATGTCATTGATTATTCTATAACAAGGATGGTTATCCATAAAAATTGATCTTTCCAAGATAATCTTCTAAAAAAACTTTCCTTATAAATGCATTTTGGAGCACTTATATAGTTGTCTTTTTGTTTTGTGGATTACTTTAATTATTTTTCCCATTCTTTGTTGTTGATAGGTAAGTGGTGGACTTGAAATAAAAAACACAACCTCAGACTTGGAATAAGTTAGCAAGGAAAAAAAAACATAAAACTAAGGAAACATATCGAAAAAACTCATAGATAAATTGAGAAAAATGCATTACAAGAATGTGCATTTTAGACAATGTTTGAAAATTTTAAAATAATTCTTCATATTTGTGTTTAATTTGGTAATTTAACATAAAAATGAAATTGTCTAAGTTTTGAATTGTTCAATAAAATTTTGGGTGAAAAAGATTTGGGACTTTGTAGAAAATTTTACTATTTGGAGACTTTTGTAAGTATTGATAAGGCACCTGACCAACTTTGCTAGTACTTACATCCTATTAATAAATTACTTTCTTAAGTTGATGTTTTCTATTTTCTCCTAAAAATTTTAGACCTAAACTTTGGAATTTATATTGTCCAAGAATTTTTGTTTTGTTTTGGACATTGAGATAATTTCATAGATTAAAAGGAATTAAAATATTAGTTTTATGCTAAAAAACAAAAGCTATTCCATTTTTGTTTTGAGTGGTAATTTATTTATTGAATAATCTAGAACATGATAAATAACATATTCCATCTAAAGAGAAATAGGCCACCGACAAAGACAAAACTTGGTGTCTTCTTTGCTTTTTAGTTTCTATTACTAGGATAGGTCTCGGAACAAAGGTTGCTCAATGGTGTGTGTATATGAAAGAAGATGGAATTAATTTTCCCCAATCAAAATTGGATACTAAAGTGTTTCTCATCAGATGTTGAACTAACAAGATAGTAAAAAAATGTTATGGTATTGTTGCCTCTTACAACATCCCATCATAGAGTATTTTCAATAAGCCTAGTGTTTTGACCATTTTTACAGGCCTTGCTAAAGTAATAGGACTCAAAGGGCTAGAGAGTCCTATCCAATAGTTAGAGTAAAACTTTTAATATATTTTATTCATTTTTAGATATATTTAAATAATTTCACTTCATGTTCACAAATAACTATTTTTTCACTACACATGTTCACACATAATGGTTCCTTGGAGACCTTGTGTTCAAATTCTAGTGCAAATGATGTACTTTTGTTATGCCACATTTGACTTATCAAGTGATTCAATTTTTTAAAGATAAGAACTTGGTTAGGACATATATTCATTGTATCTACCTACTTACATAGCTTATCGTTACTGGGCTCTTGATAAGAGTGATGAGAACTTCCCTTGCAATGAGGCCTTTTCCCTGGGCAATTGGGGTTACTGGGCTCTTGATAAGAGTGATGAGAACTTCCCTTGCAATGAGGCCTTTTTCCTGGGCAACTGGGGAAGAACAAAACCGTGCGGGGTGTATGGGCACTTCGGCACGAACAATATCATTGCAGGGTGTGGGGCCTCGGGCTGTTACATTTACAAGCAAAGAATTACAAAGCAATTAAGACACATACTCTTGCCTACACACTTTCCTAAATCTAATCCCTAGCTAAAGGGGATAGGGTGACTCTAACCAATGAACAAGCATATTGGAAAAGTGATGTCAAGTTGTCTGCTACTAAGTTTGCTATACATTTGTGGATTCTTGGACAACTTACTATCTTCCTTTTCTTTGTCTTTCTTTGAGTGGCGGCATCTCAAGGCAATTTCCATAACAAAAAGGATATGTAGATTGGGATAAGTTAGCTGTGATTGGGATAGGGTTGGAGGAGTAGATTATGATTCAAGTTTGTAGAATGACAAAGTGTAAAGTGAAGAGAATTCCATTTCTATATTTAGGAGTGCCAATTTGTATGGGAATTAATAGAAAGAAGAAATGAGATGGGTTGTGGAAAAAATTCAAAAAAATTGGTTACAAGATACTTGTCTTTGAGAGGTAAAAATTGTGAGGAATAAGATTAAAGCATGCAGTGCCAATTTTTTGTAGCAACATCATGGTAAGAAGAAGCAAGACTTGGTAAGATGGGAAAGGGTATGTAAATAAAAACAATGGGTAGGAGCACCTATCTATTAGAAAATTTGAGGAGTTCAACAAAGCTCTACTTGCTAAGTGGATTTGAGGAGTTGTGGAAAACATTGGTTACAAGATACTTGTCTTTGAGAGGTAAAAATTGTGAGGAATAAGATTAAAGCATGTAGTGTCAATTTTTTGTAGCAACATCATGGTAAGAAGAAGCAAGACTTGGTAAGATGGGAAAGGGTATGTAAATAAAAACAATGGGTAGGAGGGCCTATCTATTAGAAAATTTGAGGAGTTCAACAAAGCTCTACTTGCTAAGTGGATATAGAGATATGAAGAAAATTGGGATCGTTTATGGAGAAGGTAAGAGAGATAGAAGTATGGGTATGATAGAGATACATGGTGGTCTACAAAACCCTAAGATCAGAAGTGTTTTGGTTTTTTGAAAGAATATTATGATCTTTTCACAAGAGATACAAACAAATTCTAATATCATAGTAAAAAATGAAGTGAAAACATCTTTCTGGTATGATAATTAGATGGAGATCCCCCTTGGGTATCACTTTTGACAAAAATTTTGCAATTGTTGCAAATAAGGAAGTAAAGGCTACAAATGTAATGACAAAGGAATATGTGATTTGGGACTTGAATTTGAGAAGATAACCTAGAGCCA
Source organism: Warburgia ugandensis (assembly GCA_035236585.1). Taxonomy (NCBI): domain Eukaryota; kingdom Viridiplantae; phylum Streptophyta; class Magnoliopsida; order Canellales; family Canellaceae; genus Warburgia; species Warburgia ugandensis. The sequence continues at coordinate 4,974,803 of CP141129.1, read as the reverse complement.
AAAAACTCAAATAGTATGATAAACTCATGTTGCTCCTTAAGAGACTAACTTTCTACCTTCTCTTATAGGTATTTCCAAAATCTACAAGCAACTTATTGGTTTAGTGGATGTTGATTAGAGGAAAGGGAAACAAAAAACTCCCACAGAAGGTTATTATGCCTCTTATTTGGTGACAACTTTGGAATGAGAGGAATCTCACATGTGTTTTTTAGAATGGAAAGTTCCTGCCAAATCTATTTGTTACAAGATAAAAGTTCAGGTAGTACATTCAATACGTGCTCATGGTATTGTCATAGAGCATACTTGCTCTTAGATTTTGCAAATTTGAATTCAATTTGGTTCATTAATAGAGAGGAGGGCCAAAGAAAAACCTGTGTGGAAGTCTCCACCTCAAGGATGGTATAAAATGAATTTTAATGGTGCTAGTATTGGAAAACCACAGGTGACAGTCTTCAAAGGAGTGATTAGGAAACGTGATGGAGCTGAGGTGTTAGAATTTAAAGGGAATTTGGATCATGTAGATTCTGTAGAGGTTGAGATGATGGCTATACTTGAATGCTTATGTGTTTAGAATCATGACTAGTTCCCTCCTTTAGTAGTAGAAGGTGAATTAACCAATACAATTAGATGGGTAAAAGGTTTTAAGGATCCACATTAGAGGTTTCTGTCCTTATAGATCACATTTTGGAATGGACATGAGATAAATAGACTATTTTAACCATATCCTTAGATCTATAAATCAAGCTATAGATGATTTGGTAAAACAAGGAACGAGAATTATAGGGGATTTGTAGGTGTAAGTACAAATTTTTCAATGATGAGGAAGACAGATTGGAGGGAGGTTTCTATGGATTGAGATTGGGGGGGGGGGGGGGGGGGTTTACAAAGCTAAAACAAGTTGAAAAAGTCAAGGTTTTATTTATTTTTTGTCTATGTCTATTCTACATATATGTTTTGATTATCATTTCAAGTGGGGGATTGAGATGAATCCAAGATATGTAACTAGTGTTAGACATGTCTAGATTGTTTTATTTGAAGATTGAGTGGAGTGATGTATGGTGATCATCTCAATCACTTAACTACTTTGTTTATCCTCAAATCAATTTACTTATGCCCTCTTAAAAAAAGGACATGTAGATAAGCCATTCAAACTATAAAAAAAAAAAATCGTGGCACAAGGTTGCTAAGCTATTGTAATTGTTTACAATATCCCAAATTTGAAGAATTAGAATAGAAGGATGAACAAGTTGAACATGAAAGTAGTTGTGGAGTTTCCAATATCTGAAGGGTGAGTTTTACAACTTTAGCTTAGCTTTATGATTTATTGGGGAATGCAAGAGTGGATACATAATTTGGTGATCCAAACCATCTCTTGACCAATGGACCTCATGCATTTTTGGTGGTTAAAGCATCTTGAATTCAATTTATTTCTAAAGCATCCATGTACACCGTTAAAATAGTATTGGATAGGATCAATCATCAAATGGAGAAGATTTTTGGATTGGTCAATTCTTATCTAAATTTTTTTGACTTCGATGTTCCATTCTCTAAAGTGTTCATCCATTGGATGATCCTAGCTATCATTTTAATGCATTGTAAAATGAATGGTGAAAAGTTTCACCATCCATTTTATATATCTAAATGCTGCAATTTTTGGGATGATCTAATAGATAAGAATTCTAGAGCATCACCCATTTGTATCAAAGGAAATATTATGAAAAATCTAGATCTTCATAAATCTAAGCCCACTTAGACTTATAGCCCTTTGCTACAGATTTTATATAAAATATATAAATGTTTGTTATACCTTAGAATTCAAATGAATAAAAGCTATATCATCTAATGGAGAATCAATTCTGGGGTTTGTCCAATCAAACATAGGTCCATCCATCACTGGTTTAGAATCTTCAGATCACCAAGAATCATGTGCCACAAGTACTTATAGCAGGTATAAGTTATTGTACTTTGATTGGCCAATCACCATGTAAGAGAGAGAGAGAGAGAGAGAGAGAGAGAGAGAGAGAGAGAGAGAGAGAGAGAGAGAGAGAGAGAGAGAGAGAGAGAGAGAGAGGTATAAGTTATTATACTTCAATTGGCCCATTTATTTAATCTTTTAGTGATCCAAGTCATTCATTTGATTTCGCCTATCCAAGATAGCCTAGGCACCAAACATCTCATGTATAGGATGAAAGTAAGACATTGTTTCTTTGCTCTTTTACGGCTTCAAACTAGATAGTGCAACATAAAAACAACTCAAAGAGTTTTATTTCACAACAGAAAAAAGGTCTAAGAAATGGGTCTTAGAGGTATCAAGTGGATGAGATATTTGGTACCAAGGCCATCTAGGACAAGCAAAATTAGATGAATGGCTTGGATCACTGACAAATGAAAGAAGTGGGAACATGTATATTCTTTTAATGCAAAGCTTTGCATGATAAAAATTCTAGAGAGAGAGCTTACCAAAGGGACACCAGAGCTTCTAGGATGTAGTTTAACATGTGGCTAAGATGCAACAAATTTGAGTGACTTCATCAGGTTCCTACATCAATATGTTTAGAGGGAGAGGGAGTTGTAGAAAGCCTACACTAGGTTATTGGAAGGGGGAGAGGGAGAGATGGAGTAGGTTTGAAGCTAAAGCGATAGCAAATTTATAGACAATGAAACCCTTAACATAAAATTAATGGTACCAAATCTTGGTATTGTTATGCCTACTCTTGTTGTAAAAAAGAAAAGAAGTATTATCATGCCTTAGAACATGACTACAAGCTATGCAATTCACTTCTTGTAGTTGCATTGGCTGATATAACTATCCACCTCTCTCCCAAAATGATATGGTAGTCCTCCAGCTTTTTTGTTTTCTAGTCTTGCTAAATCTCCAATTGGTATGTATACCATGTGGTGTTTGTGGCCCATGCTCCAAATAGGAAGCTTTGAATCAGTTGAACTGCCAGAGTGGCAAGCTCGGAGTCACTGTTCTTAAGAAACTTCCTCAAACTAATTTGTAGCTTCCTAATTGGAATCTTTCACATGCATTGAACATTCTTTTGTGCAGTGTTCGTATGTCTCCTCTCTTTTCGCATGTGGCAATAAAAAAGAAGCCAAGTGGTCACTTTAGCGAGGACACAAAAACAGGGTGCGAGAGTGTCTCTAATGATTAGACCAACTTTAAGTCACTTTTTTTTCTCTAAAGTTCTTCTAATGGATGCAAGAAATGGACACAAATTAGATAGCCTCAGACTTGGATATTTTGAAACCATTCATGTTTGGATTGTGCTCTTTAGTCTATGTGTCAAAAATATGCCCAGGGAGGCTTCTAGCTACTAGATTTTTTATTTAAATTTTTTAATGGATATGATTTAAAAATAGAGAAAGTCATAGCTGATATGAAATTTGGTAACTAGCCAATATAAGGTAAAAGGAACATGATAAATTATGATGACCTAGGTTTTTAAAATACTTTTATACATTTTTTTTTTCAAAAAGTGGGACCCCGAGTTTTAAAAGAGAAAGTTGAAAATCAAATAGCCAAACAATTTTCAAGGAAAACTCATTTTTTCAAAATAATTGGGTGTCATCTTGCATTCTGTCATTAACTACTTACCATGAAATACATACATATAAAATGCACACACACACACACACACACATAGATATGGAGATGAAAATAAATTTTTTTTTTTGAGTAAATAGTAATAAGAGAAACGTTAAGGTTAGAATCCATCCCATCTGCACATACAGTTCTTGTATAAGTTACATAAAGATGTCTAGAGTTTACATTTCTCAAATAAATTCATAACTAGTCCAAAATCCACTACAGATTGAAATTCTTAAGAATCACTAAGTATATACCCTCAATGTATAGCATATCCCTCATACTTTGTCCTTCTACTACTATATGTCTGAATATGAAATATTATAAACATTCAATATTTACAATAGCTTAGCAAGCAATGCTTAGTAGAGGAGTTAAGATGCATATGAGAAAGAAATCATGAAAATGTAGTTTTATCAAGTTTTCTAATCTCAAATCTCTGTGTTATGCATATGTGTTTCCAAATATGCTAATGAAATTTGCATAACCCATTCATAAGTAATTGCAAGTTATCATGTACTTCTCAAGATATTCTTTAATAAATCACATGCATAATTCATCATTAAAATCACAAATGAAAATCTCATTCATGGTCTCAAGATCGAACAAACATCAAAATCATCAAATATCTTAAATTCATGAAGTTAGTCAATATAGTAAACAAAAACCATGCCCCAACATACGAGGCCCATAATCATTCAGTTGATAGTAGGTATACACAATGGTCATGAACTCATACCAGGCTCAAAATCTTTCCACATAGCATGGATACTATCACTTAGTCATGATTATAGCACCTGGATTGCCAAGGGAACCCAAGCACATGTGCTGTCACTCAGTTGTGATGGTAGCGTTGTACAAAAATCATGGACTACTAAGCTACAATGATAACTAACTCTTGGGTCTATCGATTGCCACTCCTCATTGACATTAGAATGGGAGACTAAATGTCCATCCCTCATGGGGGAGAATCGGACTTGTAGTGTGGACTATCCATGATATCACTCCCTACGAAGTTTGCCTTCCAATGGGGTGGTTGTCTATCATCTCATAAAGTCGGAGGGTGCATGGCCAACCCTATTATCCTCCCAACATAGTATCTACCAAGCCTAAGCCTATTTGAAAACAAATTCATCAATCCTCCATACCTAAACATATCGAAATTCTTAGGCTATATGCCTATCCAATGGAAATCCACATAAATCATGTGCATAATATATATCCCGTACCAAAATCAAGTCTATATGGATTTTATGTCAAATGATGTTAATATCAAACATGCAATAGATTTTTCAAGTCATGTTCTTCAAATAAATGGCATGCATCTAAACATAAAATCATGATTCATCATAATAATAATATCATATATTATATCACAATCATTGCATGTATAATAGATCTTAGTAAATTTTAATTTTAAAACACTTCATGCTACATCAATCTCATGGTAGTACTTAAATCACATCATGCTTAGACAAAGATCACATCAGTAAAAAAATTTGCATATGAAATTCCACATACCACGAAGCAAGGGAAACAATCCTTCAAAATGCACTACACCTTTAGTCCATGTAGAGTGGCGTATCTATCAAACCACATGTATAACATGTCATCATTTTCTACTCTATTATTACCATTTTTATTTATAAAGTCCAAGATCACCCTTAGTCCAAGTGATTTGGTGTACACTCATCACTCATCACTCATCATAGATATGTTTCTTTAATTCTTGTTGATCATCAGACCCTGGTTGTTGATCAAGGATCAACGATGCAGATAGATTGACCTCCCTTCATTCCCATTGAATTGTGTCATACAAGTAGTCTTTCTTGCATGTCAAGTGTTCATCCATTGATCTGATGGTCAAATTTAAATTTGAGTAGTCAGATTGAAGCTTTTGGATTACCTTGAGGTCTAATCTTACTCAGTTTGGAGTTTTTAGAATGATCTAACCATTAGATCAATCTCATTACTACAATGCATGAATTAATCATCTTATTTAGTTCTAATATGTCTTGATCCTACATATTTTTAGTGTTTTCTGAGAAATAATTGTATCTTAGGAGTTAATTCGTTGATCTAATGGTCAGATCCAATTTTGATTGGTTAGATATATGGGTTTTGCTTTATTCATTGTTTTAGATTATGATTTGGATGATCTAACTATTAGATTAGTTTATTTTTGTATTAGATAATCTATTATCAATTTTTAAAGTTTGATTACTTTTAATTGATCTAATATGTGTTTTGATCTTAATTTTTATTACATAAATAGATCCAAGTTGTTGAGACAAATCAAACGGATGTCTCGGATCAAAAATCGAGTTTGTATAGCCTCTTTATTTGAAGATTTTTGGTTTCAGACCAATTTAAATGATCCAAATTAAATTTCTATGTAAACAAACCCAATAGATGGACATGAATCTATGAGATAGATCATGGATCTATCAAACTGATCTATCCCATCACAAGGATGCACTATGTTTGTGACGCATCTTTTGGACGCATCGACGCATGTCACGGTTGCTAGGATGTACATGCATCCTATGTATTATGTGAACAATGCATGCGCACTTGCACACACGAGCATGCATGCATGCTGTGTTTCCCTTCTCCACTTGTTGTGTGCATCTTGGCACAAGAATCCGATGGGATGGCACACAATGCATTGGCAACCATCCATTCATCCTGACAGTGGATTTATAGCCAAAATTGTTCGATCATCACTGTACTAATGAGTTTTAGGTTTTTAGGGTCCATAATCACATTGGACATCTTGGATCTCCCATACAAGTCATCCTTATTGTTGTTTCAAGCTACCTCGACCAGATCCATTCACCGATGGATTATCGGATGGGAAAACTAGTACAAAACAGAAAGGTGGAGGAAGAAGGGTTACTTGTGCACATGCACTGTTGGTGAGGCTTTATCATGGCACATCACTGGTGGAGGAGGAGAGCAAGGCCATCATTAGTGGGCTGTTAGAGTAAAATAGCAGAAAGAAGGGAAACAAAGGGAGGTTGCCAAAGGGGGAAGGTCATCAGTGGAGTGAGGAGTTTCCAATGGTGGTGGTGTCATGTCAGCAGGAGCGTCTTAGTCAGCGTAAGGCTCGAGGCTCGGTGCAATCTCAAGTTAGGCAAGCTAACTAGGCAAGAACTAAGGCTGTGAGAGAGAGAGAGAGTCAACGGGAAAAGTCGAAGTGGGGTGGGGCTGGGGGGATAAGCTTTAACTGCCTATTTTATTTAAAAAATTATTTGTCTATTTACTTATATAATCATTACTCACCACAAATGCAGGTAATCAATTGCAATTTAATTGCATAAAAAATCTATTTTGCATTTATGGTTGACATATTGTTTATAATTGCATGTTACTTCATGTGGGTCCCACCTAATGTCAATGTACTATTTAGACTTCATTTAATTTTAATTAAATACCTAAATTAAATAATTTAATTGAACTCTGATTTCAGCATACTTAGTATCTTTAGGTGCATTTCTCTTAGAAGATTACCAATATTGATGTTTCAACGATCAATTCCATGTCTTTATTTGTTATCCCTAAATATCAAAGACTTAAAAAATAAATTCCATGTTTCTCCTTTTCAATTCAATCCATTTATATAAAATGAAAATTAGGGTGTTACATAAATGGGTCCTAGACAAGGAGAAAGGATGTGAGAAAGGTGGGTTTTTGACAACTATGAGTAGACAAGATCACCAATCAGTTACGCATGGCAAGGATGGGGCTTCCATAGAGACATATGTGCCTTGTCCACTTTGGGGTGCCCATACACCCCTCATAGTTTTGTTCTTCCCTGGTTTCCTAGGGAAAGCACGTTGTGACCATTAGAGTTCCTTGAACTCTTATAAACAACCCAGTTTCCTCTCCCCAGGCTATGTGGGACTAACTCTCTGTCCTTCACCCCAGCCTAGAAGCCTACTAGCCTTCTCTTGGCTCGCTGTCATTGGCCCAGGGCTTCACATCTTCCCCCCTTAGGGAACACGCATCCCCGCATGATAGCCACGACCAAGTTCCTGTGTGCGGTTAGCCACCACACCATGAGGGGAACTGACTCTGATACCATCAGACATCGCGGATGAGTCCTAAAGTATTGAATTGCTAGTACATGGCATGAATTGAAGAATGTGGAATGAAATTGATCGAGAAATCTAAACTGTCTGATGAGACAGTATAGTAATAAGGACTTGGCACTTATGATGTGTGATCAGATGCTACCATGGTGTACCCTAACCTTTAATAAGTTAAGATACTTGGAAAAATTTAAGACGAGACCACTAAAAAATGAAAACAACCTATAGGTACCTAAGATGAATGGTGAATGGCCAATCCAGGGCCAATGTCATGGATTGAAAATTCAGTAATTGTTGTCATTCAACTAGCTATCAACCAATAGCTAATGAAACATCCTTAGCATAGAAATAAACACTGTCACTATGCCTTATGATGACTAGTACCAGGGACAAACTTAGAAGGAGCTTTTATATTGGAAAAGCTAAGAGAAGTCCTAAAATTGTATATATGAATGTGTTTATGTATTTTATAGAGGCATGACTGATTGAGAGCATGTACGTGAACTGAATAAAGTAGTTGCTCCAGTGAACTAAAAGAGCATCATTTGAGGTAGGTGAAACTAAGATTGCTAAGATTTTTGCCATATATGCATTTGTAGATGAGTTTCAAGCATTGAAACATGTCTTTTCAGTTTATGTGAAAGCTAAGATAAATGTGCATGCTAACATTGAATCATGATTAAATTACTCAAGTGTAAGCACATCTTGTACATTGTAATGTTTCAATTCATTTGTTTGTTCATAACAGGACGCATCTTGACTGAGGTGGGTACCGAATGAGGTGACCTTGCGGAGGGACCCAAAGAGGATAATATTGTTTTCTGTACACTCTAATATGTACAATAACTCATTGTATTTGGTAAATGTGAAATGGATCGTAAGAGCTAAGGCTGGCATTAGGAAATGAAAATGATGTGTGAGTTTGATATGTGACTGCATATTTTACATTTCAAAAGATGTATTTTAGTATTAATTCGGGCTATGCATGAGGGACCCAGGGCCAGATTGTATCGGGTGAAGTGGGGTAAGCCGGGTCTTATATTGATTTGAAGGCGAGCCTAGGGATGGCTGACAAGCTTCTGTTAGGAAATGGACTGATGTAGGCTACACATGAGGGACCCAGAATCATATTGTATTGGGTGAAGCAGGGTAAGCAGGGTCTTGTACCAATCTGAGTGCAGTCTTGGGGATGGCTGATAGGCTTTCGTAGGAAAATGGACTGATGTGGCTGCACGTGAGGGACCCACGGTTGGAATGAGTACTCATTACCATTACCGTGAGTGTAGTCGAGGCACTCATAGGGCTTGATTATGCTTAGCATTCTTGGATCATGACATGCATTATATTGTTCTATGGACACAGACTTTTGTTATTTTGATGGATGTATATCCATTCATTTTCATGCCTTGTATGCCATGATGCTCAGGTTGATATTGATTTCTTCATATTATGATTTTCTTATATTATGCATTATGGATGTCTGAATTTTTGCATGATGCAGTATGAACCATTGATCTATATGGTAAATTATGAATTGTTTATATCTAATTGCATCTTATTCCACCTACACATGCGATTGCTTGCTGAGGCATTACTTTGGTTTGCAATGCCTCAAATATAGAGAATAGTAGTAGTTTGGCATGTTGACATTATTTCAGAACTGAGGACTCCTGAGGAATAGGAGCTGTTTACTGACAGGGTGTGGCAACAAGAACTTTGGAAAAGGATAGGTAAGAATTAGTTTTTAAATTAAAGTTGCAGTATCCAATGAGAAAGAGACTGCATTGTATGTAATAATGAGAAATTAGAAAACTTATGTGATTGGGCTATGATGTGGAGGTTCTGGGTGTGTTTTGTTGATGTAAATTGTTTTCATTTTTGTTAGATGTATGAAAAGGAGTCAGAGTCTCCATTTATTTTTTAAAATTTCAATGAATGTTTATTAGGTACTTTGCAATGACATGTATTAAATGTCATATGTCCGAAAAACAGAGAAAACTTTGTTGGATTTTTGGTAGAAATGAGCACTCATTTTTCCAAGAATCTTTATTTTGAGAAAAGAAAAATGACACTCAGGTTTGATTTCAAAGTGAATTTAAAAGAAAAGATTCTTCCACTATTGTTTAGTCTTTTAAATGATTATTATTAGAAAAGAGCTCATTTTGTCAATGTATTTTGTATTTAAAAAGTGTTTTGAAAACCCAGTCGTCACACATGTATATTACCAAACCATGTAAATCTTTTCCATTTATTGTGTCTCTTACATTGTATTAGCATATGGATTTCCTAACAAATGAATCATCCCATTTATGGCATAGTAATATAGAATCAATGGGGTTGCACGAGGGTGGCAGAGTAAGTAAAGTGAGTCTCAATTGTGAAGGTCACTAGTTTTAGACTTCTTAAGCAGTAGTTAAGTATAATGATAATTTATTGTTTAGTTTTGAGTTATTAATACTATGCAAAACTTTTAAAGTTAGCATAGAACTAAGATTTGATCATGGGACCTCAAAAATATAATAGAAGGCCTACTTGACAAGTTATTATATTTAGTTGAAAATCTAGCACGAGTATTTCACAATCAAGCTCATCTAGGAAGATGCTAAAAAGGATGTTGAAGGGAACACATCCTAGGTGGGTCCCACCTTTGGATGATTGGACATGTTCATCTTGTTCATGCTGCCCTATTTATCCTACTTAGAAAAATTCATTACTGCCAAATGCTTCTATCTACTATTTTTCTTGGTAAAGTATCTAAAGGTCATGATTTAAACTCCTAAATAGCATAAATCAAGTCCTTCAACAATTGTGGATTTTGGTATATGGGCAATCTAAGGTATGCCAAACATTATGAATGGGTCAAATCATTAGAAGGTGGGGCAAGCAAGGTTTTGTTCCTCAAAAGCTTGTTTTCCAATGTTCTTAAAGCATTTTCCTTTACTATCACCCATGAGTTATCATTGCATTATTGAGTTGAGTTGAGTAGTCAAAAATTTTCCTTTTCTTTTCTTAATAATGATATTGAGTATTCAAGTTTAAAGGGGGTCTATTTAACTACATATGTTGGGTGTTTTTGAGATATCATGTCCTATCTCAAATATGTAGCTTATTTACAATAATATCTTGGGCATATGTGCGATATTATGTTTATTTAATTGCAATATCTTGAGCATTTGTGAGATATCAAGTTTATTTAACTGCTATATCCTAGTCATATGTGAGATGTTAGGTTTATTTAACATTATCAACAGTTGATTATGTGTTATTATTAAAGATATGATAACTCCTTTACAGTGTAAATTCTAACCAATTCTAGAAAGAGAAAAATCAGCTACAAACCACGTTTTTGTAGTGAGAGAAGAAATAAGCATCTTTTGTCTCTCCTCATCCTACAACAGAGAGGAAAATCAATCATTGCCCCACCTTTGTTCTCTCTTCGTCACGTTCTTCTCTGTAACTCACCTTGTTAGCAAGGTGGAATGGGAAAATAACAGTAGGAAGAAGGTCACGCTCTGTGTACTAGGACATATAGTAATATCATTCCAAGGGAGACTATATACAAATGCTGTTTGTATTATTTCAGCCATGAAGGCAGCAAGACATATCTTAAAACAATGTAAGGACTTTTTGGCAAGTGTAGTAGCAATGGATGCTGAACAACCTAAACTTGATGAGTTGGAAGTTGTTAGAGAATTTCAGGATGTTTTTCCTGAAGAACTTCCAAGATTACCATCTCGCAGAGAAATTAATTTTTCCATCAAAGTTGGGTCGAGTGCAGTTCTTATTTTTAAGGCACCATATCGAATGGCTCTAATAGAATTGAAAGAATTGAAAATACAATTGCAAGAATTATTAAACAAGGATTTTATTAGACCCAGTGTTTCACCTTAGGGAGCACTAGTTCTTTTTGTTACGAGAAAGATGGATCCATGATATTGTGTATTGATGACCTCTTTGATCACTTACAGTCTGTAACTATTTTCTATAAGATTGATTTTAGGTCAGGATATCATTAATTGAGGATTAGAGAAGAAACTATTTCTAAAATGGCATTTAGGACTTGTTATAGTCACTACGAATTCTTAGTTATGCTGTTTGGACTAACAAATGCACCAGCTATGCTTATGGACCTCATGAATCAAGTCTTCATATCATATTTGGATAAATTTTTCATAATGTTTGTAGATGATATTTTGATTTACTCCACAAATAGAGTAGAGCATAGAGAACACCTACGCATTGTATTAAGTACTCTTCAAACTCATTGATTATTTGCTAAATTTAGCAAGTGTGAGTTTTGGTTGGAGTAGGTTAATTTTTTGGGTCATGTTATTTTCAAAATTAGAATTGCTGTGGACCCAGTGAAATTAGAGGTAGTGATGAATTGGGAAAGACCTAAATCAGTGATAGAAATTTGTAGTTTCTTTGATTTTGTGGGATATTATCACAGATTTATCGAAGAGTTTTCATTTATAGTCTTATCATTAACTGCACTGATTAGACAGGAGACATAGTTTATTTGGAGTGAAGAATGTGAAGTGAGTTTCTAGGAATTAAAAAGGAGACTCGCTTGAGACCAACCGACAAATGACAATCATGGGAAAACTCGATGGCTGGTAAGCAATCCACTCCTATCCTCCTTCTTTCATTCTCTTCCTTTCTCCCTCCTTTCCCCTTCTAGTTCCTCCCAAGCCATCGTTATTGTTACTATCACCATTTTTCAGTGACAGGAACAGTGAGGAAGCCTACTGGTTGAAAGATAGAGTCGATGGAATGATGTTGGAACAATTATCCAAACTATTCATGATGTTCTCTATGAAATTCTAAACAAAACCCCTTTACTTGCACGATGATCAACCAAGAAACGATGCTAAAATCATGGGAAAATAGTAACTCTGACAACATTGAGGCTTTTGACATTTTTCAATTAAAAACCCAATTTTGGGTGTCAATTATAGATGAAAAACTATAGAAAACCTTAATTCATGAAATTTTAAACAAATTTGTGAAAATTTTACAAAAAATGGACTAGGAAAAACCTAGATCTTCGCATTGAAAATCTTAGTTTTGGGCCAATTTGATATGATCTTTCCAACTGTGATGAGTTATCTTTAATTAGAGACTATCTAATTGTTAAATTTTCTATCAGAAACTTGGTACAGATATTCTCATTCAACCATTTAAAATAAGATTGAAAGGTAGATCTATGTAATATGTGAATCTAATTACACCTAACTAATGAATTGTGAACAAATTAATAGATCTAATACAAGGTCTGATTCAACCATCCAAAACTTGATTAGTGATGATTAAAGGCTAGGAAACTTGATCAGACCATGGATTGTAGTTTAAATCATCAAATTGCTAACCAAGTTCCCTTAATGATGTGAATTGAAAACTCTAAAGGTATGCCCATAGATCTAGACCATCAATTAGAGGCCAATTATGTTGATTAAAGTAGATAGCAATCAATTGTTGTCCTGATCATCAATCTAAATCTTAGAAGTTAGGTAAATGACATTATGAGTACAGGTCTTGAAGTAATTATAAACAATGGCATTTCTTAAAGGAATTGTGTTGGTAAGCAATCCAAATATAGATGTTAAAAAAAATAAAATTTCTGATATTCACTTAGAACTTGTATTATGAATTCAGTGGGATGGAGATTTAAATGGTAGTGCCCAACAAATGACATCATGTTAAGAAATTGCTTATCCTACTACCTCATCCTGATTGTTAAATTGATTTTTCTTGTGATATATCCAACTTTCTCATTGTGATTGCATTGCTTATTTGGTAGGAACTTGTGGAACTACGAGCATCTAGAAATGGTGTTTGGGGAATTTTGCTTTGGGATTAATATTACTACAGACGATGAGGCACTCACAGAATTAAGTGTGACCATACACAACTAGGTGAGAAAGTATAGCAAACGTGGATATTGATGTAAGACTTATATTAAAAATTGCATGTACTCTATTAATGCTTCCAATGAAACTAATTTGTTATTTGATGAAACTACGTAGTTTACTCCTCAATAGGTTATGCATCTTTAGGGACCACTACAACGACTTTTAATTTATTTTATTAGATTTATTTTGTTTGTGTCCCTGTGCTTTTGTCCATTTCAGTTCTAGCAATAGTTAGTTTTTTTGTTTGTTATAGGGATGCTTGCAACAGGGAAATACAGAGATCAAGATAATATTTGAAGACTTAAAAATACCTAATAGGACACATACTAAAATTGTATATAATATTACAAAGCCATATGTACAATATATTTTAATACAAATGATAGTGCAATGAAAGTAATGTGGGCCCCACTCTTGGAGAGTCATTTGATGCATTGTTTTTTTTATAAAAAAATATCAAAATATCTCTCATAACATATCTTAGATATCACCAAAAATATCTCAAAAGATATCACAGAACATATCTCACATATCCTAAATGTCATAGACAATATCACAGAATATATGACACATATCTCAAATATCACAAAAGATATCACATGAGATATAACAGAAAATATGACAATGGAAATGCCCAACATACATAGTTAAATAAACCCTTGTAAATAGACAGTTTTGAGAGTTTCAAAAGGTTTTTGTTAGTGACTCTATAAATTGAATAAGCCATGTGGTTAATAGATTGGACAAAGAGCTGAGTACGTTGCATGAGACAAGTTAGTACAAAAAAAAAAAAGAAAATGAAAAGAAAAGAAAAGAAAAGAGAGTTTGGCATAAAACTGCAAAAATGTAAAGAGATGAAGTGAGATGATTGAAAATATCAATTAAATTGGATTGAGATGAGTTGGAGGAGTTAGTTGATCAATGATATCATTTTCATCTCAAGCAAAATACAAGAGTGTGACTAAATTTTGAGATGAGAAGAAATGGCTCTCTTGAGATGGAAGTGATATGCAAACCATGACACTAAGTTAAGATAATATTGAAATTTCTCATCTTAGCTCATCTCAATCACCGCTAACAACAAGTTGGAATGTGATGATTTTCATCTCATCTCATTTCAAGCACCGCTAATAGTGAGCTGGGATGAGATGATTTTTATCTCATCACATATTAAGCACCACTAACAATGAGATGAGGAGACATTACTTCATCTCATCTCAGCTCAAGCACCAAACGAAATGGCTTTCATCTCATCTCAAGCACCACTAACAGCAAGACGAGGAAATATTACTTCATCTCATCTCATCTCATCTCAAGTGCCGCTAACTGTGAGATATATAAGATACTACTTCATCTCGTCTTAGCTGAAGTGCCAGTAATAGTAATAAATGCCCATCTCATCTCAAGCACCACTAACACCTTGTAACTTATGTGTATTTCCATCCAAATTTTGTTGATGTCACCTAATTATTCTTGATTGAATAATTCACAAAATTGAGTAAGAATTCAATCATGACTTAGTAATTGGTATTGCCTAGTAGGCACAAATAAATATATATTCTAGTTTTTCAACACACATGAGCATCAATGATGTCATTCCTAAGAAGTTGGATTTTTTTGTTGAAAAAAATAGCCAGAAAAGGTTTCATGATCCTGTGAGTTCGTTGAAAAAACAGTAGTTATCAATTATATAAGTGAGCTGATCCTTGCGTGCGAGGTTTTTTTCTAATAAACAATTGATATTCATAAGGAATAGGTATCCTTCGACCCCATAAACTTTGGCACTTTATTAGGCAGTTTCCGTCATGCCAAGTAGTTTTATTTAATTTGGTTTCTACTCTTTGATGCTAGTAAAATACATGATCATGTCAGAAAACTACTTATTAATTCACCAATAGATATGATAAATCCCATCTAGAGATCAGTGCAGCCAAATTAGCTAATACGAAATCCATAAGTCAACTACGGTGATTACGAGCAACTCTGTGGACAAAAGAAAATCATTTTAAATACTTGTTGCCCCGAACATTAATTAAAGAAGAATATTAAGGATTAATTTAGGCCATTGTCTGATGTAACTAAAAACCAAATCTTATTCAATCATGTTCTCTAGCTTTTGACTTATGGGGTCAGGTCGAATATTATCTAACTATATATTAGTTTAATTAGGTGCATGAATCTCTCCAGTAGCATATTACTCGCAAGGACATATAATAAAGATTCAGATACCTAGCTTGGAGTTGCCGAACATGTATAGTATTCTTTATATTTATTGTTAAATCAATTGATCACTAGCCATGAAAGGGCTTGGTTAATCGTGGCTCGGCTGGCACGTGCTGATGCTGTGGGGTATTCTTGTGGGTTAGGATTTATGCTTGCTGTTTCCTTGTTTCCCGCTATTTTGCCTTATGATTTTCCTTCTCCTTTATTTGATGAATTTGTATTTGTATGTTGATCTTCTTGATCTCCCTTCTCCTCTTCTTCCAATACATTTCTCCGTATTCAAAAAAGAAAATAAGTTAGGACTTCTTGTGGAAGAAGATATGAACTTAAAAGAAGAGTATAATGTTTGCATGCTTTCCTGGCATGCAATTTATTTCTAAATAGAGCTGTCTTCGTTATCTCTTTTTAAAGCATTGTGGTTAGTTCGCTGCATTGGAAAAACAGTGCCCCAGGCCGGTTTCTTGAAAAGATATGTTCCCTTGAACAGCCACGTACTCTAACATTCAACTAGGAGCAGTTATTCTAGTTGGAAGCTCTTGGTTTTGCAGCCACTATATTGTGGAATGGAGTTAGCTACAACTAACACATACACAAAAACAAAAATAACAACAAAAATGCCCTTGTTTGTCATTTGGTGTACAGGAATGTCCAAGTTGATGTACACGAACACAGAGAACATTCTTGTTTTTTTAAATGGTCTTTCATTCGTGGATGAGATCAAGATGATACAGCCCCAAATAACCTACAAATCCCATAGGAAAGAAACCTATCTCAGTACAAGTAAAGAGATCCAAATGAAGGAAAGACTAAAAGGCATTCTCAGAAATGTTTAACTCTCAACTAGAAGAAATCAACTACCTCTTTTATCCAAGCAATATGCAACATTACTAACAGATCATTTAACATGGAAAAGGCCACAAAAAATTTGAGAAACCACTTATCTAATCTTGAAAACGTTAGACCAAAACTTCCATTAAGGGTCCTTCACTACAGCAAGCTATTTCACCAAAGTCTTTTATTCACCTTCCACAAGAAGGGAAGTGTATGGAGAGCTTTAGACCCATATTAGCCGCAAATAACCCAGCTTCATGACCCCTTTCGGAAGGGCGGCAACAAAATCAAGGATGCAATAGCCAGAAGAGTCTCATACAAGGCTTCCCACACCTGATCTCCCTCTGTTGCCAAATGAGGCCATGTCAAAGTTCAGTTTGAGGACCCCTCGCACTAGAGGAGACCACACTAGATTGATCTCTTCTTGAAACACCTTTCAACTCTAACTTGATCCTAACATCTTTCATTTTCATTAGAAGAAAGACCATTGAAAATTCTTGCTCTTGAGACCCAAAAACAGCCTAAATTTGTGACTTTATCTAGTAAAATGCCTTAGGAGACAATCTTTCAATTGAAATGTTGTATGTTTAAAATTACTTGCAAGTGCATGAAGCAATTTAGTAATTGTACGCGAGTGAGGTTGATCCCATTAGGAATCTCATGGTTTTGCATATTATTAGATCTTATTTAAATTGCTAATCCTAGCAAAAGAAAGAGTGTATTTGATTAAATTAGGAAAGAAAATGACGTGAAAAAGGAAACATGCATGGAATTAGAAACATGAACAAAAGGAAGCTTTCTAAATAATAAAAATCTTGAATAAAAGTAGAAAATTTCCTAACTAATATGCATTCAATAAAAAATTTAATGCAAAACTAGAATGAATTAATCTAGGAAACTTCAACTAATAGAAAATTTCTAAAAAGAAAACTTTCCTAAGCTAAGAAACTTTCTAAAAACTAATTTAGGAACTTTCTAAAGGTAAACTAACATGCAACTAAACTTAACAATGAACAAATAAACCTAAACATGATCTAAACTAAGCACGAAAACTAAAGAATTATTAAACAACATGTACGCATGATTCAAATAACGTATTCATGAAACTAAGTGTACTTTGATGCATGAACAGAACATGAGATATAAGCATGAAGAGTTAAGTGAAAAGTGCATGGAAAATAAGTAAAAAAACATGGAATTCTAAGGCATGAAACATGAAGTGTGCATGTATCATCAAAGGAAGAGGGTGCATGAGACAATGGAATCAATCTTTGTTTATTAAATATGGACATCAAAGAGAGGTGCACATGATTCATTGATGGATGCATATAAAATCAATTCTCATTCATTGAGTGCAAATCATTACAAAGTATTGCACATGATTCAAGAACATGAAAATAACACAAATTGCTCCAAACTTCCATCACCTATTTATCATGAATATGAACCAACAAGAAGAGAACCATTGAGAAAAAGAGTGGAAGAGATGATAATGAAAGCAATGCAAAGGCAAGGAATTCAAGATCTTCAAAGAACCAATAACCTGATCCAAAGGCTACCATATCTTGGCTGTCAGTACAAGAGATCAATGGCATTGGATACAAGGATCTAAGGTACAAAACTAGAATCAAGCTACAAGAAAAACAAGCATGGAAAGAAAGGCATGGAGCTACAAAGCAAATCAAGACAACAAAGAATGAAACAAAGCATGAAAACCAAACTGAACTTAAAAGAATCAATCTTGGAATGGTGGAACACAAGGAGTTGTGGAGGCTTCACCAAGTAGGTGTGTCACAAACCCTAATGGATCTACCAAGGAGGGAGTTGTCAAACCTTAGAGGAGAAGGTAAGGAGGAAGGTGTCCTCCCTTCAATGTGTTATGCGTGGTAGCCCTATATGCCTTTATATATATGTTTAAGCTCCTTCTTAATTGACTTAAAGGGTAAGGTAAGATGAGATAAGATTGGACAAAGAAGATGGGGGAGTTAGGAAGGTGAGTGGAAGCTACTAGGAAGATGAATTAGGAAAGTGGAAGGAAGACATGATGTAGTGGGAAAACCCTAAGGAACTATAAGGTGGGAGGCACAACTTTTCAAGGAGGTGCCTCCACCCTATGTTCAATACGTGGGGAACCCTAATGGTGGTTCATAGAGAGAGATGGAAAAAGATTAAAAGAAAATGGAAAGACATAATTAAGAGCTCTTTTCCCATTGGTTCTGCTTAGCATGCATGTCTTCCTTGTTTGATATGCATCCAACTTCCTTCTAATTATCCTCTTGAAAATCCACAATTCTTGCATAGGATAATTGCTTGTAATCCTCCTCCAATCTTGTGGTTCCATGTGGCTTGGCTTCAATGGCTTGGCTCTTTGGCTTCATAGCTCACATCCTTAACTTTAATCGTTTGAATTTACATGCAAAGGTGGTTGAGTTGCATGGATTTTTACATGGGCCCATTTCTAGTCACCCTTTATTCTTTCCATTGCTTCCTTGAACTTTATATGCTTGCCTTAGGATGATCTTGACCTTTTCTTGATCTTTAGAATGATGAAATTTAGATCATTGCACTCTCGGTTGATCTTGATCCTCAATTCTCATCTTAAGTAATCTTGGCCTTTGGATCATCTTCTCAATACCTACAAAAAATTAAAAACCTTAATTAAATCCTAAAAGTTTATTGTAATTCACATATTTACTCTAAATTATCTTTTGAACCTATAAAATATTAAACTTTTAAATAATTAGCTCAGAAATGCATTTGTTATGAATTTTCAAAAAAATCCTAGAGTAATACCTATAATTTACAATACATGGACTATTAATTGGGTAACTTTATACAAAATTGAATACGTATCATGAAACAAGAGTAGTTTCTCCCTTTGCATAGGCACAAAAAACTAGCAAGAGTAGGCATATGCCACAAAAGTCTATTTCTTCTTGTAGCCTTGGATAGAGTCCATTATGCATAAACTAAAAGCAGTTAGTAGGAAATATCCACTTCACTCCAAACCAATTGATGATGAACTACCATAGAGAAGAACATGTACACTAAATAGTGCATAAAAGAATGATCAACAATTTCAAGGTGGCTAAGACACATCTAGTAGGGTCTTCCCACCCTCTACTTTGTAAGATATCATAGATGAGAGGATTTCCCTTAAAGAGGACCCAGGCAAAGAAATTCACTTTAGGGGGGAGACTCTGCACCAAATAAAAGAAACAACTACACTTCTATCATGTTCATATCTAATCATTTCAACTGCTAACTTAATAAAAAAATCCCATTTTGAATTAGGTTTCCAACATGTCTTATCCCACTTACGAATATCAAAGGCTATTGAAGAGAGTTGAGTGACCAATCTAGCAATCTCTTCTTCTTGAAATGATAAAAGATACCTTTTAACTGGAAAAGACTAATAATTTTTCAATTTTGTATATAAAGTTCCTAACTAGTTTCCCAAGTGTTATAACTTGTAGTGTTAAATTAGGGTTTTTGGTCAAAAATTATAATAAATGCATTTCTGACCTAACAATTCAAAAGTTTGATATACAAGTTCAGAAGCTGATCCAGAGTAAGTATGTGAATGATCATAATTGATAGGAATTAATTAGATTTTTTATCTTTTGTAGGTGATTAAAAAAATAATCCAAAGGCTGAGCTTGATCGAAATAAGAATCGAAGCCATTCATGATGTTTCCTAGTCTAACTAAGAAAATTAAGTAAGCCAAAGCTTAAATGTTATCAATCCAAGGTGTGATGAAGGTTCAAGACTACCCTAGAGCAAGTAGAAAGGCAATTGGAAAAGCAAAAGGTGACTAGAAATGAATCCAAGCCCAAGTCATGCATTTCCATCACTTTTGCATGAGAGTCATTCAAGTCACTTAGCCATTAAAGCCATGAAAAGGTAGATAAACCACATGAGCTACCCAAGCCTTGAAGCTATGCATTAAAATGACTTAAGATGCCAAGGAATGAGCCATCAAGCCAAGGAGGAGTGCTACATGGAGTCACACAATTGAAGCATCAATTCAAGCAACATTTCTAAGTTAAAAATGTGATTTTTAAGAGATTTTTAGAGATAATTATAAAAGATAAGATGATCCTGCATTAAGGGACCTATCAAGAGAGAAAAATCCATCTTCCTAATCTATTTCCTAACCCCTAATACAGAATTCGCCCTAGTATTCCATGTTTTCAACTCAAGGAGAGAGCCACTTTCCTAGAAAAAGATGCCTCCCCCTTTTAATTTAGGAAACCAGCCATGCTTGTGTCTCTCTCTTACATCATCTTGCTTACCTCACATTCCACCTAACTTTCCTCCATTCTCCACCTCAGCCCTAGATCTAGATCTCATTCATTTTCCTAGATTAAATAGTCATCAAATTATAACCATGTCATTTATAAATACCCCATGGAGTTCAACATTTTTTTTCCATGTAGGGGTTGGGTGAGACAACTTTGAAACATAGCTCTCTTTTGGTGATCTTTGCTGGTGGAATTTGGAAATATTTTGGGGATTTTCTTCCTTTTAATTTCATGTTATTTCTTTGGTTATTTGCTCTCCAATTCAGGTTAGTAGTTTGCTTTCATTGTTTTAGTTTCATTGCTTTACTTTCCATTGTTTTGCTTTCTAGTTTTCCCCTCATCTTCTCACTTAGCTTTCCCTCTTTTCTTTGCTTCACTTTCATCAGTTTTTATAGTTCATTCCCTCAAGATTCATGCTAGTCATTCTCTAGTAGTGAAATCCAAGAGAAGAAATAACTTGCAACCTTGATTTTCTCCTTAGGAAATTCCTATTTTCTACTAAGTCCATGTTCCTTGCTTTAGTTCATAATCTTAGCCATCTTCTCTCTTAAATTCCTTTCTGAATTTTCTTTGCATGTTAGCATACTTTAGCTTGTGATCATTATATTGAAGTTTTGTAGTTGTTTAAAGTAGTAACTAGGCCATAGTTTATTGTGCAATTTTCAGTATTTTGCATTTGGTTATGTGCAAATTTTTTTATATAATTTGACATTGATTCAATAAAGTTTCTTAAGGATTCTTATTATTGAATGTTTCTGTTATCAAATTAATTTAGGTCTAAGTTTTTATCTTATATTTATTGTTTCAGTTGCTTTATATGCTTGATTTGGTTAATGTTCCTAAGTGCTTAAAATCTAGAATTTTCTCCCTTTAATATTTATGCTTTGTTTGTAGCCATCAAAATACTTTATTTGCTTGAATCCTTAGGAACCTATTTATCTTTTTAGGTTTCTTATTAAGTTCATAGCTTAGGTTGCATGTTTTTTTGCATTAAAAGCATCAAGCCATTTTTGGACCCATGAACCATGAGCGCAATCCATAAAATACATGCATGGTACTAGGTCACTTTCCTTTTTGAGTTATGGTTAGTTTAATTATTTAATATTTTTTTAGAAGTTGTTATTAGTTTAGGAAGTTTTTTTTTTTTTTTTGGAAAGTTCCATCTTTATGAAGTTTTAGGATTAGAAAATATTAAATTTGAAAGTCTCCTTAATTGTAGTTTCCATTCACATGTATGTTTCTAATTTCATGTTAAATCTACTTAGATCTCATTGGTTACTTTTTTTTGGTATTTGTGTGTTGGCTTAGTTTTTGAAAGTTTCCTAATTTGGTTTTTTAAAATTCTATTTTTAGAAACTTTCTAATTCTAGTTTAGGAAAGTGTTAAAATTTAGGAAAGTTTCCATTTAGTAGTTTCTTTAAGTTAGTTGTTAGTTTAATTCATACTTGTTTTGTATTAGTTTCTTTATTAAGTGCTTGTTAGCTAGGTTATTTTCTAATTCCATAGCTTGGTTTTAATTTCAATAAGTTTCCTTTAATTATAGTTTCTAATTTCATGCATTTACTTTCTTAGTTTAGATTCAGATCCAAATAAATCTCTCTTTTGGAAATAGTTAAGCACTTTAAATAAGATCCCTCCAACATACAAAGTTGTGAGATTCCTCATGGGTTGGACCTCTTTCACTTGCATACACTATGATTCATGCGCTTGTGAGTAAATTTTTAAGCTACACCAAATTTTATTTCTGAATCCCCTAAGACAACTGATATGAGTCGGTGACCTTTCTATTTTTCTAAGTTGAAACTCTAGGCCATCTTGAATTCCATTGAGAGGTTTAAGTTGCTCACCTAGATGTCATGCCAGAAATCAGTATTCTCACTCAAAAAATTTGAAGTTTTCTCCTTGAAAATATCTAGGTCCAAACATATGTCACTCCAAATAGAAGAAAACTTCTTCATCTTACTTTCCTCCACACACCATGTAGAATCATGATAATTTGTTGCCCTAAAGGAGTACTAAAGTCATGTCTCCAAAGCCACTTCATAAGGAAGGCTATTCATAATGGTTAGATTGTTACTACTGGCACCACCTTTTGAGCAAGGAAAATATACTTTATTCTACTTGACCAAATGATACCTCCTCTTACCAACTAAATCATCCAATAGAAAATTTCTATGAAGCTTTTCAATCTCTTGCATTGTAGAAGCTAAGCATCTATACAAGAACATAGAGTACGACAACAAATTGGAAAGATTTTCTTTAATCAGAGTTAATCTACCCCTTAAGATAAACATCCTTTCTTCCATCCATTCAATCTTGAGTTGATTCTCTCTATTGTATGACTTAACTAACTAGATTTATGTTTTCCTTCACAAATAGGAAGTCCCGAGTAGGAAAAGGTAAAGAAACGATCACACAACCAAGGATAATAGCTTGTTTAAACATCATAGACTCACTGATTCTAACCCCCACGAACACTGATTTTTGAATATTAACCTTTGGACCTATCATGCCCATAAAACTTCTCAGAATTGCTTTAAGTTTCATTCCAATCTTCTCCTCTTCCCCAACTACCATCAATGTCTAATTAGCACATTGAAGCATAGCCACATTAACTTGGGACCTTGGAAAAGAGGATCCTTGAAACAAACTCTCATTCACCACTCTCCTCATGATTCTAGTCAGCTCCTCAACCACAAAAATAAACAAGGTGATATACATAGAAATATTACATATAATATTCTTATATTTAGTAGTTTCTAACCTTGAAATTTCTTTAAATATTACTAATAAAGGTTTATTTTACATTTTGCAAAATTATGTTACAACTGAAAACAATGATATTTTTCACACTCAAAACCTTAAAAAAAGAGCAAGCTATCCAAGAAATATCATGGGCCCACATGCCATAAACATGAAGCTAGAAGTTCAAAAAGATGTCCTTTTCTTGCCCTTCTTTCTATTATTTTTACACACCTAATTCTTGGAATTATAGGCATAAAATTTGGATTTTTGGTGTAAAGATTCTCCTTTGGGTTTTGGCTGCTGGAGAATATCTTATACTCTTATTGAATAACACAATAAGACTATGATGTTATTTGGAGAAGAAAGAATGGCAGCAGTTTGTTAAGGAAAGCTTCAACGGTTCTTGTTGAATGACACATTAACAACTTGATGAATTCTCTCCTTAGCATAGGAATATTTTTTTTCTTTTACCTGTAAGCCTTATAATATTTTATTTTAGTTAATGAGAAGTTTGGAGTTAGTTTGTTCCATTTATTATGTAGTCTAATTAAAATTTAGAAATTTTAGATTTGTATAACTTTTACTTAGTAACATAAAATAATTGTTAGATTTAAATTCTTAGTGATTTAATTTCAAAGCATGAGCAGGTGAATTTTCTTTTCTAGGATCATGTGATTAAAAGAATTTTTTATTAAGTAAAAGTGGAAATAAAAATTGTACCAATTATTATTTTAAGGAATTTAACACTTAATTTATATATTTAGTGATTTTTACATAAGAACTATCTTGTAAATCTTATGGTAACGATAATAATATTATACATTAAGAAAGCTTAAAATGTGAAAAACTTTGATAGTTTGTGCTCTAAAAAGACATACTATGGATTAGTAAATATATTAACTTATGTTAATTCTTTAAAATAAGAGGAATCTTTAAAATAAAGGTTTAAGGAAAAATATTAAATGAATGGTAAAAATTATCCTTTCTTAATCATAGATATATATATTTTTAATTACATCATAATGAATTTTAGACCCTAGGTTTGATTTTTAGGTGATTTCATAATTTTTAGAAAGAATTCTTCATTTTTAGCAAATTTTAGAATGTATTGAATTATTGACTAGTTTAAAGTAAATTAAAATAGACTACAATTAAAATTCTTAAAATTTGAAGTCATTGCTGGATCAACCTATATTTTCCATGTCTATGCTATAGAGGACCCCTGCTCTTGCTATTAAATGTAAAACATATCACAAGGAAACATTATATTACCTTGCTTAATATCCCTAGTGATTTTAAAGTATAGTTAGTAGATCCATTCACCAATACAAACAAATTGGAAGAGCTGAGACAAGCATGAATCCAAGATCTTCATGAATAAAAAAACCCATCTCATCATGACAAAATCAACCATTACCCACTCCACCCTACCATAAGCCTTCTCCATGCCAAGTTTCTATGCTTAGATTGAATAATATAGTGATCAAACTCTAAAGTTATAAGAATACCATTCGAGATGCTTCTTCTAGGTATAAAAGCATATTGTTAATTGGAGATGAGTGATGTGTTTTAACTATTACTGCAAATGCACAACTCCATTGGAATGTGGAATTGGGAAATATGGGTCAATCTCACAAAAACTCTTTAATACACAAGAGTTAATTAAAACTTAAGTTGCTTTACTTTAACTTGGCCAACAAGGAAAGAAAGGGAGAACTTTAAACTAAACAACTAATGTAAGCAAACTAAATCAAACAAGTAAACCTAAGTTATGAAATGAAAGCAAAATAACAAAAAGAAAGCAAAGGAAATTAATTAAAACTAACTTTTGAATGAAAAACATAATTTATTAATTCATTACAATCGAAAGGAATGAAAGGAATAAATAAAACAAAGCAAGGAAATAAACTTCCTTGAAGGGGCCACTACAGGATATCTTTGTTGTGGCACTCAATAAGGCTCTTTACACATCCTCTTCTTCTTTCTTGGGCTTGAACTCCACTTTACGATCTTCTTATTGTGTCACTCAACAAGTGTTTATACACTTACATTCAACCCAATGTACACTAATCTACCACCAAGCTTTTCTCATCTCCTTATCCCTACATGCCACAATCCCAATGATGAGTCATTGACTAACATTAGAAGGTGTTCTTCCTTTTCCTTTATTCATATATCCCAAAGAAAGAGAAAAGATGAAGGAAAGATGGAAGATAGAAGGTGGAAGGTTAGAATGAGAAGGGATGCATGTGAAAGAGGAAAGGAAATAAGTGTGATGCATGTGATGGAGAAATGGACAAAGGAGGATGTTATGTAATGAAATAGAAAAGAATGGGTGAAGAAGAAGATGGGAGAAAGAAAAAAATAAAGGGAAAGTCAGAATGGAAGAGCTTCTTTACCTCTTCTCTAATGGATGAACCTTGATCATAGGGGAGCTTTGGTAAAGGTGTTCTCTCTTCCTATATTTCACCTAGATTTAGCTTTCATGTACAAGGGAAAGGTAAGGGATTAAAGTTTTTCTCCTTTTTGACATCTCATATATAGATTCTGAGGAAAGGAAGCCTAAGGAATGGATGGTTAAGATCTAACGATGAAGGGAAGAAAGAATGGTGGAGATCTTATGGGAGAAAGGTAAGCTAAGGAGAGGGCATGTATAATTCAAATTGGTAAATGGGAGATGGGAATGGAAGGGAATAAGATGGGAGAGAAGAAAAATAAAGAAGAAGAAAGTTTTAGGGGTGAAGGAAATGAAAAAAAAGAAAGGGTGACCATGGAGATAACTAAAGAGGGAAGGGAATGGAGTGAAACCAGATAAGAAAGTGGTTGTTAAAGGGGGAGGAGGCATGATTTTCATAATAGTAAGGTGGAGATGAAAAAATAAGGAATAAGTAGGAAAAGAAATTTATGGAAAAAAGAATGAAAAAAATAGAAAATTAGTGGGAAAATCTAAGGATTTTCATATTTAGAACATCCTAAGGAGGGTGGGGCATGGAGTGGTCATGGGTGTGTGTATGAGTGATTTAGAAACCCTAAGATGTATGGACCTTTGGATGAGAATGGATGGTTAAGATCTTCCTTTCCTTAGGATTTTGGTTTGACTTTTCAAAATAGAAAATGTGGATAGGGTTTGATATTTTAAATACTTCATTTCTACCCTTTAGGTCATACCTACCCTTACTTGAATGGATGAGATCCATTTATGGCATGTAAACCTTCTTTAAACTTCATTTCTTTTCTACTGTTGGATCTGATCGCCCTATGATGAATGGTCTTGATTCCTTAGAGATCTTGATATGCTTCATGTAGAACAAGTATGCTTCAATATCTTGTATGGATAAAGCTTCCAATCATTGGTTGATTCTTTTCCTTTGGTTGAGTAGGAGAGAGAAAATAAGTGAAAAGTCTTCATGTGGGTCCCATTCTTCTTTTTCTTCTAAGAAGCTCTCGTAGTATATGATTTGAGTGTATATGAATTAAGCTTCTTCAATAAGCTTCTTAAGGTAGTGAATTTTTTTTTTTGTGCTTCAATTGAAATTTTGCCACCTTTTCACCTCATTTGAGTTGGAGTTGTACATAAGTTTTTTGCAGTTCTAACTTCAATAGTGATACCTAATGATAATTCTAGATCTCCAAGACTTCATTTATGTAATGCCGAGCAATTTACACTATTTTAAACAAAAATTGGACATTCTATGGGAAATAGACTATGCTAAATGTTTTACTTTATTTAAAATAGTAAATGAAGGAATTTGTGAGGAAACTTGGTATCATTAGATTCTACTCGAAAAATGGAATCCAACGCCTCAAAGAACGCCGAAAACGGAGTTCGTATGAAGAAGTTACGGTCGTTTAAAGATCAGGGGCAGTTCTGTAATTTAAACAGAAAACGAAAAAGGCAGAAAACATAGGGGGCTGTTTTGATAAAGACACCCCATCGTCTTCTTCCTCTAGATTTCTCCAGAAACCCTGGTTTCCAGAGAAATCTGCCACCGCCAATGGCAGCGCCGCCATAGCAGGGCTATAAAAAGCCCCATCTCCCCCTCTCCAAAAACATGATTTTTCGGTCATTTAGGACTGAGGTTTCTGGAAAAAATTGGAAACCCAGTTCCCTGAGTTTTTCTGGCAACGGACAGGCCCAAGTCAGGCCGGCCATCCCTTTTCCCGTCTCCCCATTTCCTCTCTTCTCTTTTCCCGGCCTTGCACGACGTTGGGATTTTCTTCTTCATGAGTTCCAGCGACGAAGGGTTTTTAGGCAGAAAGGAGGAGCCGCACCACCCGTAAAAGGGCGTCCCCAGGCTACCCAGGTAAGCCCCTCCTTCCCTTTCCTTCGTTTCACTTCCCCCAGGCCAAGATCCATGCCGGATCTATCCTTTTTCTAGCCGGATTTCCTGGCCGGAAGACGTTCCCAAGCCGGTTCAGATAGCCCTGCACGAATAAGGCATCCCAGGGACGCCATGCTTCACCTGCGCCTGGGACTGGGTCCCTGGGACGGGTTCCAGGTGTACGACAGTGCGTACACTGTCCCAAGTGTGGCCTTCGAGTGCACGGGCGAAATGGGGCATGGGTCCTGGCTCGACCAGGATGCACGGGGTGCCCTGGGATCTGAGACGCGACATGCTACAAGGTGCGTCCGTGTGATGATGCGCGTCACTTGAGCATGCATGTGCGCGTGCAAAACGCAATCCCTGGCACGGCCTTTGGGCGCGCACGCACGTGAGGCGGTCGCGGTCCAACCAGGATGCACGGGTGTCCTAGGAACTGGGACACGCGGACCTAATGAGACTTTAAAGTTAGGATCAAAGGACAAGTTACACAGTTTAACTATTAAATTGTAGATCCACATCATAGGATCTAGCCTGACAAATGAATTAGGCAAGGACCATGGACCCAAAAGGCAGATCTAGCGATCTAATGTATAAATGGATTGAAATTGATAAGGACTCCTTGTTATCATTCATATCCAGGAGTTTATAAATGAGACCTAGGGACGGGTTGAGTGATAAAGGACATGACTCCAGGAGACTTTGAGATAGGTGCTCTATCGCTACTAGACTTTTAAAAAGAGCCATGATTGTTTTGAATGCATGTTGTAAGTATAAGTATATGACTTGTTTAGCATGACTTAATTCAGCGTACATATGATAAATACATTATGCATAGACACGTTTTGCAAACAATTGCATATATTGCATGATTTGTGAGCATTGAGTTCTTGAAAAATTGCATGTCCTTGAAGGTTACCAAAAGACGCTGGAGTGCCCAAAAGACGCTAGGTAGGCAGTTGTGAGGGCCAAGCAGTTGTGAGGAACCCAAAGAGGACAGGTTTTGAAAAAAGAGGTTTTCGCTTGTTTGATCTTATATGATTTGGGCTAATAAGCTCGTGGGCGCTATGACGAGAGGTCTGGGTTGGCCTCCAACCTCTACCACTACTAGGTGGAATGTGTACCACGCCCAAAAAGGGCAACGTTCCTACGTCGATTGCATGTGGTACAGGGGGCTACCACTGGTATCACGGCACTAG
The DNA here is from genome assembly GCA_035236585.1 of Warburgia ugandensis. Lineage (NCBI taxonomy): Eukaryota > Viridiplantae > Streptophyta > Magnoliopsida > Canellales > Canellaceae > Warburgia > Warburgia ugandensis. Next base: position 4,945,580 of record CP141129.1, on the reverse strand, counting down.
GTCGATGTATCATATGCCCCGTGGAGGCTATGATCGAGTGTCCTCAGGTACCCGGGGACCACACGGCGCGAGGTCGTGGGCATAGTTGGGCCCTATGGTTTCATGGATTTACTTGCATTGCATATGGCATGACATGAGGTTGGTCGACCATACCATACCAGATATCCATGAGTTGGATTCAGTTGAGCATCTTATGCATATCATTATGTTTATGATATATATGATACTTTCGACTTAGTTTGTGTGATTCTTTAAGTCGTTAGTATTCCAATTTGACAATGGTTTTTGATATCAATATTGACCTTGATTATTCAAACATGCACATGTTTCAAAGAGCATATGATTTTAAATGTAGCATGCATTGTAAAACTAGTAGTGATAGACTCCTACTGAGTATAGTATATACTCACCCTATCCTTAACATTTTTCAGGATAGTTCCATCCACGAGTAGAGGACACCTATGTTAGTGCTACGAGCAAGAAAAATCAAAAGGAGACAATCATACATGTGAGTAAACACTCTACCCATTGGACATCTATTTGTATTTATTTACAGTTGGGCTGTGAGCTGTGACTGGAATAGACCTGGGAAAACACTTATGATTTCTGAAGTTTTTCAAAAAATACTTTGGTTGTAGTGAAAGCAAATGACACTCGGGGTTTTCAAAATGAGTTTAAAACTAAATATTTTCCGCTGCATTGCATGGTTTTTTATAAAATGGTTTTCAAATAGGGATGCATCCCGCCTTAGGAATTTAGATCTTGCATTTAAAAATGCATGGGCAAACCCGGGTCATCACAATTTATGGTATGTGTGACCCATCATATAGCTTGGAATGTGAGGTTATTCTTTTTGAGGTAAATTTGTAAACTTTTAATTTTTTACATTTGTACGGTGGACCGACAAAAAAGTAGAATTAACTCTAATTAAAGATAATTAAGTGATTTTTTGGGCTAAAACCATATAAACATAGGGATATATATGTAATATTTTTATACCCATCAATGAGGCCACATGCAACACCTTTAATTATATTAGCCAAGATCTTAGAAAGGATTTTGTAAGCACTACCCAATGGACTGATAGGTTTGAAATCTTTGAGCTCCATTGCCCCTCATTTCTTAGGAATAAGGGTAATGAAAGTTGCCTAAATGTGAGGGTCCAAAGTCTTGTTGTGAAAAACTCTAATACAAGCTATCAAATGTCCTACTCTATAGAGTTCCACCCAATCTAAAACTCCTTTAGTAAAAAGTCACTAAGCCCAAGAGTTTCTCTCTATCACAGGCAAACACAACTATCTCCAAATGTTCCATAGTCAAAGGATCATCTACCTATGATTTTTAAGGTAAAAAAAGTTGAGAAAACTCCATCTGTGGGGATACTCATAAAGATATCCTCAAATTAATTGAATAGTGGGACTGGTAATCATGTTTGGTTCATTAACCACCAACCCATCAATGTTCAAACTACTAAAGTAATTTTTGTCACCTTCTAGCAAAGGTATGGCTGAAAACATTTTGAATTTCTATCCTCCACCTGAAGCAATTTAACCCTAGATCTTTGCCACTTAATCTCATTCCCAATATCAAGGTTATTCATCTCCTCAGTACACCTAGTCTTAACACAAATTCATTATCTGATAACCCATGAGACTCTTCCTTAGACATGAGAAGAATAGGCTTTGTAGCTGCTTCATTCCTACCAAGAAAATCAGCATTGATAAACTTAGCCCAACTCTTCATCTTAATCTTAGGTTCTTTAAGCTTGAAGCCAATCTTCTATTGGTTGTACTTACAGGCCTTACAAATTGTGCACCATTCTTCCATTTTATTCAAGTAATCATTCTCTTACAGCCACATCAATTCAAATCTAAAAGGCCCTAAGCCCCAATATTTCAATAAAGAATTTAGAATAACTAAAAAGTGATATGATGTTGGGGCATGATTAACAACCATCCTTCACTCCAAGAAATTCAATTATTATTAAGAGGTAAAAGATTCAACTTAGGATTCCTTTGTCCATTAGTCCTAGTAAAAAGACCACCCACCATAGGCATATCAACCAATTGGTAGTAGAGATCCTTCCATGCATCTCTTTAATGACAGTAAAGTCTCAACACACCCACCCCATGGAACTTCCCATCTCTCAAAAGCATCAAACAACACATCCCATAACTTATGCCTAATTGCATTACAATTTGGGGCCATAAAAACCCGTCCACATGCCTACAAAACAAGAAGCAATAAAACAAAATTTAATGGAAAGGGAGAAGTCACTAGCAATGTCATTAAGCACCTGAATCTAAGAGTGGTTCCATGCAAGAAGAAAACCACTAGAAGCACCCTTAGCATTCTTCTGCCTCCAATCAAATGTGGAGTTCAATCCATCTTCCTCAACTTGAACTTATCCCAATCCTCTACCTTAGTCTCGTGCAAGAAAAGCAACAATTGTTTCTAATCCCTAATAAATCTCCTCACCTAGGTTTTTTCCTTCAAGTACCCAAGGCCTCTCCCTGTAGTGATCCTTTCCTCATTAGATCCAACATATTGGCCTTAATTAATAGATTCATTACCCTTGATAGATAAGGTTAAGTATGTCACAATGTTTTTACAACATTTGTCTTGCCAACCCCCTAATAGAAACAAATGGCTCCTTCAATTCCTCTTACACATAACCCTAATATTTCATGAATAGAAATAAAGTACCAGTGCTCCTTTGAGAGATCCCTTGTCAATAAAACCAGATGGTTCCAACTCACATCCTCCATTTGAGAGGTCATCCTAATTTCTAGGGCTCCTTTCAAATGAGGTCTTAACACCCAAGATTTCCTTCCTCTAAGGGTGACCATGAACAGGGGTATAACTTGGTGTAGAAGACAACCTAGGGTTCCATCGACCATGAAAACTATAATTTGAAAATTCAAAGTTTTCCCACTGAAGGCCTAGACCCACTTCCATTTGATCTACTTCATAATCACATGTATCGCATCCTAGTGAGGTTGTTTAAAATTTTAAAAATTTGACTTGGCAACATGAACAAGGTTGGAATCACCCACATTAGAACAATTGATAATTTGATCCTCCTTGTCATCATCTTCTACCTTTAGCTTTGACAAGGAATTCTTCTGAATAGAGTAGTCTAGCCAATCTAATAGCTCTCTAGCAGAATGACACTAAATATCCGCTCCAAAATGAATGTCATTAATCTCCAAGTTGATTTAGTGAGGCTTTAGGGGGGAACCAAAAGTCTAAACCAACAATGTGACCTCCAAATTAAAACTATCAATAAATGATTCATTTGACTCCAACACCTCAACAAAAAGACCACCTACATTGCAGACATTATCAACATTCCACTCGTGTAGAGGAATGCCAAATAAGTGAAGGAAGACAAGCTTCAGACTTGAAACTTTTAACAACAATCCACTTATGAATCAAAGAGCATGGTCCATGACTATGTTTAGCAAACTTCAACTTCTCACAGCATAAGTCCTCTTGACCCATTTTGAAATATTTGGCTTTCCCCACCCCACCTTCATCTTTTTCCAAACAAGCAACCTTTCTTTAAGGGCCAACATTGTGGGAAAGTTAAATTCATTTCCCATTAAAGTCTGCCTACAATCTCAGAGAACACCTTCTTTTGGAAATGCTGCCTTTCATCTATTCAAGATGGGAAACCTTTTGGACTATTTGAGTTTTTGAGAGCCAATTTGAAGACTTTCCAAGGAATCTAGAGTTCTTACCCCTTAAGAGATTGTTCTTTACTTTGCATTCTATCTCCCCCTTTTTTAGCAGACTTCTTCTTCTAAAAAACTTCCCATACCTTTAAACATCTCCTATGCTTAAACCTGAATGTGGAATTAATGTATCCCCATCCACTACATTCATAGTTGACACGCTTGTTTTTATTTATTTTAATAACACAATCCACTACTTTTTTTCTTCTTTGACTATTTTTGTTGCCATCCCTCCTGATCCTCAATGGAATCAAACTTAGCTCTAGTTGGAGAAAGGTGGATTTTGTAGGAGACTTCCTCCTTATCTCCCACAACATCATCCATCCACCTCTTTGGGTTCTTATCCTTCAATACCCCTCTAGAAGAACACTAATGGAGCTAAGCTCGCTATGAGACACAAAGCAAGAGATCATTCAAATGAGAAAAAAGGAAATCCAACAGCCACCAAGTATTGTGGAACTACCTTAAGTCTTTCAGAACCAGTTAAAGGTCCACAAGATGTCACTAATCTTTAAAGAAAATTAGAGAGACTTCTTCAACCACTTCTAGTGATTGCAAAAAGACCAAAATTACTAGAAATCATCATCCTCTCCATGGAGAAGCATATTTTTTGGAAAATTCAAATTTCTCTATGTTGAGACATTATGCCTATCTTTATAGCTGCCATCGTGTATCCATATATAACTAATTTCTTATTGAGAATATCCTTATTTGTTGTTATAGCCTACCAAGCACTTGCACGCTACTCCTACTGCCTACTTGGTAGGTAGAGCACTCATTATCTTTACTGTTCTCTTTGCTAGGGCCCCTCCCATTGCTCTAGCCATAAGCTATGGTAGCTCCAGCTCGCACCCATAGGGGCCTGCCTTGCAAGGCTAGAGTGGGCTCAGTGGTCAGCCCCCATTCGAATTACATTCGGGGGTGTTTCACATTTTCCAGATCTAGAGAGATTACCATTCAACCTAAGAGTTTAAGATAATAGGAAGTGGGACAATAATATGTATCTGTCTCAGACATCACCTCATGTGGAAGGATTTTTTTTTGCACTCTTGCACATGGATTTAACAAATGATGCTCTCAGGATTAAACCCACAACCTTTTGATCAATGAGGCTTTGATACCATATTGGATTGCCATTTGACTTAAAGGCTTAAGTGATAGGAAGTGGGCCAACAATATTTATCTGTCGAACATTCTAATATTTGGTTAAACCTCTATGTTTGATGATGAGGATATTAGTTTTGGATGTAGGAAAACATTTTTGACCAACATCTATGGAGATCTAGAAATCCTCACAATGGATGTCCACATAATAGAATCAATTCATAACTTAGAATTAACCAAATGAATTATGGCCATCTATCAGAAGACATCCCCAGTTTGGATGGCTTTGAGTTTTGCAGTATGTAGATGTAGTGACCAAACCTAGTTGACCCTACCATTAAGTGGGCCATGAACCAAGTATGATGTACACCAAATGATCCCTTCCATTCATTTGTTTGATCTATTGATTGCAAGTCATTTGATTCATAAAATATAGTGTGTCTTAGTGTCCTTAAGTCCCATTCATTAAGTGAAGAGAATTACAAAAATCCTTGAGATGGCAAGTAAGTGAGTCCTTCTCCCCTCCCAAATTATATAGTAATGGATGGTTAACATCCATGGAGAATTACTATTTTGATCCATGGAGATGGTAAGTAATTGGTCCACTCTCTCCTCCCAAATCATATAGAACTACTATTTTGATCCATGGAGATGGCAAGTAAGTGGGTCTTTTTCTCCTCCCAAATAATATGGTACTGGATTGTTAGGATTCTATCACAATGTATATTTTTCACGTAGGAAAATTATTTAGTGTCCATTTTTGTATAAGTTACCCTCATTTAGCATGAAAATTGATATATATATATATATATATATGTGGGAATTATTTAGGAAATTATTTGAAAAATGTATCAAATTTTTTATCATCTAAACATAATTTGGTGAATTTTTAGGGTTAGATGGATAGTTGGAGGTAAGTATGTACAAAACCTCATATTGCATAGTACTAATTAGGGCATTTGCTATGTTCAATAGAAGGAAGATCAAAATCTATGTGGTTAGATCAAGTCGATCAACATCTCAGATTTAGATCAACCATAGATTGAAATGCATGGCTTAGATCAATCCAAATGATCTAGATCAAGATCCAAAAACAATTGCTTCAAACTCTTGCATTAGTTCTGGTTATATATGGTTTTTAAGATGCAAGCAAAAGATGGATATTCCAAATGGACGGGTTAGTGTTATCATTGGGAAGGGAGGAGAGACTATCAAATATCTTTAGCTTCAATTAGGATCAAAGATTCAAGTGATTAGGGATACGGATGCTAATCCTAATTCTCAAACTAGGCCAGCAGAACTAATGGGTACCCAAAGAAAATTGCTAAGGGTTAGCAATTAATCAATGATATCATTCAAGAGCTCAATATAGGTGGTTTTGGAATAGTTGCTGCTTGAAGGTTTGGTTCTGGATAGATTGGAGAGGAAAATATCATGTTGCCATGACTATAGGTATTTAAGCATTTGTTTGCTGTCCTACTTATGTGTTGTGATCTAAATTTGTATAACCAGTTGAAAGGCCTTGGAGATCCTAAAGTTTTAGCAAGGGAAACAGTGTTTAGTGTAAGTAAAATAGAAGAATTACATGAACTATTTAAGAAGATCAGTAGTGTTGTAATTGATGACAGGCTTATCAATAAGGAAGATTTCCAATTGGCTTTATTTAAGACAAATAAAAAGGAGAGCATATTTTTTGATTAGTTCTTTGACTTATTTGATACAAAGCATAATGCAATATTAAGTTTTGAAGAGTTTGCACATTGCCTCTCTGTTTTTTGTCCCAATGTTGCAATTGATGATAAGATTGAGTTTCTCTTCAACTATATGATCTGAAGCAGCAAGGATTGTTTGAGAGACAAGAGGTGAAGCAATTGGTTGGTGAATGCTATGGAGCAAAGAAAGCATGCAAAAACATTAAGAATTCATGTAGGTAATAGGTTTCTCCTCTTGTTTCCAAGTTGTCAATTGATGCGATGCCCACAATCCTTGTATCTTCTGATGGTTGGTTCCATAGAACACTTGTTGTATTTGTTACTATGAACTGCCAATACAGAGTTTTAATGATGCTTGGAAGGAGATGTGTGACATTGAAGGTTAGTTTCCAAAGGAAATAAAGGGAAGGTGGTGCAAGGTATGGATGAACAGTTCGATGGAAGTTTTCTAATTGGATTAGGAAACTCCAATATCATTAGATTTGCTTGGAGGGGAAGGGATTGCGATTAAGAAACTTTCAAACTGACCTATTCTTCATCTATGAATATCAGATGGAAAAAATGGAGAAGAGTGGATCCAAAAATCAATGAAAAATAGAGGTTGAAGAAAGAAGAAGAACAGGGTGCGTGAATGGTCAACTAGGGATCTTCACACTTGATTTCTCAAGTCACTACTCAAGGAAAAAATTCAAAGTTGATCTTGTTGAATAGAAGAGACTACGAAGAAGGAGACTTATGTGTTAGAATTTTGATTTAAAGTGAAAAACCATCAAACGAAGAGCTCAAATCTATACCCTGTTACTGTTCTTAGTGTGATCAGTATCTAGTTTTTATAGTTGTTTTCTGCTATTGTCACTCACCCTGAATATTGTTCCACTTTATTTCTCATTTAATTGAACACCATTTTGAAGTTTAATTAGTGTATGTTGAGTTAAATTGATCGTGGAATTCATTGTGATGTTGTCTTTTAGAATCCAGTGCTAATATATTTTGAATTCATGCAAGTGTCATGCACTAGTGTCACTCTCCTATTTACAGATGCATAGTGTGTTGCTTCGTTTTTTATATTTAGTGATTTTGTGAAAAATTGTGGTTAAGCCCTGATTTGTGAAACATCAAGGAAAAGTATGGTTGATCTCAAATTTAATAAAATTAATTTATTTTTTTTTATTAATTTTTAGGTAGAAAAGTGAATATAAAATATAAAAGAAATTTTTTTTGTTTATATTTATGTTCTTTCTTTGATGCTATGTCCTAGGATTTATTTTATATTTTTAGTTATTATTTTTAATTAATAATAGACTATTTAGAAATTAATCTACTTTAATAGTTGAAAATTTAAATTTTTATTAGTTTTTAATTTATTTTTCATAATTTCTAGAATTAATTTAGAAATCATCCTAGGTTAATTTTCTTTCACCTAGGATTAAAGTGATATTATTTTTAGATTATAATACAACTTATGAAATTTTTAATGTTCAAATTGTCTTAAGAAATTAATTTAGAAATTATTGTTTTATCCTAGAATAATTCTTTGATTTTATGTTATTGCATTTCATAGTGGATGCTTGGAAAATTGGTCTTTGAGTCATTATAGTTGGCTTTTACATAAAATGCTTAGAATTTAATAGATTATTTTGTTTTAAAGTTTTTCAAAGAAAACATCTTTTGAGGTGGTAATTATAGTTTTGATTTAATTTTTGAGTTATAAAATAAAAATAAGTGGTGGATCTAATTAAAATAGGTGATCTTTAATCCTAGCAATTTAAATTTAAGTAAAAATCTACTTTTTGTATTATCCATTAAATTGGAAAACCATCACATTTCTTTAATTTTGCATTAGTTTTAGGATAATTAGTCTAGATAATCTTTGGTGCTTTATCTTCATACTATATCTTTCTGTGGATTCAACACTACATAATACTATAATTGACTACTTTGCACTTGTAGGAAAACTACAAACAAGTTTTTGACACTGTTACTAGGGCACTAATCCTGTGGCCAAAGCACCATCAAATTAGGATAGTTTTTATCATTCTTGTTTTTCTTTTTAAGTGAAATTACAATGAGGATCTAACTGGTAAGCAATAGAAGAAGTCTAAAAGAGAGGAGCAGCTGTCTAGATAATAGCATAATTTGAAAGCTACTCCCTTTACAAAAATTCAAGAAAATTAAAACATTTTAGCATCAAATTGTTTGATTGTGTCCTTTGTTTGTGCATCATTCTAGACACTATGTTGCATCATTTAGTATAGTTTTCTTCACAAAAACTCCAAAAAGGAAAAAATTAAAAATTCTTTCATTATATGTATATTTGGACAGATGACAAAATTGGAAGGTTAGTCAAAGTACTTTAATAGCCCATACAACTGAATCAACTGCCATAGATGTCTTATTCATAAGGTGATCAAGGGCATGATCTATCCCATAGAAATATGAGAGATGCTCATTAACCTCTGTTAATTGATGATCCAACATCTCTATAGATGATGACAATCTCCCACCAAGGAGAAATAATCACCCACAATATAGAGAAATGAGAAGGAACAATAGGGAATGAGACCAACAAAGTGAACATTAGGACCATTAGCTAAACCAAAATCCTCATAGGAGAACATTAATAGATTACTTCAACACACCTTCATATGTGATTTTATCCAAAATGTTGATACACTAAAGTTAAAAATAGGAGTAATATAATTACTTCCTAAATTTCATGGGTTGGATAGTGAGAGTCCTTACCTACACTTAAAGGAATTTGATGAATTATGCATTAGTTAGAATACACAAAATATAGACTAGATATAGTAAGACCCTAGCCATTTCTTTTTTCTTTTTTAGAGAAAAAGTTAAGATGTGGTTCAATGCACTGCCAGTAGGTTCAATAAGAACCTTGCAAGAAATGACTAGGGAATTTTTGAAAATGTTCTTCCCTATGCATAAGACAAATACCCCATGCTAAAAGATAATAAATTCACCTAGAAGGATAAGGAATCATTCTATCAATGTTGAGAAATTTTCAAAGATCTGTCGTTAACTTTTCCACATCATGGATATGAACCTTGCTAGTAGGTTCAATGCACTGCCAGTTCTATCAATAAGAACCTTGCAAGAAATGACTAGGGAATTTTTGAAAATGTTCTTCCCTATGCATAAGACAAATACCCCATGCTAAAAGATAATAAATTCACCTAGAAGGATAAGGAATCATTTTATCAATGTTGAGAAATTTTCAAAGATCTGTCATTAACTTTTCCACATCATGGATATGAACCTTGGCATATCATTAACTTCTTTTATGGACTTAATTTTGATGTGCACCAATTTGTAGAAATGATGCGCAATGGTAACTTTTTAAATAAACAACCCGATGAGGCATAAAAGTTTTGGAATGGCAGATAGAGAGTGCTCAAACTTGGGCTGATTGAGAAAAAGTATATTAGCCAAAAAAGCCCAAGTTCACTACTACATTTGCAAATGGAGGAATGGACACTATATTTGAAAAAGATGATATGGATGCTAAAATAGCATCCCTAACTAAAAAAGTAGAGGACATAGAAATGGAAAAAATTTCTTCTAAGAAAGTCAAATGGGTGTGTACTATTTGTGAAAGTATCTCACACCCACTCAACAATGCCCCATAATTTTGACATTCTGTGAATTCTTTGAATTCATATAAATAACCTTTTCCCCATACTATGAGACATATAACCCAAACTATAGGAATCATCCTAATTTTAGTTGGCGTAATGGACCCAATGCTAAGGTCTCATAGCAGACCCCATACTAACCCCAACAAGGGCCATCAACTCCTAGACCTTACATGGCCCCACCTAAGAGGTGAGTAGAGAATAATCTTCATCAATTTATCCAAAACTAAGAGAAGAAAAATGCACAATTTGAACAATCCATAAATGAAATGAAGAACATGATGTCTCAACTCATGAAGATCCTGAACAAAGGGGCATTTCCTGGTCAACCACAAGCAAACTTAAATGGTGTGCACATGATTGACAAAAATGGTTGTTCAAGTCCAACCAAAGAACAAACTAAGGCATTACCATTCTAAAAATGGTAAGGTAATTGAAAAAATAGGTCTTACAAAGGCTAACAAGGTTTAAGAACATATTAAAGAAAAAGAAAATTTTGTAGATGGGGAACCCCTCTCACCCACTGCGCCTCGTCATGTTCCTTCTCCGTTCCCTGAAAGGCTGTAACAAACTCCAAAAGCCTACCTCTAATGATGAGATTTTGAAAATTTTCAAGCAAGTCAAGATCTATATACAAATCTTGGATTTCATTAAAAAAATCCCATCATATGTCAATTTCTTGAAAGACTCTTTGCAATATAAAAAGAAGATTAAATGTTCAAAAGAAGGCATTCTTGACTGAGCAAGTTAGTTCTATTCTTCAGCATCATACGCCACCAAAATATAAAGATTCAGGTTGCGCCACTCTTACTTGCATTATTGGCAACTCTAAGATAAATTAAGCTTTACTTGAGTATATTGTTAAACTACTACCATTCTTAGTATATGTACATCTAGGTCTGGGTGAGCTTAAACCTGTCTCCACTATACTGTAACTACCTGATCGCTCTATTAAGATAGAAGATGTGGTTTCCTATAGATTTTTTAATTCTACATACACAACCTGTGATGAATGTGAAGAATGAGATATTAGGCATTCTGGGATGACCATTCTTGGCTACATTTAATGCATTAATTAATTGTAGAAATGATGTCATAAAGCTTTCATCTTGTAATATGACATTAGAGCTAAACATCTTTAACTTATGTAAGTAGCCTGGTGATATCTCTAATGACTTTAGATTACCTATTTTAATGACTTTAATAAGGATACATTATTAGAAGAAGTTCAGCCCTACTTGATTATGTGTTAGTCATGGATATAGAAAATTGGGAACCTCGTTTTGAGGAACAACCACAAAGGGAGTCTACCCTCAATAAAACCTCCTAAGCTTGAACTAAAACCTTTATTATAATTTTCTTATGATAATTTCCTCTCAATTAGAAATATCTCAAGAGGAACAATTAATAGGCACTTTAAAAGAATACAAATGTGCTATAGGATGGACCATTGTTGATATAAAGGGCATTAACCCTTTAATCTACACCTATAGGAATTATTTGGAGGAGGATGTCAAACCATATCATCAACTACCATGCAAATTGAATCCTAATAGAAAAGAAGTGGTTAGAGTAGAAGTCCTTAAATTGCTTGATTTGGGGATTATCTACCTCATAAGTGACAGCAGATGGGTGAGTCCAACACAAGTGGTTCTTAAGAATTCTAGATTGACAGTGATAACTAATGCCAATAATGAATTAATTTCTACTAGAGTTACCATATGTTGGTGTATGTGCATTGACTATAGAAAATTAAATATTATCACTAGGAAGGATTGTTTTTCTTTGCCCTTTATTGATTAAATGGTAGAAAGGGTTGCATGACATTAGTACTATTTTTTTTTAGATGGTTATTCTAGATATAACCAGATAGAAATTGCACTTGAGGATCAAGAAAAGACCGCCTTCATATGTCCTTTTAGCACTTTTTCTCTCAAAAGGTTGCTATTTGGACTGTGTACTACTCCCACCACTTTTCAAAGATGCAAGCTAAACATTTTTAGTGATATGGTAGAGCCACTTTTAGAGGTCTTTATGGATGAATTTTTTGTTTTCGGTGATTCATTTGAGTTGTCCTGAAAATTTATGAAAAGTCTTGAGTCATTGTGAGGAGAAAATTTTAGTGCTAAATTTAAAGAAATTCTATTTTATAGTTCCTAAGGGAATTGTCCTTGGTCCTATTATTTCATCCAAACGTATAGAGGTGGATAAAGCCAAAATTGATTTGATCACTAGTCTTGTTGTCCCTATATCAGTTAGAGATATCTACTCATTTCTAGGACATGTAGGTGTCTATAGGAGGTCTATCAAATATTTCAGTGCAATATCTAGACCTTTATGTCAACACCTTATAAAGGACACTTCTTTTGAGTGGTCTCATTATTTTTAGGAAGTTTTTACAAGGCTAAAAGACAAGAGGTATAGAGGTGGATAAAGCCAAAATTGATTTGATCAGTAGTCTTGTTGTCCCTATATAAGTTAGAGATATCTACTCATTTCTAAGACATGTAGGTTTCTATAGGAGGTCTATCAAATATTTCAGTGGAATATCTAGACCTTTATGTCAACTCCTTATAAAGGACACTTCTTTTGAGTGGTCTCATTATTTTTAGGAAGTTTTTACAAGGCTAAAAGACAAGAGGTATAGAGGTGGATAAAGCCAAAATTGATTTGATCAGTAGTCTTGTTGTCCCTATATAAGTTAGAGATATCTACTCATTTCTAGGTAATGTAGGTTTCTATAGGAGGTCTATCAAATATTTCAGTGGAATATCTAGACCTTTATGTCAACTCCTTATAAAGGACACTTCTTTTGAGTGGTCTCATTATTTTTAGGAAGTTTTTACAAGGCTAAAAGACAAGAGGTATAGAGGTGGATAAAGCCAAAATTGATTTGATCAGTAGTCTTGTTGTCCCTATATAAGTTAGAGATATCTACTCATTTCTAGGTAATGTAGGTTTCTATAGGAGGTCTATCAAATATTTCAGTGGAATATCTAGACCTTTATGTCAACTCCTTATAAAGGACACTTCTTTTGAGTGGCCTCATTATTTTTAGGAAGTTTTTACAAAGCTAAAAGACAAGTTGACCACTGTACCTATCATGCAACCACTTGATTAGAGTTTACCCTTTGAGATTCAGTTATACTATAGGAGTAGTATTAGGGTAAAGAAAGGATAAAAAGCCTTATGTTATCTACTATGCCAATAGGACACCTAATAGTACTCAGATGAACTATTCCACCAAGGAAAAGGAACTCCTTGTCATTTAGCTTGCACTGGTTATATTGAGTTTGTCGTAAGATAGTCATTTTCAGTATCTATTTTGCACTTAAGTATCTTCTTTTCTAAGAAGGATGTTAAGTCAAGAGTAGTTACACTGATTCTTCTACTTCAAGAATTTGATATTGAAATTAAGGCCAAGAAAGGAGTAGAAAATGTAGTAGCTAACCATCTATCTAGACTTGTCCTAAATGATACTTTGGATGAGTTTCCAATAAAGGACACATTTCCTAATAAGCAATTATTTCATGTCTCCCATTCTCCCTAGTTTGTTGATATTGCAAATTATTTAGTTATAAGGGAAATACCTGAACATTGGAGTAAGTAAAGCAAAAAATTTATCCAATATAAAGCACTATTTTAGGATGATCCTTATTTGTTTAAGTACTACTTAGGTCAAATAATTAGGAGATGTGTAGCTATCATAGAACAAAATATTGTTATCTCCTTCTGTCATTCTGAAACATGTGGAAGACATTATCTTTACACAAAAAACTAATACAAAAGTTTTACAATGTGGTTTTTACTGGCCCACTCTTTTTAAAGACAAACATGACTTTTATAAGGCTTGTGAACATTGTCCAAAGTTAGGAGGAATAACCAAGAGGAATATGAGTCCTCTAAACCTTATTTATGGAGTTGAGGTATTGGATTATGGCGGTATCAATTTTATGGGGGCCATTCCTGCCTTCTTTTGAATATGTGTACATTTTAATAGTTGGAGACTATGTTTCCAAATGGATAGAGGCTACTCATAAAATAATAATTAAGTTTTTAAAAGAAAAAATATTTTTTAGATTTGGTACACCTCAAGCCATTATAAGTGATAATGGTATGTATTTTTGCAATAGAGATTTTGAAGATCTTATGAAGAAATATAATATCACTCATAAAGTTGCAACATTGTATCACCCACAAACAAGTGGACAAGTAGAAGTATTTAATTAGGCTATTAAACAAATTCTTTATAAGACTGTTAATGCATATAATAAAGATTGGTCTCTTAGACTGATCAATGCAACTTGGGCATATAGAACTGCACATGCAACTCCTATTGAAATGTCCCCCTATCATCTTGGATATGGTAAAGCTTATCATTTGCCTATGGAATTGGAACATAGAGCTTACTGGGCTATTAAAACCTTTAATTTTACATGGATAAAGCAGATTCACATTGAAAGCTTCAACTTAATTAGTTGGAAGAAATTAGCACGAATCATAAAAGAATAATAGGATTAATAAGGAAAAAATGAAAGTTTTGAATGATAAAAACATTATGAGAAAATCCTTTAGTCCATCCCAAAATGTACTTTTATACAGCTCTAGGCTTCATCTCTTCTTAGGTAAGCTTAGATCTCGATGGACTAGTCCCTATATTGTAAAAGAAGTTTTTTCATATGGTATTCTCAAGATTGAGGATATTAGAACTGGTCACACTTTTAAGTAAATGGTCAATACTTAATGCCATTTCTAGAGAATTATGATCTAGATATTGAGTGCAAAATTCTAAGAGATCTCGTTTACTAGGATTGAGTGGATTCCATTCCTCTGTATCATTTTCATCTATAATATTTCTGCACAATTGTTTTTTAGAACTGTTCTTTTCTACATCTCTCATTTCTTTATTTTTTAATGCATTATAATCATCCTACATTTTAAACATTGAGGACGATATTTTACTTAGGTTGCAGGTGTAGAATTCTGGTCTTTTTGTAGTTATTTTTTTATTTTTGAAAAAAAATTAAATTTTAAAAAATTTGAGCTATTTTGAAAGCCTTTTTGAATTTTTTGGTCAATTCCTATACAATAATGAGAATTGAATTTTTTGAAGTCTAATCTTTCTTTTCATCTTTAGCTTATAAATGGAGTTGTATATTTTTAATTCATTACTATACTCATTTTCTAAAGTATTTAATGGAAGCTAATCTTATATCATTTGTACACATAGTGGCATGTATATAATCTAGATTGATAAGTAATTATAACTTTAGAGATACCTGAAGAAAAAGAATGGTAACTTAAAACTTATGTGAGTTTAGAGCGATTCAATTCTTTTAAGTGTTATATATAAATTTCATTTTTCTTTAATGTACATACTTCTTGGTTGATCCCATTTTTCTTTAGTTTAGTCAATTACTAATATTTACTATTTGAGTATTACTCTTAATTTTCTAGAAGTTTGTTAAATTTGATAGGTTATATGAACTTAGGAAATGATTTAGGCTATCTTTGTTTTTAACCTAGATAAATAAAGCCTACCTAATGATATTTTTACCACTAGTTAATCATTTTGAACCTTTTATAAGCCCTTTCTTTTTTGAACCAATTTCTTTGCCTATATTAACCAATATTAATCATCAATTACCTATTTTTTGAAAGATAAGTTAAAGATGATTGAAGATATATCTTTAAGTTACAATATAAGAAAGAAAACAAATATCAAGAAAGGAAAGTTCTTTAAAGAAGACTCTACTTATTTTTGAAGACTTTGAATCCCTATATCCCTTTCTTTTCATAACCTTGTTCTAAGCCTACATTTGGTCCTAGTACAAGACACTGATTCTAGGAGGAATATAGTCTTAAGAATATGAACAAAGTATATTAGGGTGTATTATATCTAAATTTCTTGGTCATGACATCTTTTCTAAAGAGATCAATGAAAATAGTTCCTTAGTAACTCCCTTTCTCATGAGTATACATAAAGATATTTTTGTGTTATTAATTCTACTTACATATTAAAGAGAAATTGTTTTACCTTTTTTTAGAGAGTTTCAATTTTGATTGTATGTCTACTAGTAAGGATTGAGGTCAAAACATATTTCAGAAGGAGTCTTTAAGTTGTAGTTTGCTTAGAGGTCAAGATTTATTATAGTACACACAATTCACTCTGAGATCTAAGCTTAAATGGAATATCTTTAGCATATGAGTAGGGTTTTGAAATTTTCATTCATTTCTATTAGCATATTAAAGTTAGTAGATTTATTGAAGAAAATTCTTTGAGATAAAAATAAGTACTGATATGGAATTGCCTTTTATCTAAACTCATTCACTATTAGTAACTTAGTGTAACATCCCTAATTTTTAAATCCCAATTTGGGTAAATTTTGAAAGAAAAAGATTAAATTGGGGTAAAAAAGAAAATAGTGAAATTTCATAATTTTGGAGTTTTATGAGTGGAAAAAACTTGATAGACATCAAATCAAGTGTCAGAACCTTAATATTTGGATCGTACTCAAAAAATGGATTCCAACGACACTAAAAACACCCAAATCAAAGTTTGGACGACTAAGTTGGGATTTTTGTCATAAAGGGTATTTTGGTAATTTTACTATGTATGACCAACTTGAAATTTGGAAAACCCAAGGGGCCCATACACTCATTACCATATAGGATACCTACTAATTACATGAGTAATTAGGATTATCTCACCTTAACTATATTTAAGGTAAAAAAACCCCTCTTTCCCATAATCACTATTCATTATCTTCCCCGATTCTCCCTCCCCCTCACGATTAGCTATTCCAGAATTGCCAATGACCATCGCCATCCTCTGATCATGCCATTCTTCCCCTCATTACTATGATAGATTGACTGTAGATTGTGGAGGAATGGTTGCTCTTCAAACTCCACCTTGGGCAAACCCTCAAAGATTGGATTTCTCACCAATTAGATAGGTAGATCTCAGTTTCCTTCTCATCTTTTGATTCCGCAATCTTATTTTGTAGTTTTCCATCTTCCTCCACTAGCCAAGTTGAGTTTTTCGGCCGTTAAAAACTTAATCAAGGAAAAATCACGACACAATAGAAAACCCATCTCAAAAGCACCTGAAATGGATGATCTAAACCATCCATTAGATTCAGGGATCCTCAAAACCTTTAAAATGGTAAAAATGATAAAAATCAAATCATCTGGGACTCTGATCAAGAAAAAATAGCATGGTTAGTCTGGGCACATCGTCCCCAATGGCCACCAGTGTAATCTGGTGTGAAGGGTTTTTGTCAATGTATTATGGTGTAAAAGGGCCGCTGGTGTAATGCAATGTAAAGGGTTTCCACTGGTGTATTCCAATGTAAAAGGATGAAGGTTTAAATTAATGTAAAGGGTTCATGTTGGTGTAATCTAATGTAAACGACATCCAGTTTAGATTTTGATCTGAACCGTCCAAGAATGAACTGAAATGTTCATTTTGTAATTTTGGGAGCTATATAAGCTCGATTTCTTATCCAAAATGTCCATTGGAATTGTCTCAACAACGCGAACATGATTTTAGTATCAGAATCTTGTTCTAATCACATCTAGTCAGATCAAATTCATAAAATAGTATCCAATAACTTAGATTGGGCTGATCAGGGGATGATCAAGCCCTAGAACTTAAACAATTAGATGATCCAAGAGTTGGATTGATGTATTCAATGACCAGATCATGTATATTCATCCTAGAAATTGATCTAGATCATTGATTTGACCCAAGAGTTTAGATTTGGTCTATCTGAGAGCGATTAGACTATCAAATTAAGACATAAATCATGGATATACACTAGAATGGTTAGATGAACATGAAATTGAACTAATTTGTGATAATTATCATGAATTGAGGCTTTAAAGAACAAACTAATGGTTGAATCCCCCTAATTCCAATGAGATGGAATGATTGAACTTTTTGATGATCAAGATGCATCTATTTAGCTGATCATAGCTTAGATTGATTTGAATAAGGTTAGATTAAACAATCTGAATTGTTGATCTTTAATAAATGACCAAAATGAGCGGATATTATGAAAATAAAGAAATATAAGAATGATTAAAGGACAGTAAGAGCAAGATCATCATAATTGATGATGATCAATAACTAGATGAGTAATGGATGAGGAATTGTGAATAAGTGATTAACTTGAGATGTATGTATGACTTAACATATATGTTGATTGATGTGAAATTGAGATTGAGGATTGTACTAAGGATCTGACGGACGTATTCGAGTTATGTGGAATTTAAGATGTTAAAATTCATAAACTTCATGATTTTATTTATATACTCGTGATGTGATTTGACAGATACATGAGATTTGAATTGCATGAATTATTTATAAAATGTAATTATTATATTATAGTATACATGCAGTATTTATGGTATAAATTATGAAATGAGAAGGGCATGGTTTTGTATATGGAGGATTATTATATTATGATTATACCTCCATGGATTTTAAATGTATGCCATTCAATTAAAAATGCATGTTTTTGATGGTGCATGACATGCCTTACTATCACATGATTTGATGTACAAGCCATGTAGGCTTGATCTGATGCGGGGTACTAGCTACGTACTTGATACGATATTTTTCTTTTTGTGGATTGATATGACACAAGCATGTAGCCTGGTGCTCTGGTTTTATATCTAGGCATGGAGGCCTAAGGAGTTTGGTTTCAACAGGCTTGTGGCCTGGGAAATGCTATGCTAGGAGGGGTATAGAGTCGCCCACCCACCCTTTGAGATTATAAGATGATAGATACTCGCCCATAGATGGCATCGGTAGGGGATGGTATCATGGGTAACCCACACTACTAGTCTGGTCCCACCCATGGGGATAGACGATGAGTCTCCTGTTTCATTGTTGGCAGGGAGTGGTAGTCGATAGATCATATGTTGGTTATCACTATAGCATAGCAGTTCCTTGTATTCCTATACATAGTGTTGTGATCATGAGGGAGGAAATGATAGCACGTTTGCTTGGTTTTCTTGTGAGATCGATGTGATGTGACCACTGATGACTATATTGCACGGTGATATGCCTTATATGAGCTCATGACCATTATGTATATGCCAGTGTTGATTGGAGGACTGTGGGCCCTGCATAGTAGGAGTGTGACCACTGATGACTGTATTCACCAGTTTACAAGTTTAACATTATTTAACTCATTTGCTTATTCAGTATCTTTATTTGTGATTTGACATTATGGTTGGACATGATTTAGCATTTCTGGATCAATTTATGAGTTTACATCGATTCATAAAGTTTATTTGAGATACTGAATTGCATTTGGATATGATATTTTGTGGTTTGATTTATTCATAATATTCACATGAAATGCTTGAAAATTTACATTATGAAGTTTTGGAATTATTTCTAGATTAATCATGTAGATTATTGATTATTGATGAAACATGTTTTGTGCATTGAAATGGTTATTATATTATGAAAGAAAATATTATATTTTGAAATTCATAAACATCTTATTCCCCTACCAAGCAATGCTTGTTGAGGCATTGCGTTATTGTTGCAATGCCTTAGATATTGAGAGGCAGATATGATTGATGAAGAGATAAAAGAGTGGTGATCGAGATATCTCATTTGAAGGTATGTTTTTAATTCTACATGGGCTATACATGTATTTCAAAATTAATTGGACTTGATTATGTTGTTATTAGGAATGGGGCTATTGATTAGATGGGTTCTGAAGGAGTAAACTTGTTTTAAAAAGGTTCATTTGAAATATGAAAAATTTATTTAAGATTTGAGTCAATGGTTGATACTTGGGGTTTTTCTTGAAATGAAATTCATTTGAAATTGTTTTTCATGGTTTTGGTTTTAAAAAATTGGGGGCCCACCTTTTGAAAAGTTTTGTTAAAAAGTGTTGAAAAACCTGGGTCATCACACCTAGGGTTTAAGGGCTTGTTGCATATGCTAAATGCAATTATGAGTACCCATGAAATTGGCAACTTGTATCACTTTCAATAAAATGGTTTTCTACATATTTGCTCAGAATACCAAAATGCTAGTTGGGGTGTGTGTGTTAAGTGTTTATTTTTTGTATAAATTACCCTCATTTAGCATTACTTTTTATATAATTTTAAGGCATTATTTAGAAATTTATTTGAAAATATATCATTTGAAATTTTATCTAACTGTAATTTGGTGAATTTTTAGGGTTAAATGAATAATTGGTGTTATGTGTAAATAGTACTAATTAGGATTTTTTCTATGTTTAGTAGGTGGAAGATCAAAATCCATGTAGTTAGATCAAGTCAATCAACATCCTAGATCTGAGATCAAGCTTTTCCTTTCATTGATTAAAGACCTTGGACATAAGGCCCCAAGCCTCCAATGCCAAGTCTAGGGTCCCCTGCATCAATTTTGGTTGCATATGGTTTTCAGGGTGCAAGCTAAAAGATGGATATTCCAAATGGATGGATTGGTGTTATCATTAGGAATGGTGGAGAGACTGTCAAATATCTTCTGCTTTAGTCATGAGCGAGGATTCAAGTAACGAGGGATATGGATGGTAATCTTGATTCTCAAACTAGGCTTGTAGAACTAATGGGTATCTTAGAGAAAATTGCTAAGGCCGAGCAATTAATTAGTAATGTTAGTCAAGAATGATGCAAATGGTTCTGGCATAGTTGCTGCTCGAAGGTTTGGTTCTTGACAGATTGGAGCAGAAATTATCATGTTGTAGTGACTAGAGGGAATTAAGTATTTGTTTATTATCCTACTTAGGTGTTGTGATCCAGTTTGTATAACTAGCCAAAAGGCCTTGCAGATCATGAAGTTCTAACAAGGGAAACAATGTTCAATGTAGCTGAAATAGAAGCATTGTATGAACTATTTAAGAAGATCAGTAGCGTTGTAATTGATGACAGGCTTATCAACAAGGAAGATTTCTAGTTGGCTTTATTCAAGACAAACAAAAAGAAGAGCCTATTTGTTGATCAGTTCTTTGACTTATTTGATACAAATATCAAAATGGAATATTAGGTTTCCAAGAGTTTATATGATCCCTCTCTATTTTCCATCCCAATGCTGCAATTGATGATAAGATTGAGTTTTCTTCTCAACTTACTATCTCAAATAGCAATGATCCATTGAGAGAGGAGGTGAAGAAACTAGTCAATGGATGTTATGGAGCGAAGCAAGTGCATAGAAACATTAAGAATCCATGTAGCGTGCTGGTAATAGTTTCTCCTCTTGTTTCCAAGTTGTCAATTGATGGGATGCCCACAATCCTTGTATCATCCTATGGTTGGTTCAGCACAACACGTGTTGTATTCACTGCTATGAACTGCCAATATAGAGTTCTAATGATGCTTGCAAGAAGATGTGTGATATTGAAGGCTAGTTTCCAAAGGAGACAAAGGGAAGGTGGTGAAAGGTAAGGATGAACAGGTAGATGAAAGTTTCCTAATTGAATAAGGAAACTCCAATTTGATTAGAATTGCTTGGAGGGAAAGGGATTGAGATTAGGAAACTTCCAAACTGACCTCTTCCTCCTCTATACATATCATATAGAAGAAAAGCAGGAGAGAGGACCCAAAAATAGAAGAAAAACACATGCTGAAGAAAGAAGAAGAACATGGTTTGCAGCTGGTCAATTGGGTGTTTTCACACTTGATTTTCTGAGGAATCACTTAAGGAAAAACTTCAAAATTGAACTTTTTGAATTAACTTGAAAATGATAGCTTTATCCTTAAAATAATTCTTCGATTTTATGTTATTAGTTTTTATAGTGGATGCTTAGAAATTTAATCTTTGATCCATTATAGTTAAGTTTTACAAAGAATGCTTAGAATTTGATGAATTATCTAGTTTTTAAAGTTTAAATATTTTTAAATTAAATTTTCAAAGAAAATATTTTCTTTGATGGTAATTGTAGTTTCAATTCAATTCTTGAGTTATAAAAAAAATGGTGGATGATCTAATTTAAAGTAGTTGATCTTTAATATGATTTATTAAGTTAGAAAACCATTATACTTTGTTAATTTTGCATTAGTTTTAGGATAATTAGTCTAGATCAATTTGGGTACTTTATCTTCATACTATATCCTTCTTGTAGATTCAACCATGCATAACATTGCAATTGAGTACTATGCACCTGTAAAAAAAACTATAAACAAAAATATTAGTCGTCTAAAGTCTATAGGTTCCACTCAAAACATCTAATGTATGATCAAGCCATTAATCAACGACATAACAAAGCAAATGGTGGATAAACTACTAGATATTATTCATCCATTAACACTCACCAGATGAATGGTCTAGATCATTGAAGTAATGGATAACAAATCTCATAATAGGTCAATAGGCTTGGGCTAGAGTTGCTATACTATTTACTATGCTCCAACGCAATGCCCCTTTGTAGCTGATTTTTATAATAATCAGGTCCAATTGAACAACCTTGACTTGCAATGTATAATAATTTATTAATATTTTATATGGGCCAGGGTTAATAGCATTGGTGAACAATTTATTTAGTATTAATTTACTCATAATTTATTTCAAAATATGGGCATTGCAACGTCACAAAATGTCAAAATAAATAATATTATAATATTAGATGTCTATATAAAGACAAAATTAAAAATGCATGAACATAACTCTTACCGACAAAAAGACAAAGGTAGATATTAACGAATATCCAACAAATGGCCAAGATATCATACGTCCATGGACAGTAGCTTGGACATTCCTACATCCCAATTGACTAATACCGTGTAAACACTTACGGAGACGTTTGTCGTTGTGGAAAAGAGGGGTGATCTTGTGAAATAAAATAAGTCAGCTAGAAGGAACAATCAGACTCAGTTGTGTTACTTATATAGCAGCTAGATCTCAGTATCGCTATTTTAGTGCCCTTATAACAGGAAATTACTTTTGGCTTTCTTAGATTTTCTCATGATACCTATAGAAATAATAGGATTAGTTACCGTGATCTTGCATGAGTTTTTTTTTTTGCTTGTCTGCGGGTTATAAGTGGTCGTGTGATCATGTGTGCGTAATCATCATCGTCGTCGAGACTTTATTTCAATTAGGGGACGTGCGTAAGCAAATACTGAAATTAGTGTATGCAGTTAATGCATATAAAACTGAGAGAGATCATTTGCGCCATAGAAGTTGGAAATGTTCAAATGGGTAATTATATTCAATGTGGTCTGTCACATGCCCCATCCTTTGTAACATCATACATTAACAATTACTAAATTAGGCATCTTTTCTAATCGTTCGAAGAAAGAATACATTAATCAAGACATTTTGCCCTTCTTCTCTTATGATTCTCTTCCTGCCCTATTAAATCTCATTTTTCATCCGACGTTGGATGTTTACTAGCAATCAGTTCTTAGGCATAACATGCAATACACAGACATGATCTGATCCGTGGAATTCAACTCACTCCTACCAATCTCATCGACAGCACCTTGATTGGAGTGGAGAACAAAATATGGTTGCTGACGCTGTGACACATTTGCAATGGAAGCTGTAAACTCTAGGTCTTCTGATAATTGAATATTAGATATTGCTAAGATTGCAAAAAAAGCTTTTTGTAAAATACAAGGTAAAGGTGCATATTATAGACTCTTGTGGTCCGCTTCTTTCTTGGATCAATACTTTTTTTAAAGATATTGCATAGATTAAAAATCATGTCATTTGAATGATTCTAGCTTCTAAAAACATCTAATAAGGTGTGCTTTGAAACACAATTTAAAATTTTTATAAACAACCTAAAATTATTCGTAACATATAATTTCAGCGGTCAGTTTAAAGCTCCTCTTAAAAGCAATACATTATCCATAAGTAAAAAAATGTCCACTATTTGGGTTGTGGCCCACAATCATTATCAGCGTGCACTAAAGTAGTGAAGCGTACTTCACACCTGATTATGAGGAGCAATGAGCCCAACTTAATCCAGGCCCTCTTTACACATGGAAGGTGTGCTTATCACCCCACATTCATATGGAATTATACAAACATCTTAAATGGAGCTACTCACTTTCATAACCAAGAGGATATGAAAAGAGAAGTGATATATCAAATATAAGCCAAACAGGGGGAGGGCTCTTAACAAATTAAAAGATATTTTTGCTACTCATCCTAGAGCCTTGAGCATTATACAAGTATGTGCTCTAGGAGTAACCCATTACCTCCTGGTCTATCATCTGGTAAATTGGGACAATCCAAGTCGCGACAGGTTTTGAAGGTACTGTCCGAAGAAGCATTGACTTGAATGCTACGATGTAGCAGGTATTTGGGAATCCTCTTTGCAACAACTGATGAATTCATGTTGGCCTGTTCATGAACTGACATACCTAGTTCACAGCGTATCTAGCATCTGTGTGTATTAATGTAAGATATAGGAGAGTGCTTACAGGTTGTCGACAATATGTACTATCTTGCAAAACATCTCCATCAACTATGAAACGTCTCAAGAGATCTATAGCAATATACTCGTGTTGAGAAAAAGAGAGAGTAGTTAAGAGTTCATTTGACCTCCATTTCAAGGAAGTAATGCAGCTATTAGTCCTAAATCTCGCATGTCAATTTTTTTCTAGACAAATTTAATGGGGAAAGCTATACCTTTAACATCATTACATGTTAGGACTATATCGTCCATATACAATAGTGGAATGATGCAACTTGTAGAAGAGTGTTTACAAAACAAGCTAGAATAACAAGCACATCTAACTAGATTATGAGATTTTAGAGCCTTACTGAAGTGTGAGTGCCAAGCTCAAGGTGTTGTTTCAAGCAAGAGATGGCTTTAAAAAGATGAGATACATGATTTGTACTTAATGGATCACTATAGTTGTAACACCTCTTATTTGATATAACTTCATTTCACATAATATTAATGGAGGATTTCATTAAATAAAAAATTAAATTCTAAGAGACTAGATCTTTATAAAGGGCAAATTAATTATAGCAACTAACGATTCTAAGAACACTAAAAAAAATGAGACTTCAGCCGAATAATTCATATTTTTTTTAATTAAGATGTTTAAATTAATTTAATTAAAGGGTAAAATGATAAATTAAGTGTAGGTGACACTGCCATGACGTGACACGCAAAATAAAAGCAGGTGAATAGCCATAAATGCTAGATTTAAATCTTCACCAAATTAAATGTAATGACTCCATCATTAATTACAAGTAATGATTAAAAATTAGATTTTAAAATGAATTCAGCTTTAAATGCTGATTTTGCCGCATTTACTCCCCCTCCACCCAGTCTCTCTCTCTCTCTCTCTCTCTAGCCTTCAACGAGCTGGCTCAGCATCGTTGCATTGAATGGTGGGCCAAACATGTCGATCGATGCATCGACCCTTGCATGGCATGTGGCGACCTATGCGTCATCCCCATTCCCAGTAGGTGCTGGGCCCCTTCTCTTCCTCTCGCCACCTTCTCCCTCCAATGACTCTGTTCCCCGTTTTTCTTGTGATGACCTATGTAGCCCTTTCTTCTCTAGCTAGAGAAGCAAACTCCGCTGCTTTTATTTTCTTCCCACTGGCAACTATACTTTTCTTTCCTCTTTATCTCCTTCTTCTCCGATGATCCAAGCCATCCAATGTTGCTTGCTCGACATCTCCACGGACCAGATAAAGGTAACCCTCCTTCCCCTTCTTCTTTTCCATTGCTAAACTAGTTCTTCGGCAAGTGATCTATTGGTGAATGGATTCAACTAGTTCAAATGAAAACTTTGGCAAGGACAACTCAGATAGAAGATCTAAGCCGTCCAATGAAACTATGGGACCTCAAAACCTAAAAACCCCCATTATAGAGATGATAATATGATCTGGACTGATGATCTAGAGGTAAAGAGATGGATGCTCATGATTGCAATGTTCTAATAGCACCAGATATCTGCTCCCTAGATGCACAAGGACATGCAATGGGAACATGCATGCGAGCACGTGTGCATTGTTAGTGGAACATATGCGATGCAAGTGCATCCGGCTGACATGACGTGGACCAATGCATCTAAAAAGCGTGCCATGGACCTAGTGTATCCTCGTGACATCGTTTATTTATTTATTTTATATAGTTTTAATTTGAACCATTCTTATCAACTTGAAATTAAAAATCTTCAATTTAGGAGACTATACAAACCTAAATTTTGATCGAAGATATCTGTTGGATTTGTCTCGATAATAGAAACCTAATTATGCAATTAAATTTAAGATCATAGCTGTGACGACCTGGGTTTTTCCATGCATTTTTAAATGCAATATCTAATTCCTAAGGCGGGATGCATCTCTATTTGAAAACCATTTTATGAAAACAATGCAATGCAGCGGAAAATCTTTTGTTTTAAACTCATTTTGAAAACCCCGAATGTCATTTGCTTTCACAACAACCAAAGTAGTTTTTGAAAATTTCAGAAATCATAAATGTCTTCCTAAGTCTATCCAGTCATAACTCACAACCCAACTGTAAATAAATACAAATACATGTCCAAAGGGTAGAGTGTCTACTTACATGTATAATTGTCTCCTTTTGATTTTTCTTGCTCGTAGCACTAATATTTCCTGAGGCGTCTTCTACTTGTGAGTGGAACTGTCCTGAAAAATGATATATATTTGGGTGAGTATACACTATACTTAGTAGGAGTCCATCACTACTAGTTTTACAATGCATACTATGTTTAAAATCATATGTTCTTTAAAACATGTGCATGTTTGAATACTTATGTTCAATATCGATATTAAAAACCATTGTCGAATTGGAATACTGACGACTTAAAGAATTGCATAATCCAAGTCGAAAGTATCATATATATATATATATATATATCATAAACATAATGATATGCATAAGATGCTCAACTGAATCCAACTCATGGATATAAGGTATAGTCGACCAACCTCATGTCATGCCATATGCAATGCAAGTAAATCCTCAAAACATAGGGCCCAACTATGCCCACGACCTCCTCGCCGTGTGGTCCCTGGGTACCTAGGGACACAGGGTCATAGCCTCCACGGGGCATATGACACTTCGACCCAGTGCCGTGACACCAGTGGTAGCCCCCTGTACCACATGCAGTCAAAGCAGAGACATGCCTTTTTGGCGTGGTACCCTTTCCACCTAATAGTGGTAGAGGCTGGGAGGCCACCCCAGACCTCTCGGCATAGCGCCCACGAGCTTACTAGCCCAAATCATATACGATCAATCAAGCAAAAACCTCTTTTTCAAAACCTGTCCTCTCTAGGTCCCTCACAGTTGCTTACCTAGTGTCTTTTGGGCACTCCAGCGTCTTTTGGTAACCCTCAAGGACATGCAATTTTTCAAAGCTCAATGCTCACAAATCATGCAATTTATGCAATCATTTGATAACATGTTTATGCATAATGTATTTGTCATATGTATGCTGAATTCATTTATAAAATTAAGTCATGCTAAACAAGTCATATAACTTATACTTAAAACATGCATTCTCAAAACAATCATGGGCTCTTTTTAAAAGTCTAGTAGCAATAGAGTACCTACCTCGAAGTCTCCTGGAGTCGCGTCTTTCATCACTCAACCCGACCTTGGGTCTTATTTATAAACTCCTGGATATGAATGGATAACAAGAAGTCCTTATCAATTTCGATCTATTTAGAAATTAGATTGCTAGATCTGCCTTTTAGGGTCCATGGGTCCTTGCCTAATTCATTGTCAGGCTAGATCCTATGATATGGATCTACTTTTCAATAGTTAGACTCTATAAATGGTCCTATGATCCTAATTTTATAGTCTTATTAGGTCTGCGCATCATGGTTTCCAAGACGTGTGCACGCCTTGGTCGAACCAGGACCCATGCCTGCACGTCGTGCGCCCAAAGGCTGTGCCAGGGACCGCGTTTGCACGTGCACATGTATGCCCAAGCGACGCGCTATGACACGCGTCCTGGATGGCATCGCGCAGATGCACCTTCGGTGTAGCATGGCGCATCTCAGCTCCCAGGCCACCCTGTGCATCTCGGTCAAGCCAGGACCAGTGCCCCACGTCGCGCGCACACCCGAAGGCTGCACCAGGGACAGTGTATGCACTGTCGCATGCCTGGAACCCGTCCCAGGCGCACGTGAAGCATGGTGTCCCTAGGACGCCTGGTTCGCACAGAGCCAGATGGAACCGGCTAGGTCGTTCTCTGGTTGGAAAAACCGGCTGGGAAAAACCAGATCGAGCATGGATCTAGCTTGGGGGAAGTAAAACGGAGAGGGAGGAAGAGAAAGCTTACCTAGGCAGCCCCAACACGGTGCCCTTCTTCCAGCGGTGCGTTTTCCCTCTACGCCTACCAGAAACCCCTGTTGTCCAGAACCCACGAAGAAGGGGAAATCCCCAACTTCCGATGAGGCCAGAGGAAGAAGAGGGGAGGTGGAGAGATGGGAATGGCCGGCCTGACTCGGGCCTGGCCGAAATGTGCAGGGAAAACTGTTGTGGGGGTTTTCCGATTTTTTTGCCGGAAATCCCAGCCTCAAATAGCCAAAAAAATTGTGATTCAAAGAGGAGGGGGATATGGCTTTTTATAGCCTTGCTATGGTGGTGCTACCAATGGCGGTGGAAGAAACCTATGAAAACTAGGGTTTTTGGAGGAATTTAGAGGAAGAAGAAGATGGGGTGTCGTTATCAAAACGACCCCCTGCGTTTTCTGTCCTTTTCATTTTTAATTTAAATTATAGAAATGCCCCTAATCTTTAAATGGCCGTAACTTCTTCATACGAACTCCGTTTTCGACGTTCTTTGAGGCGTTAGATTCCATTTTTCGAGTAGAATCTAATGGTACCAAAGTTTCTTACAAATTCCTTCATTTACTATTTTAAATAAATTAAAACATTTAACATAATTTATTTCCTATAGAATGTCCAATTCATTTTTGTTAAAAATAGTGTAAATTGCTCAGGCATTACAATAGCACATCTTGAATTGATCAAAACCAAAAATTATAGAATGGTTTTGATCTATTAGATCAATCATGATCAAACCTTAAAAATTGATCAATTAGATGATCTAGTAAAGTAAATAGACTAATCTAACACTAGATCATTCAAATAAACTTAAATTATTATCTAAAACATCGAATAAAGTAAAATACTATGGATTTGACTGATCAAAGTTAGATTGACCATCAGATCAATGAATTAACTACTAAAACATAATTGGATATTAGAAAATACTAAAGATATGTAGGATCAAGATATATCAAACCCAAACATAGATGATTAAATCACGTAATGTAGTAATGAGATTGATGAACGGTTAGAATTCCCCATAACATCAAACTTAGTAAGATTAGATCTTGGATGTAACAAAAAACCATCAATCTGACTGATCAAATCAGATTCGACTGTTAGATTGATGGGTCAACCATTGAAATGGAGAAGGACTACCTATGAGACATAGATCGGTGTGAATGGAGAAAAATTAAGTGATATGGACTGTTCACTGTGATCGACGGCCAAGATTTGAAGATCATACAATAGATTAAAGAAATTAGATTCATAATTAGTGATAAATGAACACCATATCACTTAAGATTAAGGATGATTTGAGGTTGTATAGGTTAGAAATGATAAACATAGAGTACTAAGTGACAATACAGGGTGTGTGTGATCTGATAGGTGTGCTTGAATGTAGGGACTAGAGAGGTTGCATATTCTAGAGGATTTTTCCTTTGTTTGAGGTAGGTGACAACAATATTAACATATTTTCAACTAAAACCATGGATTTTCGTCTCACTAGTTCCATGTTTATCAATGACTAGTATGTATATATTATTACACTATAACATTGTTGAGACAGCTATCCAGTACGCACACAATATACATATGCATAATTGCATTGATATCCATATTTCCATGGAACACATGACTTTTATGTAACTAGTTACATTTCTAAAGAAATAGTTAATGTATATGATTTTTTAATATAATTTCATGACCCGTAGAGGACATTGATTAGTTACATATTGTTATTGCATATTGAGACACTTAGATGTTCTATTTTATCACTTATTTTTCTTCTTGGACCTGTTGAGGAGGATTAATTGCTGGTCCTTAAGAGCCTAACTCCAAGAGAGAGGTAGTGCTCTAGAATGGCTAGCCACATGTGCTCTTGGATTTGTGCATCAAATATTTTATCTTTATATATTAACTTCGAGATATTGAGTGATTTCCATGATTTGTAGATTATTTGATGGGCGTTTCTACCCAATTGTAGGAGGGATTTTAGGGTTATATACCCACCTTCTGACTTTGTGAGATGATAAATACCCATCTCATCAATGGGCATACTTCATAGGGAGTGGTATAATGGATAGTCCACACTACAAGTCCGATCCTCCTCCATGTGTGATAGACATTTAGTCTCCATTTCCAATGTCGATGGGGAGCTGTAGTTGATAGATTTGGGAGTTGGTTATCACTGCAGCATAATAGTCCATATGGTTTGGTTTATATTTTCATACAACTTTGTGAAAGCAACAAGATGGACATATTCCTTTGTACCCAGGGCATGACGACACTTGTGGAGTGGTATGAGTACTCATGACCAGACGTGCAAGTGTATGGTGCACTCGCGGGACCCACGTGTTAGGGTGCCCCTCATTGATGACATGCATATTCATTTGAGATATTCTTGAGTTTTATAGACTCTATATTTATATATTCACGAGTCTTGATGCCTTGTTTTATTATATGTCACACTAATTGTTTTCATATGCTTTCCATGATTTATCTTACCATTAGTATTTTTATTACTAGAAATCATGTTAGCACTATTTTTGTGGGAGAGTTGTTTATATCGTGCTTGAGATTTTGTACTTAGATCATCCATTACATGTTAATATTAAATGTCTATGAACCCACACAAGCATAGCTTGTGGCGGCATTGCGATGGTTTGTAATGTCTCAAATCTAGAGAGAGGCAACTGAAAGGGTAAGTAAGCTGAGAGCAAGTAAGGGTGTAGTTACTTTCAGCAGCATCACAGTGGTGATTCCATTTATGTATGTGAGTTGTGAGAATATTACTTCTTGAAATTTGTAATGGGTTGTATGTATATGTACACATACGTTAAACTTGTATGTTTGGATCTTATGGACACCTTATTGTTGGAAGTGATGGTTGTGAATGGATAGACCCTAGGCCATGTCATTTTCTTGTTTTATTTTGTTACTATTGTACATGTTATATGAAATTCTCCAACAGTCAGGTTAGGAAAGTTTGGAGTATGAGTATTTTGATACATGTTACAATTTTAGGGCTATCTTTGTGTTTTTTTTTTTTGCTTTGGGTCGTATGACTCCCATGACTTTGATAGAGTGTTTAACATTTGAAAGGCTTTCTTCAGTTGATTTTAAAATTTTAAAATTTTAACCAGGTTTCCTCACTATTTTTGAGAGATTTATATTATATATGTGTTAAAAATCAATGTGTCACAATATCCTAAAGGCTATTGCATGTCGACCTCTTCTTCAAGATTCAAGAAAGCATTACTTATGTCTAATTGTCAAATAGGTCAGTTATTAATACAAGCTAAAGAGAGAATGATTCTTATAGTGGGCATTTTTATAGTGGTGCTAACTATATATAGAAAATCAACACATTCTTATAGGTGAAATTCATTATCAACACAACTTTAGCTTTTCAACGTTCAATAGTCTCATTAAAAAAACATTTATTTCTGAATAGCCATTTACAAGTTCCTATGTTAGCCTTAGGAGTGGGTAATTATAATGTCCATGCACTATTAAAATTGGTTCTTTTAAAGATGGAAAAAGCAAGATGACTTTTAGTAAACTATCTATGTAAAATTAAACTAAGAAGGTTTCACCAAACCTCTTTAAAAACCATGCTTAAAAAGATGGTTCTACGATAACTATTTTCTTTAGTTTCAAGAGAGCCCTAAACCCAAAAATCCAACTTTTAAAAATGATTTTTGAAACCATCTTTAAAGGTTGGATTTTTATAGATGGTTTTGTGAATTCATCTTTAAATTTGGACTTTTAAAGATGATTTTGTGAAACTATCTTTATAAACATTCTTATTTATGAAGTCTACAACTATCTTTGAATTTTTTATCTTTGATTGCCTTCATCTATATAGCAATATATTAGAGTATGTACACATCTTGAACCTCATCTAGGTGCATTTTCGTTCTAGATAGCTTCAACTAAAACGTCAATGTCGAATTAAAAATATATACATACCTATATATATATTTATATATATTCTCCAATGATATCAATTGGAGTGCATGATCTTTCTTGTTTTGCCTCATGTTTTACATATTTGCCAA
This sequence comes from Warburgia ugandensis, assembly GCA_035236585.1. NCBI lineage: Eukaryota > Viridiplantae > Streptophyta > Magnoliopsida > Canellales > Canellaceae > Warburgia > Warburgia ugandensis. Next base: position 4,913,049 of record CP141129.1, on the reverse strand, counting down.
AATATTTTGATTATAAATTCCTTTTTAAAATTAATTTCCCCTTCTTATGTATGGATCCTTTATGTTTAATTGCATTAATGTCTTCTATTAGTTGGAAAATCCCTACCCATGCATATAATTTAGTTTTTTTCCAACATTTTATAATTTGTACACTTAGTATTTATGTGACAGCCCAGGATTTTATAACACTTTTGCACAAAATATTTTAATAAATGTGGGGCCCAAGTTTGAAAAAATATTTAGAAAAAAAAAAAAACATTTTTCATGAGAAGGCTTTTAAAAATCAGAAGTGTCATTTTCCTAAAAAAAGAAAGGATTTTTAGAGAAATGAGCACTACATTTTTACCAAAAATCTAATAGAGTCTCCTATGTTTTTTAGACTTATGCATTTTATGCATGCAATGCAATGTCCATAATAAACACAATTTAAATTAAATAAATAATAAAGGAGACTCTGTCTTCATCCATTCACATGAATACATAATTTAAATTGTATAGTTTTAAAAATGAAGTTTTTAACTAAGACAAAAAGAATAGTTCACGACTAGGATCAATACAGTCACAACCACACAACCATAATTTCAATTTACATGTCCACATGTCTATAAAGCAAAAGTCATAATAATTAAAGTATTACATTTGTTCACAAAATTATCAACTATATTGTAAACCCGTTTGATATACCTTCTATGGTCTTCTCTTAAGATCTCTAGCACAGTCTTCTACTCCTCTATCTTATTTCTTCAAACTCGAGATATTGTAAACAATTTACATTATCTCAGCAAGCTTGTGCTTGTGTAGGTAGTTTCATCATCGAAATATAAAGTTCATGCAGTTTTAATCCAAAAGAACTTCTCAATCACATGTTATGTAGTTTTGTAAAATATGATGAATAAAGAGTAGTATAATAAAACTCTAAAATCTCAAATATGCTTTGCAAATCAATGTTATGCTGAACCATTTCAGTTTATTAGTTTCAATATCCATGCATATTGTTTCAAAGATAATAATAATAATTGCAAAGTATTTTACAAGATATGAATAGGCACCACAACTCATGTCATACATCATCTTGTAAATATACTCATCCAAACTTGAAAATGAATCGTCATAAAAAAATTAATAGATGCAACGCATTTAAATAATGAAATGTGTAAATACAATCAATGTATCTCAATAAGTATACACACACACAAAACACTATTTGAACCTCCTCGAGGTCTTAAGATCATAAAACCACTCAAAATTAGACTATTTTCCATTGGGCATGAGTACTCATTATTGATCTAAAGTCCTAGGGTCTGTGCATACACACATATGAGTCTCAAATTTAAAAAATAATGGATCATCAATGCAGCATATAGGACCACATCAAGTCCAAACTACCCTCTGATACCAAAATAGGTAATGATCATACCATGTGCAAGGGGGAACATGGTGTGCAGGCCATGCCCCTACCCATGATGTCTCTTCACCTGATTTAGCCTATTGCAACCAGGGATCAAATATATGAATATTCAAAAGGGGGATGATCAGTCCTCAACTTTCGTAGCATAGTGTTTATCGAACAGCCATATGCCCTCCATAACATAATAATACTAGGCATCATTACATGCCAATATAACTGATAAAACCACAGAAATGCCTGCACTAGTGAAATTATGGAAATCAAATCTGATAAAACAATATAGCCCTGTAAAATCAACCCTCACAAGGATGGAGTCTAAGGATTTTGTACTCCTCGACATTTTATATATTGTGAAGTCCATGTATTTTCAAACACATTTCCATGTAACAAGTTTTCAATAGTATAATAGTTCAACATGATATTTCAGGACTAATATTTTGCATGAAATACAAGTATACTCAATAATATAAAATTAGAAATCTCTTGAATCTTTTTTTTTTGCCCTTTTTCCAAACACGATGGAATGGTTATCAACAGTTTTCACATTTTACAGAAAAACATATTGATGTTAAAACTACCTACCTCTTTTGTCATGATCTTCTGCTTAACTATGTCTCTTGTTTAATTCAACTCATTGATCAACCTAATAGATGTTCCAGATTTCTTATTAATGATGAATCATAGATTAATAATCACAGCAAAATTTTGTTTTAATCTAAATCTGATGGTCTAGATCTTCTTAAATTAAATAAATGATCATAAAACCCAATTCTAATCAAAATTTGATGATTAGATTCTATATAGTTCCATCTAAACAATACCAAATAGTTAATTTTTCTGTGTATGACTACCATCTAACCATTAATTTCATCTTAGTTAGTCATATCCGCTAGATTTACATCCTAATCCAGACTTCTCTTTAATTTCAAGCAATTTAGGGTTTAAGGAATGCAATGGCAAAGTCTAATCATCTATTAAACACTACCTTGCCAAAATTCTAATAGTAATTAATCAGAAGGTTGAGATCATCCAATCTATTATCTATTCTATATCATGTTTCTCATTCAATTCAATTCAATTTAAGTCAAATTGATCAATTTCCAACATTGGATCAAGAATTCCCTTATAATCTACCAACTGATTAGGCCTGTCAATTTTAGTCAATGTGAAACTTTTGAGATCTAACGCAATGCAGGGTATGGATCGTTAATGTTGAAGCTTTAGATGGAGCATTGGAACTCAGGCAAGATTGTTAGAGTTCTCGTCATCTTTGTTCATTATGTAAGGATGAGATCAATGGTTTGATTAGATTTTAATAGTGGATTAGGTTTTACATTGCCAGAAACCCTAAATCTACTAACATTCATCAAGTTTGGAGAGGAAATCGGAGAAATCCTATGAGAACTTACCTCTATGGGTGTTTCTAAACACCAATCATTGTCGGAGTAGGAGTTATGCCTCTATTTTTTTTTGACAACAGTCCACACATGCACCAACCCTCTTTGATTCTTGGTTGTTCCTTCTCCGATCATGATGGAACTAAAGGGATTTTGATCATGCCCTTAAACCGAGGAAGGTGAACAGCTTAGTTCAACAATTTGAGTTGCCATCGTCACTAGCAAACTCTATTTTTTAGTGACAAAAGAACCCTCAAATCCTTGTCTCTTTGGCTTGGTCTAGTTTTTCAGCATTCTACTTCCTTTCCTTTTCTCTTTTCTTCCATTTCCTTCCCTTGTTTAGCTATGCACGACTCTTGGACATGTTAGACATGCTGTGAAAGGATTGACTAGGCTCTGATACCAACTGTGACAATCCGAGTTTTTATAATATTTTAAAATACTAATAGTGGAAGAATTTTTTATGTATATAATTTTCACAAGAGTTGAGTGTCAACTCTACTAACAAAAATACATTTCAGAGATTTTGAAACACAATAAGGAATATATTTAATGTTTTCCAGGTTAATCCTCTCATGGTTAGTCCAACACATCCAAAGGTGATATATGATCAACCTGTGAGTGTTGGATGACAAGATATGAGCTACGGAGATAACTCATATAGGCAATGTTGATTAAGAAGAAATAGATGTTGCCTATGTAGGTTGGATGGCATTTTTTAAGAAAACAAGGAGAACTTGGTCCTTGTATGAGTAAGAGTCACAAGATTAGTATAGTTGAGAAAATAACTAGAGTATAAGACTATATAAATAGTATCTTTAACTAAAAACTTAGATGACTCTTGAAAGATATCGAGTCTAGTTTATAAAATGATACGGGATATAATTGGATAGATAGAATCATAAATTTGGGTGATCTTCAACTTTTGTTTAAGTGGAACATTTTGATTTTTAAGTTAGAAAATATTATGACAAATAGATAAATTGAGTAATAGAGAATATATTGTATTATGATAATTGAAGAAGCATGAGGTAAATCATGTTACTCATTATTGAAAACTAGCAATTGTTATGTTTACCTTAAAGATTTAGAGGCCTTACCTATGTAAGCAAAAATTACATAATAATGTCGATGTGTTAGTAGGTAAGGCCTAGTATTAGAGTGCACAACAAAAGCGGCTCTTTATTGCTTAAAGTAGATAGAAAAGCTATGCTAATAAGTGGTGTAAATGTTTAGAGTTTGAAGTTGAGCATTGTGTAATTTTGAGGATTTTGTTTTTTATTAAAGAAATTATGAGAACTTGAATTTACTATGTGATGAGGATGTTTCAAGAATTTTTTTGAAGCCAACATTAAAAGAATTTTGAGAACAAAATTCCTATGACGAGGGAAGAATGTAACAACTCAAATTTTTATATTTCATTTTATGTGAATTTATAGAATTGAATTAAGAAACACAAATATTGATTCCAAGAAATGAGACTTTTAAAGAAGTAAAATCAAGTATTGAAACCTCCATATTTGGAAGTTTGGTGAAATTGGAAATCAGATGAATAAGTTATGATTTTTCTTGCAAAGGGTAATTTTGTAATTTTATTTAGTGGGCCCTATTTGCAAAAAAGTTGAGTTGGACAGTCAAGAGACATTGGAAAATCATCATGAATAACATTCGTCTCTTTTGACTGTAATTATGACATGTAAAATAGTAGAAATTTCATAATTGTAATTTTGGAAATTTAATAAAAACAAAAAATATTTTTAATAATTAAATGAAGGGAGCCATTTTGATAATGGTACCCCCTTCCACTTAGGTGAATCAAACAATAGACCTAATGATCTATTCTTGAACCCAACACACACACAAAGGAAAACCCAATAGAGAGAGAAGAAGAAAAGAGAAAGAAGAAGAAGAGAGAAAGAAGAAGAATGGGGAGAAGATAGGAAGAATAGAGGGAGGGAAGGAAGATAGAGTGTGGGAGAGAGGGAGCAGCATTGGAAAACATCAAGTGATTATCATTGACGCTGGTGAAGCAAAGATGGGTGTGCGTTTTCCACCTACCAAAGAATAGATTTGTGGTAATAAACAATGAATAAGAAGTGTGATCCAAACCATTCTCATCACAAGAGCAACCATACCCACAAAAAATCATGATGATCATAGCTAATTTAGGTAGTTAGATTATTCCTAAACAATAGGTGCCACTATTTTCATGGACAAGAAAAGTGCATCAAAGAATGAGAAAAATAGGAAAAAAATTAGTAGAAAAATGATGATAAGAACCACTCATTTTCTTTTCCTTTGCGTGCAAGGAAAAAATCATTTTATGAATTGAAGATTGAATAAGAAATGATGGAATTGTAGGCAAAAAATGGACACCAGTTACCATGTTAGTTTTTTGGAAGGCAATGATTTTTGGCCATTTTCGGGCATCAAACGGCCATGAAATCACATCAAATTTCATAGAAGTGAAGATAAAGACCTAATCTACACAAACTATATGTTGGATTTTCAAATTTTTAAAATTTTTTTGACTATAAATAGTCACCAGAGGCATCTATTTTGTGGTCATCTTCTCCAGTGATGGTGACTAGATCCTGGCAATGCAACATGATTTTGGCAAATGTGAAAATGTAAAAATTATATGCTTAAAATCCTCACTACCTGATCTATGCACCCATGTAAATAGATTTTCGATTGGAGATCATGCGATCATTGAAATTTTGATCTAAATAAGGTGCTTGTTAGGATTACTTTAATAAGAGAAAATGATGGTCAAATTTTGAAATCTAAACTCTCCAATGTTTCTATCATGGTCCTATGAGTAAAACCCCCAAGTTTATTTGCATATCTAAGAAAGCTAGATCAACAATTCATAATACTGATGCACGTACAAAGAAGATCAAGCCTGATTGAGATGATCCATCTCAAATCAATCATCCAACATAATAATATGAGCTTAGAATTGTATGCAAAGAGGTAAGATCAAAAGATTTGGTGATAGATTTTACCATTTTTGTTTGATTTAATGCCATTCATGTTGGATATATAAAATTACTAGATTGAAACCTAGATCTTCAATCTAATTGTCTAAACACCTAAATTAAGATATAAATTTACATGAATTTGATAAAGATTACTTGATCTATAATTGGATTTGATCGAACAATCTCAACCATTGATCTGATCACTATTGATTCTATAGTGAAACAATAGATTCAAATTAATCTAAGTATGATATCTTTATCTTACAATTATCAATCTTTGATTAGAGTTTTGAACATTGATTTGTACGTAGGAAACCCCTAATCTAACTGTTAATCGTTAGATGAAAGGTCAAATCATGGTTCTAACCATCGAATCTCGATCAGACATATATATTAGAAGATATACTATTGTTTTACCAAATGAGATAAGATCTAATCATAAGATTGCAATCAAATCTGCATATGGGAGTGTAAAGGAATCTAACAGTTTGATGATCTAGGATGATCTGGATCATTGATCATAATTATATTTAAAATCTAAGTATATGTATGTATGTGTTAGAAATATAACCTTCAAGCGCTATACATATTCAAGCACGGTGGGATCAACTTGGAATTAAGTCTATAACCAGAGCTAAGGGAAAAGCTTGTGGGAATGGATGACTTCAGCCTAAGAGGTAGGTTGTTCTAATATCTTTAATTTATCCATATATTTAGATTATGACCAGATTATTGGTCTACTCAAATTAACATGTATCTGACCAAATACATGTTATAGATAGATTTTTTTGGGTAAATAGAATAATGGCAAGTTCAAATATAGGAAATACTTTACTCTTCATGGATGAAATGAGTGATGCCTATCTTCCCTTGATGATGATAATATTAGATGATCACTTTAGTATGTGGATATGATTTGAGATATGTGAATTACAATGATTTATGGATATTATCGAGACATATGAATGATAATGATAGGGATATAGAGTATTCAAAATCCTTGGTTTAGAATTACTAACACACACATTTCATTTGTGCATTTTGCCGATTTGATCTTTCATTTCTGTTTGATATGCCACCGTGATTTGACACATGATTCACAATTTATAGTTGTGGGTAGCCAATGACGGTGGCCTAAGAGGGCAGTTGATGAGGGTAACAGGTGTTTAGGTGGCAAACTTCTAGGTGCAAGCTTTTAGGTGCTCACGATATGGTCATGGGTTGGGCTGAGATGAATTATGAGACTATTTTTCTATGCATGATTTGATTTAAGATTTGGTTTTTAGCATGGATTTGCTTGTAGTGCTAATATGCTCAGATGTATATTTGGCATGGATTTGCCTATTGGTGAGCTGATAAGCTTTGATTTGATGTGGCATAGATTTTCCTATTATTGAATAAAAAAAAGAGTAATTATTTTATCATTTTTATTGCTGATTTATGCATATTGATAGTATGGATTATCCTTCATATGGATATCTTATAATTTTACATGTACTAATGTTGTACATTGATAGATTAAGTCCTGGATGAGATTTCTATTGTATTAACTGCATTACATATCCTTATAACATGCTCTAAGTAGATTATGAGATTAGATTTTGAGGTGATATAACATAGATTTGTCTATATCATGAGTTGATATATGATGAGATGACATGATATGTATTTGTTTATATTATGAGATGATATGAAATTACTAAAAATGAAATTGAGATGTATGTGATATGAATATTATCACATGGTTAATATTGTATTAACTACATTATATATGCATATAACATGCTTTAAGTAGAGTATGAGATGATTTAACACATATCTGTCTACATAATGAGTTGATATATGATGAGATGATGTGATATGTTTTTGTTTATATTATGAGATGATATGATATGAAATAACTAGAAATGAAATTGAGATGTATGTGATATGAATATTATCACATGGTTAAGATTGTATGAATGTATACTATTCCTTAAGACAAATTTATAAATAGCCTGAATATCCATTTGTATTTGGCTTTTGTATATCCCTAAACTAGATGCCCAAACAGCTAGTAATCATAGGCTTGCTAAGACATTGTAAATTGTTTATAATATCTCAGGTTTTGAAGAAAGTGATTTGAAGGATAAACAACTAAAGGTAGATGGAACCTTGGACAAGGATAATTATAACGTGAGACTATGTCGCCAATGTAAGTATATGACTTATCTATTATCTTCCTAGACATATATGTGTATATGCATTTAGACAATTGGACTGTGAGTTGTGACTAGATAAAATTCTAAAAAATATTAAATATATTCCTTATTGCATTTCAAAATCTCTAAAATGTATATTTGTTGGTGGAGATGACACTTGGGTTTTGTAAAAGAAATTATATATATATATATATATAATCTTTTGCTATTAGTATTTAAAAAGTATTATAAAAACTTGAGTTGCCATAGTTTGGTAAAATGCCTAGCTAAGTTCACTAAACTTTTTATGTTAGAAAAGTCTTGGTACACATCTGAGCTTCAATTTTTTTTTAAAAATAGACAAAATATTCATGGATGACCAACCACATGATCATCAAGAGAATATGAATAGAGAATAGAAACGTTCATAAATTTTGAACTTATGGCAGGGGTGATTATAATCGGATGTGTTGTCCATGCTCCAGATTTGGAAACCTGAAAAAGGTAACTATAGGCAAGTTGGGAGAACATTTGTTCTTCAATAGAGTTAATGGAAGATATCCCCCTAGATCTAGCATGGAGAAGAACTTCACCTTGGGCCCTCAACTAGGGTAAGAAGCTGTGAATATGAAGACACTTTAAGAAGTGTTGCATATATTACACCGATGTCTTGAAATGCATACTATGACTTCCATGATGATCTTGAACAATTCCAGACCATTTTAGAGGAAGCCTATGAGTCGTTGTACATTTTATGTATAGATTATACTAAGTTGTTTGTAGTAATAGAATTTTACAATGTGAAATCAAGATTTAATTTTTCAGATCAGGGTTTTATAGAAGTCTTGAAAGTGGTGGGTACAATGCTACTGAAGGAGAACAAACTAGTAAGGTCCACGTGGGAGGGAAAGAAAATCTTGGTTGCAGTAAAATTAAAGTATGAGAAGGTACATACTTGTCCCAGTGACTATATCTTGTATTGGAAGGAGCAGAAGGATAGAACTGCATGCCTAACTTGTGGACAGTTAAGATGAAGGTTGAAGAAGAATTCAACTAAGTAGGTGAAAGACTTGCCTGCAATTTATGGTATTTTCCCCAATTCCAAGGTTTAAAAGAATGCTTAGCATTATGAAAACAATGAAGAAACTAGTATGGCATGCTAAGGAGAGAGTAGCTAATAACTATGTGTTGAAAGTTTTTCTACAAGTGCACATTTAGTCAATTGTAGTGTTGTAGGGTTGAATCAATAAGGAGATAGTGTGAGTCTAAAGCACCAAATTATTCTACTCTTTATCCTAAAAGATTTATAATAAAGAGATTACAAAATAAGGTGCTGAAATGATCAAATGATTTAAATTTCTTTGAGTTAAGAGAATAAATTATGTTTGACGGTTAGGATTAGAAATCACCTAGACTCAAGTTTTACCACTAGTTATTCCTCTTTATAATTCAAGAAGTAGATTGAAACTACGATCATTTTCTCAGAAATGTGGTTTCTTTGAAAATTTAACTTAAAAATTGATATGCACATAATTATTACATTTATTATCACTATAAATTTTATTTTTAGCCCTAAAATTACTTAATTTATCATTAATTAAGATTTATTTTGTATTTTGTAGGATTAAGTTGTAATTGAGAAATGTGCATATTTTTGGTGACTTGAAGCCTGAAAAGGAAGTAAGTCCAAAATCCAAGAAATTATTCTGATCCAGATGTCAAAAGTCACATAAATTAGTAGGTAAGTGGTTAGATTAAGCTGATTAACATTTCAAATCACCAATCAAACTTAGATTGAAATGGATGACTCATATCAATCTGGATGACCTAGATTAAAATCCAAAAACAATGGCTCAAGTTTTAGCATTTTTCAATTACAAATGGTTGAAATGTAAAAAGATTCTAAGATTACTAGTGGATTGAAGAAAATTAATGGCAACCTAGCCTTGAATGATTAAGATATCTCTAAAAGAATCTCTTAAAAAGTAACATCTTAATCATAACTGGTCATGAATGTGAAGGTATCATCAAGATGAACCTGATCAATGTTTTGGATCATTCAAAATTATTGTTTTTGGGCTAAGATCAAAGGAAATATATTGGACGTCTTGAACTGAATCAAAATAGCATGGAGATTAGAAGATTAGACAGTCTAGATGCATGCCTTGGTGATAAAGGAAGGAACTGCTACATGTTTCTAAAGTTTTGAAGTGAAAAACTCTGTCTACAAGGGTTGGTTAGAGATAAACTAATCTATAACTACAGAAAAGAACCACCTTAAAAACTACACTAAATAGTATATACTTTTCATTATTTTTCCACTTGATTGTTACAATGATTGAGAAAGAGAAAAATTACAAAAGAAGAGTATTGAAGATAAAAAGAAGCAAATAATATTAAATATTTCTATGTTATGAGAAACTTTAAAAAAATTTCTTTGTTCATCATGTGTCAAATGTCAAGAACCTACATCTCAAATTTCACTCAAATCTAATAAGAAATCAAAGAGAAACCTATGCCTATAGTTAGTGAGACTGTAACTTTGGAGAGTGTCTCTAGTATTTCCATGGAAAAATAACTTTTGAAACCAGTGACTATTTGCCATTGATTGATGTGCCAAATTGTTCCTTACTTAATTACCTTCAAAACAGAATATTACACACTAAAATATGATGAGAATGGAATGAGATATAAAGGTACAAAAATACATGCAATTGTCCATAACAATCGGGTTTGTAGGAAATTTCTTTTATACAACTAATGAACCTGTGAGTGCATGATGAACACCTTACTTTAGCCAATGATTTTACCACTTTAGAGATTGAATATTTTTGTGAAAATTCATATGTAAGCATAATTAATGTCAAAGAATCCATTGGTATGGTTATGTTTTGGAGGAAACCTATAGAGATAGAGATATTTGATAAAAAATATGGTGGCTCCATATTATTGTGTACACGAGTGAGCATGTGATGAAGTTGGTCACTTCGGTAATTAACTTCTCTAGCTTTAAGATTGATTTTTTTTAGTAAAATTTTGTATTTAACTGAATTGGATATTAAGAAATACATTGTTATATTTAGATCTTAAATAAAATCAATAAATATGGAGTTATTCTATTAGAAAGATGATGGATTTAGCATGGGCAGTAACATTAGCTGTTACTGTGTTCTTCAAGAATTCTCAACCAAAACTCTAGGAAATTACCAAGAAACCATATTAACTTTTTTGTAAGACTTAGGAGAACATCCATAAAGATTTAAATTATCAAAAAATGAAAAACATGACTAAAAGAAGAGAAATCCAATGTTCGGTGTTCTCATGTAGAAAGATGAGATAGAGATAAAGGTTTCTTACTCCAAGGTTGCTTCTATTAGAGAAGACCTAACTCAACTTCTTTCTGAGAGAGATGGGAGCATTACTAGTGGTTCAGATCATGGATCAACATTGAATTGAAGTCACAGAAGAGAGAAATCTAAGGCTCTGTCACTGCACACATATAGGGGTAGTAGTTGTGGAGCAGGGGTGGAAAACTTGGATTTCACCCTACATTTTTTGCTCTGGTGTGGTGGAAATCATTTTAGAGAAGACTGAAAAACTTGTTTCTAGCTTTCCATCTATCAAATTTGTAGATTTAACATCTTACTTACTACCATGCATTGCACTTAAAGGCTATGATGATAGTAGTAATAGGTGAAAGAGATGAACCAGTAAGCATCACACAATCTGCTATGAATGAAGCTTCAAAACAAGATAACAAAGAGAGAGAAACTGTCAAAGAGAAATTACATATACTTAACCCCCAGCAATTAGAGAGAGAAAATCACACAAAACTATAAGAATCAGTAGGAACAATGTACTACTACCTAATGGATCAAATCAGGGAGATAGAGTTTACTCCTTTCAATTGATCCACACCTTGCTTTCCTCTCTCCTTTGGACATCTAGCCCTTCTCCTCTTTATAGAGTGTGTGGAGGAGCTACTATATAGCAGCTACTCTACTCCCTTAGTGATAAATGTTCAATTTTGTATAAAATAGTACCCAATTAGTAGTCCATATGTTGTAAATTATAAGCATTATCCTAGGGCTTTTTTGAAAATTCATAACATATGCATTTCTGACCTAATGATGCAAAAGTTTGATATTTGGTTGGCTCAGGAGCTAATCCAAAGTAAATATGTGAATAATCATCATTTTCTAAAGTTTAATTAGGATTGTAACTCCTTTTCAATTGTTGAGAAGACGATCTAATCTCCGAGATCAAGTAAGATAAGATTGGAACATCAAGATCAAAAGAGGACCAAAGCCCTAAATTTCATCATTGTAAAACTCAATCAAGGTTTAAGATCATCATAAGGAAAGAAACAAGTCAATGGGAAGAACCAAAGGTGATTAAAATGTGCCCATGCAAAAATCCATGCAATTCCAACATCCTTGCATGAAAATTGGAGCCATACATGCAAGTTTCCTATGTTAACAAGGAAACCTAAGGAAGAGAAGCCATTCAGGACTTGAAACCAACATGCTTAGTCACTCAAACAATAGAGCATTGATCCATCAAAGTAAGCCGTTAAGCCACATGACAGCCATGCCACATGGTGTCACACAATTGGAGGACTTTTAAAAGCAATTATTCCATGCTGAAAATGTGAATTTCAAGTGATAATTAGGAATTTGATGGAGATTAATATATGGTAAGATATACATGCATAGGTGGACCAATCAAGAGAAAAACCAAGTCAAATTTTCTTATATTTCCCTCTCATTTCCTCCCCACCACATGATAGAATTAGAAAGGGAAGGAGTTCCATGCCACCTTCCTTGAAAAGTGGTGCCTCCCCCCTTCTCATTCCATCCAGCCCACCAACTCCACCTTCTAATTCCGTTTCCCAACTCAACTCCCCCATCTTTCCTTTCTCTTTCTACCTTCTTTCCATCCAATCCTATGAGACACCTTAATAGAACGAATTCCACACACCATCCTCAGTTGGAATTCAATGCCTTCCCCTTCCCTTTGCTTATATTTAGAAAGTCCAACTCACCTCACTTTCTAATCTTCTATGTCCAATCAACAACCTTTCACCTACTTCTTACCTACATTCCTTATCTTTCCTTCCCATCTTTTCCCCTATTTTTCATTCCTCTTTTCACTTCCATTAGGGTTTTCCACATGAAACACTTTGGGAGGGGGGCACCTCCTTGAAAAATGACGCCTCCCCTCTTGTAGTCCGTAAGGTTTCCACCTTCCACCTCACTTTCCTAATCCATCCTCCACTTATGTTTTAAGAGTCCTACCTAAGATCAATACTTAACTTCTTTCCTCAATAGTGGATTACATATCATCAAGATTAGAAACTCAAAAACCTCTATAAATACCCCATGGGATTCCACGCCCAATTCAAGTAGAGAAGTTGCTTCTAACTCCTTGAAATCAAGCACATCTACTTGGAGATATTCTTAAGGTTTTAGACTTCAACACCTTGGCTATTGTTCCTTGTCTTCCACAAATTCTTCCTTAATTTGTTTCTTTGGTTTTCACACTCCAAGTTCAGGTTAGTACCTTGCTTTAATTTTCCTTAGTTCCACTGCTTGTTTATTGTTTTCTTTGTTGTATATGTTTCCTACACATATTTCTTCTTTGATCTCCTTTCACTCTTGATTCCACTTCTCTTAATTTTCTTGCTTAGTTCATCAAGATCAAAGTTATCCTTTCTCTTGTAGTGACATCCAAGAGAATATAAGCTTTGAATATTATTGGTTTCCTTTCATCTTTTCCTTGTTTCTCAATTAGATTTAGAGCTAGTTCTTGTTTCTTTCTTTTCCATCTTCATGCTCTTGCTCTCTTGATTTCTCTTTTAGGGTTCACATGCATGATATCTAAGATTAGTTTGAGATTTTTGGGATGTGTTTAAGCTTTACTTTGAATCAAGTTCTAGGCTTTATAGTAGTGCAAAATTTTTAAGTTTGTTCATCTATGTACATGTGCACAATTCATTCTCCAAATTCTATCCAATAAAGTTTATGATTCATGTAAAGTTTTTCTTGGTTATTTCCATGCTTGAAGTTCATTAAATTTTTGTTTTTATGATCATGTTTCACTCTTCAAGTCACATGCACCATGTCAGTCCATGCCTTGTTTGGTTTAAGTTTCATGAGCACGATATTTATGAAATTTTACCTTTCATGATTCATGCATAAATTTCAGTAGTCCATACACTTTATTTGCTTGATTCTTTAGGAACCCATTTAGCATTTTAGATAGCTTAGTTACTATTTTGGTTAGATCTTATGTTAGAAACCTTTTAGTCTATGCATTCCAGCCATTTTCTCACAACTCCATGGGTTATGTGCATGGTGATTGAGTGATTTCCTTTAAGTTGGTTAATTGTTTCTTTGTTTCATGATAACTTACTATTACTTGTTTAGTTATTTGCATCTTATTTTAGTTTTAAGAATTTACCTTATTTAGTTTTAGAAGGTTTTATTTTTAGAAAATTTTAGGTTTAGGAAAGTTTCATTTTTAGCAAATTTCCTTAAGTTTCATATATTCATTCATTTTAGTTTTGCATAAGTTTCTTTTATTGAATGCATGTTAGTGTAGGAAAGTTTCTAGTTCCATTGAAAATTTTTATTTTTAGAAAGTTTCCTTTAGTTCATGTTTCTATTTTTATGCATGTTTCATAGTCCATGTTGTTTAAATTCCTAATTTAATCAAAACAATCTCTCTTTGGCTAAAGGTAAGTGATTTAAATAAGATATAATCAATGTATGAATCTCTGAGATTCATTGTGGGATTGGCCTCTCTCGCATGCAAATTACTGCCTTGATTCGTTATCTTGCGAGTAATTTTAAAACATACATTAAGTTTTTGGTGCTATTGCTAGGGAATCCATCAGATTTGTGGTTGTATCTTTGTTTAGATTATTTATCTCTAGTCCTAGTTCTAGGTTGCATTAGATTAGGGTTTTTTCTTGATTCTTGCATATTTTGATAATTCCTCACAAATTGATCCATCTTTCTTTGTTGTGTGTGAGGGGAATTTGGCAAAAGGAGCTGCGGCGATCTTGTAGGCCAAAACTACATAAACTTAATTAGGATTTCCATGCTCTCTTGGATAGGTTTTTGCATAAACTTCCAGTGAGGTCCCATGATAACTTGCACGTATTTATTTCATTTTAAATGGGCTATAATAATACAAGCCAAGTGTGGGGTATGGCGGCCCACACTTGATCTTCATAAAAAACTCCCATGTAAGTTCTCTCACTCTCTTATTTTTTCTTAGTATAGTTGCATTTAGTGTAGTTTGTATATTGGATGGTAGTGTAATTCATATAGTTTAGGGTAATTCATTATACTTGTTGCATCTTATTTAGGGTTGTTGCATTAGATTTCAACTATTTAATAAAGATTAACCTGAGCTTGACTATAACTTAGGCATAGGCTATCTAGTTATAGTGTCTTATCTATTAAGGTTTGGACTCTTTATTAAATAACTTATAGGTAGGCATTAGTTTCCTTTTCTTATATTGTGTTGTACGTTTATTGATTTATGGTGGATGGAACACATTGATAATAAAGGCCCCCCCTCATAAGATAAGGATTGTATTTAATCACTAAATCCTTGGCCCACTCAGGTAATCAAATCAATTCCTTGTATGTTCATAATCCCACCCCTTAAAAGCTTAATTTAAAACCAAGTAGTAAGAGACTTAGGGTTTTATGCTCATAGGACCCTTTTAGAAGGAGGAGATCTATGTCACCCTAGTGGCTCTTGATCATTGCAGTGGCCTCACAAGAACACTCATATGAGTGTAAAAATGATAAATGTAATGCACTAAAACAATACAATATTTAGGGTTTTTAATACAATATCAAGCACTCAACCCTATGAATGCCATCCAACAAATAGCCAAGCATGGAAGCTCATAGACTTCTTGTGGCTTAATTTTGAAGAAAAACCTTGAAACTTATGACTTTCAATATATGCAAATGAGATTAATCCTCATGGTTCTATGAATAGTAGGTATAGTTATTAGCTTGTTATAATAGTTTGTTACAACTTCCAACCATTATTATGAATGAATTGAAAGTTTATGATATTAACTAGATTGATATCGGGGCCCAAGCAACTAGGGAATGATATTGAAGTCTACTTGACTCCCTTGATCGATGATCCTAATACATTATGAGATATAGGGATTCAAGCTTATGAAGCATATAAGAAAGAGTCATTCACCCTAAAGGCTACAACAATATAAGTGACTTCCTTAAATATGGTAATTTGTCTGGATACACTGTGAAGGGATACAATACTTGTCCTATATGTAGTGACCAAACATGTGCCACAACTGAAAAATAGTAGAAAAATGACATTTCTTGGCCACATAAAGTGGGTGCATTAAGATCATCCATACTATTTTAAGAAGGGAGAATTTAATGGTAGTGCAGAGATAATGATATCTCCAAAGATGTTGATAGGATGACAAGTATTAGAACAAGTTGAAAACCTTAATGTCTTATGGGAAAGAACAAAGCAACTAAATGTATAGGTAGTAACAACTCTAAGAGTTGTTGGAAGAAGAAGTTAATATTCCTTCATCTTATGTACTGGAAATCCCTACATGTGCGTCATGTGCTTGATGTCATGTACATTGAGAAAAATGTGTATAAAAGGTTGATTCGTACCTTGCTTGACATGGTGAAAAAGCAAACGATGGACTTGCAGCTCGAATGGTTCTTATAAAAATGGGTTTGATGAGAGAGGTTGCATCCACAAGATGGGTAGCAGAGGAATATATTGCCTTAAGCAAGTTATATTCTCGACAGAGATGAGAGAAGAATTGTGTGTAAAACCCAGTCAAAGCTTAATATCCTATACGACTACTCTTCAAACTTTAAAAACATTATCTCCATGAAAAAGTTGAAGATGTTAAGGATGAAGTCGCATGATGCATTAATACAACAACTCCTATAGAAATATATTTGGTGCTGTTGGATAAAGTTAAGAAGATCGATTATAAAATTCTACTACTTCTTTGATGCTTTGTACAAGAAGGTGGTGGATGTTTCAAAATTGAAAGAAATCTAAGAGCATCTAGTGATAACTTTATGTGAGCTTGGGACAAACTTCCTACGATCCTTTGATCATATCATGACACACTTTTAGTACATCTCATTAATAAGGTGAGACTCTTTAGGCTAGTTTACTTGCCATGGATGTACGCTTTTGAGAGGTACATGAAAGTTTTAAAAAGGGTATATACAAAATCACAAATGGCCAAAGATGTGTATAGCCAAATGTTACATTGAAAAAGAAGTGGTGGAGTTTTGCACAGATTATTTATTAGGAGTGGATACTATTGGAATTCTAAGAAACAAATGATTAGGTGGATTTGAGGATCTAAAAGTTTGCGAACCTCTCTTTAGTTGTTGCGTATTGATCATTGAAGATGAAGAAAGGGGCCAAGCACACCTTTATGTCTTAAAAAACAATGTTGGTGAAGTCCATCTATACATTGAGTAAGTTGATGCTCTCTCCTTTGTTGCTTTTACATTTTCCTTTGTTTTAAAATTCAAGGGTAATATTTTTCATTACATCTCTTCATTTGTAAGGAGTACATATACTTCTTGAAAGTGAAGTAGCCCAGTTATGCAAAGAAATATAAGTGGCTTCAATATGTGCATTGTCACACTTTCACTACTTGGCTTTGTTAGAAGGTAAAATGAATTAATTCACCTCTTATGAATTGCATATTGTATACTTAATTACAATGATCGTCCTAACTAATAAATGTACACTGGTTCAAGATTAGTGAGACGTTCTAGATAATAATATATCTAAATGCTTGGGTTGGTTGATGATTCGATCATGACTAGAAGTAATAAACTATACTATGATATATTATCAATGGTTATTGCTTTATAAAAAGATTGTGATAACTCAAGAGTGTAGCAGAATAGTAGGGTTAGAATAGTTGCCAATGTTACTTTCTTTTCTAGTTCAAAGGATAACAACTCAATAGAGGTGAATGATACTTATTACAGGGTTATGTGAGAGACATGGGTGCTTGATTTCACTTGTAGAATTGTGGTCATGTCTAAGTGTGATTGAGTGGAACAAAAAAAGAAGAAGCAAAACTGATGCCCTTGGATTGACATTGGTTGACCTCAATAAGATCGGTTACAAAAATGATTAGTTTATTTTGACCTCTCAAGTGAAATGATTATTTTGTGTGTAAGACGGATGTGAGAAGATACGGTCAACTATTTTATAAGTCTCCCCAATGGACTTTTATGATGAAGAAGACCTAGGTGATACTATAATAGATTACCCTTGTATTATTAAACAATCCCATCAATCGATGTAATTGGTGGGAATGAGGATCATGTGCATGATAATGGTGAGGAGAGTGCTTGGGGTCAAAACAACGTATATGAAGGGCAAATTGAAACATAAATATTTGAAATATAATTAAAGGAATTATGCTAAAATTTGCATGTGTATTTGTGTTATTTTTATTTATGTATATGCATTTATTGTTATATATGATGCAAGTATATCAGGAATAGCCTAACCTGAGATTATATGCATGTTGTATGGAGCAGAGAGTTAAAAAATTTGTAAATTTTTTGGAACAAAAAATTTTAGAAAATAGTTTTTAAAGTTGGTTTCATGAAACTATCTTTAAAAATGTGAGTTTTTTAAGTTGGTTTCACTAATCTATCTTTAAAGATGTTGTTTTTAAATTTAGTTTTCCTTAATAGACTTTGAAATCCATTGTTTTTAAAGTCAATTTTGTAAATTGACTTTAAAAATCTAAACTTGCTTATAAAAGCATGATGTTACATCTCTCTCTTTTTTTCTTCTTCTTCTTCTTTTCTTGTCTGCCCCATCAATTGTCATTATCTAGCGTGCAAAAGGATGATGTCTAGTTGCCATCCTATTGTCCGATTACTAGATTATGACTGTTGTGGTAGGAAATACATGATAATAACAATAAACCTCCTTGTTGTCATACAGTTTTCTTGTTATTAATTTTGTGAGGAATATTGTGGATGAAGTGGGCTTTGTGATTGAAAATGTTCGGTTAAGATCTGGGTGATTGTTAGGATTCTGACAAAAATAATGCGATCTCAATGGAACAAAAGGTTTGTTTTTTTTTTTTTTTTTTTGTAATACTTTGAATTTTCATTTTCAATAATATTTCTCTTATAAATGCAATTATTTGAGCTTATGTTGTGTGGATGATGAATTGAATGAAACATGTGAATTAGAAGGCAAATGTGCTACTTAGGTTGGCTTGTGTAAGGTGAAAAATGTATAACCCTAGAATTATCACCTTAGAGTTGGCAACTAAGTTTTAAGAGGAAGGACTCTCATTTTAGGGCCTCTACCCCATGGAGAAGACTTATCAAGCTATGGATGTCAATTGTGTGAGGTTGGATCATGGTTATTTGGCATAGATTTCATGGTTCCACAATAGGTTATAAAATTAGAACCTTTCCTAAAATAGAACCTAAGTGGGACATTGGGTTCTAGAGTGGATGAATGGCTAGATTTTCATCATGTTTGAGTAATCTAACTATTTGAATATCAAATGAACTAGATTAACAAGTGTAACATGTGCTTCACTAAATTAATTCCTAAAATAGAGTTTAACAGAGAGATTTGATGTCATGTAGGATAAGCGAATAAGATTTCATCTTGGTCAGGACTAAGTATCAATTGGGAATCAAATGAATGAATTAACAAATATTTGACATGATGTGTCAAATTATAAGGTGTTTTGGATGTTGTTATTAGGGCTAACCCAAGTTAGGATGCTTGGTAGTTAAGTAAGAGAGAGAGGAGGCACCTAGGTGAGATTCCCAACTCTAAAATGGAAATAAGCTACAAGACTTGAGGAATGGAATAAGATGAGTTAGTAAAGGAATATAGGGATATGAGAGAGACTTTTGCAGTGTTTCAAGGGTGAATCTTAGCTGGGTTAAAGCTTTCTAATTGGTTGAATATGCATTTTATCAGATTGGGAACCAGGAGGTGCCTTTAGCAATTAAGGCATGACTCACTTAAGAAAACCTAATATTATAAATATAAATATGACCACCTAGGAAAAGTATTTGAATGATGTTCCCAACCTGAATGAAACCTAGAGAGAAGTGAAAATGTAAACTTGGCTGAGAACGATTGAGAGAAGGGTGGAGACGACCTAGGAGTTGGTGATTTCTAGGTAGGGGGAATTTGGTACTCTTTTGACTAGGTTTTTAAAATCAAGCATAAGTTCTTTGAAACAAAACATGAGGTTTTTCTTGGTTTTGACTAAGATTGCATGATGTTTCTAAAAATAGATTCTATGCGTGTCAAATCAGGGTTTTTATATGGACATTTTTATTTGATCTTATTGTATGATCATCTTGTTTTTTATATGATGAATTAAGGAATGTTTAAGATTGATCATATTATAGTTTTCATGCCATGATCATATGCTTAAAGGGTATAAAGAGAGATTGATTTCAATGTATAATTTTAGTCCCCATGTTCACATGTTATTGTTGTGGATGAATTTTCATAAGCACATGAGATAATTTTTCTTAAAAATTCATACCATGATTTCTAACTCGAGTGATTAATATCATGATATAAAAACATATGAGAAAACTAGTGTTTCTAAGTGAAATTTATTGAGTTTTGAAGGGTTCTCTTGGGTAAGACTATGGGCATTGTATATAGTTTTTGCACTCTATAGTATTTTGCGATTTGAGTGTGATTGACATAAACTCCGCCAATGACGGTCCCAAGCCCGGATGAAAAAGGAGGAGGGTCCTGCGTCAGGTGCCACCTGGCAGGGGAGAAGTTGAAAATGATTTTGTTATTTCTTTCTTACAAATGAATATGCATTTGTATATTAGTTTGTGAGGAAGAAATGAAAATCATCTCCCTCTTCTTAAATATGGCAACCCTTGTGTCAGGTAGCCAGCCGGCTAGGGTGAAGCTGAAGATGGTTTTGTTATTTCTTTTTTGCTTCCAAATGAATGTATATTAGTTTGTAAGGAAGAAATGAAAATCTTCTTCAGCTTTTAAGAAATATGGCACCCCAAATATGACATGAATCGAAAACAGACATTCCCTCAAGCTAGGGCATTCCCCATAAGCGACGAGCTGCATCGGATCCCGAGTGCTGTGAACAATAGGCAAGGGCTGCTAGAGCGTTCTCCCAGAAGCGACGCGCTACATCGAATCCCGGGTGTTGTGAAAAATGGGCAAGGGCTGCTAGAGCGTCCCCTCGAAAGAAACGCGTTACATCAGAACCCAGGTGCAATGAAAAGTGGACATGGGTTCATACCATGGAGGTCAAGAAAGGCAATAGCAAATAGGGTACCACCAGAACATAAGATTCGTATCACCACATGGAATATAGGGACACTAACTAGCAAGAGTTTGGAGTTAGTAGACGCGATGAAACGTAGGAGAGTCAACATCGCTTGTATCCAAGAAACCAAGTGGAAAGGGGCTAAAGGAAGAGAAATAGATGGATATAAATTATGGTACGTAGGAAAGGAAAATAACAGAAATGGCGTAGGAATAATAGTGGATAAGGAATTAAAGGATAAAGTTGTGGATGTTAAAAGAATCAACAATAGAATTATAATAATAATAATTGTTCTAGGAGAGCAAATTATAAATGTTATAAGTGCATAGGCACCACAAGTAGGGTTACAAGAGATAATTAAGAAACAATTTTGGGAAGATATGGAGGGAGTCATGCAAGAAATTCCCAACGCTGAGCAGATATTTATAGGTGCAGACTTAAACGGCCATGTAGGAAAAGATAAGGAAGGATATGATAGAATACACGGTGGATATGGTATAGGTGAATGAAATGAGATGGGGGAGAATATCCTCGATTTTGCTTTGTCATATAACCTATCCATTGCAAATACACTCTTTAAGAAGAGGGATGAACATTTAATAACCTTTAAAAGTGGACTTCATAAAAGCCAAATAGAATTTTTTCTACTTAGGAATAATGAACAATCTACATGGAAGGATTGTAAGGTGATACCTGATGAGAGTTTGACCTCACAACATAGGTTAATGGTTATGGATATCCATATCAAAACATGGAGTAAAAGAACTAAACTTAATACACACCCAAAAACTAAGTGGTGAAACTTAAAAGGAGAGAAAATAACCTCCTTCAAAAATAAGTTGATGGTAGAAGGAAAGTGGAACTATGAAACAGAAGTAAATACTGTGTGGATTAATATGGCTGAGTGCATTAAGAAAGTGGCAAAAGATGTCTTAGGAGTATCTAAAGGTAAAAGGATATTAACAGAGGAAACATGGTGGTGGAGTGAAACAGTTCAAAAAGTTATTAAAGAAAAACGGATGCATTTTAACGTATGGCAGAAGATTAGAAATAATGAAAACTATGAGCAATATAAGAGTGCTAAAAACATTGCTAAGAGAATAGTAAGTGAGGCTAAACTTAAAGCATATGATGAGCTCTACAATAGACTAGGAACAAGAGAAGGTGAGAAAGATGTGTTTAAACTTGCAAAAGTAAGAGAACAAAAGGGTAAGGACTTAGATCATGTTAGGTGTATAAGAAGCGATGATCAAAGGGTATTAGTCAAAGATGATGAGATCAAACAAAGGTGAGAAACATACTTTCAAAAATTGTTAAATGACAATGGCCCTGAGAATATAGGGATTGAAAATACTATAAATCAAAATAACATTGGATATTATAGGTATGAACATAGGATTAGAATACCTGAAGTAAAAGAGGCCTTGAAAAAAATGAAATCGGAAAAGGCCATGGGGCCTGATGGTATACCAGTAGAGGTTTGGAAGCATATGGGAGACATTGGGGTAATTTGGTTGACCAAGTTGTTTAACAAGATTATAAAATCAAAGAAAATGCCTGATGAGTGGAGGAAAAGCTCTATTGTACCAATTTATAAGAATAAAGGAGACATACAAAGCTGCACAAATTATAGAGGGATCAAACTTATGAGCCACACTATGAAACTTTTTGAAAGAGTGATTGAGAAGAGGCTGCGTCATGAAACAAGTGTATCAGAGAATCAGTTTGGTTTCATGCCTAGGAGGTCTACCATGGAGGCTATTTTCTTATTAAGACAATTAGTAGAGAAATATAGGGAAAGGAGGAAAGACCTCCACATGGTCTTTATTGATTTAGAGAAAGCTTATGATAGAGTCCCTAGAGAGTTAATATGGAGAGTGTTGGGTGGTAAAGGGGTTTTGTAAGGATATATAGACATAATTAAAGATATGTATGAGAGAGCGGTAACAAATGTGAAGACCACTAGTGGTGTGACTGGTGATTTTCTTGTCACTGTAGGATTGCACCAAGGATCGGCATTGAGTCCATACATTTTCACATTGGTTATGGATGAGCTAACAAAACATCTACATGAGGAGATTCCCTTGTGCATGTTATTTGCTGATGATATAGTCTTACTTGATGAGACAAGGGAGGGTGTAAACATAAAGCTAGAATTATGGAGAGAAGCATTATAATTTGAAGGATTTAAAATTAGTTGAACTAAGACAGAATATATGGAATGTAATTTCAGCAAGGAGAGTAGGAGTAGAATACCAGTCAAGATTGATAACCAAGAAGTCCCTGCCAAAGACCACTTTCAGTACTTAGGATCAATAATTCATGAGAGTGGAGAGATTGAGAGGGAGGTTATCCAGAGAATTCAAGCGGGTTGGAACAAATGGAGATGTACATCTGGAGTTTTGTGTGATCGATGGGTGCCACTCAAACTAAAAGGAAAATTCTATAGGATGGCCATAAGGCCGGCCATGCTCTATGGATCAGAATGTTGGGCAATTAAGGAACATCATACTCATAGGATGAGCATCGCAGAAATGAGGATGTTGAGATGGATGAGTGGTCAGACAAGAAAAGATAGAATTCGAAATGAAAATATTCGAGGAAATTTATGGATAGCACCAATAGGTAATAAGATGAGGGAGACTAGACTTAGATGGTTTGGACATGTTCAAAGGAGACCAACAACGGCACCGGTTAGAAGAAGTGAGGCAATACAAATAGAAAGTTTTAAAAGGGCAAGGGGAAGGCCCAAAAGAACGTGGATAGAAGTGGTAAGGAAAGATTTAAAAACTTTGGGACTAAATGAAGACATGGTATTTAATAGAGTGGAATGGAGGAATAAGATTCATGTGGCTGACCCCTAATTGGGATAAGGTCTTAATGATGATGATGATGATGATGATGAGTGTGATTGACACTGATTTTTCCATTGAAAAATTATATGGGCATGTTTTTATAAGTTGTGAACATGCTAAAAAATGATCTAAAGTTAAAAGCTTCAAAAGTGTGAGTTTTAGGGCCAACTTTCCCAACTTGTTTCTGGTACCACATAGTATATTGTTGAAGCTTGGAAAACATAGTGAATTTAGAGGCCTTTGGACTACAACTTTTCATGAATTTGTTTATGATTCTAAATTATTATGGGTTGACTAATTTTAGTAGAAATTTGGCATGGAAAATTGACTATTAATCTTATGTTTTCATCAAGAAGATTTTAGGCATTTTTTAGCCAAAATTTGGATAGTTTTTCCTTCGATTTCAAGTATACTTATCAAAATGAAATCCTTAGCCTTTAGGTGTATTTTTTTATTAAATTTTATTTTTTATCAATTAAAATAACCTCAGGAACATATTGGCTAAAACAGATAAGAAATTATCAATTTTCAAAGAAAGCCAAAATTCTTAGTTTTATACATTTATAGCTTATAAGTTGAGAACATTAATGCCTATTGAATTGAATTTGGAAGATGGGATAAATCTAGAAAATTATGATGTGGACCAATTGAAAACCCTAAATAATATATTGTTGGAACTAAATTCGAAGTCATGAAAGTTGAAGGATCTAAAGAGCTATGGGTATGTAATATTTTACATGAGATCCATATGAATGTGACATGTTTATGACAATCTCTCGTCGTGAAAAGCACCATGTTTGATGTGATATATAACATGATGCTTTGATGGTGCTTGTGACTCATGATAGATCATGAGTGGGTGCTGTTTATGCACTACAAAGATTTATTCTTTTCATGAGAATTCATGAGTATGATATGGTCCAATTTTCTCATGATGATTCATGAGAGCAGTGACTCTGTAATGGAGTGTTTGAGACTAGATATGGTTGTAGTTAGTGATAAGAGCATTAGACTCTTAGGGTACTATGTTAGGGAGTTCAGGTGGCCTTTGACCTCCAAGATGGATGCCTCTAGTGATCATGGATTAGTTCAGGAGTATGTGACATGGGTACACTACTCATTTGATCTAATGACTCCATGAGAGGCTATGATGGACCATATGTATCCATAGTCAAGCGTAGTTGGGAGGAGACTTCCACTACATGCATAGTTACCTATTTGGGTTTATGGACATGGGAACTGATGCGTTGGCCATTCTCGAGAGTTAGTTATCGCTTATAAATCAGGCAACTCATGAGAGTTAGACGAGAGCCTATGGTAGGACAATTGTGCCATTCAACTGTAATCCCTAAACGAGCATTATGATTGTTGACATGAGCTCTCATATTGGTTATCCTCGAGGATCAGACAATTTCCTTGTGGCACTAGGGAAGGACACCGCCATTTTATGTGTGATTTGGATCATGAGATGATGCAAATCAATGATAATGCATAATTGTTAGAAATTGATTATCAATGTGGAATTATTATGTGCATGATTTTAAAAGACCAAATTACGAATTGCCAATTGTTTTCATATTTAGTTTTAAAGTTTTCAAATTGAGTAGTTACACTCATCCCTGAAACATTTTTCTTGTAGTACATCTAAGTCATAAAGCTTATGATTAGGAAAAGGACTTGAATAGCTGGAAAGAACCAATGCTCGAGAAGCTTGAGTGGAGAAGTAGATTAGAGTTTTTATATTTATTTTTATTTTAATGAATTATTGGCTGGACATGTAATAAGGACTTGAGATTTTTTTATGCTTCATTTATAGATTATGTGGTTGTTTGGTAGTGACCATGTTGCATGGAATGAATTTGTAGAGTACCACTTGTCTCCTGAATTGACAAAGTTTAAAGGAATTAGAGGCAAGAAGTAGTGACATAAGGGGAAATCTAGATTCAAAGTTGAGGCTTGTGGTTCCTATCAAAATTAGGATTCAATGATGAGAAATACCATCTAATGCAAGAGCTGACCAGATGAGCACAAAGGCTATCCAAAGTCCAAACCATGACACAATGGCCGTTAATTCCATTTTTGCTAAGAAGGAAGGATTTTCTTGATATTGAAGCTTTACCAACAAAGGACTTATAAGAGGCCACTTTTTCATGGGATGGTTCCAGATTCACTCCTTGATCACGTAGATGAGTGCTTGATATTAAATCTTAGGCTTATATTAATGAGATAGAATACTATATAATATTTAATATATTTAATTAAAGGATGGTTAATTAGGAGTTATCTTGTAATTAGTTAACTTGCTTGTTCTTGTCTTATATATATTTAATAAGCACAATTAATCACTAAAGTAGTGATGTATGATAACATCAATAATAAGAGCACAACCCAAGATGCATGAGCAATTATTTAAAGTCATTTCACAAAATCGACTATAAAAATAGCAGACATTAAAGTCAGTTTGACAAAACTGACTTTCAAAACTAGTTTTTAAAGTGAGTTTAGACAAATCAACTTTAAAAAGGACTTTTAAAGTTGGTTTGCAAAATTGACTTTCGAACTCTTTAAAACCTACTTTGCTTAAATTGCCCTTTCTACCTGCCTTTTCCCCTCTTCTAGCCCTAGCTCCCTCCCTCAAGAGATTTGTATTCTTTCTTGTGGCTCCCAATGATCAGCTCTGTCTCTTTGTGGCTTGTGTGCCCCTTCAAGGAAATGTCAAGACTTTTGTCCGTGATTATGTAGGTTTTGCTCCCCCCTCTCTCTATGTCAATTGTGCACGGTTGAAAAAACCAGACCACCATCGCCCACCTCTCTCTCTCTCTCTCTCTCTCTCTCTCTCTCTCTCTCTCTCTCTCTCTCTCTCTCTCTCTCTCTCTTGTTGTTAATCACATGTGGTAAAAAAAAATCCAGACTATTTTTGACCCCTTCTCATTTTCATCTCTCTCTCTCTACTGCTCTCTCTTGATCTATGATGCGCACAATAAAAAAAACGTGACTATCATTGGCCCCCCCCTCTCTCTCTCTCTCTCTCTCTCTCTCTCTCTCTCTCTCTCTCTCTCTCAATCATGCATGGTCAAAAAAACCATATCAGCATCGGCCCCTCTCTTTCTCTCACTTACTCTCTATCAGTCACTGGCAGTTGAAAAAACCTAACCATTGTCGATGATATTTTTCATCTTAACTAAGCTTAGTATTCCTAATCATGATTTGTAGTTGGATTAGAATGATTTGTGGTAGGATTAAATTCTAGATCATGATGGATTTTATTTGATAACTACTATTGTAATGATTTTGATTTGTGTGTGTTTTCTATTATAAAGATACGTGCATCATTCGGAGATTGGTTATTTTATGAAAGGATGAATGTATGGTTTAATCAGTTCGATTTCTTACCAGTTGATATACTATGAAGTTACACTTATCACTATTAAGTATTTGTTGGCATTCATGGCTTATGTTAAACTCTTTTCATTATCTTTATGTTAAAACACTTTGAAACATATGATACGTAATAGATTTCAAAATTGCTTCTCCCAGAATAGATCTACTTGCTGCTTGATCATGCGTTCAACTTCTACTAGCTATTTTAATCTAATTACAAATTTGTTGTTTCATATTTTAAAAATGTTGTTCATATTTCCAATAAAATGGTAGGAGATTAAGTCTCCATTTATATTTTGGAATGTAAAATAATGGCTTATTAGGTGAATTGTATCACATGTGTTAAATGCACAAATCTAAAAATTAGAAGAGACTCTGCTTGATTTTTAATCGAAATAAGGATTTGTTTAGTGTCATAACATGTGTCTTTAAATGTATTACATGGATTTGATTTGATTTTCTTATTTGTAGGAGAAGTGGAAAATGAAAATCATCAAGAACATGAATAGTACTCCAACTTGAGCAGTCATCAAAAGAGAAAGGGCAAAGGGCAAACAATGATGGAAAATGTTATTTGGAAAAATTCAAAGAGAATAAAAGAAGTTATTTGATACAATAGTAGGAAGCAAGAGATAAGTGATAATGCAGCATCCCATAGCAATTACCTTTGCTCCATGGTAAGAAGCATGATACCTATTTCGATTGATGATTGGAGATATATATCATCAACAATTAAAGATTCAATTTTATGGGATATGGTGAAGGTATGTAAATGTTATGAATTATATAATATGGTATGGACATTATTAGTTTCAAATAGAGTAACGTGCTTGTTTCTATATTTTAGTCTACTTTTCATGTACTTGAAGTGAAGAAGGCGCATGATTTGCAAGGAGTTTGTGAGCATTGGAGAAAATGAAAGAACTACCTTGTTCACAATTACATAGCTCCAAATATAGATGATTCATTGAGACTGTACAGAGTGCCTAACATTTATTCTAATTTCATTGGCTAGGATATATGTAATAAATTCGTAAAGTTTTACATGACTCTTGAATTTGAGGTATGTGCTAAACCATTGTTTAATTGAATTAATTATAATATCTGATTGTGATTAATTACATATGCATCAAATGTGTTGACAAAGAGTGCGAAAGGGAGAAAGTGCATGAGACCAATCACATATAGCACAATTTCTCTAGGTTGGGCTGTGCTGGATTTGAAGAACATGAAGTAATTATTTGTGAGAGTTTATTTATTTCAAATTATACCATAGTTATATTTGATTACCTAACTATAGTGTCTTGCTTAGTAGCAAAAGAAAGCTGGGACTCCAGATTCCATTAACCATGTTGTCCTTTAGAAGATGATGCATTCGGTGGGCCATAGTGCTCAAACCTTTAAAAATGAACTTGCTACTGAAGTTACTCCTTGACTTGTAAGTGGTTGCATTTGTCTGCCCTTATATCACTCACATTTTATAGATTAATTAATGAATTGATCATGTCCTTGTAATAAAATTGTATAGGAAGAGCTGACCCAAGAAAGCATATCTATATGAATTCTAAGCAGCACTACTGCAAAAGGATGACATTCTTTAGGGCTATGGGCAATAAGGAAGATCACCTTGGTTGAGTAAGGGGCTAAGAATGTAGTGTAGTTCCTTCTACATTCATACTCCTATACCTCACTCACATGCTAGTTGCATTTCTCCTACACAAGAAGATCAAGAAGTGTAACTTGTTCCCTCCAAAGGAGAAATTCTAGCCATGGAGGTGGATCAGTGCCTATTGGCCTTGAATGGCCATGAAAAATGTAGTCATAGTTGGTTCATGGTATGAGGTTGGATCTATGATTTTACACTAAAAGAGTGTGCGTCCTCAAACGAAACATATATGTATTACTGAGGCCTTGAATACAAATGCCTGCCTACCATTTCTGATAGAATATGATGATGTTTTACTACTAGGAATGCCATTGGATGTCAAGTTGCTTAGCTAGAGCAATTTATCATTTCCATACAATCGAAGGTATATACAAGTCATACCACCATGCATCTTCAACAAGAGTTTTTAGAGCCCTCAATTTTATTGTTTATTAACTACATCTAATGTTAATCAGAAGTAGCAACAAGTGCCATCGAGGTCGACTTCCTTTGCACCATCACTTCTCATCATAGCAATCAAACTAATACTAGTATTTATGTTTATTTTCATGATAAAATTGAATGTCTTGAATGAACAATATTGATTAAAATTTTTTTGCAACTTTTCAACAAGTGTCTATGATTGGTTGGAAGTCCCACCTAACCTGCCGTTAGCCTCTACAGAATAATAAAAGAAGGTAAGGTAATCAACCCTGTATAGATTGAGGCTAGAGTGGTTGTTGATGATGTAGTTGAAGTATCACTTTTGGAGGAGGACCTCACAAGATCTTACAAATGGGATCAACTCTTAACCCCTTAGATTGTCTCCTACATCTTGTATATGCAAATATTTACTTCAATAATAGCACTTGACATTATGTTAATCAATAATGATAGGTAATAATTATTTCTTTTATATAGCTTCCTTCATGACACAATGTAGCAATTAGAGGTTGAGGATGTACTTTACCAATTTCTTGACCTTGGTGTCATTTGTGGAATGGAGTAATGGCCAATAGAGATATGAGATCAAGATATTATGTTAGGGTTCCTTTGCTGCTAGAGTTATGGAGAGATGTATTAGAATCTAAAGGATTTAAAAGTAGCCAAACTAAGACAGAGTATATTAAATGCAATTTTAGCAAGGAGAGGAGAGGGAGTGGAGAACTCATAAAGATTAATAACTAAGAAGTCCCACTTAAGGACCACTTTAGATACTTGGAATCAATAAGTCATGAGAGCAAAGAGATTGGGAGGGAGGTTACACAAAGAATCTAAGTGGATTAGAACAAATGGAGATACATCTTTGGAGTTTTGTGTGATCAGTGGATGCCACTCAAATTGAAAGAAAAATTTTATAGGTTGCCTATAAGGCTGGCCATGCTCTATGGATAAGTGTGTTGAGTGGTTAAGGAATAACATGTACATAGGATGGGTGTAGCTAAAATGAGGATGTTGAGATGGATGAGTGGTAAGGCAAGACATGATAGAATTAGAAATGAAAACACTGGAGGAAGGCCCAAAAGGGGAAGAGGAAGGCCCAAAAGAACATGGATAAAAGTGGTGTGAAAATATTTAAAAACTTTGGTACTAAATGAAGACATGATATTTAATAGAGGGGAATGCAGGAACAAGATTCATGTGGCAAGCCCTTAATTAGGATAAGGTCTTAATGACGACCATGATGATGATGTTATTCCACTGCTTGAAGGGCATGCCTTAATGATTCCCTACAATAGTAGGTAAATTTTAATTTACTTGTTGTTTTGCCAAATTTTGTTCTACATAAGGATTGTAAAATTCAATTGCAATTCATATGATTGTGTATATAAGTCTCACCTGGGTTTGGATGTGGATGGTGGACGTGCATTGATTTCAACGGAGACTACTAACTCAATAAAAGTCACTTAGAAGAAGTTTAAGGCATGGAAAATAGTTAACTACTCTAAACATGGTATTTGTTGATCTTTTCTGACTTATTTATTATGTAGTGCCCTAGATAACATTCTAATTAGGAGTGTAGGTAATATGTGTTGAGATACATGAGAACCCTAGTATGCAATGGTATTAGGGTCTTGTAATTTAGAAAGGTAATACACCTTTTACTGGTCATAATCTTACATTTTTTTAATATTTTTTTATGGAATCTAATTGAAAGAATGTGTCAACTGAATTAAATATGTTGTCTTGCTAGCTATTGTACAGCCCAAATGGGGAACCAAGCTACAAGGTTGAGTATGTAATGGTTTTAATTAGAATAGTTGTACCATTTAGATCAATGTAATTTTTTTTTATTGATTAATACAAAACTAAACTTTTTCATTTATATGGACGTGTCTTTTACTTTTCGTTAATTTTCATGAAGTATACATATTTTCATGTGAAGTTTTTTTTTTCTTCATATCTTTGAATCAGTTATGTTGGAAGTGAATGTGCATATATTGATGTTGAATGTAGATATTGTAGTGAATGAAGTCAATGTAGGGGTTGTAGTTTCTCTTTTGAAGTCTTTTAACAATTGCAGGAAGACTATATAATAGTAGGAAGATTATATACTATTAATGAATGTGCAGAAAGATTGTAATAGCAATTTATGTATAGTTAGGTTTACATATATGTGTATGGATGTTGAATTTAGATATTGTAGGGGACATGGAAGTGAAGGCATATTCCTTTTTCATATGTTTGAAGATTGTAGGAAGACTATAATAGCAGTAGTTCATTGAATGTATAGAGGAATATAGTAATGACAGGTTAAGATTGCACTGTATAGAAGGGAAACAAATTTCTACGAAGTCTTTAAAGTCAGTTCTAAAAAATTGACATTAACAGTGCATACTTTTAAAGTTAGTTATGGAAAACTAACTTTGGAAGAGCATATTTCTAAAGTTGGTTATGGAAAATCAACTTTGAAAGTATGCACTTTTAAAGTTGGATTTTTGGGCACCGACTTTAATTGTGTTTCATTTTTAAGGTCGATTTCTAGAACCAACTTTAAAAGTATGGATTTTAAAGTTTGTGAAGATGACTGAATAGAAGATGGTTTTGGAAGTGTCTTCAATATATATTTTTAACCAACTTTAAAACCCTCTTGTCCATTAGTGATGTGCAATTGCAAATTAAAGCATTGAACTTGGAATGCATAGGTGGATTCCACTTATTTGACATCCAAGCCTATGAAAACAAACTTGGTTCACCATTGTCATCTAAATGAACATGAAGACAATGTGGAGAGGTCATAGATATCAAGGCTTTGGACTTGGTAATGCCAACTTTAATCTAGTGAACATGCGATGTGTATTAGCAGGTTAATGGGACTTGTTGAAGGCATCAACAAGAGGTGGGGTGAGGGCCAAATAGGTGAGTGGTTGTTGACTAGTGACTTTGGGGGTGGCATTGAAGGTTGAAGGCTAGTGCCATGTTAAGAAGAGTGTAAGAGGATGCTATATTAGGTAATGTGAGTGTGACATTATATGAAGGGAAACTTAGGCAATTGAAAGGATGGTGATTTAGTGGCAAGAAATTAGCAAAAGGAAACATAGTTTCATAGAAGATAAAATGTCTAGAACAATTATTCTCATACTTGAGGATCTAAACATATTGTTGAAATTGATAATTGTCTAATTTTGCATAAAAACCACCCAATTAGTTACTCATATGTTATAACTTATAAGGTCAAAATAGGATTTTTTACCAAAATTCGTAACACATGCATTTCTGACCTAAAAGATAAAAAATATGATATTTTGTAGGTCTAGAGATAAATTGAGGTAAGTATGTGATTTATGATATTTTTCTAGGATTTAATTAGAGTTTTTAACTTTTTGTTGGAAGTGAGATGGTGATTTGACAGCCGAGATCGATTGGGATGAAAATGGAAGATTAGGATCAAAAGATCAATTCAAAGCTTAAAATTCATGCATCCAACATAAGATCAAGGTCAATATCATCGTTAGGATAAGCAATGGATGTAATTAGATGACTCAAAGGTGTCCAAAGTGGGTCCATGTGCAAGCCATGCAAAGTCCATCACCTTTGCATGGGTTTCACTTTAAGCCACTTAGCCATATTCAAGCCATGAACAAGGTGACAAGCTATGAAGCTAAGCCAATAGGTCCCTCAAAGTTAGTTGTCAAAGCCACATAAGCTAAGCTAAATGGAAGGCCATGATTGGAGAAAATTCAAAGAATTATCCTTGGGATTTGTGGGGATATTTTGAAGATAATCAAGGAAAAATTCACTAGGATAAGGTAGCATGTGGACCAATAGGAAGACTCCTTCATTTTTCATGTTTTTCTAATTTCCACTTCACCACTATGATGAAATACGAATTTCACTTCACATCCAAGAGTCCTACCTTTCTAAGACTCTCCCACCTTAAACTTCTACTCCAACCATCCAACCAATCTCCATTTCCTAGGAAACCACGTAGCTAATCACTTTTCTCCATCTCACCTCTCTTTCCTATCTTTTCCCACCCATCTCTTTCCTCCCACCTTCTTTTCCCTCTATTACCTCATCCCATCCAACCCACTTTCCTTATTCAAAGGGCCTTAATAATTTTTCAAGGGGGGAGATACCTCCTCTAATGCCATCTACCCACCTTAAGTTAACAAAAAAGCAGCTCTAGTTCCCTCTTTGTTAAAAACCCTAGGCAGCCCTCTATATCTAATCCTAACCATCCAATCCTATTCATATTTCATCCCCACTCTACCGTAACCTTATAACACCCTAGAAAACTTAGGAAAACAAAATATAAAAAAGCCCAAAAACAATTCAAACAAGAAAGTTTTTGGAAGGAAGAAAAGAACGCCTCCACCAAAGTGAGGGGGCATCCTTCTCCTTCACCCTCTCTCTTACCTTTTTGCTTTGAATGGTTTCCTCCTTCGGGTGGCTGTTACTCTCTTCCAAGTGTGGCTGCATCTTCCCTAAGTGTTCCATGCCTAGGCCTTGTCCTCCAAGTCTTCCTTCAAAGGGTAGTTGGTTCCTTTTGATCTGTTTCTTTCCTTACTTGCTGTGTTACTTATTTAATGTTTTTTCCATTCCCTTAGGTTCTCTTGCTTGTTTATTCAAGATCCAAGGTTGATTTTCCCTTGAAGTTACAGCTAAGGGAAAGCCACCTTTAATCTATCCTTTTCTTTGTTTTTCATTGCCTTAAGATTTCCTTTAGTATAATTGAAATCCCTTGTTGCTTTCCTTAGTGGTCCTTAAGTTTGGCTTTACTTTCTAGTGGATTTCCTCTTGACTTCAATACAAGATAATTCATGATTGATGTTGGGATATTGAAGAAGGGTTAGCTTGTAGTTTTGGGTTGATTAAGATCAAGTAGCTCTCATTGTAGTAGGACATAATTTTCAGGTTTGAATTACATTTATTGAAGCATTATGTGGATGAATTTTCTATGTAATTCAATGAAGTTTATTGGAGTTTTCAATTCATGCATGTGTCCAACAGTTCTTAGTCTCCATTCTCGAATATTTTCTTGTATTAGAATTGCTTAATTTCATGGTTTTCATGTTCCATTAAGTGAATTATTTACATAGTACGCTGTTGAAATTTTTCTTTATGTTTTGTTATGTTTAATTTCCAGCACCATACACTTGATGTTCACTTGATTTTTCAAGAGATCAAGTCAATAATTAGATTTCTTAGTTGATAAGTGAGTTAGATTGCATGTTCTAGGTTTTCAATGTAATAACCATAATTTTTGTAAATTGATTGAGAAAATCAATTTAGTTTGAATTTTTAAAAATTTTGAACTAGAATATTAGGTTAGTGGAAATTCTCTTTTTATAGGGATTAAAACATGATTTAAAACTTACAAATTATGAATGTACTTGAAAAACTGATCGAAATGACACTAAGTACGTTCAATTCCAAGTTAAAATGAAAAATTCCTAATTTTCTCTATTTTTATGAATAAAAGGGTAAAATGATAATTTTACCCATAACTGAGATCTAAGACTTCAACATTTAGAATGTGCTTGGAAATATGATTCCAACGCCACTAAGTATGCTCAATTTCGAGTTCAAAAAATAAAATGGATATTTCTCCATAAAAGAGCAAAATAGTCTTTTCACACCTCTATGGGGCCCACAAATGGATCCAACAGCCAGAAAACCTGTGATGAGTGGTCAAACCACTACCAGCTAATAGTGGAGAAGGAAGTGGCAGTGGAGGATCCAATGTTAATTTAATATCCAAAAGAATTAAAACATAATTATTACAAGTAATTATGAAAAATTCAAAAACATCCATAAATACACCCCCAAAAATGTTCATAAAATTTAACATTAAATTATCTTGCTTCCCTTGCAAAACTAGATCCTGATTAATTCCCAAATTTCCAAAACTCCAAAAAATCTCTCCTCTTTTATTTTCTCTCTTCCCTCTCTAAATTGGAATAAGAGACCTAAATTCAATTAAACACTTTGTTCCAAATAAAATCTTACAAATCTCACCATTCAGATTGTCCTAGACTAAAATCCCAAAATAAATTTCAAGATTCAATGGTGCAATCAATGGGAA
Organism: Warburgia ugandensis; assembly: GCA_035236585.1. NCBI lineage: Eukaryota > Viridiplantae > Streptophyta > Magnoliopsida > Canellales > Canellaceae > Warburgia > Warburgia ugandensis. The sequence continues at coordinate 4,877,298 of CP141129.1, read as the reverse complement.
AACACAAAACAAGTGGTTCTTGGGCAATCATATCATCAAGTGGGTATTCTTTTAAATTGGACTACAAAACCAATGTTTTTCTCCAATTAGGTAGGTGGAAACTCTTTCCACTCTCAATTCATGTTAGTTTATATAATTTTTATTTTTTTGAATTAATTTTATGTTAAAAATAATAAAAATCAAGTAAGGATAAGGACCCTTCAATTTTGGATGATGGAGGGCTCAGATGGAAAATCTGAGCCATCCAATCAATTCAGAAGGATCCAAAACCCCAGGGTAAGAAATATTAGACCTTGGATGTTTCAGATTTGGGAGATCTGTAGAAGGGGTGATCCAATAGTCTAGATCAGACCGTCTCAACCAATCTCATAGATCAAGCGTTGATCTAAGCCTGACCCTTCTCAAATCATTTAGCCATATTTTGGGATTGTCTAGTTGCATTGCAGATCATCTTTCCATGTTCCAGATCGTCCAAAACACATTCTAATGGCCAAATCAAATATGGGCCATTGATTTTTTTTAACAAAAATCTTGTTTCTTCAATTGAGAGCTCATTTTAGCTCTAATTTTAGATTGGAAAGTTGCTATGAATTTATAATGATCTATAGAATCTAAGGGAGATGTTAGATTTATGTTTTTAATTGTATTTACGTATGATAATCACTAAAATCCGTTCCAACACTAATGGATCACGATCAAAATGATGTCAAATTGAAAATATAATCTGATGAATGGATCCAGAAGGTGTCAAAACCTTAATATTGATTATCAAAGTAGGATTTATAATCCTCTATATAGGTTTATTTGATAAAAAAATAGTATAGACTAAAATCAGCCGTTGAAAACCATAAGTTGTTATGAATGGATCTTGATGTGGGGAACATATTGAACCCATAAAAATAAGATTTTAAGAACCAAACATTTTTGTTAATTAAAAATACTCTTACTTACACCCTTGATCAAATAGATCTAGGGTTATCAGAATTGAAAATCTAGATCCACTAAGGATCTAATGATGATAAAGCAACATGGGGATGGTTGGATTGGATTGATATGAAATAAATCAAGGTGTAGGCCTTTAAATGAGAAAACGACCGTGGAAAATTTGAATGGATCTCCTTGCTCAAATGGATCAAGAATGATCATGACAATTGGACTTATAAATTGAATGATCTAAGGTTAGGATCATGTTATTAAGATGTGGGATAAAACAGAAACAGAAAGGATCAAGGGTTGCATTCTTAATGGAATATCAACCCTAGATCTAAAAGATGGACAAATCAGATGGTTGGATTATAAGGACAGCTTAATCACATGCATAATTAATTATATTTTATAGTAAATTTGATTTAATTATGATCCAATTCTATTTTCTGATTTTAGTGTAATTATCTTTAATTTCCTAGAATAAGATATTGTAATATTATTAATTAATTTCTTTTGAATAGAAAATTTAAATCCAAGTCAATACTTTCAATTTTAGCATGATTGTCTTTAAATTCCTTAGAATTATTAGTGTAATTTCTTTTAATTGTAGAATTATGGAAAATACCTTAAAAGAGGTAATTGATGATATATAGATGGACTTCACTAAATGCATATACATTATTACGTATAATCATAGTAAGGGCTATAGTTAGTAGAACATTATAAGGATTATCAAATCCTTGGCCCAAACTAGGAGAATAATAAATCCCATGAATGACATTTTAAATGTTCATAGATTTAATTAAAATCAATTAAAAAGAGTACTTAGAGTTAAAATGCTCATAGGAACCTTATGAAAGGTTGAGCTAAGGTCACTATAGTGAATGCTGAACATAGTGGTTAAAGGGGTTCTCTAATAGAGCCTCGCTCTTCCCCTACCTTCCATTGATGTTTATGAGGTCTAAATGTCTCCTTACATGAGGATTAAAGTAACCACTTTGTGTTCAACCATTCAACTAGTAAGCCTTAGCCAATTGGAAATAAGAGGACCAGTCTAGACTTAGGATGAAATAAGTTATCTTTAACCAATAAAACATTAACTAGTTGAATAATAATAATAAGAGCATAAAAGGTTAGTAAATTATCTAACCCTAATAAAAATTGTAAGTAAGATAAGGATGATCAAACTAGATACATAGGATCTTGAATGATCAAGAACAATAAGAATCCTAACGTCGTATTTTATTATGTATATAAGTATGTATGTTGTAGACAAATCTAGATAGAGAATCCAAACCCTTGATCAAATATAATTCAAGGAAGAGAACCAAGATCATCCTCCTTAGGGATGATCAAACAACCAAACTTAGATCAAAGAAGGACTAGATGAGAGAAGATTTAAGCCCTTGATCTTTATCAACAAGTATAAATTGTTGATCAAAGGATCTATGAAAGATCAAGATCAAAGAAAGGAATACAAAAAGACTTAGAATAGAAAATACTTAGATCTGAAAGATTAGAAGATCATTCTAACCACCAGATCTATTGATCAATAGGATAGACACCATCTGAGGAAGATGGATGATGATAGGACAAAATATCTAAATCCTTTATATCAAAGGACAAGATTAAACAAAGAATATAGATAGGATCAAAACTATAGGATTATTCAAATTGTATAAATATTGACAGTAAGTATGGATTTACATATTTCATACTTCAATCAGGATCATGAAAGATTTGAAGAGATGAATCAATAGTTGAAGGTAGGAGGATTTTATGAATGCATCTACATGAGAAATACATGTTGAATACGTGATTTTATGTCTGAAAATGTTGACAAGTATAATATAAATACTTGTATTAAATCCATTGAAAACCCTTATGATCCAACCAAAACACATATGAATTGGTTAAGTTAGAATTGAGGGAAACCCTAAGTGAATAGGGAACTAGGAGGTATTCCAACCCTAGATAAATAGACAAATTGTCTAATAAATATAAAATCAATGCATGGGAATCATTCATATAGAATGGGATCCCTTAACTTATATGAACATGGGTATCATTCATTTTAAATGATGATCCCTAAGTTTGAAGTGAAATCCTATCCTCGGTATAAGAATATCTAATTATGAGGATGATGATATAAACAAACAAGATGTTTGATAAGTAAAAGAATACTTTATATACAAGCAAGGAGGCTTGTGGTTTTTGTTTTAAACAAGCATAGGCCTGGGGATGTTATGCTAGGAGGGTTATGAGGGTTTGGCCACCTGCTCTCCGAAATGTGATACATATGATGATACTGTGCCCAAAGAGAGGCAAAATGTCGAGTGGGGCAATTATGGGAAGGCCACCACTGTGATGATTTGTCTTTGCATATAGACATGACATAGATGATTTTCCACATTTGGTATCCATGGAGTATGAGAGCAGTTATCCGAGCACATTAGTACAGATCAAACTACAACAAAGTAGTCCTTTGAGTATTTTGCATTATGATGCATGGTATAATAAGATGCCAATACTACCCAAATAAGGGAGTATTTTCCCAGTAGAATATGGATGTTTTATCAACCCAGTGCGGTTGAGTGTGATGATACTGCCCAAATGAGGGAGTATTTCCCAGCAGAGTTTGGATGATTGATCAACTCAATGTGTCTGAGTGTGACTATTAATGTTTTGAAATATTAACTATTTTTCATGGTTTTGACTGTATATATATATATACGACGTATACATTATGTATGTGTAAGGATGTACATATATTAAAAGTAAAGAGACTGATCCATAAGTATGAATAATGGGATTATGAAGTATTAGGATTATACTGTGAAATTATTATGCTTCTTGAATCCCCTACCAAGCATAGCTTGCTAAGATATTGTAAGTGTTTGAATGTTTACAATATCTCAAATATAGAGAAGGAGAATTAGGAGCTTAAGACTTAAGAAGATTTGGAAGAATAATCAATCAGGGTATATCCCTTGAACACATGTATTTTTATTTGAGAGCATTGTATTGTATTGAGAGTTTTTAATGTATGGTGAGGTTTGAAATTTGGATTATGTAATTTGGATAAGTATTGTACTGATACTCAGGCTATACTGTAAACCACTAGATGGATTCTAGAATTTAATAAAAGTATATTCCTTCAATGGAATTTTATCTTGTACAAATTTCTACTTATGTTATGTATGAAGTGATGACTTGGGTTTTACAAAACAAGTTCTAAAGAAAAGAATTTATGCTGCTTTGTTTTGCAAAAAAATTTTAATAGTAAGGTAGCCCTGCCTTTGAAAAATGTATTACAAAATTGTTATAAAAACACTAGGTCACCACATTCAAAGTAATTAAGTAGAAGCATTCCTACTCAAGGCATTATGTATATGATTCCATGGTCATATGCATGATACTTGGGCAGTTCTCTTCCTTTGCTAGATTAGTAATTTCTTTAATTAGTTTGATGGTTTAGTTTAGATGTCATTATTTAACTAGTTTACATCTGAATTAGTTCTAATTCTTAGTTAGGAAAGTATTGATTTTGTCATAGTTGATAAATTTCATGTTTCAAAAGTTAAAGCTATTAATTTATTGTCTATTTTTCTTACACTTGCATGATTTAAGAATGTTGTTAAATTTCAAATTTAGAAAGAGTTTTAATTTTAAAAAGTGTGTTGTAGGAAAGTTTTTAAGTTTATCATGTTTACTTTGATCATAATTCCATCTTTTATGTCTTGCATTTGTTTTGAGTTTCCATCATTGGTTTAGGTTAAAAATCTCATGACCTTTGGCCAGGTTAAATAATTTAAAGTAGGGACCACTAGTATCACATCCATTTGATTCCTCATGCGATCAACCTCCTCGCATGAGTTACTATAACCGATTCATGTGTTTGTAAGTTTTAACTTAAAATCACAACAGAAATACTTGAGAAAGGTTGAGAACTTTTCTTAAATTGTATCTAGAACTTAAAAAGTCTAGTTTATGATCAAACTTGAATCATTTATTTTAATACCTTTTTAACTTGAATAGATTAGAATTGTATCTTGTTGAAAATAAAATCATGATCTCTCTAGTTCGTCCACCACTAGATGCTATTGTAATTTTCTTCTTCTCTTGTAGGCGGCATCAAGTGTAACATCCCTATTTTCCAAAATTGATACTTTGAATTGCTTTGTAAAAGTAGCATAAGTTTCCTTTTTAGTTTTAAATAGTTGGATATCATATAGCGTATAAGTAGTTTGCAAATGCCACTCTTCAAGCCAAGTGTTACTGCTTGAATTCTCCACCTGTAATTAAAGTAAGTAAAGTGCATGGGAAAGGGATTATAGTTGCATGCCACATGATCTACCAGTCATAACTATAACTACTATCATCAACCATTATAACACTTCCATTAGCATTTGCAATAATATGGAGTATCAACTTCAAAAATATACATATGCTCCCATAAAGTAATCTATACACAACCAAAAAGCTGTTGGAAAAAGTCTAAGTCCACTTCGCACATACATCCTTTAGTCAAGTTTCTGCTTCCTTCGCCTTCCCTTTCTCCTTAGCACTCAACCTATTTATGCACAACTGCATATTAGAAGAAGCCTAATATAAACTGGGCCACCCAAAATACATAGTAACAAATGTATGTATGTATGTATGTATGTATGTATGTATGTATGTATGTATGTATGTATGTATGTATGTATGTATGTATGTATTGACATAGACCATAATCTATAGTTGAAAGACCAGAATGAAATATAGACCAGAATGAAATAAACTTGTTCAATAGGAACATCATATGATTATATTTAAATGTAAACATATATAGTACAACATTTGTGGCAACCCAAAATTTTTAAATGCATTTAAAGACTTTTTTAAAAGTCGAGATCCCTTATTTGAAAATTTCTTTGTAAAAACAAACATTGAAAATATTTTACTTTAAGAAAACACTTTTCCAAAACCTTGAGTATCATTCCAATAACAAAAACTTGGATTTATTGCAAAAATGGACATCCCATTTCTTTCAAAAATCTGTTAAAGTTTCCACTCTCCATTCAAATTCAAATCTTACAAGTATCAACATGTTTTGAAAACAACATTTTCCACTTTTCCAAGAATTTCATTCATGCAACAATACGTACATTATGTTCATATACGCCCTTCTAATTAAAATGGAAATTAACATATAAGTAGTTTATAATCCATCCATTAATTTTAGTAACCAAGTAATTATCACTACTACATACTCTAGTAACACGAATCCTCACATGAAAACCTTCCTCAATCTTGAACTGCTTTACGCTAGATTACTTCTTCAAATTAGAGATATCATAAACAATTACAATATCTCAGCAAGTTATTATTTGTGTGCTTAACATCTCATTTATAGATTTCATGGTTTCAAATACAATGAAACTTCCATGTCAAGATGCAGTAATATAGTCATTTATATATCATGTTTCAAATTTCAAAACAAACATGATGCTCTTATAAAAATCATAATCGTATGATGATGTGGGTTTTGAAACACATTTTTAAAGACTTTTTTTTATAGTAGGAATCCCTAATTTGAATATTTCTTTTCGAAAACAAACATAGAAAATATTTTAATATAGGAAAACACTTCTCCAAAGCCTCAAGTTCATTCCAATCATAAAAACATGGATTTAACTATAAAATGGTCATTCCTTTTCTACCAAAAGTCTAGTAGAGTTTCCTTTGTTTTTTAGGCACATGCATTCAACCCATGCCATGTAATAACCCCAATTTTTGCAATTGACTGAGAAAATAAAAAAAGTTTGAGTTTCAGATATTTCGGGCTGAAATATTAGGGTTATTTAGAATATACTTTTTATAAAGGTATAATCAAATAATAAGACATGTAAATTTTAAATTAAACTAAGCAAACCCTTCAAAATGACTGTAAGCACGATAAATTTTGAATTCGGATGAAAAATCCTTAAGTTTCTTCATTTCTTGGACAAAAGAGTAAAATAGTAATTTTACCCAAAAAATAAAATCTCCCAAAAATCAAAATATGAGACATCAAAATTTAGAATGTACTGAGAAATATGAATCCAACGCCACTAAGTACACTCAAATCCGAGATCATGGGAATAAAGCCTAAGATTTTATACATAAATGGCAAAACGGTTTTTTTATACCATGTGGGGCCCACAAGGGACCCAAAAACAAATCTTATGAGTAGCCCACTTGAAGCCATGGGTCAACAAACACCAGCTGGTCTTGGGAAGAAAAATGGAGCATGGGAGACTTTCATGCCATTTAATAATAAAAAATTAAATATTATAATCATGAAAAAATGACCAAAATGGCTATAAATACAACCCCAAAAACCCTCCAAAAATGCTCATAAAATCCCCACAAAATTTTCTTCACTCTCCATGAAAAATTAGACCTAGATCCCTCCCCAAAAACTCAAAATTTCCAAGAGATATCTCTCTTTTCAATTTCTTTTTCTTTTTAGATTGGAACAAGAGACCTAAATCAATTAGGCACTCTATTCCAGAACTAATTTCATCAATTCCACCGTCCAAAACTTCCCACCATATCTATTCTACAAAATCCCCAAAGCAATTTCAAGATCTAACGGTTCAAACAACAGAATTTGCAAGAAAGGTGGATCTTAGGCCATATCTTCATCAACAAGGTATTCTTTTTAAATTGGGCATATAACCAAGGCTTTTTCTCCAATCTGGTAGCTGGAAATACTTTCTATAGATGTTTAATACTAGTTTATGTAATTTTTAGTTTACTGTAATTTATTTTGATGATAAAAAGGTAAAAATAAAGTAATAATAGAACCCTTCACTTAGGATTGTAGAGTGCTCAGATCTAGAAGGGTCCAAAACCCCTAGGGTAGAATTTGCACAATGATCGAAGATGTTTTGGGCCCTCAATTGAGAGAGGATTGATTGGACGGTCCAGAATGGACTGTCCGATCTCCGGATCTAACAGTGCCCAAGACACACACGTGATGCATCGTCGGAAACGGCGCATGTGAAAACATTCCGCACGCGTGCTGTGCATTGGACGTTGTCCCAAGCGAGACGACGGCGCGTCCGTCAAACTGACGAGCGAACGCGCCTGACGAGCATCTCGTTTACGGGCGCAGACGATGAACGTCCCTCTCGTCCCGTCTGCGTCCGTGGACGCCTCGTGTGGGTGCTTCCGCAGTTCATTTCAGTGGATGCACCTGTCGAAAAGAGTGCGTTCTGCCCGACTTGTTCTACCCAACTAATCTGGGCCATCCGTTCCTTGGGCCTAGATCAAATCCAGGCCCTAGGAAGGACTATGAACTTCCAGATCACATTCTGGAGTCATCCGAACTCCAAATTGAGATAGAAAAGAAGCTATGGAAAGCTTGAAACCTCTATTTTCTGATGACATGATAAAATGAACATAATATTCAGTAAAAATTTATGTATTAAAGAAACAAGTTTTCACTTACCTAGATCTGAGATGATCAGATCTTGAAAATATGTTTTAATAATGATATACTATTGAAATAAAGTGATATCTATAGTTTATTTGGACATATCTGAGATATATTAATGGAACTACCCATTATGGTAGAAAACCCCTAAAAATAAAAAGGGACCCACTTGATCAATGAGATCAAGTGTGATCAGATCCTTGGGATGGATAAAATGAATGTTGACATAATGAAATCCAGAAAATCATGGATGGATTATGACAAAAATGGATCAATATGATCTTTGGACCTTAATAAAGAAAATCCCTTAAATATAACTAATACCCTTAATCAAAGGAAAAGATCTAAGATCTAATGGTTGGATCATAAGTAAAGGTTTCTAAAAATGTTAATGTAATTAGTTTCATTTTATATAATAGCATTTTAAATATGATAATGTTATAAAGCATGCTAGTATAACATTTAGACTTTAGCATGATATGTGATTTCATTGTTATCATAAGGTACTAGATTTAATTATCTTAAGGGCACTTTAGTATGATTTCATGCCATTCTAACTTAGGACCATGCTAGAATTTCATATAAGTTTATACTATAGTATGAGATTATACCTTAAGTCCATGTTAGTTTAAATTGAGTTATTAAGGTATATTAGTTGGAAATCATGTTAGAGTAATTTTAAGTACCTTATCTCATTATCATTAAGTGTTAAATTATGTAGTTTTATGCTTTGAATTTATAATTCATTTATGGTTAAATGTTATTAGTAGATCTACTTGTTATGAGATAAAGAGCATGAAACATCAAAAATGTATTCTAATGAGAAAGTAGAGTTTCATGACACAAATAAGAATGGAGTACTTTGGACTTAATTAGTAAGGGCTATAGTTAGTAGGACAATATAAGGATTATCAAATCCTTGGCCCAAACTAGGAGAAGAATAATAAACCCCATGAATGACATTATAAATATTCATGGACTTAATTAAAATCCATTAGAAAGAGTATTTGGGGTAAACATGCTTATAGGAACCTTATGAAAGGTTGAGCTATGGTCATTCTAGTGAATGATGAACATAGTGGTTAAGGGGGTTATCTAATAGAGCCTCGCTCTCCCCCTACCTTCCATTAACGTTTGTGAGGTCTAAACGCCTCCTTATATGAGGATTGAAGTAACCACTTTGTGTTCACCCATTCAGCTAGTAAGCCTTAGCCAATTGGAAATAAGAGGAGCAATCTAGATTTAGGCTTGAATAAGTTACCTTCAACCAGCACATTAACTGGTTGAATAATAATAATAAGAGCATAAAAGGTTAGTAAATTACCTAACCCTAATAAAAAAAGTAAGTACGATAAGGATGATCAAACAAGATCCATTAGATCTTAGATGATCAAGAACAATAAGAATAAGAATACTATATTTTACTTAGTATGTATGTTTATTAGTATGCTTGTCATAGTTCATTAGATTAGATAATTTAAACCCTTGATCAAAGATCATTCAAGGAAGAAAACCAAGATCATCCTCCATAGGGATGATCCAATAACTGAACTTAGATCAAAGAACTAGATGATAGAAGATCTAGGACCTTGATCTTTATCAACATGTGTAGATTGTCAATCAATGGATCTATGAAATATCAAGATCAAGGAGATAGACATACAAAGACTTAAAGATAGAAAAAATACTTAGATATGAATGATCTAAAGATCATTCTAAACATCAGATCTAGTGATCAATAGGATTGTTCATAATTTATATATTGACAATATGTATGGATGTATAGATTACATACATCAGTCAGGATCATGAAAGATTGGGGAAAAGAGATCAATCCTTAAAGGTAGGAGGATTTGATGAATGCATTTACATGAGATATACATGATTGTACTCGTGATCTTATGTTGACAAGAGTAATGTTAATACTTGTATTAAATCTCTTGAAAACCTTATGATCCAACCAAACACATATAAGATGGTTAAGAACTAAACTATAAGTGAATAGGGAACTAGAAAATATTTCAGCCCTAAGTAAACAAACATATGGCCTGATATATATGAAATCTATTTTACATACAAGCTTGGAGGCTTGTGAGTTTGTTTTAATAGGCATAAGCCTAGGGGAATGCTATTACTAGAGAAGTTATGAGAGTTTGGCCACCCGCTCCTTGAAATTTGATGATATGATGATACCTTGCCCTAAGAGAGGCTAAAAGTCGAGTGGTGGCAATTATGGGAAGGCCACCACTGTGAAAGTCTTGCCCCCCCATACGGGCAGTGACATAATATTTTCCATCGTGGTATCAGTGGTGAACAGGGCAATTATCCGAGCGCACTAGTACAGATCAGACGCAGCATAGCAACCTTTCTTATTATTTTGCACTATGATGCATATGAGAATAGGCATAGTGAAATGCCTTATGTTGTAGCATAATGAAATGCTAAGTAATTGTATATTACCAATATTTCCCAAGAAGGGAAATTCCCAGTATAAGATTAACTGTAATACTAAATTCTCAAAATGAAGAGAATTGATCAGCTTAGTTGGGAATGATATTTGACTACTTTCATAAATTTAACTGGTTTACTCATAAAGAGTATGTATGTATATAGATATACATAAATTACAAAGTAAAGAGTAGAGACATGAATATGTTGAGGGATAATGGGATTATGAAGTATTGCAATATCTCAGATACAGGGAAGGAGAGTTAGGTGTTGAAGACGATAGAAGACTTGAAGAGAATAATCTTCAAGGTATACCCTTGAAGACATGTATTTTTCTTTGTTGAGAGTTTTATTGTATGGTGAGCTTGAGTTTTGGATTATGTAATATGGACAAGTATTGTACTAGATTCGCCTGTACTGTGAACCACTGGATGGATCTTGGAATTTAATAAAAGTATATTCCTTCAATGGAATTTTATTTTGTACACAAATTGTGCTTATGTTATGTATGAAGTGGTGACTTGGGTTTTCAAAACAAGTTCTAAAGAAAAGAATTTCTGCTGCTTTGTTTTGCGAAAAAAATTTACACTCTTAAGCGCCCTGCCTTTCAAAATACTTTACGAATCATGTTATAAAAACCTAGGTCATCACAGTTGGTATCAGAGCGATTCATCCAGTCACAGTACAGTACAAATATGTCCAAAGGAGAGATTATAATCCAAGTCTAGATTAAGATAGAAGTAGTTGTATAGAGGACTGCTAGAATTTTGGTTTATGAGCAGATGCCACCAAAGAGAGTCACAAGGCAGACAGCTCAAAATACTCCAGTAGACAATATGGAAAGAGTAGCAATGAGCAATGTGGAAGTGATGATGATAAGGGTATTGAAGAACCTTCTTCCTCACCTACAACAAACCCAAGGTTCATCACCTCTGTAGAAATACCAAGTACGTAGGCTCAGGTTCAACCTAAAGTGAGTGAATAAGAGATAAGTTATTAGTTGATGAGAAGGAATTATGTGATAAACTCATTAGTTAAGAGATAAGTATAAAAGGAGTTAACTCATTAGTGAAGGATAAGTCTTGAAAGAGTAGCCTCATTTGTTGAAGAGGATGTAAAGAGTTGACTCATTAGTGAGGAAAGAGTTAAACTCATTAGTTGAGGAATATGGAAAGAGTAGACTCATTTGTGAAGAAAGAGTTAGTGTATTGAAGGAATGGTATAGTATAAGTAGATATTACTTAGTGAAAGGACTAGAAATACTACTTAGCAAATAAGAATTCCAATAGAGGGAATAATAAGATATAGAAATCCATAGGGAAAACATTACAATAGATGCAAGGTATGATGTTCAGGTCTAACCTACAGTCCTGAGTAAACATACAAAGTACGTTAATACTAGTATGTATATAACCATTATTGAGTGAAGTATGCATATAACCATTACCAAGCGAAGAAATGGAGATAAAGAGAAAAAAAGTGATAAATTGGAAAATAAGATGAAAATAAAAATAAAAATTCCAACCTTATAGAAAAGGTGAAATGGAGATTTATGAGAAATAGGTGTTAAAGATGAAAACATTAGAAGTATTGTAAAATTCAAAGTTAACATTAAATATATAAAGAAATATAAATATAAGAATTAGAATTGCTACATGTATACTATTATGGCAATTAGTTAAATGAAATTAATCATCAAAATAGAGAGGATATGGCTTGAAAGAAATTTAAGGAGATAGGCGAGGAAGTTTAAAATTTGTAAATGAGAATAGTTTGAAATAAATATGAGTAAGGATTTAATGTAATGACCCTAATTTTTGTAATATTAAAATCCCATGAAAACTTCAGTTTTGAAGATAAGGGCATTTTGGTCATTTCACTATTCGCCTTGACTGAACCCAGAAAATTGGTCCTAAAAATAGTACCATTAGATGCGTCTCGGAAAAAGGAATCCAACAAGACCAAAATCACCCAAAACGGAGTTAAAATGAGCAAGTTATGGCCCTTTGAAGTTCAGGGCAAAACTGTAATTTTTACAAAAAACGAATTTACCCTGCAAAAACACAGGGGCCCATTTTGATACGGGCACCCCTTCATCTTCAACCTCTAGAGGGTTCTAGAACGGCAGTGATTGGAGGAGAAATCACCGCCATTCTGGAGGTTTCTCCACCACCATTCAAAGGCGGTGAGAGCCCCCTCCAGAACCCTCTCTTAGCTCTATAAATAGAGCTCTTGGGTGCCTCTAATGGAAGCCCAAAATGTTGAAGAAAACCTATTGAGGAGCAGTGACCTAGAGGAGAAAACAAGGAGAAAAACCCAGCAACGAGCCAGGTACGCCCAAGATCCCTCAAAACCCATATCCACCATAGTTCCAAGATCAATTTCCCTAGGTTTTTGCATGAAAAACCATGCAAAAGGGAGCCCTGGAGACTCACCAAGGACCCAGGGACGTTCCCTGGGCCGCACTGGTTTGACAGGGTCAAACCAGGGTGTCTTGAGGACGCCCCGGTTCCCCAACGAATAGGACGTTCCAGTCAGAACGTCCCACGTCGACCGCGGTTTGAACCAAACGAGCGAGTCCAGGGACGCGCCCGCAAAAGAGAAAGTCGAGCGGAAAACCCGGCGTGTCTGCAGACGTGCCCACTGAGGCGCACACCGCAGATGCACAGCGCACTAGCGGTACGCGGGTTTTTCGTTCCTTAAGGAAGCCAGGGCACACATCGCAGACACGCAGCGCCCTAACATTCCGTCTTTTTATTTTTAAGACTCCTATGTACATACGACACTAAAATGCTTATAACATGAGATCTAGAGCTCCGATTGAGGCGTCGCAAAAGGCATTGTGTCCGTGTCGACGACGCGAACACATCCAAACTATAAAATCCCTGATCAAGGCCCAATTAAAGGTGGGCATGACCCTTAGAATAAGATAGTGGCGTGTGGCCACTAGAACTTTGGAAAACTGAGGATACCAAGGCCCAATTAGGACCTTAGGACACCCATAGGCATAGGGATGGACCCCTAATGCCTAAGTAATAAGACCAATTACTCTAAAACCCATAAAAGATAGGCCAAACTAACCTTGATTCCCCAAACCATGATCAGGAGCGTCCGAGGACAAAAGGGTTAGCACGACCTAGCCAGGTAGGTGCTCTATCACTATTAGATTCTTTTAAAAGAACTATTATTGTTTTGAGAACATATGTTTTAAGTATATGACTTATTTAGCATGACTTAATTCAGCATGCATGTGATAAATGCTTTGTACATAGACATGTTTTGTAAATGATTGCATATACATTATGCACATATATGTTTTGCAAACAAGTGCATACATTGCATGATTTAAGTACTTGCAAAGATTGCATGTCCTTGAGGGTTGCCAAAAGACGCTGGAGTGTCGAGGGCCAGGCAGTTGTGAGGGACCCAAAGAGGACAGGTTTTGAAAAGAGGTTTTAGCTTATTTGATCTTATGTGATTTGGGCTAGTAAGCCTGTGGGTGCTATGCCAAGGGGTCTGGGTTGGCCACCCGGCCTCTACCACTATTAGGTGGATGGGTACCACACCCAAAAAGAAGCAAGTCCCTACGTTGACTGCATGTGGTACAGGGGGCTACCACTGGTGTCATGGCATTAGGTCAACGTGTCATAGGCCCCGTGGAGGCTATGACTGAGTGTCCTCAGGTACCCCGGGACCACACGGCAAGGAGATCGTGGGCATACTGGACCCTATGGTTTGATGATTTATGTGCATTGCATATGGCATGATATGAGGTTGGTCGACCATACCATACTAGAGATCCATGAGTTGGATTCCATGAAGCATCTTATGCATATCATGATGTTATGATATATATGTATATGATACTTTCGATTTTGGATTATATGATCCTTTAAGTCGTTAGTATTTCAGTTTAACAATGGATTTTAACATCGATGCTGCACTTGAGTATTCAAACATACACATGTTTTGAATGAGCATATGATTTTAAAACATCTCATGCATTATAAAACTAGTAGTGATAGACTCCTACTGAGTATAGTATATACTCACCCTATCCTTAACATTTTTCAGGATAGATCTGCTTACAAATAGGAGATGCCTCAGAAGATATTAGTGCTACGAGCAAGTGCATAAACAAAGGAGACAACTATACATGTGAGTAAACTCTCTACCCTTTGGACATGTATTTGTATATAATTACAGTTGGGCTGTGTGCTGTGACTGGATAAATCTGGGGAAAAACACTTATGATTTCTAAGGCTTTTCAAAAACTACCTTGGTTGTTGTGAAAGCAAATGACACTCAGGGTTTTCAAAAATGGGTTTAAAACAAAAGATTTTCCACTGCATTGCATGGTTTTTATAAAATGGTTTTCAAATAGGGATGCATCCCGCCTTAGGAATTAGATATTGCATTTAAAAATGCATGCGAAAACCCGGGTCGTCACAGTTAAGCAAGTATTTTTCTCCAAAATTAGTGAGGCAAAGGATTTAGTGGAGAAATGATAAAATTTTAGAACATGAAGAGATGATCTTTGAAATTAGAATAAAAGGAAAAGGAAAAAGAGGGTTAGATATGTTAAAGGGACAAAAATATGATCCCAAGCTTATTAAGAAAGACAATTAAACCATGAGCATATATGGTTAGCAAAGAAATTATAGCCTTATATATGGTACAACAATTATGAAATCACCAAGTTAGAAATTATAAAGGTATGACAAATCATTGTGGAAATTAGCATTAGAGGATTTTCAAGGATTAAAGAATTATTGACATGATAACTTTGGTGCTATTGAAAATAATTTTGAGACTATCATAAAGAGAAGTACCTTTAGTATAGATGGTAAAATGGTCATGGAACATGAAAACAAAGAGAAATATTGATTAGGAAAATATAGTCATTGATTATCATGGTCATGGAACATGTAAACAAAGAGAAATATTGATTAGGAAAACATAGTCATTGATTATCATGAAGAGGAGTACATCTTATTGATCAAGGCAAATGAAGAGCTAAATATGAATAGAGATATTACTTCCAATTACATGATGGAGTTGGTGATGTTGAAAGATTTAGGAAATATAGTAAGGGAAAATATATTTTTGGAGGAAAGGTGAAATAAAACATGAGAAATGAAAACAAATATTGGTTGTTAAATTTAAGTTTAAAGATGATTGTGAATGAGTTATGAATCCAAATTGTTAGAGAAATAAGTGGTTAGAAATTTTAAGATAGTTTGAAGATTTTCAATCTTACATGAGATTGAATGAGAAAATATCTATAATAGTTGAGGAAAAGAACATCAATTTATATGAGTGAGTTGAAAGAACAACTTTTTAAGGATATGGAGTGATTATAGCAATTTACATTATGAGAGTAACAAATTTCTTTTAGGGAAAGAAAAAGGAGGAATAATATAAGGATGCATAAATGATGTTGAGGAAATTAAGTATCCTTTTTCTCTATAAGGATGAGCATTTTCAAATTTATTATTAATTAGAAATTGGGAATGCAATATCAAAGTATAAAATCAAAATAAATTTTAAAGTTCTATGAGTTAGATAACAGATTTCATGAAGTTGAGGAGAATGGAATATATTGAATGAAGTGGTAATGATATATGGAAATAGATTTCAAGAAATCAAGAGCATTCATGGGATATATGTTAGACACTTACAAAACTTGTCTTGTAAGTGTACATGTGATTGAAGAACGCAAAGTTTAGGTTGTATAAATTTTAAGGATAGCATGGAATTTGACCCCAACAAAAGTGGAATATGAGATCAAAATATGAAATGACAATGACAATTAGAGAAATATATCTCTTACTGATTTTATAACATAAGGATGTTCTTTTAGTGAAATCTTGCTATTGGTTACATAAATCCTAAAAGAGTTGATAATAGAGTGTTGAGAATTGAAGAATAGATGATAAATTACCCATTGGATACATAAATCCTAAAAGAGTTGATAATAGAGTATTGAGAATTGAAGAATAGATGATAAATTATGGAGTTTGTAAAGACTTGAGAAGGGATGATTACAAAGTCAATATAGACTCTTTTAATTGGAATTATCAAGAATATCGCAAATAAAGAGTTAGTATGATATGATAAAGGCTATGAGGTACGGTTGAAAGAAGCATGAGGAAATGCAAAATCTAAATATTGTTCTAAATATGAGAAAGAAATAACTAAAGAGGATCAGGAATGTATATGCAGAGTTAAATGACACTATCTTGTAAGGAAAAGTGTAGAAAGACAAGTATTATGAATAAAATGGCACTCAAAGAGTGTTACAAAAATAATGGATGGGAATGAGGAAAGATTCATTACAAGGAAACTATTATTCAAGGACAAAATTTGACAAGAAGTTATCAATAGAAGGAAATAGTAAAGAAGTATGAACTGTAGAGGAGAAATAAAGTATACACTTCCAAATAATGGAAGAATAGAAAAGAGAAAATTACTTCCAAAGATTTGAAGGTTGTTACAAAGAACAATAGTTGAAGTTATAGAATCTAATCAATATGAATTATAGGAAGTCTAAGGACTATACATAGTAGGAAAGCTATGTCCCAACTTTATATGTTGATATAGAGTAGGAAAGCTATGTCAAAACTTTATATGTTGAAAAAGAATGTGGAGGAGCAATAGAAGGTATAATGGAAAATTATGAAGTATGGAAAGATTGGTGAAAATTACCAATCAAGTGAAATGGAAGGTTTTTGAAATGAAAGGGATAACTTAATAAGAGTTATTAACACTTTTTGGGAAATTCTAGCAAGAACCAGCTTTAGAATATAGTGCATTAGTAAGGTTAGTCATGGATGAGCATTTTAACCTTTGAGAAGAAGGTAGTATAGGAAAGGAACAAAAGGAAA
This sequence comes from Warburgia ugandensis, assembly GCA_035236585.1. Lineage (NCBI taxonomy): Eukaryota > Viridiplantae > Streptophyta > Magnoliopsida > Canellales > Canellaceae > Warburgia > Warburgia ugandensis. Next base: position 4,859,571 of record CP141129.1, on the reverse strand, counting down.
TGGGATTTGCATAAGTGGCAAGGCCACATGTGTAAGGCTATAAAAGAATTGTGAAAACTCCTAAGTGAGTTGTATTACAAATTTCGAGGGCGAAATTATTGTAAGGGGGGAAGATTGTAATAACCCCAATTTTTGTAATTGATTGAGAAAATCAATAAAGTTTGAGTTTCAAATATTTCGGGCTAAAATATTAGGGTTATTTAGAATATACTTTTTATAAAGGTATAATCAAATAACAAGACATGTAAAATTTAAATTAAACTAAGCAAACCCTTCAAAATGGCTGTAAGCACGACAAATTTTGAATTCGGATGAAAAATCCTTAAGTTTCTTCATTTCTTGGACAAAAGGATAAAATAGTAATTTTACCCAAAAATCAAAATATGAGACATCAAAATTTAGAATGTATTAAGAAATACGAATCCAACGCCACTAAGTACACTCAAATCCGAGATCATGGGAATAAAACCCAAAATTTTATACATAAATGGCAAAACGGTCTTTTTTTACCATGTGGGGCCCACATGGGGCCCACAAGACTTATGAGCAGCCCATGTGAAGTCATGGGTCAACAAACACCAGCTGGTCTTGGGGAAGAAAAATAGAGCATGGGGAAGAAAAAATGGAGCATGAGAGACTTTCATGGCATTTAATAATAAAAAATTAAATATTATAATCATGAAAAAATGACCAAAATGCCTATAAATACAACCCCAAAAACCCTCCAAAAATGCTCATAAAATTCCCATGAAATTTTCTTCACTGTCCCTGAAAAATTAGACCAAGATCCTATGACGACCCGGGTTTTTGAAACACATTTTTTAATATATTTTTCAAAGGCAAGGGCATCCCCTCAGTAAAAAAATTTTGCAAAACAAAGCAGCGAAAATTCTTTTATTTTAAAACTTGTTTTGAAAACCCAAGTCACCACTTCATACATAACATAAGTACAAATTGTGTGCAAAATAAAATTCCATTGAAGGAATATGATTTTATTAAACTTCTAGGATCCATCCAGTGGTTCACAGTACACAACCCATTGTATCCTTACAATACATGTCCAAGTACACAATCCAAATTACAAAGTTCTAAATACAATACATGCTCTCAATACAATGTTTCAAGGGATATACCCTGATTACTTATTCTTTAATAGTTCTTCAAGTCTTGAGCTCCTAAGTCTCCTTCTCTGTATCTGAGATATTGTAAACGTTCGAACATTTACAATATCTCAGCAAGCTATGCTTGGTAGGGGATAAGAATGTAAGTTATTTACAGTAAAATCTCAATATTCAACTATCCCATAATTCATCTATACAAATACTATCTATATCATACATAACAATCTAATTTACATTGATGTTTCTTTTTCCTTATTGTTTTTTATCATACAAGATCTCATCTTGTTTGATCATCCTTATCTTACTTACTATTTTTATTAGGGTTAGATAATTTGTTATCTTTTTATGTTCTTATTATTATTCAACTAGTTAGTGTCTTACTTGGTTGAAGATAATTTATTTCTTCCTATTACTAAACAACTCCTCCTTATTTCAGGATGACTAGTACTTACCAGTTAAAGTCTGCTCAAAAAGTGGCTAATACAACCCTCATGTAAGGAGGCGTTTAGACCTCTCTTATGTCAATGGGAGGTGAGGGAAAAGCACTTGGCTCTTGTATACCCCCTATAACCACAATGTTCAAAGTTCACTGAAGTGGTACTAGCTCAACCTTTGACAAGGTTCCTATGAGTTCTTAACCTTAAGTCCCTTCTCTAATTGATTTTAATTAATTTCCATGGATATGCACAATGTCATCCATGGATGTTCATTATTTTCCTACTTTGGGCCAAGGAAATGATAAATCATTCCTTATATTGTCCCACTAACTATAACCCTGATTAAGTCAAAATCATTCATTCATTTTTAATTGTCCATGAATCTCTATATTTCATTAGTTTATATTTTTGGTGATTTATGCTCATTATATCTTAACAACTATTTAACAATTGACTAAAATTTTGACAATAAGTAAATCATAAACTTGAAAGAATAAATCAAATATAAATCTAACAACCATATACTAACATTCTTCCTATGAATGTAACTTAACCTAGTGAAATAAAACTATACATAAACTAATATGATCCTAAGTTATGAAATACATAAAATTGTGCTTCTGTAATAACCCCAATTTTTGTAAATTGATTGAGAAAAATCAATAAAGTTTGAGTTTCAGATATTTTGGGCTGAAATATTAGGGTTATTTAAAATATACGTTTTATAAAAGTATAATGAAATCATAAGATATGTAAAATTGAAATTAAACTTAGCAAACCCTTCAAAATGACTGTAAGCACGACAAATTTCGAATTCGGATGAGAAATCCTTAAGTTTTTCATTTTTTGGACAAAAGGGGTAAAATAGTAATTTTACCCAAAAATCAAAATATGAAACATCAAAATTTAGAATTTACTAAGAAATACAAATCCAACGCCACTAAGTATACTTAAATCTGAGATCATGGGAATAAAACCCAAAAATTTTATGCATAAAGGGCAAAACGGACTTTTTACACAATGTGGGGCCCACATGGGGACCACTACATCCCCAATAACCAATTTGATCAGCAGACCATGTGAAACATGGGTCAACAAAGATCAGCTAGTTATGGGTAAGAAAAATTAGGCATGGGAGCATTGAAGACTTTCATGCCATTTTATATTAAAAAAATAACATATTATAATCATGGAAAAAAGACCCAAAATGCCTATAAATACAACCCCAAAAATCTTCCAAAAATCCTCATAAAATCCCCACGAAATTATCTTCAATCTTCTTGAAAAAATAGATCTAGAACCCTCCCCAAAAACCCAAAATTTCCAAGAGTTAGATCTCTTTACAACTTGTTTTTCTTTTTAGATTGGAACAAGAGACCTAAAATCAATTAGGCACTCTGTTCCAGATCTAATTTGATCAATTTCACCGTCCAAAAATTCCCAACATATCTATTCTACAAAACCCCCAAAGAAATTTCAAGATCCAACGGTTCAAACAACGGTATTTGCAAGAAAGGTGGATTTTAGGCTATATCTTCATCAACAAGGTATTTTTTTAAATTGGGCATATAAATGAGGTTTTCTCTCCAATCAAGTAAGTGGAAATCCTTTTCATATATGTTTAGTATTGTTTTATGTAAATTTTATTTTACTATAATTAATTTTGGTAATAAAAAGGTAAAAATAAAGTAAACAATAGAACCCTTAATTCATGATGATGGAGTGCTTAGATGAAAAATCTGACTCCACCAATCAATCCAGAATGGTCCAAAACCCCTAAGGTAGAATTTTCAGAAAGATTTGAGCAGTTTTGGACCCTTAATTGAGAGAGATTAATTCTGGTGGGCCTAGATCAAATCTGGACCCTAGGAACGGCTGAAAACTTCAATTTAAGATTGTGGAGTCATATGAACTCCAAATTGAGATCAGAAAGAAGATATGGAAATATTGTAATGTCTAGTTTCTAATGAAGTCATAATATTTCTAAAATTTATTTCTGTATTTTTCTGTATTTTGGAAATAAGTGTCCAATTTCTAAGATCTTCAAGATCTGAGGTGATCAGATCTTGAAAATTTATTTTAGCAATGATATAATAATGTAATAAAGTAATATCTATGGTTAATTTGGATAGATCTGGGATAAAATAGGGGATCTACCCTTTATGGTAGAAAAACCCTAAAATAAAAATAAAAATAAATACAAAGGGACCCACTTGATCAATGAGATCAAGTATGATCAGATCCTTGGGATGGATTAAAGGGATGATATTATGATGGAATCCAGTTAGATCATGGAGGAAATGTGACAAAATCAAGTGGATACGATTTTTGGATCTTAATGAATTAAAAGCCCTAAAGGTAATTAAAACCCTTAATCTAAAGGAAAACACCTAAGATCTAATGGTTGGATCATATTTAAAGGTTTATAATAATCTTAATAAAATTAGTTTAATTGTCTTTTATTGGATATAGAAGTGTAAATGTGATTTATGTTTTAAGTTTTAATTGTCTTTTATTGGATATAGAAGTGTAAATGTGATTTATGTTCTAAGTTAGAAAGCATGATAGTGTAATCTTTAAATTTTAGTATGGTATGCCCTAAATGAGTAATTTGTTAGTAGATTTGATTATCTTAGGATCATGTTAGTGTAAATTAGGATTTAAACATGATTTCATTATGATAGAAGGTGTTTCATAACTTAGGATCATGTTAGTTTTATTTCACTAGCTTAAGTTACATTCATAGGAAGAATGTTAGTATATAGTTGTTAAACTTATATTTGATTTATGCTTTCAATTATTCAATTATTAAGATACAAGGAGCATAAATCACCAAAAATGTAAACTAATGAAATATAGAAATTCATGGACAACTAAGATGAATGAATGATTTTGACTTAATAAGGGCTATAGTTAGTAGGACAATATAAGGAATAATTTATCATTTCCTTGGCCCAAAGTAGGAAAATAATGAACATCCACGGATGACATCGTGCATATCCATGGAAATTAATTAAAATCAATTAGAGAAGGGACTTAAGGTAAAGAGCTCATAGGAACCTTGTCAAAGGTTGAGCTAGTACCACTCCAGTGGACTCTGAACATTGTGGTTATAGGGGGTATACAAGAGCCAAGTGCTTTTCCCTCACCTCCCATTGACATAAGAGAGGTCTAAACGCCTCCTTGCATGAGGGTTGTATTAACCACTTTTTGAGCAGACTTTAACTGGTAAGTACTGGTCATCCTGAAATAAGGAGTTGTCTAGTGATAGGAAGAAATAAATTATCTTCAACCAAGTAAGACACTAACTGGTTGAATAATAATAATAAGAGCATAAAAGGTTAGTAAATTACCTAACCCTAATAAAAACAGTAAGTAAGATAAGGACGATTAAACAAGATCCATTAGATCTTGGATGATCAAGAACAATAAGAATAAGAACACTATATTGTACTTAGTATGTATGTTTAGTAGTATACTTGTTATAGTTCATTAGATTAGATAATCCAAACCCTTGATCAAAGGTGATTCAAGGAAGAAAACCAAGATCATCCTCCATAGGGATGATCCAAGAACTGAACTTAGATCAAAGAAGAACTAGATGATAGAAGATCTAGGACCTTGATCTTTATCAACATGTGTAGATTGTCAATCAAAGGATCTATGAAAGATCAAGATCAAGGAGATGAACATACAAAGACTTAAAGATAGAAAAATACTTAGATATGAATGATCTATAGATCATTCTAAACATCAGATCTAGTGATCAATAGGATTGTTCATAATTTATATATTGACAATATGTATGGATGTACAGATTACATACATCAGTCAGGATCATGAAAGATTGGGGAAAAGAGATCAATCCTTAAAGGTAGGAGGATTTGATGAATGCATTTACATGAGATATTATGATTGTACTCATGATCTTATGTTGACAAGAGTAATGATAATACTTGTAGTAAATCTCTTGAAAACCTTATGATCCAACCAAACACCTATAAGATGGTTAAGGACTAAACTATAAGTGAATAGGGAACTAGAAAATATTTCAGCCCTAAGTAAACAGACATATGATCTGATATATATGAAATCTATTTTACATACAAGCTTGGAGGCTTGTGAGTTTGTTTTAATAGGCATGAGCCTAGGGGATGCTATTGCTAGAGGAGTTATGAGGGTTTGGCCACCCACTCCTTGAAATTTGATGATATGATGATACCTTGCCCAATGAGAGGCTAAAAGTCGGGTGGTGGCAATTATGGGAAGGCCACCACTGTGAAAGTCTTGCCCCCCCATACGGGCAGTGACATAATACTTTCTATCGTGGTATCAGTGGTGAACAGGGCAGTTATCCGAGCGCTATAGTACGGATCAGACTGCAGCATAGCAACCTTTCTGATTATTTTGCACTATGATGCATATGAGAATAGGCATAGTGAAATGCCTTATTTATAGCATTATGAAATGCTAGGTAATTGTATATTACCAATGTTTCCCATGAAGGAAAATTCCCAGTATGAGATTAGCTGTAATACTAAATTCTCAAAATGAAGAGTATTGATCAGCTTAGTTGGGAGTGATATTTGACTATTTCCATGAATTTAACTGGTTTACCCATGAAGGGTATGTATGTATATAGATATACATAACTTACAAAGTACAGAATATGTTTAAGGATAATGAGATTATGAAGTATTGGAATTACATTGTCAATTATTATGTTTCTTGAATCCCCTACCAAGCATTGCTTGCTGAGATATTGTACTTGTTGCAATATCTCAGATCCAGGGAAGGAGAGTTAGGAGCTGAAGACTATAGAAGACTTGAAGAGAATAATCTTCAAGGTATACCTTTGAAGACATGTATTTTTCTTTGTTGAGAGTTTTATTGTATGGTGAGCTTGAGTTTTGGATTATGTAATTTGGACAAGTATTGTACTAGATTTGACTGTATTGTGAACCACTGGATGGATCCTGGAGTTTTAATAAAAGTATATTCCTTCAATGGAATTTTATTTTGTACACAAATTGTACTTATATTATGTATGAAGTGGTGACTTGGGTTTTCAAAACAAGTTCTAAAGAAAAGAATTTCCGCTGCTTTGTTTTGCAAAAAAGTTTTACACTCTTAAGGGCCCTGCCTTTCAAAATACTTTACAAATCATGTTTTCAAAAACCCGGGTCGTCACAACTTCTATCTTAATGGAATCATGTTTAAATCTCTAATTTATATTACCATGGCCCTAAGATAATCAAATATACTAACAAACTAATCATTTAGGGCATAGCATGCTAACATTTAAAGATTACACTATCATGCTTTCTAACTTATAACATAAATCACATTTACACTTCTATTATTCAATACAAGACAATTAAGCTAATTATATTAAGATTATTATAAGCCTTTAAATATGATCCAACCATTAGATCTTAGGTGTTTTCCTTTATATCAAGGGTTTTAATTACCTTTAGGGCTTTTAATCCATTAAGATCTAAAAATCATATCCACTCAATTTTGTCACATTTCATTTATGATCTAACTGGATTCCATCATAATATCATCTATTTAATCCATCCCAAGGATCTGATCATATTTGATCTCATTGATCAAGTGGGTCCCTTTATATTTTTAGGGTTTTTCTACCATAAAGGGTAGATCTCCTAATTTATCATAGATCTGTCTAAATTAACCATAGATATTACTTTATTACAGTATTATATCATCATTAAATAAATTCCCAAGATCTGATCAACTCAGATCTTGAAGATCTTAGAAATTGGACACTTATTTCCAAAATACAGAATAATTCAGGAATAATTTTTAAATATATTATGATTTTATTAGAAACTAGACATCACATGCTTTCCATAGCTTCTTTCCGATCTCAATTTGGAGTTCATATGACTCCACAATTTAAATTTGAACTTTACAGCCATTCCTAGGGTCCAGATTTGATCTGGGCCCAACAAAACTAATCTCTCTTAATTGAGGGTCCAAACCTTGTTAGATTTTCTTGAAAATTGTATCATAGGGGTTTTTGACCCTTCTGGATCGATTGGAAAGCTCAGAATTTCCATCTGAGATCTCTATCAACATGAATTGAAGGCTCTAGTATTTACTTTATTTTTACAATTTTTCATTCAAATTAAATTACAGAAAAATAAAAATTACACTAAACCATAATAAATATGTATAGGAAGTAGTTCCACCTACCTGATTAGAGAAAAAACATATATTTGATGCCCAATTTGAGAGAATTACTGGTTGATGATAATATAGCCTGATTGTCCCTATTTTTGTAATTTTCTATTGTTGGAACCATTGGATCTTGAAATTGATTTGGGGATTGTAATATCCTTAATTTTTAGGATAAAATAGAAAAATTTTAAATAAATTAAAATAAAAAATCTATAGATGAAAATTTTTCTTCAAAACATAAGAATTAGAAAGTGCTCGTCGATACGAGTCCAACGCCACCAAGAACGCGAAAAACGGAGCTCAAACGAGGGAGTTATGAGCCGTTGAAGTTGTAAGGGTAAATTGGTCTTTTGATAGAAGCGTGTTACACAGGGGTCCAAATTGATAACGGCACCCCTGTCGTCCACACGTCTCTACCAGTCTGGCGAAATCGCCAAAGAGACGTGGAAAGAGACATGTGGGGAAGAGTTTCTCTTCCCCTAGGACTCTAAACCCTATATCTATTCTTCCCTAGGAGCCAAAACGCTCCACTTTGAGCGTTTCTCCGAGTTTTCACTCAGAACCCTAGCCCTGCAAAGCTTTGATTTTTCCGGCGAGTGGAACCCCGGCAACACGAGCAACCACGGCTAGGTGCAAGGTAAGCCTTAAAACTATGTTTTTTAGTATTTATTAAATAGAGAAAATAGTTAGAAAACCATTTAAAAATTAGGAAAAAATTAGCTTTTTTTAGGAACTTTGTGCACACTATTGTTGGAGCGTGATTTCACGGACCAAACCTCATCCGTTTGGAAATCGCACCATTCAACTAGTGCACAAGAGACCCAAGAGCAAACCCTTTAGATTTGGGAGTGATCCAACGGTGGATTTCTCCAGAAAATCCAAAAACCAATACCTAGGGATGTTTTTAGGAACTTGGGAAAAACTGTTTAAAAAACATGGTTTTTGAAGAAATCAATGCAAAAGGATGATAGAAATGGAAACTAGACAAAATTTGGAACAAAATGGCTCAAAAACCAAGTGATTTGGACACCTGTAGGGTCGTCTTCTCAGGCGCCGGTTTCTGCGTCGCCGGTGTAAACCGGGCTGCCCGTGTAACCCAATGTAAACTGGGTGCCGGTGTAACCCGGTGTAAACCGGGGCCACCGGTGTAACCCAGTGTAAAGCAGGGCCGCTGGTGTAAACCAATGCACCCGCCAAACACCCTATAAATTAATAAATATTAATTTATGAAGTATTTTCACTTAAAATTGATTTTTGGGAGCTAGAGGAGTCCAAATCACGATCCGAAAGATACGTTGTGACCATATTGATGACGCGGACCTAGTTTTAACTTAAAAACTTATAAATGACTACTTTTTATTTAGAAAATTTTTTAAATAGTGATGTGACATGTACACGTGCACTTGAATATACCAGTTAAAGGGAGTTATTAGCAAGCTAGTAGTCTCACACTGAGGTAGGTGACGACAACTAATGTTTTGCCTTAATTTTAAACCATGTTTAAACATAGCATCATGTGTGATCGTGTTTTAAATTACAATTCTTATTTACCGTGTATTTCATGCGACATTGAGTACAAGATGGTTATTCCAAAATGAAATCTTTTACTGAATAAACTTATTTAAAATACTTTTACAAGCATGATGTTAATTAGTTATGCTTAATTAGAGACTTATTTCTTATTATATATATAGAAAATGCATGGATTTACATGAAAATGAGAATAGAGGCTTATTAGCTGGTCCTTTTATAGGCTAACCCCAGGATGAGGGGCATGTCTTGGGGATTGCAAGCTATAAGTGCTCTTGAGTTTTAGCATATACATATGATTTTCGTGTTTTATATTTGATGACGGGTGCTCTCGCCCGGTGGGCGTCATGCTAGGAGGGATAGGGCCGGCCACCCACCTTCCGAGATTATGATGTGATGATTTTGTGATATGATAGACACCTGCCCATAGATGGCATTCGGTAGGCGTTTGGTAACATGGATAGTCCACACTACCGGTCTGAGCCTTTCCATGGGGACAGACGCTAAGCCTCCCGTTATGCTGTCGACGGAGAGCGGCGGTGGTTGATACCCATGGAGGGTTGCCACTGCAGCATGATGGCCCGTATTCTTATTATGTATGCATGTATGATGAGCATGGTTATGGATGATATGCCTGGGTATGACGACACTCAGAGGTTGACTACGTGTACTCCTGATCAGGGATGTTAGTGCGATGTGGTGGGACCCATTACCTTAGGGTGCCTTTATTCTTATTGTATGCTCCATTTTATTTATTCATGTCATGTTTTAACTCCGTGAATTGCATGTTTTAGCATATGGAATAAATTAGCATTTATTTGAACATGGCATTATGATATGATTATTTTCATAAATGTTAGACTTTTCATCAGAGTTGTTCATTATTTCTTTCATTTATTACATTAATTGTCTATGTACCTACACAAGCGATAGCTTGCTAAGGCATTGCTTTGTTTTGCAATGCCTTAGATCTCGAGCGCGATAATAGGAAAGGCAAGGCTGTTGAGAAGCCGTGAGAGCTGCTAAAGACCATTTTTCTATAGTGTTAGACAGTGATGTGAGTCATTAAACAGGATTATCATTTGGATTTTATTATGGACTGCATACTTTATATTTGGATGTGATTTAGATGTTTGGACATATGTTGGACAGTTATATGAGATGTTATGATGGATAGACCCTGGGCCATATTATTATTGTATTTTGGACATTTATTTGAATTAAAATAAAGGCGCCTATTTATTTGACGTTGATTTATACGCGGATTATTTATTTATGTTTAAATTACATGTACGCCATTTTGAGAAAAGGAAAACTAACACCCGGAGTTTTTAAGATAGGTTTAGTAAAATGTTGAATAAATCTTTTCTCATGGGATCCCAAATGCTCTTATTTAAAATGCCATTATTATAAAATGAAAAAAAAAATTGTCTTAAAAATCCGAGGTGTTACAGGGATTTTGTATATACTGTAGTATAGGAGGTTATGGATGGTGTAATTTATCAGATTATACCTAGAACAGAGTGCCTAATTGAATTTAGGTCTCTTGTTCCACTTAGAAAGAGGAGAGAGAAATAAGAAAAATAGAGATTGCGGAGGGATGAATGAAAATTTGGAGCTGAAACTCCATAGAAGATTTGGACATTTCATGGTTAAGGTTGTGAAAATTTTTGGAAATTTTTGGGACATATTTATAGCCAAATTTGAATTTTTTATCATTTCTTTTGATAAGATATTTTATTACTTTAGAATTTTTTATTACAAGTGCATTCCCCATTCTCCACTACAATCTCCAATACATTCTCCACTACCAGAAATAATGCACTGAGCAATTATTGTTGCTTCTAGAATGTTGGCCCACTTTGTGGGCCCCACTTTTATGTGAAAAGACGTTTTTGCCCTTTGAACTCCAAAATTGGAGAATAATAGGCAATATTTGTCCGAACTCAAAATCGAGCGTACTTAGTGGCGTTGGGATCGTATTTCTAAGTACTTCATGAATATTGAGGTCTTATTTCTTGGATATGAGATATGGGTAAAATTACCATTTTACCCCCAAATGGAGAAAATTAAGGAATTTTCATTTTAACTCAGAATCGAACGTACTTAATGTTGTTTTGATTAGTTTTCCAAGTACATCCATAATTTCTATGTTTTAATTCATGATATAATCTCCATAAAAAGAGAATTTTCAATAACCTAATATTCCAACCTAGAATTTCTAAAAATTCAAACTTTATTAATTTGCCTTAATAATTTATAAAAATTCGGGGTCATTACAATCTTCCCCCCTTACAATAATTTCGTCCTCGAAATTTGCATATCAACTCACTTAGGAGTTTTCACAATTCTTTCATAGCCTTACACATGTGGCCTTGCCACTTAAGGAAATCCTCTTTCCTTTTATTCCTTTTTCAAACTACCTTCTTCTCAAAGGTATAAATCATATGGTTGATTGTTATTAAAATGCTCACACCTGTCTAACCTTACTTATGGATCATTCAATTAAGCTGAGTTTTGCTAGACTTTCCCAAAAGGATTAATAACTCTTAATATGAGTTATCCTTTGGTTTCAAACCTTCTACTTGGCTAAATTTCTACTCCTCACTTTCATCAATCTTTCCATACTTGAAAATTTTCCATTCTATCTTATATTTCTCACTCTCATTCTATTTCAACTTATAAAGTTTTGACATAACTTTCTTACTATGTATAGTCCTTACACTAATAACATAGTAATTGGATTATATAACTTCCACTATTGTTCTTTCTAACAATCTTCCAATCTTTGGAAGTAATTATCTCATTCCTTGTTCTTCCATTATTTGAAAGTGATTACTTCATTTCTATCCTACAATTCATACTTCTTTACTATTTCCTTTTATTGAGAAATTTCTTTTCAAATTCTATCATTGAAGAGTGGTAACCTTGTGATGATGCTTTTCTCATTCTCATCACATCCATTATTTTTGTAACACTCTTTATGTAATGCCCTGAGCAATTTACGCTATTTAACAAAAATAAATTGGACATGAACTGTGTTAAATGTTTTACTTTATTTAAAATAGTAAACGAAGGAATTTGTAAGAAAACTTGGCACCATTAGATTCTACTAGAAAAATGGAATCCAACGCCTCAAAGAATGCTGAAAACAGAGTTCGTATGAAGAAGTTATAGTCGTTTAAAGATTAGAGGCAATTCTATAAATTGCACTTAAAAACGAAAAAAGAACGAAAAATGCAGGGGGCCATTTTGATAACGACACCCCCTATCTTCTTCCTCTAGATTTCTCCAAAAACCCTAGTTTCCAGAGGTTTCCACCACCGCCATAGTAAGGCTATAAAAAAGCCCTATTTCCCTCCTCTTCGAATCGGGTTTTTTGGCTAATTGGGGCTGGGGTTTCCGGCAAAAACCGAAAAACCCTCCTTCGATTTTCCATGAGAAGAACGGCAATGGCCAGGTCATTCAGGCCAGCCATTCCTTTTACCCGTCTTCCCATTCCCCTCTCTTCTCTTTGTCCCTTCTACCTCCGGTCTTGCTCGACATTGGGGTTTTTTTGTCCTCTTCCTCATGGTTTCTAGCGACATGGGGTTTTCAGACAGAAAAGAGGGAGCCGCACCACCTGAATGAGGGCATCCCCAACTACCCAAGTAAGCCCCTCTTTCCCCTCTCTCCATTTTTCTTTCCCTCAGGCCAAATCCATGCCGAATCTGGTTTTTCCCAGCCAGATTTCCTAGCCGGAGAACGTCCTAGCCGGTTCCATCTGGCTCTATGTGAACAAGGCGTCCCAGGGACACCATGCTTCACATGCGCTTGGGATAGGGTCCCTGCGATGAGTTCCAGGCATGCGACAGTGCGTACACAGTCCTTGGTGAGGCCTTCGCGTGCACGCGCGACGTGGGGCACGAGTCTTGGCTCGACTGGGATGCACGGGGTGCCCTGAGATCTAAGATGCGTCATGCTACGCCAAAGATGCATCTGCACGATGCCATCCAGTACGCGCATCATAGCGCTTTGCTTGGGCATGCATGTGCGCGTGCAAACACGGCCCCTGGCACGGCCTTTGGGCGCGCACGACGTGCAGGCATGGGTCTTCGTTCGACCAGGGCGCGCACACATCTTGGAAACCATGACGCACGGACCTAATGAGACTATAAAATTAGGATCATAGGACAATTTATAGAGTCCAACCATTGAATAGTAGATCCATATCATAGGATCTAGCCTGACACTAAATTAGGCAAGGACCCATGGACCCTAAAAGTCAAATCTAGCAATCTAATTTCTAAATAGATCGAAATTGATAAGGACTCCTTGTTATCCATTCATATCCAGGATTTTATAAATGGGACCAGGGTCGGGTTGAGTAATGAAGGATGGGACTCTAGGAAACTTCGAGGTAGGTGCTCTATCGCTATTAGACTTTTAAAAAAGGAGCCCATGATTGTTTTGAGAATGCATGTTTTAAGTATAAGTTATATGACTTGTTTAGCATGACTTAATGAATTCAGCATGCATATGATAAATACATTATGCATAGACATGTTTTGCAAACGATTGCATAAATTGCATGATTTGTGGTTATTGAGTTTTGAAAAATTGCATGTCCTTGAGGGTTACCAAAAGAAGCTGGAGTGCCCAAAAGACGCTGGGTAGGCAGTTGTGAGGGACCCAAAGAGGACAGGTTTTGAAAAAGAGGTTTTTTCTTGATTGATTGTATATGATTTGGGCTAGTAAGCTCGTGGGCGCTATGCCAAGAGGTCTGGGGTGGCCTCCCAGCCTCTACCACTATTAGGTGGAAAGGGTACCATGCCAAAAAAAGGCATGTCCCTACGTCGACTGCATGTGGTAGAGGGGGCTACCACTGGTGTTACGGCACTGGGTCGAGGTGTCATATGCCCCGTGGAGGCTATGACCGAGTGTCCCCAGGTACCCGGGGACCACACGGCGAGGAGGTTGTGGGCATAGTGGGCCCTATGTTTTGAGGATTTACTTGCATTGCATATGGCATAACATGAGATTGGTCGACCATACCATATATCCATGAGTTGGATTCAGTTGAGCATCTTATGCATATCATTATGTTTATGATATATATGATACTTTTGACTTGGATTATGCGATTCTTTAAGTCGTTAGTATTCCAATTCGACAATGCTTTTTAATATCGATATTGAACATGAGTGTTCAAACATGCACATGTTTTAAAGAGCATGTGATTTTAAACATAGCATGCATTGTAAAACTAGTAGCTATAGACTCCTGCTGAGTATAATATATACTCACCCAAATTTATATAATTTTTTAGGACAGTTCCACTCATGCGTAGAAGACGCCTCAGGAAATGTTAGTGCTACGAGCAAGTAAATAAAAAAAAAGAGACAATTATACATGTAAGTAAACACTCTACCCTTTTGACATGTATTTGTATTTATTTATAGTTGGGCTGTGAGCTGTGACTGGATAGACCTGGGGAGACATTAATGATTTCTAAAATTTACAAAAAAACTACTTTGGTTGTTGTGAAAACAAATGACACTTGGGGTTTTCAAAAATGAGTTTAAAACTAAATATTTTCCGCTGCATTGCATGGTTTTTATAAAATGGTTTTCAAATAGGGATGCATCCCGCATTAGGAATTAGATCTTGCATTTAAAAATGCATGGGAAAACTTGGGTCGTCACACTTTGAGTGTCATTTTACTCTGCATATACATTCCTAATCCTCTTTTGTTATCCCTTTCTCATATTCAGAACAATATTCTGAACCTTCTTACCATCTATGATAATATTTATCTCTTTTCCTTTCACGTATCTATTTATATGTCATGGGCTTCAAAATTTCTAGGTTATGCATTTCCTCATGCTTCTTTCAATCATATCTCATAACCTATATCATACTAACTCTTTATTTGCAATATTCTTGATAATTCTAATTAAAAGAGTTCTTATTGATTTTGAAATCATCCCTTCTAAAGTCTTTACAAACTCCATAATTTATCATCAACTCATTTAGGATTTATGTAATCCATTGCAAGATTGCACTAAATGTCCTTATGTTATAAAATCAGTAAGAGATATATTTCTCTAATTGTCATTGTCATTTCATATATTGATCTCACATTCCCCCTTTGTTGGGGTCAATTTCCATCCTATCCTTAAAATTTATATAACCCTAAACTTTGCTTTCTTCAATCAACATGTAACAAGATGATTGACAAGTTTTGTGAGCATCTAACATATATCCCATGAATGCTCTTGATTTCTTGAAGTCTATTAAAATTTATATAACCTTAAAACTTGATTTCTTTAATCAAAATGTACACGTACAACACATATATTCCATGCATTCTTTTGGTCTCCTTACATCCATTTTCCATATATCATTATTACTTCATCTAATATATTTCATTCCCCTCAACTTTATGAACATCATTTATCCAATTCATATAACTTAAAATTTGTTTTGATTCTATACTTTGATGTTGTATTTCCAATTCTCAAATAATAATAATAAATTTTGAAAATGCTCATCCTTATAAAGAAAAAGGATACTTAATTTCCTCAACATCATTTATGTTCAATGCATCCTTATGGAGAACAAGGGTAATAAATTTGCTTAATAAACTCTTTTATGTTCAATGCATCCTTACATTGATCTTTCCATTTTCTTTTCCTAAAGAAAGTCGTTACTTTCATACTGTAAATTTCTATAATCGCTCCTTAATCCTTAAAATTTGTTCTTTCAGCTCATTCAAATAATTTGATGTTCTTTTCCTCAACTATTATAGATATTTTCTCATTCAATCTCATGTAAGATTGAAAATCTCAAAATATCTTAAAGTTCTAACCACTTCTTTCTCCAAAAATTTGGATTTATGACTTATTCATAATCATCTTATTTTTCCAAACTTTACACTTAGGTTTAGATATCACTATTTGTTTATAGGTCTTCATTTCTCATGTTTTATCTCAACCTTCCTCCAAAAATATATTTTCCTCACTATATTCCTTAAATCTTTCAATATCACCACTCTGTTATGTAAGTGGAATTAATATCTCTATTCATATTTAGTTCTTCATTTTCCTTGATCAATAAATGTACTCCTCTTCATGATAATCCATAACTATATTTTTCCAATTCATCATATCAATATTTCTCTCTTATTTTCCAGAATTGTTTCACCCTCAGTTGTACTTCTCTTTACTATAATCCCAAAATTATTTTCAATATCCCCAAGTTATCATATCAATATTTCTCTAATCCTTGAAAATATTTTTGTGCTAATTTCCACAATTAATTTATCATACCAATTTCATTTCTATCTTAGGAATTTCATTTTTGTTGTTCCATCAATAGGGCTATAATTTCTTTGTTAACCATACATCCTAATGGTTTAATTGTCTTTCTTAATAAGTTTGAGATCATATTTTTGTCCCTTTTAACATATCAAACTCTCTTCTCCCATTTCATTTTATTCAAATTTCAAAGACCATCTCTTTATGTTCTGAAATTTTATCATCTCTTTATTAAATCCTTTTCTTTACTAAGTTTGGAGAGAAATTACTTACTTATCTCCTTATTCATCTTTACTTAAAACTATCCTCATTTACAAAATTTTGAATTATCTCACTTATCTCTTTAATTTCCTTTCAAGTAATATCATCTCTATTTTTATGATTAATTTCATTTAACTAATTATCATAATACCATATATGTAGCAATTATAACTCTTACACTTATATTTATTCATATATTTATTATAAATTTTTATTTTTATAATAATTCTAAAGTTTCCTCTTTAGCTTTTATTTCTCATAAATCTCCATTTCACCTATTCTATAAGGTTGGAGTTTGTTTTTTTTCCCATCACATTTTCCAATTTATCACTTCTTTCTCTTTATCTCCATTCCTTCACTTAGTAATGGTCATATACATACTAGTATTGGTGTACTTTGTTCATACATATGTATGTTTACTCAGAACTTTAGGTTAGACCTGAACATCATACCTTACATCCATTGTAATGTTTTCCTTATTGATTTCTATATCTTACTATTCCCTATATTGGAATTCTTACTTGCTAAGTAGTATTTCTAATCCTTTCATCCAATAATATCTACTTGTACTATACTATTCCTTCAT
The DNA here is from genome assembly GCA_035236585.1 of Warburgia ugandensis. Taxonomy (NCBI): domain Eukaryota; kingdom Viridiplantae; phylum Streptophyta; class Magnoliopsida; order Canellales; family Canellaceae; genus Warburgia; species Warburgia ugandensis. The sequence continues at coordinate 4,842,134 of CP141129.1, read as the reverse complement.
AATAACTCTTTTTATATTCATACTTAACTAATGAGTTTAACTCTTTCTATACTCATCTTTTACTAATGAGTCAACTCTTTCCATATTCCTCAACTAATGAGTTTAACTCTTTCCTCACTAATGAGTCAACTCTTTACATACTCTTCAACAATTGAGGCTACTCTTTCAAGACTTATCCCTCACTAATGAGTCAACTCCTTCTATACTTATCTCTTACCTAATGAGTTTATCACATAACTCCTTCTCATCAACTAATAACTTATCTCTTATTCACTCACTAATCCTCATCCTTTAATTGGATATTCATCTTCATATTGGACATGATGGTACTGTACTATGACTAGATGAATAGCTTTGATACCAACTGTGACGACCCGGGTTTTTGAAACACATTTTATAATATATTTTTCAAAGGCAAGGGCGTCCCCTCAGTAAAAAAATTTTGCAAAACAAAGCAGTGAAAATTCTTTTATTTTAAAACTTGTTTTGAAAACCCAAGTCACCATTTCATACATAACATAAGTACAATTTGTGTACAAAATAAAACTCCATTGAAGGAATATGATTTTATTAAACTTCCAGGATCAATCCAATGGTTCACAGTACACAACCCATTGTATCCTTACAATACTTGTCCAAGTACACAATCCAAATTACAATATTCCTTCTCAGATACAGAGAAGGAGACTTAGGAGCTCAAGACTTGAAAAACTATTGAAGAATAAGTAATCAGGGTATATCCCTTGAAACATTGTATTGAGAGGATGTATTGTATTTAGAACTTTGTAACTTGGATTGTGTACTTGGACAAGTATTGTAAGCGAGACGACGATGCGTCCGTCAAACCGACGAGCAGACGCGCCCGACGAGCGTCCCGTTTACGGGCGCACGGACGACGAACGTCCCGCTCGTCCCGTCCACGTCCATGGACACCCCCGTGTGGGCGCTTTCGCAATTCATCTCAACGGGCGCGCCCGAAGAATAGAGTGCGTTCCGCGCTACTCGTTCCGCCCGACTAATCTGGGTCGTCTGTTCCTTGGGCCTATATCAAATCCAGGCCCTAGGAAGGGCTATGAACTTCCATATCACATTCTGGAGTCATCTGAACTCCAAATTGAGATAAAAAAAAAGAAGCTATGGAAAGCTTAAAACATCTATTTTCTGATGAAATGATAAAAAGAACATAATATTTAGTAAAAATTTCTATATTAAAGAAACAAGTTTCCAATTACCTAGATCTTCAAGATCTGAGATGATTAGATCTTGAAAATAGGTTTTAATAATGATATACTATTGAAATAAAGTGATATCTATAGTTTATTTGGACATATCTGAGATATATTAAGGGAACTACCCATTATGGTAGAAAAACCCTAAAAATACAAAGGGACCCACTCGATCAATGAGATCAAGTGTGATCAGATCCTTGAGATGGATAAAATGAATGTAACATAATGAAATCCAAGAAATCATGGATGGATTATGACAAAAATGGATCAATATGATCTTTGGACCTTAATAAAGAAAATCCCCTAAATATAACTAATACCCTTAATCAAAGGAAAAGATCTAAGATCTAATGGTTGGATCATAAGTAAAGGTTTCTAAAAATGTTAATGTAATTAGTTTCATTTTATATAATAGCATTTTAAATATGATTATGTTATAGCGCATGCTAATATAACATTTAGACTTTAGCATGATATGTGATTTCATTGTTATCATAAGGTGCGAGATTTAATTATCTTAGGGGCACTTTAGTATGATTTCATGCCATTCTCACTTAGGACCATGCTAGAATTTCATATAATTTTATACTATAGTATGAGATTATACCTTAAGTCCATATTAGTTTAAATTGAGTTATTAAGGTATATTAGTTGGAAATCATGTTAGAGTAATTTTAAGTACCTTGTCTCATTATCATTAAGTGTTAAATTATGTAGTTTTATGCTTTAAATTTATAATTCATTTATGGTTAAATGTTATTAGTAGATCTACTTGTTATGAGATAAAGAGCATAAAACATCAAAAATGTATTCTAATGAGAAAGTAGAGTTTCATGACACAAATAAGAATGGAGTACTTTGGACTTAACTAGTAAGGACTATAGTTAGTAGGACAATATAAGGATTACCAAATCCTTGGCCAAAACTAGGAGAAGAATAATAAACCCCATGAATGACATTATAAATATTCATAGACTTAATTAAAATCCATTAGAAAGAGTATTTAGGGTAAGCATGCTTATAGGAACCTTATGAAAGGTTGAGCTATGGTCATTCTAGTGAATGATGAACATAGTGGTTAAGGGGGTTATCTAATAGAGCCTCGCTCTTCCCCTACCTTCCGTTGACGTTTGTGAGGTCTAAACGTCTCCTTACATGAGGATTGAAGTAGCCACTTTGTGTTCACCCATTCAGCTAGTAAGCCTTAGTCAATTGGAAATAAGATGAGCAATCTAGATTTAGGCTTGAATAAGTTACCTTCAACCAGCACATTAACTGGTTGAATAATAATAATAAGAGCATAAAAGGTTAGTAAATTGCCTAACCCTAATAAAAAAAAGTAAGTAAGATAAGGATGATCAAACAAGATCCATTAGATCTTAGATGATCAAGAACAATAAGAATAAGAATACTATATTGTACTTAGTATGCATGTTTATTAGTATGCTTGTTATAGTTCATTAGATTAGATAATCCAAACCCTTGATCAAAGATCATTCAAGGAAGAAAACCAAGATCATCCTCCATAGGGATGATCCAATAACTGAACTTAGATCAAAGAAGAACTAGATGATAGAAGATCTAGGACCTTGATCTTTATCAACATGTGTAGATTGTCAATCAATGGATCTATGAAAGATCAAGATCAAGGAGATGGACATACAAAGACTTAAAGATAGAAAAAATACTTAGATATGAATGATTTAAAGATCATTCTAAACATTAGATCTAGTGATCAATAGGATTGTTCATAATTTATATATTGACAATATGTATGGATGTACAGATTACATACATCAGCCAGGATCATGGAAGATTGGGGAAAAGAGATCAATCCTTAAAGGTAGGAGGATTTGATGAATGTATTTACATGAGATATAAATGATTGTACTCATGATCTTATGTTGACAAGAGTAATGTTAATACTTGTATTAAATCTCTTGAAAGCCTTAGGGTCCAACCAAACACATATAAGATGGTTAAGGACTAAACTATAAGTGAATAGGGAACTAGAAAATATTTCAGCCCTAAGTAAACAGACATATGGTCTGATATATATGAAATCTATTTTACATACAAGCTTGGAGGCTTGTGAGTTTGTTTTAATAGGCATAAGCCTAGGGGAATGCTATTGCTAGAGGAGTTATGAGGGTTTGGCCACACACTCCTTAAAATTTGATGATATGATGATACCTTGCCCAAAGAGAGGCTAAAAGTCGGGTGGTGACAATTATGGGAAGGCCACCACTGTGAAAGTCTTGCCCCCCCATGCGGGCAGTGACATAATATTTTCCACTATAGTATTAGTGGTAAACAGGGCAGTTATCTAAGCGCGCTAGTACGGATCAGACTGCAACATAGCAACCTTTCTGATTATTTTGCACTATGATGCATATGAGAATAGGCATAGTGAAATGCCTTATATTGTAGTATAATGAAATGCTAGATAATTTTATATTACCAGTAGTTCCCAAGAAGGGGAATGCCCAGTATAAGATTAGCTGTAATACTAAATTCTCAAAATGAAGAGAATTGATTAGCTTAGTTGGGAAGATATTTGACTACTTTCATAAATTTAAATAGTTTACTCATGAAGAGTATGTATGTATATAGATATACATAAATTACAAAGTAATGAGTAGAGACATGAATATGTTGAGGGATAATGAGATTATGAAGTATTGGAATTACATTGTCAATTATTATGCTTCTTGAATACCCTACCAAGCATTGCTTGCTGAGATATTGTAAATGTTGCAATATCTCGGATACAGGGAAGGAGAGTTAAGAGCTGATGACGATAGAAGACTTAAAGAAAATAATTTTCAAGGTATACCCTTGAAGACATGTATTTTTCTTTGTTGAGAGTTTTATTGTATGGTGAGCTTGAGTTTTGGATTATGTAATTTGGACAAGTATTGTACTAGATTTGGCTGTACTGCGAACCATTGGATGGATCCTAGAATTTAATAAAAGTATATTCCTTCAATGGAATTTTATTTTGTACACAAATTGTACTTAAGTTATGTATGAAGTGGTGACTTGGGTTTTCAAAACAAGTTCTAAAGAAAAGAATTTCCGCTACTTTGTTTTGCGAAAAAAATTTACACTCTTTAGGAACCTGCCTTTCAAAATACTTTACAAATCATGTTACAAAAACTCGGGTCGTCACATGCCATGCAAAAATACCTAATAAAAAAGTAGATGGCAACCCATTTAAGAATTTCAAATTCAAATCCTTCAAGTAACAACATGTTTTGAAAACAATATTTCCATTTTTCTCGAAATTTCATCCATGCATAGCCCAATCCAATATGTACATTATACACATATTAGTCCTAATTAAAATGACAAATAAGAAATAAACAATCCATAGCCCAACCATTAATTCTAGTAACCAAGTAATTGCCACCACTACATACTCTGATAACACGAAACCTTCCTCAAGCTCGAATTGCTTTCTTTAGATCACTTCTTCAAATATGAGATATTGTAAACAATTACAATATCTCAGCAAGCTATTGCTTGTGTCGGTGCTTAACATCTCATTTACTTCTTTCATGGTCTCAAATACAATAAAATTTTCACGTCTAGATGTAATAAGAGAGTCATTTATATATCTTGGTTTAGATTCCAAAAGAAAAGCACAATGCTTTTATAAAAACCATAATCGTATAAACTGTTTGAGTTTTCCTACAAGCGTACAATAGTCAATTGTAGTGATGCAGGGTCGAATTCACATGGAGGATATAGTATAAAAATAAATCATGAAAGTATGAAGTTCAATTATGCTTAAATAACAAATGACATAATTTCTAACTACTCTAGGATTAAACATGAAAGACAATGCTAAAGACATGGATAATAGCCACGACAACCAAACTAGAAATTAAAGTATAAACTCAAATTCAAAACATGACAAAATAATAAATAAACTTACTAAAATTAGCTTTCATTGCATTCAATCCTTTGAGCATTACAATGAATGTAAATAAGAAAAATAAAAAACCCAGTTAAACTAAACTTCCCATAAATGTTGAAATAGACGGTAGTCTATCTTTAATTTTCACACCCACTTTCTTCAATGAAATAACCAGAAATTCCATCATTTCATAGCATGAATCCAAGAAAAACCATCCAAGCGCTAATGTAGAATTTCTAGCCAATTCAAGAGAAGTAGGAAGAAGAAGATGAATACGAGCAGTCAACTATACACCAAATACACCTAAAAGAATCACTAATCAAGTAAAAAAAGATAAGAAAGAATGATCAAAACTAATAAAAAAAATAAACTAAACTAGATGAAAAATAGTAAATAATAGCTAAAATCCAATAAAAACTAAAGGAGAACAACTTAGTGCAATAGCTTGCTACTTATAGATAATAGAGTAAACTATGTTTTTAAATGTCTCAAGAAGGATTGGTCATGACACCAACCTATAGATGATATTATTGCACCAAATTTCTTGTGCACAGTCCTAAATTGATGGTGAAAAGAAGAAAAAATAGACTAAAAAATATGTAGTAGACAAGGAGAACCAACACCAAAATAGTAAGGTAAAAATTAATGTTATTAGCAGAGTGCAACTGAGAAAGATTGAAGAGAAGCAGTGGTAGGCAACCATTGGAAGGTTGAGATCACTACAAAACTCACTTCATAACAAACTTAGAATCCTATAAAATTTATGAAATTAGTGAAACTTAAAACAACCAACTCACAATGAATGAAACAGTAACATGTTTTGCAGAAATCATAGCAAAACCTCTTATAATTCCATACTAAAAACTGAAATGTTCGAGCTTGATTTCTTATTTCTCAGCATAAATCTATATAGATTATTCATAATATATATGAGTTCCTTAGAAAATATTTTGATTTATTAAAAATAAAAAAGAATTGAATGGAAGAGTGTTGGAAACTAAATGTAGGAACCTATCTACTACAAATTTTTGCAGACAACTTCCTATATTTCCTTCTTTAAAACTAATGGACTAACCTTTTATTCTTCTATTTTCACATAAAACATGCATGGGACGCTTATTTACCTTGCCTTGTATTGGAGAACCAAGTAAAATTCCAAGAAGAAGTCATGCTCCAACTCTCCTTCCAAGTGGAACACATTTTTGAAAAAACCATACATGTTTCTCCTCTAAGATCCAAATTCCAAGACAGCTTTTTCCCCTCTGCTAGGTCTCTCCTTTAATATACCACACCTATGACAACTTGAGTTTTTCAAATGCCTTTTAAGAATTATTTTTGAAAGGCAGGATTCCTTTTTTAAAATTTCTTTTAGAAAACAAGCAGCGGAAACATTGTTCTTCGAAAAGACTTTTGAAAAAACCCTAAGTGTCATATAACTGTTCAAAACACATTCATGAGTTCTGAAATCAAATATTTTTACATTCAAATATAACAAGTCAAAACTTATTATTTCCCATGATTCTGTTTAGTTAGAGCCTATAGTTCAATATGTATGAAACATATTTATACAAGTCTTAACTAATTATCACAGTTACATAACTACCCAGTCATCTCACAATGTTTATAAAATGTACAGATCATACATACATTGTCTATATTCTCCCTAACTATTTGTAGTGTTTGGTCTCAATGCTCGTCTTTCTCTTCTTCGTGTTTATCTATGGAGTTGGTGGGGTGAGTATAGGATAATATACTTTGTAGGTAAAACTAAGATCATAAATATAAATCAATGTAAATTTGCATCCATGCACTCATGCCCACAATATAAGTGTAAGAATAATGTGATGTGCTGTCATCAAAAGAGTACTCATTAAACATGTGCACAAAATCAATGATAAATTAGTTAAGCACTCAAATCTCAATTTACATTACATGGAGGAAAGTCCTTGTCAATTTATATCAAACTTATCAGTTTCCAACATGCAAATATAAATATATAAAGTCTTAAATCATCCAAGGAATTGTCATGCCTAGTGGCTAGGGTATCTATGACCCTATCACGAATGTGGTACCATAAAATCAACCAGCAGCATCTGTCCCATAATGAGACACGGCAACACTACAGCAACTGCACAATCAGGGGACAATGCAGTAAAAAGAATCCATGGATCACTATGTTGCGGCAATTGCCCAGTAGTGGGACACTACTTGCTCAAATGCTAACACCAACTATGTGAGACTTATCACCATCTTGCATGGGAGGAGAACGGATCACGCAGTGTAGCCTTCTCATAATGCCATACTCGAAATTTAGCCACTTGGACTTGGTGTCAAAATACCATCTTTTGGAAGGTGGGTAGTCATCCTTATAACCCTCCTATCATAGTGTGCACCAGGCCAAAGCACCTATCTAAAACAAATCCTTGGCAAATCAATGCATGAAAAATCTAGGTATAAGTGTACTCGCAATGACATATTAGTCGCCCACTGATCACATAATTAGATCCTGATCATGGTTTAAAATACAAAATTTTCATTTAAATGCAAATGAGATGTCAAATATAAATAATGTACAAAAATTTAGTTAGAAATCAACTCATGCTTACCATTTAAGTATAATCATAAAAATCCTTTATTTTTATGGAAAATTTGATAGAGTTTTCCTTGATTATAGGACAATGCACATTTAACTCATGTGATGCAATTCACTTGATAGTCATAATTTCATGTTTAAATAAAAGTGGAGGCTTTGTCTCCTAACAATCTCATTCATAATTAATATAAGAGTCATCACATAATTAAAATTATAAAGATGTTAAATTTACAATCTCAAAATAAGTCATCAACTATAATTTAAGTATAGTAATTGCACGTACTTAACAAAATAATGCATAAGTGCAATAAATATGAAAACTTGGCAATCTTAGAATTTGTCTACATCAATCTAATGGCTTAGCTTCACTAGAATCAATCACGAATCAATTTGGATGTCGATTGACAATTAGAAATCATAAATCATGGATTTTATCATCAATTAAGCATTAATATGAGATAAATATCATAATTTAGTCGTTTGATCGTGGATTTATACATTACAATTCTAATTTGAACAATTAGATTATCCCTAATCTGCCATTTGACCTCAGATCAGATACCTTTAGGGTGTTGGCGAATTCAATGTCATACCTAAATCAGCTAAATCTGATGTTCTAGGCCAAAGTCATATAGATCTAGGTGCTAGAGTGATTTGATTTACAAACTAACGGTTCTATTAAATTTTATAAATTTCAACAAGCTTTTCATTTATTGTTTCTAACCTAAATTGTTTTTAACATGCAATTCACATCATTAGATTCATAGATCCATTATCTGATCATATTTTCAACAATCAGATTTGTAGATCTAGCACTATTTGTGCATCATGTTTAGATAAAAAAATTCAATGGTTAGATTATCTAAGATTGAACTTTTGTTGACATAGATGCATAATTCATTCTGCAATGATTCCATTCACAAAATTGTCCCCATTTTGTCCTGGCTGAAATCCTATTGCCAGTGCTTGAATTTAGTTATCATCGCCGGAGTACATGATTGGAAAACGGTCATCTCTAGTGACTATTACACAGTGTTGAAAATGCAATTTTTTAGCAAAATAAAACATGGGTCTTGTCGATCTTGATGTTACCTTTGCTCCCTTAAAATCTATAGTAATTCAGTCCCCATTTAATGCTGAAAAAGGGAAAATGCCAACAAAAACCAAAGTTGGTTTTTCTATTGTTGCCAGCAATGGGAGGAGACGATGGTGAGAGAGATAGAGTAAAAGAGAAAAGAGGGAAATGACAGGGAAGAGCTATGCATAGGTGAGATTCCTACCTATGTTGCAGCAGTTGCTAGTGGGGAAAAACTGGTGCTGACTGTCCGATGAACAAGGTATACAGAGAGGAAGATTCAACGATAGAGGAGGAAAACAAATGCGATAAGGGAAAGAGGGCAAATGAGAAATTGGGGAGAGGAGGTAGTGGAGCTCACTGGCCTCTTCCCTGTGCTATAGGAAGCCAGGAGTAGAGCTCCACGCATCAAGCTCCTCTTAGTTTTCCATCACGTGGGGCCCATTTGTGGAGAGGGGTGCCATTATCAATCTGTCCCTCTCCAATACTTAGTAAAATTTTGGGGTTTTCTGTTCCCAACCTTCGTTTCATGCAAAATTAGTGTCGTTGGGAAGCTCTCATAACATACATTCTAGTTTTTGAGCTTTCAAAGCCTGATTTGAAGTCTTTTGTAAATTTACTTCTAAGATTTTGACTTTTAATGAAATTTGATTCTTCACTTCACTTTCAATTTAAACCACAATAAAATATAGGGTTGTTACATTCTCCCCTAGAAAAATTTTGTCCTCGAAATTACCTTTTTATATTGCTATTCAAATAACTTTGAGTGCATTCTCTTCATTTCATCCTTAGTTTCCTAAGTAGCCTCCTCAACAAAATGATGTTGCCAAAGGACTTTGACCAATGGGATAGTCTTCATTCTTAGCATGTGTTCCTTTCAATCCAAAATTTGGAGAACCTTTTCTTCAAAAGTTATATCAAGTTGCAACTCTATTAGTACATGTGTAAGAACGTGAGAAGGGATAAGCACATACTTGTGCAACATCGAAACATGAAATACATCATGATCATCTACAAGCTATGGTGGCAATGTTAGCCTATATACTATCAGTCCAATTCTCTCCAAAATTTCAAAAGGATCAATGAATCGACTCAATTTCTCTTTAGCACCAAAACTCATAATTCCCTTCATAAGAGAGACCTTAAGAAATGTGTGATCCCCAATCCCAAAATTCTAAATGTCTCCTCCTTCGGTTTGCGTAACTCTTTTTTTGACTTTGAGCAACTAAAAGTCATTTTTAAATAACTTTCACTTTCTTTGCACATTGCTCCACTAATTCAGACTTCATTAATTGTTCTTCTTCAACCTCATTGTAACAAGTTGGTGAATGTCACAGCCTTCCATATAGTGCTTCATACGGTGCCATGCCTATGTTAGCATGAAAATTGTTATTGTATGTGAATTCAACAAGGGGAAGGTTCTCATTCCAATTTCTTTTCCACTCAATTGTGTAGGCTCGTAACATATCTTTTAATATCTAGATTGTTCTTTCTGATTATCCATCCATCTGGGGATGAAATGCTGTATTGAAACTCAAGGAAGATCCCAATGATTCTTATACACTCCTCCATAACTTGGAGGTAAATCTGCTATCCCTATCTAAAATGATGGTCACATGTGTTCCATATAAGCTCACGAGCTCTTTGATATACAGCTTCTTCAAGCTTTCTAAAGACTATGTCTATAGAATTGGGAGAAAATAGGCTGACTATGTTAGTCAATCCACAATCAACAAAATCATGTTATGCCCATTTGACATTTAGGGTAACCCACTAATGAAGTCCATGGTGATGTGATCCCATTTCCATTGAGGAAGATCTAGGGATTGTAACATTCCTATTGGACTCTAATGTTTAGCCTTTATCTATTGGTAGGTTAAACACCTTGCCACACATTCTCCCACATCCTTTTTCATTCTATTCCACCAAAACTTCTTTCCAAATCATGATAAATTTTGGTTCCCCTAGGTGAATGGCATACCATGAGTGATGTGCCTCATGAAGGATTTCCTATTTCAACTCTTTATTTGATGGAACTAACAATCTTCCACAAAATTGCAAACCTCGATTTGAACTTTGAGTAAACCCTGGTTTACTAATTAGTGCCTATATAAATGTGTCTTCTTTCTAAGCCTGGAGAACCTTCTCAACTATAGTAGATTTCACTGCTAAATTGGCCACAAATGATCCTTTACACCTATATTGAATTTTTGGTATACATTCAACTATATTCTAAAGTAATTTACACCTTCTGGAGAGCATACCTACTATCAACCCTTGAGTCTTTCAACTTAATGCATTGGACACTACATTGGCCTTTCCTAGGTGATATTGGATGGAGAAGTCATAATCTTTTAAATACTCCATCCATCTTATTTGCATCATATTTAGATCTTGTTGGGAGAAAATATTTGAGGATTTTATGATTTGTGAAAACTTCAAATTTCTCACTGTACAGGTAATGTCTCCAGTTTTTTAACACAAAAACTACTACCGTAACTCCAAATCATCAGTGTGGAAATTCTTCTCATGTGTTTTCAATTGTTGAGAAGAATAAGCAATCACTTTATCATGTTCCATCAATACAAATCTTAGCCCTTTGTTTGATGCATCACAAAAGACTACAAATCCTCCATTGCCTCAAGGAAGTGCCAAAATCGGTTTAGATGTGAGTCATTTTTAATTCTTCAAAATGTGCTTCACATTCATCACTCCAAATAAATTGTCTCCTTTCTAGTTAGTGTAGTTAATGGTAAGGCTATATGTGAAAACCCTTCGGTGAATCTGTGATAATATCTTGACAAACCCAAGAAACTATGGATTTTTGTCACTGATTTTGGTTTTTCACAATTCATCACTGCCTTTACTTTCATCAAGTACACATCAATTCCATTTTTGGAAATAACATGACCCAAAAAGTTAAACTGCTCTAACCAAAGCTCACAGTTGCTAAATTTAATAAGCAATGATTGAGTTTGAAGAGTACTTAATACAATGCATAGGTGTTTTCTATGTTTTGCTCTGCTTGTGGAGTAAATCAAAATATCATCTAAAAACATTATGACAAATTTATCCAAATATGATTTGAAGACCCGATTCATGAGGTCCATAAACATATCTGGTGCATTTGTTAGTCTTGACGGCATAACTAAGAATCCGTAGTGACCACAACGAGTCCTATATGTTGTTTTAGAAATATCTTATTCTCTAATCTTCAATTGATGATATCCTAACCTCAAATCAATCTTAGAGAAAATAGTTACAGACTATAGCTGATTGAAGAGGTCATCAATTTGAGGTAAGGGATACTTGTTTTTTACTATAACATTATTCAACATTCCATAATCAATGCACAGTCGCATGGATCTTTCTTCTTAACAGAAAGAACTGGTGCTCCCCAAAGTGAAACACTAGGTCTGATAAAACCCTTGTCTAGTAACTCTTACAACTGTATTTTCAATTCTTTCAATTTTTCTTGAGCCATCTGATATGGTGCCTTAGAAATAAGAGCTATACTTGGCACAAGTTTGATGACAAAATTAATTTCTTTCCGAGGTGGTAATCTTGGAAATTTTTAGGAAAGACATTCTAAAATTCTCTAACAACTTCCAATTTCTCAAGTTTAGGTTGCTCAGCATCCTTTGCTATTCTACTCACTAAAAAGTCCTAACATGCTTTTGAGGTATGTCTTGCTACATTCATGGCTGAAATAACACAACACCATTTATATCTAGTCTCCCTTAGAATGAAATTATTGTTTATCCTCGTACACAGAACTAGACCTTTTGCCTATGATGGTCCACTATTGCCTAATTCGTTGCTAGCCAATTCATTCCCAATAAAATGTCAAAATCCATTATATCGACTATAATGACATCAGCCTTCTACTGCTTCTCAACTATATCAATAAGTACATCTTGGAGAAACACATGACTACTAATTGATTCACCTGCTAGTGTAGTTATATCCAAGCCAAATCCCAAATCATGGTACAGGTAAATACACATAAGACGCAAAAATTTTGGAGATAAATGAATGCGCGAAGCCCGAATTAAATAAAAATTTAGCATTTCTACTTGAAATAAAATGGTACCTTCAATTACTACATTTGAGGATCTGGCCTATTCAAAGGTGATAGCAAATACTCGACCTTGACTTCGAGACACATTTTTCATCCTATGTTCACTACCTGTCTATCTCCTAGGGCATTCATTCATAAAGTGTCCCTATTCACCACATCTATGACATCATATAAGTGGTATCTACTATCATGTTCAAAAGTAAAGTGAACTAGGATGATAACTTTTACATCTTGGACAATGCCTCCTTTCTGGTCCTCTGCTTTGTTTGGCAACCTATGGTCCTTGGTATCTTTGTGGCCACCATGAAGAAGATGAAGAAGGAAGCTTACCCCTACCTGAGCGTCCTAGAGTGGTACTATATTTCTCCTTGTCTCACCTCTCTACTTGATTATGAAAGTATTCCTCTTAAAAAATAGAAGCCATTTCCACTACTTTTACTATGATAAGAGGTTGTGTCCTCATAACCTTAGTCCTCAACCATGGGTGTAAACCCCGAACAAATTTTTCTACGGTCTTCTTATCTAAAGTACAAATATTTGGTGCAAACCTCCTCAAATGTACAAACTTATTCTCGTACTATAAGACTGTAAGATCTCTTTATTGCAAATTTAGAAATCCTCTCTCCATTCTTCCCTGCACATGGAGAGGGAAGTATTTATCATAGAATACCTTTTAAAAAATCATCCCATAAAATGTTATTTGGTTGTGGAAAGTAAGTCCTTTATGTTATCTTCCACCAAAAAATAGCCTCTTCTTTGAAGATAAAAGTGGCAATCTTCACCTTTTCCTCTTCTAGAATTTCCATAGCTTCAAAGGCTTTCTCACCCTGGTATATTCATTCCTCAACTGCTTTTGGTTCACCCTTCCTAGAAAATGCTAGAACCATCCTTAGAAATTGTTCTAGTAATTTATTTTTCTTGCTAGCACTACCTCCTGAACTACCCTCACCAATGCTTAATGTAGGAATGTTCGATACAGACAGTGTCTAAACTTAGGGCTATTGTTGTTGCATATACTGTTTAAAGTTTTGCATCATTTGCACCATAAACTCTACCATATGAGACTCCTCTTTTCGGTTGCTAGTGGAAGAATAAGAAGATCCCATAATCTCTTTTCTAGCATGCATTAGTTTTACATTCATTATATATTTCTATATAAGTCACTTTCTTAACTCATATCTAGATAACCACCTCTTACTTATTGACTGTTACCAACTCTTAACATGTAGGACTGGCTATAAAAGGAACAACTGGGCTCTGATACCAACTGTGACGACCTAGGCTTATCAAATGCTTTTTAAGAATTATTTCAAAAGGTTGGATCCCCATTTTAAAATTTCTTTTAGAAAAGAAATAGCTGAAATTTTTTCTTTGAAAAGACTTTAAAAAAAACCCCAAGTGTCATCTGACCAATCAAAACACATTCATGAGTTCTAAAATCAAACATTTTTACATTCAAATATAATAAGGCAAAACTTATCATTTTCCATAATTCTGTCCAGTTATAGCCCACAGTCCAATATGCATTAAATATATTTACACATTTCTAAACTAATTATCACAATTACATAACTGTTCAGTCATCTCACAATATTTATAAAATGTATAGATCATACATAAATTGTCCATATTCTCCTTGACTATTTGGAACACCTAGTCTTAATACTCTTGCATTTCTCTTCTTCGCATTTATTTGTAGAGTTGGTGGGGTGAATATGGGGGAGTATATTCCTTAGGTAAAACTAAGATCACAAATATAAATCAATGTAAATTTGCATCCATGCACTCATGCATATAGCGAAACATCCCTGGGTATGGTTCCTAACGTTTCCTAAGGTTTATCAATATAAATTCATGTTACATCATTTGCATACTTTTCAAACATTCCATAAAAGGTTTTAGTTTAGCCGAGTACAATATAAGTGTAAGAATAATGTGATATGTTGACATCAAAAGACTACTCACTAAACACTCACAAAATCAATGATAAATTAGTTAAACATTAAAATCTCAATTTCAATCACATATAGGAATGTCTTTGTTAATTTATGTCAAACATATTAGTTCTAAACATCATCATGCCTAGTGGCCAGGGTATCTATGACCATATCACGCTATTAAATTCTGTCTCCTAACAATTTCATTTCATGTTTAAATAAAAGTGGAGATTTTGTCTCCTAATAATCTCATTTACAATTAATATAAGAGTTATCACATAATTTAAATCATAAGAATGTTATATTTACAACCTCAAAATAAGTCATAACAACAATTTAAGTGTAGTAATTCCATGTATTTAACAAAACAATGAATAAGTATAATAAATATGAAAACTTAACAATCTTAGAATTTACCCACATCAATTTGATGTCTTGAATTCACCAGAATCAATCATGAGTCAATTTGGATGTTGATCAACAATAAAAAATCATAGATCATGGATTTTATTATCAATTAAGCATTAACCTAAGAAATATGAAATAAATACCATAATTGTATCTTGATCATGGATTTATACATTCAAATTCTAATTTGAACTATCAGATTGTCCCTGACCTTCCATTTAACCTCATATTAGATAATTTTGGGGTGTTGGGGAAGTCAATGTCACATATAAATCAGTCAAATTTGATGTTGTAGGCCTAAATCAAATAGATCTAAGTGATGGAGTGATCTGATCTACAAATTAATGGTTCGCTTAGCTTTTAAACATTTTAATAAGATTTTCACTTATTATCTCTAACCTTAATTATCCTTAACATGCAATTCACATCATTAGATTCATAGATCTATTGTCTGATCATGTTTTTAACCATCAAATTTGTAGATCTAGCACTATTCATGTACCGTATTTAGATAAAAATTCAATAGTCAGATGATCCCCAATTGAACCTTCATTGACACGGATAAGTAATTCATTCTACAAGGATTCCATCTACATAATTTTCCCATTTTGTCCTTGTTGAAATCTGATTACGACATCGGAATTAGGTCAACATTTCTGGAGAAGACGACCGAAAATGGTCACCATCGGTGACTATTACACAGTGTTGAAAATGTAATTTTTTTAGAAAATAAAACATAAGTCTCATAGATCTTGATGTTACCTTCACTTCCTTAAAATCTGGAGCAATTTTGTCATTATTTATTGCCGAAAAGGGAGAAAAACTGATGAAAACCTAAGTTGGTTTTTCTGTCATTGCATCGATGGGAGGAGACAATGGTGGGAGAGAGAGTAAAAGAGAAAAGAGGGAAGGGAGAGGGAATAACCATGCATAGGTGGGTTTTCTATCGATGCTGTAGCAATCGTTGATAGGGAAAAATCGATGTCGACTATCGAATGAACAAGTTATATGGAGAGGGAGATGCAGTGGTAGAGGAGGAAGACAAATGTGATGAGGGAGAGATGGAGAGAGAGAGGGGAGATGGGAAATCAGGGAGAGGAGGCGGTGGAGCTCATTGGCCTCTTCTCTACGTGATAGGTAGTCAGGAGTAGAGCTCCAAGTGTCAAACTGCTCCTGGTTGTTTGTCATGTGGGGCCCATTTGTGGTGAGGGTGTGCCATTACCAATTTGGCCCCCTCCGATATTTAGTAAAATTTTCAAATTTTCTATTTCCGACCTTCGTTTCATTCAAAATTAGTATCGTTTTGCAAAGCTCTCATAGGATACATTCTGGTTTTTGTAGTTTCAAAGTATAATTTGAAGTCTTTTGTAAATTTACTTCTAAAACTTTGATTTTCAATGAAAGGGTTGTTTACAACACCACCTCCTCCACTTAGAAACTTATAGGAATTTATATCCCTTGCATGTAATATCCTTTCCTCATTGTGTAAATAACATCCCACTCTTTCCAAGTTGATTTAGAAAGCTTCCATTTTGTCATCCCTTCACTAGTCCACCTCAAAGCTAGATCATATAATTTCTCTACATAATCTTTACAAATTCTCCAAGTTTATCTATGCGCTTCTCTCTTTATTCTTCGTATAATTATTTATTCTTAGGAAAAGTCTTTTCATGGAAACAATACACTTTAGGTAAACTTAAATGTGCAATGATCTCAACCATTAATTCTCTACCTTTGATTTCCTATTTTTTCACTCCAAAGTGAAACACATTTTAGCTCCTATTTTTTTCTCAATATATGAACTTATCTTCCACTATACTTCACCTCTTAAAATCATAATTTTTCCTCTCTAGGAAAAAATAATGTGTAACAATGTAGCACGTGAGAGAGAGAGAGAGAGAGAGAGAGATGCAAGTGGACCTTGTCTGCATGGATTTTTGAAATTAGAAAGGATGAAAAAAAATGTAGTTCTTTTTTAGCATGGGGCATCCCATATAGTGTGATGCATGCATGACATCATAGATAGTAAGGTGGTGGAAACTTGCATAAAACTTGTCATATTTACATGTGATCTCAGCCATCCAGAAAATGATGCTTTCTCGAGGATTCTGACTATTCTAAAATTGATATAAACACACTTTTGCATTTGGAAAATGTGAGCCACTAATTCTTGTCTTGATATGGATCATTCAAGTTCCATCTAGATTAATTTGAACTGTCACTTTTTATCTGAGCATAGTTGGAGATTCAAGAGGTTGACTAACTTGATCTAACACCTATTTTGGTTTCTCACTTAAAAAAACACATAAAAAGCCCTAATTGATATTATTTATAAGTGGTTTAGCCACATACTTACCTTAAATGTTCATCGTACCTTAAAAATACTCCAAGCCATCGTTAGATGATTAATATATTTTTTTACCCTATAAATGTGAAATTGAACATCCAAATGTACTAAAACAATGAATAATTTAGGGTTTTTAGTATAAAAATAAACACTCAACACACCCCTATACCAGCATTTTGCTAGTCTTGAGAAAATATACAAAAAATAATTTTTCAATTGCTATTTTTGTAAGTACTCATTATTGCATCAAGCCCTAGTGGTTGAGTTAGGCCTCATGAGGTTTTATATTGAATTTACCCACAAAATTTAGAAAATTATTTTTAGTTCAATTCTCAATTTTTCTCAAAGAATTTTCTTCAATAACTCCACTAACTTTAACATGGTAATAGAAATGACTGAAAATTTCAAAACCCTACACATATGCTAAAGATATTCCAATCAAGCTCGGATCTCAAAGTGTAGTGTGTGTAAATTTACATACACAATAGATTTCCATTTCTAAGTAGACTACAACTTCTAGAACTCCTTCTGAAATATATTTTGACAGCTATTCTCACTAATGACGGACACTCAAAATTAGAAACTCCTAGAGAAAGGGGTAAAAATCATATCTCTATTTAGTATGTGAGTAAAATCAATAAAAGGAAAATATCTCACATATACTCATTAACGAATGGAAGTTACGAAGGAACTATTTTTAATGATTCCTTTAGAAGTGAACTTTCTCTCATTTTTCTTCATTTTATTCTTTCCTTTCCTTTAAGAACTTTTTTGCATTTTTTTGTGTAGTTGCAAGTTTAACATTTTTCTTTATTAGTAAGATTCACTTTTTTTTTCTTCTTATATTGCAACTTCAAGATATTTCCTCAAGCATCTCTAACTTATTTTTGAAGAAAATAGCTAATAGATAGTTTATATTGGGTTAATATGATTAAAGGTAACTTGGTTTAAGAAAAGAAATAGCTTATAAAGGGCTTAAAAAGGGGCTAACTAGTAGCAAAAATATATTTCAATAGGCTTTATATCTGTAGGACAACATCAAGGATGGCCTAAATTATTTTCTAGGTTTTATATTACCTATTAGATTTAATAAACTTCTAGGAAATTAAGTGTAATACTGCAATAGTTCTTTGGTAATTAGACAAATCAAAAGAATGATGGGATCAATTATGAATTGAGCATATGAAAGAAAATTGGAATTTATTTATAATGCTCAAAAGAAAAGAATGGATTTAACACTCACATAGGTTATAAGTCTCCACTAAATTTCTTTAGGATTTCTAAGTCATAACTACTTTTAATCTAGACCATGTGCATTCAAATGTATATACAATAGTGATGTGCAATTTAGTTTCATGAAATACTTTAGAAAATGAGTAAAATAATGAACTAATCATATATAATTCCATTAATAAGCTAAATTTACATAAAACCAACTTCAAAAAATCAAATTCTCATCGTGGTACTAGAATTAACCTAAAAACTATAAAATAAAATAAAAATTCATTCTTTTTCTTTTTCAAAATTTTAAAAATAAAGGAAAATAACTAAAATGATTAAAAGACCAGAATTTGCTAGAGTTTTGGACCCCCCTTCCCTAGCCTAAATGAAACATTGTCCCAATGTTTGAAAAGTAGGACTAAAAAATAAATATTGGTGACTTAAAAAAATAAGTAATTCTCAAAACTAATGTAGAAAAGTGGTATAGAGGGATAGAATCTACTCAATCCCTATAAACAGAATCTTCTAGAGTTGTGGACTCAACTTCTGGATTATAATTTTCTAGACATTGACTATTCACTTTAAAAGTGTGGCTAGTCCTAGTATCCTCAATCGTGATGGTCCCATATGGAAAAACTTCTTTAATTACATATGGATCGGTCCATCAAGATCTAAGCATCTTGGGGAAAAGATTAAGCTTAAAGTTATAAAGGACTCTCTGGGATGGAGTAAAGGATTTTCTTAGAATGTTTTTATCATGAAAAACTTTCATCTTTTTTGTGTATATCCTATTACTCATATGCTTCTTACATGATCTCTTCCAACTCAATGAGTTGCAGTTTTATAAGTGAGACTACTTTATCCATGTTGAAATTAAATGTATTTATGGCCTAGTAAGCTTTATGTTCCAATTTCACTAGCAACTAACAAGCCTTATCATATACAATATGATATGAAAAATGTCAATCAAGGTTTTATGTGCAATCTTGTTAGCCAAAGCACATTGGTTAGTCAAAGTGACCAATCCTTACGATCATGTTAATAGTCTTCTAAAGAATTTGCTTTGGAGCCCTATTAGAGACTTCAACTTGTCCATTTGGTTGTGGGTGATAGGATGTTGCAACTTTATGTGTTATATTATATTTTTCATGAGAGCTGCAAAAGCCCTATTGCAAAAATGAGTGTCATTGTCAGTTGTTATGGTTCGAGGGGTCCCAAATCTTAAAAAGATGTTTTATTTTAGGAATTTGACAACTATCTTATGATCATTATTCCTACTAGGTGGCAATGGACCCATGAAATTGATGCCCCAATAAACAAATACCTCAACTACAAGGATAGGGTTCAGATGCATCATATTCCTTTAGGTTATTCCACCTAAATTTTGAAAATGCTCACATGATTTACACAAGTCACATGTATCCATAAATAATTCAAGCCAATAGAAACCACACTACAAAACTTTTATTGTAGTTTTCTATGCCTAAAAATGTCCACCATATGCTTAAGAATGACAAAAGAAGATGAAACTACTTTGTTCTATGTCAAGTAGACATATAATTATTTGATCTAGGTAGTACTTAAACAAATACATATCATCCTAGAAGTAGTGCTTAACATTGGAAGAAAAAATTTTGTTTTTCTTATTTATTCCAATGTTTAGGTATCTTCCCTATAACTAAATAATTTGCAATATTAGCAAACTAGGGAGGATATGATATATGAAGAGTTACTCATCAGGTAATATCCGTAATTGTCAAGTTTTCAAAGGTTTGATTACAACAAGGTAAGACAAATGGTCAATTACTACATTCTCTACTCCTTTCTTATCTTTAATTTCAATGTCAAATTCCTATAGTAGCATAATCCATCTAATAAGTCTTGTCTTGGCATCCTTCTTTGAAAGAAGGTACTTAAGTGCTAAATGGTTTGTGAATATGACTATCTTAGAACCAAACAAGTAGGACCTAATCTTATCCAAGGCAAAGATAACTATAAGGGGTTCCTTTTTCATAGTAGAATAGCTCATTAGGGTGTTGTTTTGTGTCCTACTTGCATAGTAGATGATATATGACTTCTTATCTTTTCTCTATGCTAATACCACTCCAATGAAATAATCACTAGCATCATAGATGATTTGAAAGGTAAACTCCAATCGAGTGGTTGCATGATAAGTATAATGGTTGACTTGTAATTCAACTTTGTAAAAGTTTCCATACAACCATTAGTCCAGTTAAAAGGGGTGTCCTTTGTAAGAAGGTGACACAATGGTCTAGATATTGCACTATAATCCTTGATAAATCTCTTATAAAATCCAAGGTAACCTAAAAAGGAGTGAATATCCCTAACTAATTTGGGGATGGGTATATTAATTATGAGATCAACCTTAGCTCTATCTACCTCTATACCTTTGGCTGAGACTATATGGCTAAGTACAATTCCCTTAGCTCCACCATATTGCTAAAAATGGTAAGCATGCATTGTTGAAATATGGTAAGAGCATTACATAGTCCAAATGACATTCTTTTGTAAGAAAAAGTGCCAAAAGGACATGTAAACATTGTCTTTTCCTAGTCCTCTGGTGCAATTTCTATTTGGTCATACCTAGAGTTACCATCTAAAAAATAGTAAAAAACTGATAACCAGTTGCTTGTTCTAGCATTTGATCTACAAAGGGCAATGAAAAATGATCTTTCCTCATGATAACATTCAATTCTGGTAATCTATACACATACGCCAACTAGTGGCTACTTGAGTAGGAATGAGTTCACTATTTGTATTAGTCACCATCATCCCTCTAGATTTCTCAGGAACTACCTAGGTTGGACTTACCCATTTTCTATCACTTATGGGGTAAACAATCCCCACATCTAGCTATTTAAGGTCTTCTACCCTAACTAATCCTTCATATTAGGATTGAGCCTTCATTGTAGTTGATGGCATACAATCTTCTAAATAAATTCTATGTATATAGATTAAAGGGTAAATTCCTTTTATATCAACTAGAGTCCATCCCATTATGCCTTTATGATCCTTAAAGAGTTTTAATCAATTTTTCCTCCTAAGATATTTTCAATTGGGATGAAATTATGAATGAAAAAGTATTTTTTCCTCCTCAATATGCATATTTAAGCTCAACTGATAGAAGTTTAAATTCCAACATAGTAGGTTCTATTGACGACGCAATGGGAGTGGACTTCCTTAATGATGGTTCCTCGTAATGAAACTTCCATTTTTCTATGTCTATAGTGGGCACAGAATCAAGGAGGAATTAACTTCCTCCAATAATGTATCTTCATTGAACTCATTAAAATGGGCCAAATAGGCCTCCATTGGATCTGATAAGTAAGATGACATAAATTGATTTTGCACCATTGTATTGATCATATTTACACAATGGAAGTCATCAGAGATATCCCCTAGCTGCTTACAAATATCAAAGATATTCAACTCTAATGTCATGTTACCAAATCAAAGTTTCATGAGACCATTTCTATATTTTATTAAGGCATTGGACGTAGCCAAAAATGGACGTCCCAAAATGACCAGTACCTCATTATTCTCATTCAGCATTAGTTGTGTGTCAAGAACTTAGAAATCTATAAGAAAACATAATTATTCTATCTGGATTAGACATCTTATATCACCCCTCTTGGTATCACAACCAATTTGTTAGCAAATTGGAGTGTGGTGGAATTAGGTATGAGCTTACCCAAATTTAGTTGGCGATAGATTTACATTGGAAATCAAATAAGTCTTGATTAATCTTATGATTACCAATAATGCATGTTAGGGTGAAGCGACCAAAATCCTTGTACTTTGGAAGTGTGTGGCATTAAAGAATTGAACTTACATATTTAGTAAAAAATGCCTTTTTTGTACATTTAATTTTATTTTGATAGTCCATAAATCCTTTCAAATTTTCTCATAGGATGGGATTTGTTTTTTTCCATCCAAGATCAGTATGTTGATCTTGACATACTTGAAGATGGCCAAAATCTTATCATTTGTGGTAGTCTTTGTGACTTGATGCAACCTTCGTGGGAATGGAGCATGAAATATGGCATTGTTCATTAATAAGAATGGGTTCCCTATATCTCAAGTTCTCTTTTTCTTGAGGAGATTCCTCAACCTGATCAGCCTTCTTAAAACCTTCTTTCTCAATTACTTTGCCACTCCTAAGAATGGTAATACCCTTAGTTTGTTCCATGGTAGAGCTTGAAGAAGCATTAGACGCATTACTGCCAATTGCATGCACACCTTTAGGGTAAGCTTGTGGTTGAGTAGAGTACTTTCTGTTTTCCATAGGTTGCATCATTTGGCTCATCATATTCTTTAAATCATTCATGGATTTCTCAAAATGAGCATTTTTCTTCTCTTGGTTTTGTATAAACTTATTTAGATTATCCTCCACCAGCCTCTTGCATGGGTGAATGTAGGACTAAAAGTAGGAGATCCTTGAATTTGTTGGTAAGGTTAGTACAAGGCCAGTTGTAAGACATTAGTAGTTGGTTCATTTCTCCAATAAAAATTTGGACAATTTCTCCAATTGGAATTGTTTGTCTCTGAATATGGGGAGAAAGATCTTTTGTATGCATTCAAGGCATTAGCTAGTTCATGAAGCATATCTTGGAATGCTGGAATAGTGAGGCATTCCTGATTAAGATGCGAGGTACTTTCACAAATACCACAAACTAATTTGACCTTTTTAGATGCATTCTTTCCTATTTCTATGGCCTTTACTTTTTAAGCTATGGATGCAATTTTTGCATTAACGTCATCTCTCTAAGACAAGGCATACATGCCTCTTATTGTAGATGTGGTGGGGAGCTTGGGCTTATTTGGGTGTTCTACTCTATTTCAGTGTGTCCATGTATGTGCACTTTCAGCTAGCCATTCTAAATACTCGTCCACCTCTCATTATTTAGTCAAGAAGTTTTTGCTTGCACATCATTTCCACAAACTGGTGATTTTTAGTATTAAGTCCTTTGTAAAAGAATTTGATGATGTGACATGATCAATAGCCATGATGTAGGAATATCAGTAATAGATCTTTAAACCTCTCCTAGCACTAGTAGAATGATTTTTATCCTTTTGGGTGAAGTTCATTATCTTGCACTGGAGGGTATTGGTTTTATGGGTAGGGAACACTTTTTTAAGAATTCCCTAGTCATTTCATTCTAGGTTCTTACGCAACCAACTCTTAGTGCATTGACCCACATTTTAGCTTTTTCCTAAAAATAGAAAGGAAATAGCTTAAGCCTTATAGCATTTAAGCCGATATTTTGTGTCGCCATATAGTGCACACCTCATCAAACTCCTTAAGATGCAAGTAATGACTTTCACTATCCAACCCATGGAATTTTGGAAGTGATTGGATTACTCCTATTTTGAATTCTAGTGCATCAACATTATGCAGAAGAATGACACGAGAAGGTGTGTTGCTATGTGTAGTTGGAGGTAATCTCTTAGATTTCTCCTATGAGGATTTTGGAGATACCAATTGTCCCCATGTTCACTCTATTGGTCTCACTCCCTATTCTCATTCCTTCTCCAGTCTCTGTTTGGTGGATGATTATTCCTACTGGATGGAGGGTCATACTCATTATCCATTAGAGGTGGTGGTACCTCATTGAAGAGAGGTGAAGGGCCATTATCACCTTTATTATTTCCATAGGATGAGATACCCCTTGGGTCCAGTTGTTGATCAGCCATTAGTGGTGACTGAATTGATTGTATGTTATTTTGGTTGACCTAGACTAACCTTTTCATTTTGTTGCATCTCCAAATGTGCATACAATAAAAGAGTTTTGTTTTGTCTTTTCTAATAGTAAACTAAAGAAACCAAAACTAAGTGATGTAAAGTAAAGACTAGAATGATGCACAACAAAAGGAGAGTCAACCAATCCTAGGTCTAACAAGCAGAAAGGTTTTTATTATCTTAAATTTCTTTGAGGAGAAGTACCTTTTAGACTATCCTTGTAATATCCCCAACTTTTACTCCTAAAAATTACAAATAAAATGAATTAATACAATTAAAAATTTTATCAATAGAATTTTGACTTAAAACTATTAAATTTAGAAAGTACGTGTCAAAAGGATTTGAACAGTATAAAGAATGTCAAAAATGGAGTTTAGATGAGGGAGATATGGACCTTTTAAGTTCTGAGGGCATTTTGATAATTAGGCAAGGAGGCAAATTATAGGGGATTGTTTTGATAACGACACCCCCTTTCCATTCCAATTTCATCTCCAACGGAGGAAGTAGGTGATCGGATCCCCAACTACAAAAGTAAGCTTTCCTCCTTATTCCCAATGCAAAACAGCCCTAGATTGTGCCATCTTTTCTCTACTCTCCGACAAACTCAGGCCAAGGTCTGCACTTGCTAGAGGACCCCGATCTCCCCTCCCCAGCTCTAATCAAGTAGGTTACACCCTCTATCCTTCTCCTTTTCTTATCTTTTGACTTTTCGTTCACAAATTCGAGCTGGATCTGGTCTCAATGGCCATTGGAAGGCTTAAAAAATCAAAATCGCGGATCGTGGTTAGACCCACATTAAGGATAGCTCAGATGATAGATTTGAGCCGTCCAATGTGATCTTTGGACTCAAAAACCCTGGAAATGATGAAAACAAGTAAAAAATCGGATCATCTGGGACTCTGATAGAACTAAAACAAATTAGACAGTTTGGGTTCATCGTCCCAGATGGATGATGCGACCAGAATGCCGATTGGGACGTGTTGACGCAAAAGGCGTGCTAGAGCATTCCATTATGCGCGCGGGAGCGACAAAGTGCATGGTCGCATTCGAGCAGAATGCTGGGCGTCCTGAAAACCAAGATGCCACATGAGCATCCTGGGCGCGTGCAGCCTAGTGACACCGCAAAGATGCCGTTGCCGGTCCAGATTTTTTATCCAGACCGTTGAGGGTGATCTGAAACAATATTTCTGATATTCTAAAGGCTACAGAAGTCTAATTTTTTATTCATGAGGTCTGTTGAATTCATCTCAACGATGTGAACCTGATTTTAGCATTAGAATCTTA
Source organism: Warburgia ugandensis (assembly GCA_035236585.1). Lineage (NCBI taxonomy): Eukaryota > Viridiplantae > Streptophyta > Magnoliopsida > Canellales > Canellaceae > Warburgia > Warburgia ugandensis. Next base: position 4,816,276 of record CP141129.1, on the reverse strand, counting down.
ATCTGATCACATCTAGCAAGATCAAATTCATGAAATAGCACCAAATCACTTAGATCCAGCCTATCAAAGGATGATCAAGCCTTATAACTTGAACAATTGGAGGAATTAAAGGATGAATTGATGAATCTAAAGATTAGATTAGGTGTATTCACCCTAAGAACTGATCTGGACCATTAATCTAACCCAGATCATGGAATTTGTTGATCTAAGAGTGATCTAGCCATCATATCAAGGTGTAAACTTTATATACACACAAAATGAGTAGATGAATATGAAATAGCACTGAGTAATGATGATTAAGGTTAGAATTAATTATCTAATCATAATCAGAGGTCATAAAAATGATCTAACGGTTGGATCACCATAGATTTCATTGAGGAAAAATTGAATCTTTAAAAATCAAGAGACATTAAATTGGCTATTCATAACTCTGATTAATGATCACAAGAGACAGATGGGCATTAAATGTGATTTAAACTGACTTAATAAAGGAAAATTAGATGATCTAGACTGTTGATCTAGATCAAAAGTTAGATCCGGAGGATCACTATATAAATGGATACATAAATGGACATAACTTGAGAGAAAACTTATGATAGATTTTCGTTGAGGGAAATAAATAATGCAAAATAATATCATGATACTGATAGATACATCAGAGCATATGTGCTAAGAGGATTACACGCTTGATTGGTTTATCTTTCATTGAGGTAGGTGATGACATTTAATGTTGCATATTGTTTTCTAAATCCTGCATCATCATAGCATCATGATTGATTGCGATTGATTGTCATATGTTTATTCATTTTGAATGTCTGTAAATTTTAAGGTTTTACGCCATGATTGATATGAGATTTCAATAATACATTGAATGGGTTTTCAAAATCGATTATTTTATGGTATTGATACTGATTATCTTATGTATCATTAGTAATTATCTTTCTTTATTGCATCACTGAGGTTGGTGGTGGAGGCTTGGTGGCTAGCCCTTGAGAGGCTAACCTTGGGATGAGGGGTGTGTCTTAGGGATTGTGAGCCACAAGTGCTCCTAGTTTTACGAGATACATGATTTTCTTATTTTGTGATTTATGACGGGAGCTCTTACCTGGTGGATGTCATGTTAGAAGGGAGTAGGGCCGACCACTCACCCTCTGAATTTATGATGTGATAAACACCTACCCACAAATGGATTTCGGTAGGGATTTGGTAACATGGGTAGTCCATACTACCGATCCTGGCCTTCCCATGAGGACGAACGTTAAGTCTCCTGTTATGGTGTCGATGGGGACCAACGGTGGTTGAGACCCTGGAGTGGTTGCCACTGCAGCATGATGATCCATACTCTTATTCTATATGATTGCATGATGACCATCGAAATGTTATTATATGCCTGGGTGTGACGACACTCAAAGGATTGATTTGAGTACTCATGATCTATTGTTCGAGCATATGGGATACTCATGGGACCCATGTACCTTGGGTGCCCTACTTGTTATTGTATGCTCATTGAGGTTGGATGACATCATGTTTTATATCCATAAGAGTATCATGTTTTACACTCATGAGATTCATGTTTTATCGCGCATGATGTTTTGCTTATGATACTTATACTCCATGGATGTTATGACCTACACTTACATTAGCATTGTTATTTTACTTACTTTTATGTTTCATTTATTGTTACATTAAATGTCTATGTACCTACCAAGAATTTTTTGCTAAGGCATTGCGTTATTGTTGCAATGCCTTAGATATTGAGAGAAACACATGACTAATGAGGAGCTAGATGAATAGTGATCGAGATATATCATATAGATGTATGTTTATAAATTCTACTTGGACTATATATGTGCATTTAGATTATTTGGACTTGATTTGATTGCTGTTGGGAATGTGGCTGTTGACTAGATGGGTCCTAAAGAAGTAAACTGGTTTTAAAAATGTTTACTTGAAAAATAAAAAATTTATTTGAGTTTTGAGTTGATGGTTGACACTCGAGGTTTCTTAAAATGATATTCATTGAAATTGTTTCTCATTATTTTGGTTTTTTAAATTAGGGACCCACCTTTCAAAAACATTTTATTAAAAGGTGCTTAAAAACTCGGGTCATCACAAACCTAATCTAACAGCTCCTCACATTCAAATTTACTAGTTAGACCTCATTGAATCAACCACTTTACACCGTCCACAATTAGCTGTAGGTAATGTGAGTTGTCGAGTTTGTTGGTAAAGCTAGTCATTTAAATATCAACGTAATAATTTAGTGTGGGGCTACTATAGTGGGAGTGGCTTTCCTCCTTCTAGGAGAGTCCTGTGAGCATGCGGGCCACTATAGGTCTCTTCTAATTGATTTTAAATTAATTTCTAGAAGTCTAGGGTGTGCAAAAGTGATGGTTAACATATGTAGGCAAGGTGTAGTGATGAAATCCAACCTTGATCTTGTGTGTCAGGTGCCCTTACTAATTATTTTTCATTCACCATGGCAATTCAATTAACATATATCTCACCTTAAAGAACATAGATGTGTCCTAGGAACTGTAGGAAAAGTAATAAACTAATGCACCAACCTTATTTGTATGCAACAATTTAAATATGCGGGCAATTTATATGAATTACACTTAATGTAAAACTAATTCATAATGCAAAACCTAATTCTAGGGAAAGTAAATAATTGAGTAGACATTACAATTGGTTCTTGGAATTTAGTCTTCTCGTACAAGGGTAAACCATTTGCAAACCATATCCTTATCCAAGCAATGATGTTTTTATCCTTGACCTATATTATTACAACCTTTGAATTTTGATAAATATATAGGTCATCCTACAAGTGTATATTAGTCAATTGTAGTGATGTAGGGTCGAAGTCATAGGGAGGATATAATACAAAAATAAAGCACCAAATCCTAAACTAATGCATGACACAATGAAGTTCTATTGTACTTAAACAAGAGAAATTAAATTACTTAAACTAATTAAATTTAAGCTATAATTAAAGCAACCTAAGTTTTAACTACTCTAGGATTAAACATGAAAGACAATGCTAAAGACATGGATAACAACCACCACATCCAAACTAGGAATTAAAGCTTAAACTTGTTATAAAAAAAAGACAAAATAATAACTAAATGTGCTAAAACTAAATTTCATTACATTCAATCCTTTGAAATACCCAACATTTCCATCACTTTCAAACATTAATCCCAGAAAAAACATCCAAGAACTAGTTGGAGTAGCTTCAAAATCACTCGCAAGTGCACAAATTAATGTAGTAATTGTATGTGAGAGAGGTCGATCCCATGAGGAATGTCATGGAATTTTCAATTGATTGGATCTTATTTAAGTTGCTTATCTTAGCCAAAGAAAGTGGGTTTTTATTAAACTAAGACTTTAAACAACATAAAATGGGAAACATGCATAAAATTAGAAAAATGAACTAAAGGAAACCTTTTAAAAATAAAGATTTTCAATGGAATTAGAAATTTGCCTAACTAACATGCAATGAATACAAGAGCAAAACTAGAATGAATGGATCTAGAAAACCTTACTTAAGGAAACTTGCTAAAAATGAAACTTTTCTAAACTCACACTTTCCTAATCCTAAACTTTATAAAACTAAATTAAGAAACTTTTTAAAGCTAAAGTAAGATGCAAATAACTAAGCAAGAAATTCTACATATTACAAAACAAGGGAACAACAAATCACTTGAAGGAAAGTCACCCAATCACGATGTTAATGACCCATGGAGTTGTGCACATGGTTCATGGAGTACAAAATGGCTGAAATGCATGAAATAAAAGCATGCTAATATGGGATCTAACCAAAAAAGTAACTAAACTATCTAAAAAGGTAAATGGGTTCCTAAGGAATCAAGCAAATAATGTGTGTGCATTATTGGAAATTATGCATGAATTATGAAAGGAAAAATTCTAGAAGTATGGTGCTCATGCAAACAAAGCATGGACTGATATGGTGCATATGATTAAAGACCTGAAACATGATCATAAAACTAGAAATTTAATCAACTTCTAGCATAGAAATAATCAAGAGACACTTTTCATGAATTGTAAACTTTATTGGACAAAATTTGGTACATGAATTGTGCACATGTACATATGTAACAAAGCTGAAAAATGTGCACTATTCTAATGCCTAGAATTTGATTCAAAGAAAAACCAAAAATCTTAAACTAATCTCAAATAACATGCATGTGAATCCCAAAAGATAGATCAAGAGAGTAATAGCATAAAGATAGAAAGAAATCAATAAGTGCTAGTCCTAATTCTAAGTGAGAAACAAGAAAAAGATGAAAGGGAAACAAAAAGATTCAAAGCTATTATCCTCTTGGATGTAACTACTAGAGAAAAGATAACTCTAATCTTAAAGAATTAAGTAAGAAATTTAAGAGAAGTAGAAGCAAGGGTGTAAGGAGAACAAAGAGGAACTATATGAAGGAAACTTAAACAACAAAGAAAGAAATAAACAAGCAATGAAAGAAAAGAATTAAACAAGGCACCAATCTGGAATTGAAGTGAAAAAACCAAAGAAGCAAAGCAAGGAAAAGGTGTAGAAAACAAGGAAATGTAGTCAAGGTGTTGAAGTCAAAATTCTAAGAATATCTCCAAGTTGATATGCTTGATTTCAAGGAGTTAGAAGCACCCCTCTACTTGAATTAAGTGGTGAATTCATGGGGTATCTATAGAGTTTTTCTTTCCAATTTGGTAAGATCCTATCCTAGGAAGAAAAAGGAGAAATAGAAATAGAACTCTACGTAGGAAAGTTAGGGGGTTGAATGGAGATAGAAGATTAGAAAGTGTGGTGAGGTAAGTTAGTTGGATTTCTAAATATAAGAAACGTAATGGAGAAGCGTTGAATTCTTGCCTAGGATGAGGCATGGAATTCTTCCTATTAAGGTATAGTACATGCTAAGGTTGAAAGAAAGTGGGAAAAGGCAAGAAACATGAGGAAAGAGGTAGGAAGTTGAGGTAGTTGAGTGGGGAATGAAATTTGAAAGTGGGAGAGGAGCCACTTTTCAAGGAAGGTGGCATGGAACTCCTCTTCGAATTATGTAGAAAGAGAGAGAAAATAGGGAGAAAAAGAGAGGTAAAAATAAGGAACTAGACTTGGTTTCTTTCTTGTTTGGTCCACCTATGCATGCATATATTACCATGTTGAGTATCACCCAGATTCCTTTCTAATTATCCCCTAAAATTCACTATTTAACATAAGATAATTGGTTCTAAATGTGGCATGAATCTCATGTGGTTTGATGGCTTACTTTGATAGCTTAATGCTTGATGGCTTGAGTTGCTAAGTCCCTTGGCTTCAAGGTATGAATGGCTTGGCTTACTTAGGTTTCCTTGTTAGACTAGAGACTAGAAACTTCATTTATGGCTCCAATTCTCATGCAAAGGTAGTGAAATTGCATGGCTTTTTGCATGGACCATTTTAATCACCTTTGGATCTTCCCATTACTTTCTTGCTTGCCATAAGATGATCTTAAACCTTGATTGAGCTTTGGAATGATGAAATTTAGGTCTTTGGCCTTGTTTTGATCTTGATCTTCTAACTTATCTTACTTGATCTCAACTGTTTGATCATCTTTTCAACACCTACAAAAGATGAAAAATCCTAATTAAATCATAGAAAATTATGAAAATTCATGTACTTACTCTAGATTAGCTTTTGAACAAGCAAAATATCAAACATTTGAATTATTAGGTTAGAAATGCATGTGTTATAAAATTTCAAAAAGACCATACAATAATGCCTATAATTTACAATACATGGACTATTAATGAGGTATTTTTTATACAAAATTAAACATTTATCACACACCCCAACCAGTATTTTGCTAGTCCTAAGGAAAACATGTGAAAAATGATGAAAACAAAATAGTTGTTGTTTTCGTAGGTGCTCATGATTGCATTTAGCATATGCAATAAGCTCTTAAACGCCTAGGTTACCTCTAGTGGACGAGTTATGCCTTGTGAGGGTTCACAATGAATATGCCCACAAATTTTCATAAGGTTAATTTTTTTAATTTATCTCAGAGAATTATTGTCCATTAGCACCCTACTAACTTTAACAAAATAAAGATGAATGAAAAATTCTACAAGCTACCTACATACCAAAGCCATTTTACTACAATTACATCTTGGAGTGTAGTATGTACAACTACATAAGTCTAAACTCATATATAAATGCATATGCTTATACTCCATTAGAATTATGTTTTGACCTCAATTTTGCACTTGTATACATTCAGAATTAATGCTTTAAGAGAAAAAGGTCTAAACAAATTCTCTCATTATGTGACTAGATCAAAATATACTGATGGTTCAAATAATCTTGTAAGCACAAATGAGACTAAGGAATGTGACCCCTAAAAATAAATGTTATTACCAAGACCAGTAAGAATAGTTCACCTTAATTTCCTAATATTTATATCCTCATTAAGGTTATCTTCTACCTTAAGATCAATAGGTCTCTAGATTGGATTAATCATAGGCTTGGGAATGGTTTTGAAAGAAAGAGTAAAAAGGAGCCAAAGTTTCAAATATGAGTAAAGGTCTTTTATATCCATTGGACAACTTTCCTTTTTTCTTTTTTTTTAATATACTAAAGTAAATATATTCTCTGCTTTTCCTTCCTCTTATTTTTCTTTTTCTAGAAATTTCTTCTTCTTTTTTTACTTTTCTTTGCATTTCTTTTTTTTTGTCTTTGCATTTTTTTTTTCTTTGAGGGAAATATGTAAGTACATTGATATTTTTCACTTCTTAGATTTTTTTTTTTTCTTTCTTATTTCTACTTGTTTACCATCTCTTCTCATTTTGAAAGATAGGTAAGGAAAATTTTTAACTGGGTTTCTTGGTTAAGGTGAGTGGGATTTTGAAAGGAAAGGCTTACTAAGAGGCTCAAAGGGTCTAACTAGTGGTATACATTATTGAGTATGCTTTATGTCTATGGGCTAAAACAAGGATGACCTATATCATTTCCTAGGTTTCTTATAAACCTATCAGATTCAATAAATGTTTAAGAAACTAAGTTAGCACTCTTATTGTGATTCATGGTCATTTGACCAAGACAAGGATATTAGGATCTTTCAAAGTAATGTCAACAGAACAAAATATGGAATTATATATATATATATATATATGTATATATATAAGCCTCAAAAAAATTATACTCTCTAATACTCACTTGGGTATATAGGTCTCTCTCGACTATGTACTATGTGTAAGTGTGTTTTGATATTTGACTTTCGTAAAACACTTCAAGACATGAATAAAATGAAAAACTAACCATATGCATTTCTATTAAGGAGTTAAAGTAGGAGAAATACTAAGATTTAGAAAACCCAATTCTTATCATAATAAATGAACTTTGACCTGAAACCTTTTGAAAATTGAGAAAATATTTTGTCTTCTTCTTCTTCTTCTTTTTAAATACAAGAAAACTTAGAAAATATCATGCATATTTACACCCCCGAATCTGAACTAAACATTGTCCCCAATGTTTTGAAACATAGGACCCTGTATGATGAATGGGTAATGTAGAACAATAAGACTCATTAAAATTCCTAAGTTGTCTCCCAATAAGCATTAAGTTTAACATCTTTAGCTAGACATATAGTGCTATGATAAAATGTAATGAATGACAATGATGAGTGCTAGACTCATGATGGATCTAGGTGTCAAGGGACATGCTAAGGTGGGTCTTGGTAGATTGGTACCTCTGGTAAGGTTTCTTCGCTTTAGGGTTTACCAACTCTAAATAGGGTTTCAACCTTTTCCCATTTACTTTGAAAATCTCTCCATCCTTTTCTATCATGATGACACCGTGAAGATAGATATGTCATACTATGTAGGTTCCAATCCATTGAAATCAAAGCCTTCCAAGGAATAGATGCAATCAAGAATTGTCCAAGAGGACCTTCTATCTTGGGGTGAAGGACTTTCATAGGATAAGTCTATCATGATTGCTTTTCTTGCAGTCTTTATATATCTTGGCTGACTGATATGCATCTTTCCTTAGTTCATCACTCATTGAGTTGGAGTTTCCTGTGTGTCCCAGTAGTATCTAGGCCAAAATTGAGCTTTTTAATAGCCCAATATGCTTTTTGCTCAAGTTCAACTGGGAGGCAGGCCTTTCCATAGAGTAAGCATTAGGGGGACATGCATATAAGGGTCTTGTATGCAGTCTGGAAAAACCATGAACATCACTAATTCTCAAAGACCAGTCTTTCCTATTTGGATTGATTGTCTTTTCTAAAATTCACTTTATTTTCCTATTTGACATGTCTACTTGTCCACTAGTCTGAGGATGATAAGGGGGAGCAATCTTATGAGTAACACCGTATTTCTTCAAGAAGTTCTCAAACACTCTATTGCAAAAGTGTTCACCCCCATCACTAATTGTGGTTGCATGAGTCCCAAAGCATGCAAATATATTTTCTTTTAAAAACTTGAATACCACCCTGTGGTCATTAGTCTTGCATAGTATATCTTCTATCCATTTAGATACATATTTCACTCCCACAAGGATGTACAGATAACCAAAAGAGTTAGGAAAAGGTCCTAAAAAATCAACGCCTCAAAATCTCAAATGGTTCAATGATAAGAATGGGGTTTAAGGGTATCATATTTCTTTTTCCTATGCTCCCAACTATTGACATTTAGCACATGTTGTGCAGTTAGCAAGTGAATCCCTAAAAATGGTGGGCCAATAATAACCACACTACAAATTCTTTGCAGTTGTCTTTTTAGAGCTAAAATGGCTCCTGCATGCATGACTATATCAAAAGGCAATGATTTTATGATGTTCATTATTGGGTATGCATCTTCTAATGACCTGATTAGGACAATACTTGAACAAGTATAGATCATCCAATGTAAAGTGTTTGACCTCAGTAATTGATCTTTTCCTATCTTGTTTAGACTAATGATTAGGCATCTGGCCTATGAGAAGATAATTAACTATATTTGCATACCAAGGAAACTAAGAAATGTGCAACAATTGTTGATCTAAAATTGATTTTGTTGTAGGCACATTCTCACTAGTATACTCCACAACTAACCTGGATAAGTGGTCTGCTACAATTTTTTTGAAACCTTTCCTATCCTAAATTTCTAATTCAAACTCCTATAATAATATTATCCATCATATCAGCCTAAGTTTAGTATCATTCTTAGAAAGAAGGTATTTCAATGTTGCATGGTCTGAATAGACAATGACCTTAGATCCTAACAAGTAAGATCTAAACTTATCCAACGCAAATACAACTGCCAACAAAACTTTTTCTATAGTGAAATAATTGAGTAGGGTATCATTGACGCTCCTGCTAGCATAATATAGAACATGGGAAATTTTATCAATACGCTACCCTAACACATCCCCAATCGCATAGTTTGAAGCATCACACATTATTTCAAATGGTGCACTCCAATGTGTGATCGAATAATAGCTGTAGAAGTTAATTCATCCATTAGGAGCTCAAATACTTTCATACATTTTTCATCAAAGTCAAAATTTTCCTTCTTGTAAGTAAATTACATAAGGGCTTATCAATTTTATGGAAGTCCTTGATGAATCATCTATATAAACCAGCATGGCCTAAAAATGAGTAGATTCCCATCATTGTCCTTAGAGGAGGAAGGTTAGAGATTAAATCCACTTTGTCTTTGTCTACTTCTGTGCCATTCCGTGATATGAAGTGGCTTAAAACAATGCTAATTTATACCATAAAATGACATTTCTTCCAAACTAACATCAAGTTCTTTTCCTAACACCTAGTATAAGGACAAGATTTAAATGGTGTAAGAATTCATCAAATGATGATCCAAACACTAAGAAATCATTCATAAACACTTCTAAAACCTCCCCACCATATCTAAAAATATGCTCAACATACACCTTTGAAAAGTAGTTAGAGCATTATAAAGTCCAAAAGGCATATGACAATAGGTGAAGGTCCCAAAAGGGCAAGTGAAGGTATTCTACTCTGGGTCCTCATGTGCTATGGGAATATGGTTATAGCTAGAGTATCCATCAAGAAAGCAGTAATAACTATGATTGGCTAACCTTTCTAGCATTTGGTCTATGAATGGAAGAGGAAAGTGGTCTTTCCTCATGATTGAGTTCAGTTTTCAATAATCTATACAGACTCTCCACCCAGTGTTCATGCAAGTGGGGATTAACTCATTATCCTCATTTCAAAGTATCATGACTTTGAACTTCTTGGGGACAACCTAAACTGGGCTGACCCAGGTGCTGTCAGATATAGACTAGATGACACCAACATCTAAGAGTTTAAGCACTTCGTCTCTCACTACCTCTTTCATATTAAGGTTTAGTCTCCTCTGTGTTTCCCTAGATGGCCTAGGTTTTCCTCTAGATGGATTCTATGCACACATACGATGATTTTTATTATCTAACCTAAGGGTATCTTATGTTCCCCGAGAATATCAAGAAGCTTTCCTTCATGTTCTTTATCTAGACCTAAAGCTATGATTACATCAAGGATTCATCTAGTCCTAAGTAAGAATATTTTAAATTTTTAGGAAGTGTCTTAAGGACCAAGGTGGGTGGTCTTTCTATTGAAGGAACATGGAAAGAATTGGAAGGAGGTAAAGCTTCCACTTGAGGTCCCTAGTTGAAGGTATCCATTATAGGTGCAGCATCCAAAAGATTATTTACCTCATTGATGGACTTGTCTGTATCAAAATCATAGTTAAAGTATGTTAAACATGCCTTAAGTGGGTCTATGATAGACGATGGTGGCCTAGCATCTTGAAGTAGACCTTCACTTAAATTGACTACCCAAGAATCATCTAGGTTTAGATGTTGATGATCGGCATTAAAAACATAGAGCTTGACTTTTATATTGTTGAAAGATAACTGCATCACACCATTTCTACAATTGATGATGGTATTGGATGTTGCCAAAAATGGACACCCAAGAATGACCTGGATCTAATTACTAGGACCCAATACAGGTTGGGCATCTAGGATAAAAAATTATATAGGAAAGTAAAACTTGTTCACTTGTATTAAAATATCTTCAACCATACCACAGGGAATCTTCATCGATCTATTGGCTAACTACAAGGTGGTATTAGTTCGTTTAAGGTCATTGAGACCTAGTTGCTCATAGATAGTGGTAACAACTTTATACTATCCTCTAAATCAAGTAATGCCCTATCAATGATATGGTTTCCAATAACACGATATGATAGGCCAACCTAGGTCTTTGAACTTAGGGGGGGTTTGGTGTTGGATTAAAGAGCTCACTTGCTCAGTGAGGAAGACATTCTTTTGAACATTAAGCTCGCATTTTTGTGTATACAACTCTTTAAGAAATTTGGCATAAGCAGGAATGTCTTTGATAGCATTGAGTAATGGAATATTGATTTGAACATGTTTAAACACATCCATTATCTCATTGAAATTGGTTCCTTTCTTTTCCTTGTTTAGTAATTGAGAGAATGGGGCTTTATGCACATAAGGTGCCTCCACTATGAGCTCAGATGAAGTAGGAGGTTTCTATCTTTTCTCTTTCTCAAGTATTTTAGCTTGTTCATTCTCCTCTATAGTTTTCGCAGTCTACCCTACTTTATTATCAACCTGACGAACACTCCTAAGGGTAGTTATGAACTTTGCATGCTCATGTGGTGTACTTGAACTTAACCTTATTTCAAACTAATCCTTAAGGTTTGGAAGTGGCTGATTAGGAAAGTGTCCCTTTACCCTATCATTTAATGCATTAGAAAACTAGCTCATTTACATTTCTAATTTGATAATAGCTTAGGAAAGTTTTGTGCAGGGGAGTTCATAGATGGACCTCCCTAGTAATTGTTCTTTGACCATGACAAGTTAGGATGCCTATGCCATCCTAGATTATTGGTTTTAGAGAATGGATTATTGCTAGGAATGCGATATGCATTCAAAGCATTCACATGTTTCAAAAGATGTTCAAAGTACACACTATTAGATGGACAAGTTGTGCTTAAATGTGCCAGGCTAGAACAAATAGTACAAACCTCTTATGGAGGTTTCATGGAGGAACTTCTAGCCATGAAGGCACCAAGTTTAGCATCAATTTTTTGGAACAAATTTTCTACCTTGTCCCCTCATCACACTACGGAGTCAAATTTATAAGACATTTGTAGTCACTCCTATTTCATACATGCCTCCTTTCTTTTGAGGTTGGGTATTTCTCTCTTTCCTATTGGAATAGACCCATTGTTGGGAATTTTTGGCTATGATTTGAAAAAATTCCTCAACCTCTTTCATTTTTTTACCATGAGGGCCCCTCTACTAACTACATCTATCGTTTGTCTATTTTGAAGTGTAAGTGCCTCATAGAAGTACTAAACTTGATGCCATTTCTCAAAACCATGGTGGGACACTTCTACAATAATTCATTCCACCTTTCCCAGCATTCATAATATTGTTCATCATCTCTTAATTAGAAATTAATAATCTTCCTATGAAGAGCATTAGTCTTATGGACAGGGAAGAAGTTGTTCAGAAGCTTTTTAGACAACTAGTCCCACATCACAATGGAACTAACCTCTAAAGAATTTAGCCATGATTTAGCCTTATTTTTTAATGAGAAAGGGAACAACCTAAGGTGAATAAAATCAACTAAAACATTTTAAAATTTGAATTTGGTCAAATATCAAGGAATTCCTTAATATGTAGATATGGATCCTCACTCTCTCGACCATAAAATATTAGAAATAACTGTATAACTCTAGATATAAGTTCAAAGTGGTCTTCATTGGTAGGTGGTAAGGTCGTGCATAATGAAGAATGTAGTTAGTGGTGTATAGAGATATATCCTAGCTTATTCCTAGGGTTTATAAAGTGTCTTAAGAAATCTTTGGTTTGATTAAAAATGAGAAAAAAAAAGAAAAAAAGTTTGAAGGGAAAAGTGTGGGAAACTAAAGGTAGTAACCTGTCTGCTACAAATTTCTACAAACAGGTTCTTATGTTTCCTTCCTTTAAACTGAATGGACTAACCTTTTATTCTTCTATTTTCTCCCTAAAATATGCATGGGACTATTATTTACCTTGCCTTGCTCTTGAAAAACCATGGAAAAAAAAAATTCAAAAAGAAATCATGCTCCAACTCTCCTTCCAAGTGGAACAAGTCTGGAAAAACCATACGTATTTCTCCTCTAAGACCCAAACTCCAGGAAGACTTTTTCCTGTCTACTAGGTCTCTCCTTAGATATTCCACACCACCTCCTCCACATAGAAATTTATAGGAATGCAAATCCCTTCTATGTAACATCCTTTCCTAATTAGTAAATAGCATCCCTCTCTTTCATAACAAATTTAGATAGCTTTCACTATGTCATCCCTCATTGGTCCACCTCAAACCTAGATCATATAATTTCTCTGTAGAATCTCTGCAAACTATCCAAGTTCATCTTCCTTTCTCTATTTTCTTTCCTCTCTATATTTCATCTTAAAAATATTTATGCTTAAGCTGATTCTTTCCATGGAAACAATACACTTTAGGTAACCTTAAATGTGCAATGATCTCAACCATTAATTCTTAGCTATAGATTTCCTTCTTCTTCTTCTTCTTCTTCTTCTTTTTTGCGTTCCAAAGTGAAACACATTTTAGCTCTTATTTTTCTCAATATATGCACTTCTTTTCCACTATAGCTCACCTCTTGAAGACATATTTTTCTCTCTATAAAATCTAAGAAAAAATAATTTGTAAATGCCATTGATAGAGATAGATGCAAGTGGGCCATGTCTACATGCTTTCTAAACTCTAAAAGAATGTAAACATATGTAGCTCTTTTTTAGGCTAACGTACGATGTCCCATATACTGTGACACATTCATGACTTCTTCATAGATAGTAAGGTGGTGGAAACTTGCATGAGAAATTATCAACTTTGCATGTGATCTCAACCATCCAGAAAATGATGCCTGTCCAAGGATTTTGACTTTTTTGAAACTGAAATGGACACTTTTTTTTGCATTATGAAAATATTAGCCACAATTCTTAACTCTATCTAGATCATTGAAGTTCCATCTAGATTAATATGAACTATTATTTTTTATCCGAGCTTAACTGGAGATCTGAGAAGTTGACTAACTTGATCTAACTCTTAGATTTTGGTCTCTCACTTGCAAAACACATAAAGAAAACTTAATTCATGGTTTAATGATTAAGGGATGTTTTAGTGTAATTATACCCTAAGAATGTGAAATTGAATATCCAAATGCACTAAAACAATGTATAACTTTGGGTTTTTACTATAAAAATAGACACTCAACATGACCTCATCAATATAATCAAACCTCATCCAGGAGCAAAATGTAAAATTGTTCATTATAAGTGCAAAACCTAGAACAAGTCCATGCCAGTGCAATCTATTCCATTTGCACTTCCATTCAGAAGCATACTACAAAATCAAAACATTAAAGGCTTATTAACACTTTAAATAAGTGTAAAATCTCATTGTTAGTGGAGATACCCTATCTCATAGGTCCCAAGAGCATACCCAACACTCATAATCTAGTCATGAGTCCACAACTCATGTATCCAACTAGCAATAAAATCCTGATAATGTACTATCATAGTACAATCCTCATATACTCAAATCAACTTCCACACTATACGCAAAAGTACTAAGTAGATCTAGGGTCAATAAAAATGTGAGCATATTTATCAAACACCAAAAGTGTACCTTCCACAATAGCATTGGAGGTGCAGGCCTAATTAATAGTCATAGTGAAGACTCATCCATGACTCTTTGAAACTTGATCCTGGCATGGCTGCACATCTCTCTTGGCCTGGGGCAATCCCCCACGAAATGGCCAATTATCGACAAGTAAAACATCTATTGGATCTACCCCAACATGATCTGCCTGGATGGTTTTAATGGTATTTCTGGCACTCACCCTGCTTATCTTCTATCCCCCTATACTAACCTAAGGTTGGCTTAGTTGATTGTGCGAAATTCTTCCTCACTACAAAGCTCTTCTTCCCCTTCCAAGTGGTTTTCTGATTACTCAATTTGCCCTTATCCTTAAAAGGATCTCTCAACTTCCTTTCAAGGATAGATGCTAATTTGACTACCTTAGCTATAGTGGTAGGCTAAAAGGTCAAGACCCTATTTTTTAAATCAAAATCCAGTCCTCTAACAAAATTCTAAGCTGCCTTTAGCTTTGAACTAAAGACCCACGGTGCAAATCTCCTCAAATGAGCAAACTTGGTCTCATCCAGTGCTACAGTCCTCAAGCCCTTCACAAGGATTAGAAACTCTGACTCTAGTCTCTCCTAAACATGTAGGGGAAAGAACTTGTCCATGAAGACAACCTTGAAATCTTCACATGCTATGATATCTTTGCCCTTAAAATACTTCTAATCAATAGTTGGCCACCAAACAAAAGTAGCCACCACCACTTGTCGATCCTCAAGTATAGCCATAGCTGCAAAGATCCTCTCTACATTATAAAGCTAGGTCTCTACCTCTTTTGGCCCATCTCTGCAAGAGAACATTAGCACAATCCTCCTAAATCTCTCTAAAAGTTGTTCGGTCTAGGACCCTCAGCCTCCAAATCAATATCTCCATAAGGCTCCCTCCCTTTCATAGGGACCTATAGTATGGCCTCATCCTCTGAAGGAGAAGCTCAACCACCTCATCTATGGTGTCGCCTTGGACTCCAACATTACTCTAGGTTCCAACAGGTGGTTGGCTTGTTAGTGGGAGGAGGGATATCAACTTTACACCTCCGGGGAGGCATCTGAAATCAACTAAACCCTAAGAAGTCCCCCATCAACTATTCCTAATAAACTTAAACTTTTCTACCTAATTCTTGACACTAATGTTTTACGTAGTAGGCTAGTCATGAGCATGAAGGCATGAGTTTTGATGCCAAACTATAACATCCCAATTTTCCATAAATGAAATTTTGAATTTTTATGTGAAAGTAGCATAAATTTCCTTTTTAGTTTTAAAGATTTCGAAATCATGTAGTGTATAAGTACTTTACAAATACCACTTTTCAAGATGGGTGTTACTTCTTGACATCTCCACATGTAAATAAAATAAGTAAAGTGCATGGGAAAGGGATTAGATATCACATGAACTCTCACCACCCCTTATGGGGTTATCGACTAATCATGAAGCATCCCCATGAAACCCACTACCAAATTTAAGCTCCAAATGAGCTGGTATCTAGTATAATCAGAGGAAAGAGGGCATCTGCTCCTCCTAGCATAATGTCTCCAGGACTTACAATTGCTTAGTCAAGAACTTGCCCAATCATCCACCATCAAAATCATCGCATGAGGAAAAAACAAAATTTAAAAGACTTATGAGGTATGGGAAACATTAAAGCAATTCAAATCTATTTGCTCCTAAGGTATGGGAAGCTTTAAATCCATAGACTCAACAAGCTATAACACATGGTTTCCATGAGCTTTCAAAACATGCATTCATCAATCAAAGATAATGCACTTGATAGTCAAAGGCATGCATTCTGCATCCATTTCAAGACAACAAATGTCTAATCATTCATGCTTTGTTCTTAGCTCAGGATATATATCCCTCTTATATAAGACAATGCAACTTCCCCCATGTTTAACATCAATCAACCAAGTATCCAAATCTAATAATCATATAAGATGGATCTTTGAATACACACACATAGAGCATAGTGAAATATAGTAGGATCAATGATAAAGCTCTTATCAATAACAATAACCATGTTACTATTCTAGGCCATAACATATGGACATCCATAGCATTTGTCCATGGCCTTAATTTAACCTTTTCAAGAATGAAGGTTGAGCATTTTGTATGAATGAGAACATGTATAATCCAAACAAATCAGTGGCTAAACCATCTCAACATGTAATAGCAAAACCATGTTAAAATAGTCCTTGTTAAGGGTTATCGATAAGGTGTTGTCTTACTATCCTTTGGGTTATTAGAAACTTATGATTCTTTTCCTTAGCCTCTAGCCTTAATCATAGGTAAAGGTCCTAGAATATTAAGTCTCCTCTCTCCTAAAGATCAGCCACCTATCAAATGATAAAATACTAGCTCAAAGGTGTGACATCTCCTAGTGTGCTTGTGTAGATTTTTCTATAGTTTATAGGCTTAGGAGCTATACTCAAATCTTATTTTTGTCACTGTTGTACCTACTGGTTTTCAATATTGTTTCAAAATTCTAAGTGTGCTAAATCTCATATTTGTAAGCTTATATATGACAGGAATAAGCACCAGAACTGAGCAATGTTTAAAGTGTCACAAAGTCCACAAAATATGTGTGTGTGTTCCGACCGAAGTACAGGCCTACCATCCTTTAGTCCTAGTGTTGCTTCCAAGAAAACTTAGCATTCCAAGTTTATGTTCAGTTCTCCAACCTTAGTTTCCATGACATGAAATTTTTTGAAATATAGCTACCAAATTCCTACATGATAGCAAAAATCTTAAATACCTATTCATGCATGTAGTACTAGGCATTTGGTCTTGACTTGATGCTTCACTAAGAAAAAGTTGAGACATCATGCTTTTTGAATGAGAATTTGAGGTGAGCTATAAGAGTACTTCTCCATGAATAAAATGTGAGAGTATTTCACTATTATCAAGTGAGATTAATGACAAACACTGGTGAAGGTGGAACATTTCTTGTAGAAATTTCAACAGAGAACATGCCATGCCTTACACCCTAATAACGTAAGTTGAGTGATTAATGACAAAGAAATGGATAGGTTTCATGCCCAAATATGTGATTTAGAATTTGAACATAAAATTTACAGATTCTCACAATGGTTTTAAAGAATTCAAAACACAAGGAAGTACTGGTATCATTTCAAGCAGAAATCTGCAGGAAAATCGACGCCAGTGGTTACTTATAACTCCATTCATTCCCATTTATTTTTATAGAAAATTGCATAGGAACAAGATGGTAACTATTGTGAAGGTTTCCCTCTACAATCCATGCAAAAATTCCCTTGATAATAGCTCACATATACAACTAGTATATCAGTCTTCAAACTATCCAAACTTTAATGGTTTGTTGCCTAAAACATACCCAATGTGCAAGTACTGATCCCACCATCTAATATTTCAATTTTTGGTATAACAATAAGTCATTCCCTTTCCTTTAAAATGGTAATTCATGCAATTCAAATAGAGACAAACATCAGGACAAATGATGTTCTAAATTCAACATTGATACTAGATGCATAGTAAAGTAGAAATCAACTAAAATCTCATTCAAAAGTCTAGCAAAACCCACTAATTATTTTTTTAGCTAAAACAAAATTTACGTTGGGAAACATCCTATTGCTCACCTCACTAAAAGTTTCTCTCCAAAACTCTAGGTTTTTTGGTTGGAAATCCATCTCACACAGCTACTACTCAGCCCTTGCTAGGCATCCCTAGTTTCATTTCAATTACTCTTCTTCTTCTTCTCAACTCTCTTCACCAACTCACAAATCTTCTCCTTTCATCACCATAGCAGCCCCTCTAGTTTCTCTTAGATTTTCTCAATATTTTCCTTGATTTTCACTTGGTTTCTCTTTCCCTCTACGTCTGGTCATGTGGATTGGTGAATGAAGTTCTTTCTCCCTTCCAATTTCCCACTATACATACTCTCTCACAAGGACCCATGGCTGCTACCTTGCATGCATCAAAGACAAAGCTTCCATACTCCCTAATCCATTACATGTTGGCATGGTCCTTGAATGCACGCAAGGGCAAGCCCATACTCCATCTCCTTCACATGTTCTTCCTAGGTAGCCATGCATGTGGGTCTTGTCATCATGACCACCACAACTCCTTGTTTATACTACATTCCTCTCTTTTTTATCCATTTATTGACTAGTTGATTATTTCTACAATACCTTTTTGCTATTCTAACCTTCTTTAATTGGCATGGGAGGAGCTCCATGCATGAGGCTAGGTTTTTAATACTCCCATATGCCCAACAAGTTTGGGCTTATGGGCCTTCATGCATGATAGCTTTCCACCATAAGCTTATGTGCCCTTCCTTACATAACACAACACTTTTCCATTCCACCATTTCTCTCATGTTTCCATTTATTACACTTCATTAGCCTTGATTAGTAAGCTACTCAATGTTTCTAAGTACTACACTCTTAGGTAGAATCAATTCCTCCTAGTATTAGTCCTAACACATTACTCACCTAATAGCCATCACACATCATACTTAGGTTAATTCACTCAGGCCTTTCCCTTAGCTTCAACCAAGACCCTCTTTAGCTAATCTTTTTCATTAAATTTGTACTCCATTAATGACATAGATAAGAAAGATACGAAGAAGAAAAATCCCATTTTTTTGGATATGAATTTATAATATAGGAGTACATTTATGATATTACTCATGTTACACCATGTTCCATCCTTGGTAAACTAAAGAGAGGAAAATAGTTCTTCTTAACAAAAAAACGCACAAGTGAGAAAAAAATTTGACTCTCTTGCTCTCTCTCTACTATTGTGTAGTAGGTATAAAGAGAGTTCTCTCCAAGTGTAATCCTTTTTGAATACTATAGAGGTTTGTAAAAGGGGAAAGGGTATTAAAATTCAAAGTCGATAGGATTATCATGTAAGGTTAACTAGGATTTCACAATCAATAGTCTAGAAAGTATATTTAGTGAGAATCCTTTCGCTATTGTTTTGGACATCTTGACTAAGTCACTCCTAGTGGATTTGGCCACAAGTCCTAGCTTACCTAAGGTAAAAAAGCTAGATATCTAAGTCATGCTTCATCCTATGATGGATTAGTTAAGTCCATCATAAGAGCCACAAAATGAGCATTTAAACCTGAAAATAAAAGTTTAGGAATTGTAGAAGAATTTTTTTTGGTGAAACTAGATACATTAGTGCAAGGATACTTCTCCTCTTGGGCGGCACTAATATTAGCCTAAACACAAAAATACAGATATATAAAAGGCATAAAAGAAATTAGAACTTGAATGTAGTTGAAAGGTAATTGAAAAAGAACACTAAACTAGTTAAACTATTTTAAAAAACTAACTAAAATCTCGAGGGCAAAACTAAAAACAAGTAAATTAAACAAAAATTAAGATGGTTACATTAAAGATTGTCAAAGAAATATTTTACCTCGGTTGGAATCCCTCGTCAATCTTTACTCAAGCTTCCAAGTAATTCCAAACTATAGATACTTTATTCAAAAATTGAAAATTAATATAAAAAAACTAACAAGTTTCTTCAAGTACTTAAATTTGACTTCACATGAGCAACATGTACTTGATCTCAGATTAGCTCATCATCGCCTTGTTGTTCTTAAACTTGTTATCAAGTACTTTTGTGGCATATTAGGGTTCTAAAATAGTTTCAAATGGAAAACCTTTTTGAAACTATATGGGTACCCTTAAAAAAAAAATTTAATATTTTTTGAAACAAGTATAACATTCATTAGTTTCCAAAAGCAATTCTTCAAGGCTGGGCATCCCTAATAGAAAACTCCTTGCATAATCAAAATAAACATTACCATATAAGCACATAAAGAATCCACTGATCACAATGAACACCAACTTATAAGTACATAAAATCCCACAAAAAAAGGGCAGCCCCGATGCACAAAGCTCCTGCCTATGTTTGGTCTAGGGAAGGGGCAGACCACAAGGGTCTATAGTACGCAACCTTACCTTGTATTTTTACAAAAGGCTGTTTCATATAAAAATTTAAACATTATTGCATGTCCATCAACAATAAATGTTAAAGTATAATATCAAATGGCTAAGCTCAACTAATTAAGGAAACCTAATATACCTTATTCATATTTTTTCTCCTGAATCATTCATTTTTTGCAATCTTTTTTAGTCCAAACTATCAACAACTTTGTGAATCTCACCTAAAATGTTGTGGGGTTGAGTATGAATACTTAGTGGAAAATTCCTAAATTAGATTTGAAAACCATAGAAATTCATAAGATAGGGTGAAATAAAATGCAATGATCTAAGCAAATATTTGATGTCCAATCCACAACATATATTAACTCGAAGGGAGTCTACAAATCTGAAGATGCTCACACATATATACATAGTGATACATATAGAAATATTACATATATGCCTCTATATTTAGTAGACTTTAGCCCATAACTTTTCATAAAATAGGACTAATTAAGGTTAATTTTATATTTGTCATATACACCTCTATATATGTGCTCACACATATATTGATAGTGATGCATATAGAAATATTACATATACACTTTTATATTTAGCAAGATTTAGCCCAATTCATAAATTAGGGTTAATTCTATATTTTGCAAGTCTAGGGTAGAAATGAGAAAATTGAACAAATTTGATAACTTTGACCTTGAAAAAGCACATTTAGAATTTGAGAAAAGTACTAGGCTAGCCCATCAAATTTTATGAAGTTTGAAAGTTCAAAATGTTGAGTGGGTGTTGTTATCTTTCTTAGCATAGTTAGAAACTCTAAAAGCATTGTCAAACCTTATCCAAGCAAAAGATGCAGACACTATCAAAACATAAGGTGGTAGAACTTCCATGCATGCATGCATTTTACCACTTCTGGAGAGCTTCTAAGTGAAGCTTAAGTTCCATACACATAAAAGGAAGAAAGCATGTGAAGCACACTCATGCGGAGCCCCTCAAGAGACTTAAAACTCTAACTTTCTCTCTCTGCACTTCATAATAGGGACTACCCACATGTTTTCCATGATTTTTCCATGAAAATATGGTGCATCCCACTTAATTTCATGTGAAACACATGTATGGAGTAGTATGATTGGTGGAGAAAAATAAGGACGAAAGAGAGAGAGACAAAAAAGTGGAAATCTATGGTTACTTTTCATCCAAAAATTTCAAGAAAGAGTGACTAAGCTCAATTTGCATCCAAGACCATCCTAAAGCAACCAATGAGAACCCATTTTGGTTTAGGATTGAGAAATGGGAAGCATTCATGCAAGAGAGAGAAGATTGAGCCATGATTGGTGGAGAAAATTTTCGTTTGCTGCCCACCATTTTTCAAGAAAGAGAAAACATGTTCTCCTTAGGAGAAAATTCATTTTTCACTTCAATGTGATTGGAAAAAGATAAAAATAGTGGAATGAGGAGAAAATAAAGGAGGAAAATGAGTTTGGGTGAGAAAAATCTCTATGGAATCCTAGCCATCCACCTTAAGGTATACTGATTTGACAAATGAGAGCCTTTCTAGATAGGATACTTCAAGGAAATCCCAACAATCCATCCTAGAGTTGAAACACGATTCAATTGAAGGGATGAAGAATGTAACACATGAAAATCCTAGCTGCTATACCATCCCATTTGATCATCCAAGCTAAGCATCACAGTTGATCTCACCATTCATTCTATGTTACATTCCAATATATTTCACAAGGTGCTACTCAGATTTTCTCAAAGGAAGCTTCCTAAGAGAGATAGATTTGAAGGAAAGGAAGATAAGGTATGAGGAAATAAAGGCTAGGAGAGATTTTCTATTAGGAAACTACCATCTCCCAAATTTCCACATGAAACAAAGGAGTTTAGCGAATTCTTCCATTCCCCAATTGTCTTCTACACAAAAGAGAAAGAGGAAAGGGGAGAGCCAATAGGATTTCTCAACCTTATAGGACCACATAAATTGATCAAACACCATGGGAGAACATCCTAAAGGGAGGAACATCCAAGGAGAAGAGAAGAGGTAAGAAAAGCTCATTTTATTCTCCATCATACCTCAATCCATTCCATCCTTTTGTTTCAGTTTTTTTTACACTTCATACCACCCTAAAAAATCCACAAACTTATCCCATAATTCCACCCTTTATTAATTTCCAAGATATCCATATAAAATTCACGTCTAATCCTCTCATTCCATCATCCTTTTCATACGTTACCCAATTTTCTGACCTCTCTCCACTATTTTATTTTTCATTTTTTTAGTAATTATCCTTTCACTCTCAAATTCATGTATTAAGCTATCAACCCCAGAAGGTATGTAATAAAAAAATTTCATGAAAATAAATATATGTTTAACCCCTTCTTCTATTCACCCCATTTTACACCCAAATTCACTTTCATTTTCATGCCTATCTTCTTTTCCATCTTGTTTTATTTTTATTAAATTTTTATATTTATCATATAGATCTGAAATTAATGCCCATACCCTATTAAATTATCATATTATATTTCATCCACTCATCTCCAAAATATCTTTTTATTTGAATTCATTTTCAACCATCTCTCTCTCTTGGTATTACATGCATAAAAGGTGTGATTTTTGGGTGTAAAATTTCTCTTGTGGGTCATATCTATTGGGAAATACTCAAGGATATTATTGAGTGATAGAAAAAGAGTAAGGTGTTGTTTGGATAATGCAAAGTTTGGAAGTAGTGTGGATCAGAAGGTTGTATGGTGGTTTTTGGCAAGTGACACAGTGAATACCGGTGAATTCTTCCCTTTTCACAAGAACTAGTGCTATTTTATTTTCTTTCAGTTGTAATATTTGTAGATTTTATTTTAGTTAATGAGAATATATTTGTTAATTTAATTTAGTCATTTTTTCATTTATTTGAATTTTTTGTTAGTAGATACAATTTTATAGATTTGCTTATTTTCATTAATTTATGTGTTATTTACTTGCTTTCATTAGTTGTTAGATTTAATTCATCACTTTATGCTTATGTTTCCCTAGGCATCGGAATAAAAAGTATTTATGTAGCTTTAATATTACTCACAAGTACATGAATCAAAGTAGTAAGATGTACGCAAGTGATGTTGATCCTATGAGGAATCTCCCAAATTTGTATGCCATTATATTTTAATTTAGATAAGTTATCTTAGCAAAAGGAGTTGGATTGTTATTAATATAGGAACTAAAAACACATGAATTATAATCTTGCATAAAATTAGAAACTTAAATTTAAAGAAACTTCCTAATATATATATATATATATAAGTAAAACTAGAAACTTTCTAAAAAGTAATCTAAGATGCAAATAAACTTAAGCAACAAATATAGAAACTTAAATGTGACCTAAATCTAATCAACAAAGCATTGTAAATTAAAGAAATGGCCATCAAAAGTGTGTGCATGATTCATGAATAGTGTGCATGAATCTTAAGAAGTAAAGGTTGCATGAACTAACCAAGAATGAGATGCATGGAAATTAGACTGAAAAGTGCACATGAAACAGATAGTTGTATTGAGTTAAAAAATGTACATGAAAGGTGTGCATATTACATGAAACATAGAAAAAGAAAGATGCACTACATTGTGTGCGATCTTCCTTGATATTTATTCCACGATGGAAGGTTGAGAGATAGAGAGGGAAAAAATAGAAAGAGGGAAATTGAGAGAGAGGGAAAGATACTCTTATTGGTCCACATGTGCATGCCACCTACTATGTTGATAAACACCATTTTTTCCTTGCAATAATCATCTTGAAAAACATGATTTTTGCATGTGGATAATTGCATGAAATTCCTCCAAACATGTGGTCCAAGTATCATTGCTTAAGTGGCTTCGATGGCTCATTTTGATGGCTTCTTATTTGGTAGCTTCATGGCTTAATGTCTTAACTTCATGGATTACTTAGCTTGAGTTTTCCTAGCTATTTCTTCATGGATTATATTGCTCAGGTGGCTTCCATGGCTCCAAATTACATGCAAAGGTGGTGGATTTTGCATGGCCCTATTCTTATTCACCTTATCTTCTTCCAATTGTCTATGAAACTTTCTACTTAACTTCGAATGATCTTGATCCTTGCTTGATCTTTGGAATGATGAAAAATAGGTCCTAACTCTCTAGGTTGATCTTGATCATTGAGTATCATCTATAGTAATCTAGGCTGTTGGATCATCGTTTAACACCTATAAAAGATTAAAAATACTAATTAATACCTAAATATTATGACAAACACACACTTACTCTAAATTAGCTTATGAACCTACAAAATATTAGATTTGTAGATCATTAACTTAGAAATGCACATGTTATGAATTTTGGAAAAACTCTATAATAAGGCCCTATAATTTATAACACATGAGTTACTAATTTGGTACTTTTTATGCAAAATTAAATACTTATCACACACCCCAACCAGCATTTTGCTAGTCTCAACAAAAAATTCAAAAAATCATGAAAACAAAAGTGATTGCCAATTTTTGTAGGTACTCACTAGTGCATTTAGCATATGCAACAAGCCCTTAAACCTTTAAGTTACCCTTAATGGATGAGTTAGGCTTCGTGGGAGTTTGCAATGAATATACCTAAAAAATTTAGTAAGGCTAAGTTCCTTTTTTCTCTTAGAGAATTCTCATCCATTAGTACTCTACTGGCTTTAATAACTTAATAAAGATGAATGAAAAAATCTACAAGTTACCCACATACCAAAGCCATTTTATTACAATTATATCTTAGAGTGTAGTTTGTATACAGGCTACACAAGTCTGAACTTCTAAACAGACATGCTTACATTCTAGTGGAAAGAAGTCTTGACCTCAAATTCTCATTGGTACGCACTAAAAAATAAAGATCTTAGAGAGAAAGTTCAAACAAAACTTCTCTCACTATGTGACTGAATCCAATAATACTGATGGTTCACATAATTTAATGAGCACATATGAGACAAAGAATTATGATTCCTAAGAATGGATTCCATTACTAAGGCCACAAGAGGTAATTCACCTTAATTCCTTCATATTTATATCCTCATTAAGGTTGTCTTACACCTTAAGATGAATAGTTATTTGAATGGGATGAAACTTAGGCTTGGGATTGATTCCAAAATAAAACGTACAAGGATTCAAATGGTTCAAATATGAGTAGAGGTCTTCAATTGTTGGACAACTTTTCTTTTAAGTGTACAGAAGTGATTATCTTTTTGTATTTTCACAACTTTTCTTTTCATTTTCTAATAATTCTTTTTCTTTTTGACTTTCTTTGTATTTCTTTGAAAGAGGGTTTTTTTTTATGTTAATACTTTGATTTTTTTACTTCTTAGAATTTTTTCCTCTTTTGAACTTTTTCCACCATTTCTACTCATTTTTTAATGATGGATATTTAATTGGGTTTCTAGTTTAAGGTAGATATGGTTTTAAACGAAAAGACCTACCAAGAGGCTCAAGGTGTCTAACTAGTGGTATAATATATTAGGTAGGCTTTATTTCTTTAGACTAAAACAAGGACAACTTATAGCATTTCCTAGGTTTCTTAAACCCTATCAAATTTAATAAATGTTTAAGAAAGAAAGTTAGTACTCCTTTTAGTTCTTGGCAACTAACCAAAACAAAGATACTGAGATCTTCCAAAATTCATGTTCATGGAAGAAAATATGGAATTATATATTACCCTCAGAAAGATGATAGTCTATAATCCTCACTAGTAATAGGTCTCCATTTTATTTTTGTCAGGGTCTCTAAGTCATAACCATCTATTTGTCTAAAGTATGCATTGTGCGCAAGTGTGTTCCAAGATTTAACTTCATAGAACACTTTAGCACATGAATAAAATGTATAATTAATCATATGCATGTCTATTATGAAGTTAAAGTAGAAGAAATACTAAGATTTAGAAATTTTGATTCTCATCACAATAAAGGAACTTGACCTTAATACTCTAAAAATTTAGAAAAATTTCTATTTTTAACCAAAAAAAGCTCAGAAATCTCATGCATATATACCACCTCAACCTGAACAAAAACATTGTCTCCAATGTTTTGAAACATAGGATCCCTATATATTGACTGTTTAATGTAGAAAAAATGAGGCTCTAAAAATGCTAGATTGCCTCCTAGTGGGCATTAAGTTTAACATTTCAATCAGACATACAATGTTACTGCAATGGTAAAAGAATACAATGAATGATAGACTCATGATGGATTCAGATGTCATGGGACATGGTAGACTGATTCCTCAAATATAATCTCCTCTATTTTAGGGTTTACTAGCTCCAAATAGGGTTTCAACCATTGTCCATTTACTTTGGAAATCTCCCCATCATTTTCAATCTCAACAGCCCCATGAGGGTAAACAATACAAACAATGTAGTGTCTAGTCCATCGAGAATGAAGTTTTCTAGGAAATGGATGTAACCTAGAGTTATACAAAAGGACCTTTTCCTGGTGTGAAGGACTTAAGCAAATGTGTTTCTCATAATGTGCTTTCATATGGTCCTTGTATGTCATTGCAAACTCATATGCATCTTTAAGTTCATCCAACTCATTGAGTTGGAGCTTTCTGTGGGTTCTAGCACTATCTAAGTCAAAATTAAGCTTTTAATGGCCCAATGTGCTTTATGCTCAAGTTCTGCTCAGAGATGACAAGCCTTTGTATAGACCAAATGATAGGATGACACGCCTATAGGGATTTTAAATGTAGTAGGCCCATAATGCATCACTAATGTTGAGACCAGTCTTTCCAACTAGGATTAACTATCTTTTCTAATATCTACTTTATCTTCATACTCAACACTTCTACTTACCCACTAGCCTGAGGATAGCAATTCTATGGGTAACACCATATTTTTACTTTAAGTTCTCAAACACTATTAAAAAGTGTTTTCTCCCATCACTAATTATGACCTATGGAGTATTAAAGCATGCAAAAAAAAAAAAAAAAATTCTTTTAAAATCTTGATCACCACCTTCTAATCATTGGTCTTATATGCTATGGCTTCCACATATTTGAACACATATTCCACCCCCACAAAAATGTAAAGATAACCAAATGAATTGGGTAAAGGTCCCATAAAGTCGATGCCCCAAACATCGAAAGGCTTAATAATTATAATGGGGCTCAGGGGTATTATGTCTCTTTTTCCTATATTCCATAACTTCTGACAACGTGCACATGCTATGCAGTAAGCATGTGAATTCTTGAAGACCGTAGGCCAACAAGAACCATACTGCAAAATTTTGCAAATATCTTTAATGCACTAAAATGGCCCCTACATGCATATAATGACAAAAGGAAATAATTTTTCAATGCTCACTATTTGGTATGCATCTCCTAATGACTTGATCAGGATAGTACTTAAATAAGTATAGATCATCCCATGAAAAATACTTAACCTCAATAAGAAGTCTATTCCTATCTTATTTTGACCAATGATTAGGCATTTGACTCGTAAGAAGATAATTGACAATATCAACATAATAAATTAGTAGGGAAAAGTGCAAAAGTTGTTCATTTGGGAAAGATTTTGCTATAAGCATAGACTTGATAGTAGACTATACAATCAACCTAGACAAATGGTCAACTACAACATTTTCGAAACCTTTCTTATTCTGAATTTCTAAATCAAACTCCTGTAGCAATACAATCCATCAAATTAGTTTAGGAAGGTATTTCAACGTTACATGTTTTGAATAGATAATGACTTTAGAACCCAGCAAATAAGACCTAAATTTGTCCAAGGAAAATCGACTGTCAAAAACTCTTTCTCCCTAGTAGAATAATTGAGTTGGGCATCATTGAGGGTCTTATTAGCATAATATATCACATGGGGGAGTTTATCAATACATTGCTCCAACACAACACCGATTACATAGACCAAAGCATCACACATTATCTCAAATGGTGCACTCCAATCTAATGATCAAATAATATGCACAAAAGTTAGTTCAACCTTTGGGCTGTCCGATGCTTTCATATAATTATCATTAAAGTCAAAAATTTGCCTACTTCATAAGTAAGTTACATAGGGGCTTGGAAATTTCACTAAAATCTCCGATGAATCTTCTATAAAATCCACCATGGCCTAAAAATGAGCAAATTTCCTTCACCGTCCTCAGAGGAGGAAGATTAGAAATGAGATCCACTTTGACTTTATAAACTTTTACTCCATTTCATGAGATGATGTAGCCTAAAACAATGCCACTTTGCACCATAAAATGACATTTTTCTCAATTTAGTACTAAATTATTTTTCCTAACACCTAGTAAAGTCTAATTTAAAATGGTGCAGACATTCATCAAATGATGGCTGAAATATTGAAAAATAATCCATAAACATTTCTAAGAACCTCTCCACCATATTAGAAAATATACTCAACATACACCTTTGAAAAGTGGCTAGAGCATTATAAATTCTAAAAGCCATATGATGGTAGGTGAAGGTCCCAAAAGGGTAGCTGAAGGTAGTCTTCTCTTAGTCCTCATGTGGTGTTGGGATTCAATTATAAATGGAATAACCATCAAGAAAGTAGTAATACTTATGACTAGCTAACCTTTCCAACATTTAGTCTATAAAAGGAAGAGGAAAGTGGTTTTTCCTTGTGACAGAGTTCAGTTTTTGGTAATCTATACAAAATCTCCAACCTATGGTCAAGTGAGTGGGGACTAGTTCATTATCCTCATTATGAATTACTGTGATCTGGATTTCTTGGGTACAACCTGAACTATGCTGACCCAAGTTTTGTCAGAAATAGGGTTGATAATACCAACATCTAAGAGTTTAAGTACTTCGTCTCTTACAACCTCTTTCATATTAGGATTTAATATCCTCTATGTTTTCCTAGATGGTTTAGCATTTTCTTTAAAGTGAATTATATGCATAGACACAGTAGAGATAATCCCTTTAGTGTTTGCTACAATCCACCCTAAGGCTGTCTTATGTTCTCTTAGAACATCAAGGAGCTTTCCTTCATATTCTGGATCAAGATATGATACTATTATTATAGGAAAGGATTCATCAAGTCCTTAGTAGGAATATTTTAGATTATTAGGTAAAGGCTTAAGGACAAAAGTGGGTGGTTTTTCTATTAAAGGCTATGGAATAGAATTGGTTGGAGGAAGAGGTTCCACTTGAGGTCCATATTTAGAGGTATCCATTATAAGTGTAGCATCCGGGAGATTACTTACCCCATCTATGGATTTTTTTATATAAAAAATCACAAGTAAAGTGTGCAAGATAGGCCTCAAGTGGATTTAGGTTAGATGATGGTAGAATAGCATCTAGAATTAGACCTTCAATCAAGTTGACTACCTAAGAATCATTTAGGTCTAGATGTTGATGATCAACATCAAACACAATGAGCTTTGCTTTCATATTACTGAAAGACAACCTCATTACATTGTCATGACACTTGATAATGGCATTAGATGTTGCTAAAAATGGACATCCAAGAATTATTGGGATCTAACTACCAGGGCCTACTATAGGCTGGATTTCTAGGAAAATAAAACTAACATGGAAATGGAACTGGTTCACCTATATTAAAACATCTTCAACCATACCACATGGAATCTTTATTGATCTGTCTACAAGTTGTAACGTGGTATTGGTTGGTTTAAGTTCACTTAGCCCTAATTGCTTATAGACAAAGTACAACAACATGTTTACACTAGCCCTTAACTTTAAGAGTGCCTTATCAATGATGTGATCTCCAATAATACATGAGATGGTAGGAGAACCTAGATCTCTAAACTTAGGATGGGTATAGTGTTGAATCAAAGAGCTCACCTGCTTAGTGATGAAGGCTTTCTTTCAAACTTTAAGCTTACACTTATGTGTGTAGAGCCCTTTGAGAAACTAGGAGTAAGCAGAGATATCTTTTATGGCATTGAGTAATAGAATATTGATTTGAACATGTTTAAATGCATCCATTATCTCACAAAATTAGTCCCTTTCTTTGCCTTGTTTAATAGCTAAAGGAATGGAGCTTTGGGCACATAAGGTTCCTCCACTACAAGGTTTGATGGAGCTAGAGATTTTTGTCTTTTTCTCTTTCTCCTTAATTGTTGCTTGTTCATTCTCTTCTAAAGTTTCCTCAGTCTGCCCTACCATTTGATCTCTTTGATGGCCATTCTTAAGGATAGTTATGGACTTTGCTTGCTTAGGTGTCCCTAGGAATTTGAACTTGGCCCTATTTCAAACTGTCCCTTAGGGTTTATGATTGGCTAACTAGGGAAGTGCCCCTTTCCTCTACGGTTAAGTGCAGTAGACAACTAGCTCTTGCATATTTAGTTTGTAAATAGATTGGGAATTAACATTTGAGCTCCATATACTCTCATCGATGGCCTATCTAGTCTCATCTTGGTGTTTTAGAGTTTTTTCCATAAATAACTACATAGTTTCCTTAAAAATTGGATTCTTAATTGCCGAGGGAATTGAAAACCAAGAGTCTGTTGGGGAACTAAAGTTCTAGGAAAGTTTTGAGTAGGGGGTTCATAGGTGGACCTCCCCTATGAGTGTTCTTAGACAATGAAAAATTAGGATGCCTAGCCCATCTTGGATTGTAGGTCCCAAAATAAGGATTATTATTAGGATTGCAATATGCATTTATAACATTCACTTGTTCTAAAAGATATTTAAGAAATGCTTGATTTGATGGATAGGCTAATGTTAAGTGCTCCATTTATCCAAGCTTGAATATTGCTTACCAGTTAGGTCCTGCTCAAAGTGGTTAATACAGTTCTCATGTAAGGAAGCATTTAGACCTTAACAAACATTAATGAAAGAGATGGGAAAATCACTTGGATTTTTCATACCCACTATAACCATGATGCTCAGAAGCCATTGGAGTGAGAGTAGATCTACTCCTTCAAAAAGGGTCCTATAAGCTCAGAACACTAAGTCTCTTGCTATTTGATTTTTAATTAAGATTTAAGGATTAGTATCATGATCATATAAGGATTTATTTGACTACTAAAGTGAAAAAAGGATCTAGTGATGAAATCCAATCCTTATCTTATGAGCGTTCCTATGGAGCCCTTAGTATCAATGTGATTCATCCACTATAGAACAATAAATGTGCAATACAATGCAAGGAAAATAAACTAATGCCTACATATGTGCTACCTAACATAGGATCCACACCTTAATAGACATGGCACTATAACTAGACAACCTATGCCTTGGTTATAGCCAAGCTCAGGCTAACCTTTGTTAAGTAGGTGCAATCTAATGCAACAACCATAAATATTATGCACAATTTAAAATGAATGACCTAAACTATATGGATTATACTACCATCCAATATGCAAAACTCAACCACACTAGAAAGTAAAGAGAGGGTTGGAGACTTACACTATGGTTTCTTATGAAGTTCAAGTGTGAGCCATCATACCCTGCAATTGACCCAAATTATTACAATCTTTTTAAAATAAATAAGTTAAAATTACAATGGAGCTGTACTAAGGTCCTCCAAAAAATAAAAACCCTAATATAGGAAAGCAATAAATCCTAATTAACCTAATGAAGCTTTGGCCCATAGGATCGCCACCACTCCTTTTTACCAAATTTCCCTTGCAAAAAAATAAAGAAACATGCCAATTTCTAAGGAAACAACAAAACATGCAAGTATGAATGCAAACCCCTAATCTAGTGCAACTTAGATTTACCATGAGAGATAAACAATCTAAGCAAAATTCCAACCACAAATCTATTGTAGCTCCTTGAGTACAACACCAAAAACTTGGTGTAGCTTTAATATTACTTGAAATGCAAAAATCAAAGTAGTAAAACTATGTGAGTGATGTCAATTCCATGAGGAACTCACAAATTTGTATGCAATTAGAGGTTAACTTAGATGAGTTATCCTAGCAGAAGAGTTGGATTGTCAATAATCTACGAATTAAAAAGACATGGTAATAGAATCTTGCGTGAAATTAGAAACTTAAACATAAAGAAACTTCCTAAAAATAAAAAATTTCTAAAACTAAAACTAGAAACTTTCTAAAAACTAATCTAAGATTTAACTAACTTAAGTAATAAATATAGAAGCATAAACATGAACTAAATCTAATCAACAAAGCATGCAAACTAAAGAAACATACATCAAAATTGTGAGCATTGTTCATGGATAGTGCGCATGGATCTTAAGAAGTAAAGGTTGCATGAACTAACCAAGCATGAGATGCAAGGAAATTGGAGTGAAAAGTGTGCATGAAACATATTGCTTTATTGAATGAAAAACTATACATGAAAGGTGCGAATATTACATGAAACATAGAAAAATAAAGAAGCACCACATTCGAAAACATGAAAGTAGTCCAAGAACTTGGCTTCAATCTTCTTCAACTCAATTTGACCATCACTATCCAATAGGTATTCAAGATATAATGCATGTGAATCCAAAAGAGAATCAAAGAGAAAGAGAGTGAAACAAAGATCGAATGAAATCAAAAGATGGTCAAGGAAAGATCTAAAGCAAAGACTAGAACAAGATAAGCAATTAAAAGGAAACAAAGACGATTCAAGGGCTACTATCTCTTGGTTGTCACTACAATATGCAGCTAGCTTTGGATAAAAGAAAACTAGAACAACTTAAAAACAAATCAATTAAGGAAAAGAACTAGAACTATGCGGATAGAACTAGAAGGCAAAGTAAGGCAACAAGGAAAGAAAAAATAGCAATGGAATCAACCTAGAAAAGACTTGCAAACAAAGAAAAAGGAGGCATATTAAAGCTTGAAGGATGCATGGAATGCTTGCTAAGTTTTATAGAGTTTTGCACTTTTTAAAGAGACCTAAGGGAGAAAAGAATATGACATAAATATTGGGGAAAGATAGAGATAAGATGAAAAGGGAATTAGAAATGGGAAACTTAGAAAGAGAGTTAAAGATGAGAGATCGTGGAGACTTAGGAAGATAAGGTGGGATGTGGAGTAAGGGAAGATTGCACAAACTTCTTTGTGCATGATCTTCCTTGATATGTATTCCATGATGGAAGGCTGAGAGAGAGAGAGAGAGAGAGAGAGAGAGAGAGAGAGAGAGAGAGAGAGAGAGAGAGAGAGAGAGAGAGAGAGAGAGAGAGAGAGAGAGAGATTGAGATATCTTCTCTTATTGGTCCACATATGCATGCCACCTACCTATGTTGATAGTTACCACTTTTTTCTTCTAATAATCCTCTTGAAAAACATGACTTTTGCATGTGGATAATTGTGTGAAATTCCCCCAATTGTGTGGTCCTTAGTAACATTGTTTAAGTGGCTTAGATGGCTCATTTTGATGGCTTCTTACTTGGTAGCGTCATGGCTTAACTCCTTGCCTTCATGGCTTACTTGGCTTGACTTTTCCTAGCCATTTCTTCATGGCTTTTATGGCTTAGGTGACTTGCATGGCTCCAAATTACATGCAAAGATGGTGGATTTTGCATGGGCCCATTTTTAATCACCTTATCTTCTTCTAATTATCTCTGAAACTCATCTGCTTGCCCTAAAATGATCTTAACCCTTGCTTGATCTTTAGAAAGATAGAAAATAGGACCCGTATCTCTAGGTTGATCTTGATCATTGATTTTCATCTATAGCGATCTCAGTCATTGAATCATCCTTTTAACACATACAAAAGATTAAAACTACTAATTAATACCTAAAAAATTATAAAAAATCACATACATACTCTAGATTAGTTTCTGAACCTATAGAATATTAGAATTTTAGATCATTAATTAGAAATGCATGTGTCATGAATTTAGAAAAAATCCTATGATAATGCCTTATAATTTATAACACATAAGTTGCTAATTGGGTGCTTTTTATGAAAAATTGACTACTTATCAAGTATGTTAGAAGAAAATAGTTTGAAGATTAGGTCATTATAGGTTAAAAAGTACTTAATATTGATATTAGTCTCATAGCACTCCAAGTTTACATAGTCACTGATTGTCTAATTTTGCATAAAAGCCACTCAATTAGTTACCCATGTGTTATAACTTATAGGGGTAAAATAAGGTCTTTGACCAAAATATGTAACACATGTATTTCTAACCTAAAAGACCAAAATTTTGATAATTTGTAGGTTTATAGGCTAATTCAAGGCAATATGAGATTAATCATATTTTTATAACATTTAATTAGAGTTTTCCACTTTTTGTAGAATGAGAGATGATGATCCAACAATCGAGATCGATCAAGATGAAAATTGATTATCAAGATTAAAAGATCATATCAAAGCCTCAAAGTCATCAAATCAACATGAGATCAAGGGTCTAGATCATCTTAAGATCACTTAAAGATGGAGTGGAAGGAGTCAAAGGTGGGCTCATGTACAAGCCATGCAAAGTCCTCCACCTTTGCATAGGTTTCACTTAAGCCACTTAGCTATATTCAAGCCATGAACAAGGTGACAAGCTAAGGAGACTAGATAGCTACCAAAACCAAGGATTTGAGCAATTAAGCTAAGCCAAGAAAGTCATCTAAGCTAGCTATGAATCCAAGACAATGAAGTCCTCAAAGTTAGCCATATAAGCCAATCTACATGGAGAGCCGTGACTAGAGGAGAATCTAAAGAATTATCCTTGGGATTATGGGGATATTTTGAAGAATTTAAGGGAAAATCAACTAAGATAAGGTAGCATGTGGACCAATAGGAAGATACCTCTCCATTTTTATTGTTTTTCCATGTTTTTCCTACCTTTTTCTAACTTTCCATCTCGCCACTAAGGAGCACTTACAGATTTCACTTTCCATTCAAGAGTCCTATCTTTCTAAAACTCTCCCACATTCATAAACTTCTATTCCAACCATCCAACCAATTCACACTTCCTAAGAAACTAACTAGTCAATCATCTCTTACCATTCCACCACCCATCTTATCCCTCTCTGGAAACTAAATAGTCAATCATCTCTTTCCACTCCACCACCCTTCTTATCCCTCTCTAGCTCAACCAATCACCATTTTTTTCTTTGCACCTCGCCCTATCTCTCTTACCTCATATCTTCAACAAATTTCCATATTCAAAGGGCTTTCAATGATTTTTGCAAGGGGGAGATGCCCCCTCTGAAAAAAGTGGCATCTCCCACCTTAATCTATTCCAAAGTGGCCTACTTCTTTCCTCTTTGAAAAACCCTAGGTGGCCACTCCTATATCTAATCCTGGCCATCCAATTCCCTTTCTTTTTCATCCCCACCCTATTT
The DNA here is from genome assembly GCA_035236585.1 of Warburgia ugandensis. NCBI lineage: Eukaryota > Viridiplantae > Streptophyta > Magnoliopsida > Canellales > Canellaceae > Warburgia > Warburgia ugandensis. The sequence goes on along the minus strand of CP141129.1, from coordinate 4,780,420 downwards.
TACTCTGAGCCACCCTAGAAAACTTAGGAAACAAACTATAAAAGAGCCTAGGAAGAGAAGAATAGAGGGAACCTTTTAGAGAAAGAAAAGAATGCCTACTGCAAGGGAGAGGACGTCCTTTTCTTCACTTTTTCCCTTACCTCCCAGCACTCCATGTTTTCTCCTTTGGTGACTGCTTTTCCCCGAGTGTGCTCTGTGCCTAGGCCTTGACCTTTAGTTCTTCCTATTAAGTATTCAATTTTGGTCAAAATACACTTAATTTAGCATTCAATTCGATCATTTAACATATCAAATTTGTAATTTTTAGCTTGATTTTGAATTTAGCTCCAATTAACTATCCAATCATTAACTTGTCAAAATCAATGATCAGATGATCATCAAAGCTTATCAAATGCTTAATGTATAGTTTAGATTACTCTAATTTGGTCTTTTATTTTGTAGATCAACCAAAAGAGGCATGGATGACTCAGATCGAATTTCAACAGTGCAGATTATTCTAAAAAGTATTGAATGGACTAGATCACTCACAAAGAAAAATAGGATAGTTTCTTAAAAGAGAATTGATCTTAATTAGAAGTCATCGAGAAGATTTTATAACAAAGGAAATAACATGGGGATGGAAAGATGCAAAATAGAAGTTTCTTAAGAATGGAATTGGAAGGAGACTATATAATGAGGAGGAAAACTGTCATCTTCAAATCTCTCCTCTTTGGCTGAATCAAACAGGGCTGGAAGAGGAAATTGTTTCCTCCTTGTTTCTCCCCACTCTCTTCTTATTCCTCCCATTCCTCTCTCTCCATTCTCTCTTCTCACCCACTCCTTGGCTAGATCATAGGAGGCAACCCATCAAATTTCCCACTTCTCTTCTCTCTCTCTCTCTCTCTCTCTCTCTCTCTCTCTCTCTCTCTCTCTCTCTCTCTCTCTCTCTCTCTCTCTCTCTACATTCTTTTTCCTACCATCTTAGCCCTCTCTCTACCACACAACACCACCCAACTGGTAGTTCCACACTTTCTTCTCCCTTCTCTATCTCGCTTTTTCTTTCACACTCTCTGCAAGGTCAGACAGCACCAACACCACACTGCCCCCTTCTTTGCACCACACTACTCAATGCCCTAGTCATCTCTACTCCCATCACCAGCAACCTCTGTTCAGAACCAGCATCGTCAACTTCAGCTCTTCTCCTCTGTCAGTCCATCACTCCAACTCCACTGGCATCTTCCCCGTCATTGCTCGACCCGAATACTGAGACTTGACACAGGTTTTCCTCTTCTCCTCCTCCTCTTCTTCTCCCTTCTCCCCCATCTCCTCCTCTGACTTCCTCTTCTTCCCCATCAGATTTCCTATTTCCTTTACATTTTAATCAGATTTTTTGTTAAATTTTGAATCTACCCCATACACTTTTCATTTAATTCCATCGCAGTCCCCTTCTTAATTCCCTCTGTTTCCTTGTTCCCATTCCAGTTTTATTTTGCATGTGATCTATTTGTCCAGGAACTATACAATCCAAACCAAATTAATTAAGGCTTAACCCAATCAATGGGTTAGCCTTAACAAATTAGATTTCTCAATTTCTCTTTTGTTTCTTTTTAGATTTTCAATTAAATTTTGAATTTCATTCTTAGGACATCCCTTAGCTTAATTAATGTCTTTGATCTTTAATCTGAAATCCAAAAAGTGATTGAGACCATCCAAATCCCAAAATTCTTAATTAGCCCATATCTTTAAGATTTTAAGGAATCTGACTTATCCAACCACTGGATCTTTTAATCAAGGGTATACTAAAGACATTGATGAAGGCTGATCGACTCCATGATGACTAGATTTGAAGAAATAGATAGTGATTAAGCTATGGAAGTAGATTTTTTCTTGTTATTTAGTTTAATTTTCTTTATTCTGGAACTAAAAATTCTGCAATTTTTAGTAGTTGAATAGATCTAAACATTGATTCCATTTCCAATAATTTTTATTATTTATTTTTAATTTTTTTAAACTCCCACTTTTTAAGTCAAGTCCCCATGGGATCAACCCATACTTGCATAAGCTATACTACAACAGCCCATGCACTTGTGGTAAAGCAAATCAACAAGATGCTAGTGCTTTGGAATAAAAATGGAAGTAATCCAATTACTTCCCAAATTCAATGGTTTAGATAGTGAGAGTTCTTACTTGCACCTTAAATAATTTGATAAAGTATGTAGTACCCAGAGAACACAAAATATTGGTCTTGACATTGTTAGGCTTAAACTTTTTCCTTTATCTTTAAAGAAAAAAGCAAAAATATGGTTTAATGCACTTCTAGCAGGTTTCATAAGGAGCTGAAATGAAATGACTAGGGAATTCTTGAAAAAAAAATTCCCTACACATAAAACAAATACATTTTCTCATAAAATAATGAACTTTACCCAGAAAGATAAAGAATCATTCTACCAATGTTGGGAAAAGTTCAAAGATTTATTACTCACTTTCCCACATCATGGCTATAAACTATGGCATATCATCAGCTTCTTTTATGAAAGACTTAATTCTGACATGTGCCAGTTCATAGAGATAATGTGCAGTGATAACTTTCTGAACAAACAACTAGATGAGGCGGAGGATATTTAGAATGGCTAGCTAAAATTGCACATATCTGGGCTGACTAAAAAAGAATAGAACATATAGATAGACCTAAGCCCAATACCACCAATGCTAAGGGAGGCATGTCTGCCATGTCCAAAAAAGATGAAATCAATGCCAGAGTAGCATCCCTAGTGACAAAAGTAGAAGCCATAAAAATGGGAAAGAAAATATCAAATAAAGAAGAATAAGTGTGTAACATCTATGAGAGTACCACCCATCTTACTCTGGAATGTCCTACCATTCCAGCATTCCAAGATGTACTTCATGATCAGGCTAATGCACTTAACACATGTAAAAGAACTTTTTCCCCATATTCAGAGACTTACAACCCCAACTAGAGAAACCTTCCAAACTTCAATTGGAAAAATGGATATTGCCAATGTTCCACAACCAGGACCATATCAACCCCATCAACAAAACTAAGGACTTTCCTACCATCTTCGCCTCTCTCTACCACACAGCACCACCCAGTCGGCAATCCCACACTTTCTTCTCCCTTCTCCATCTCACTTTTTCTTTCACACTCTCTGCTCTCCATAGAAACCCAACCTCCCTGTCTCTCTTGTGATTTCCCTATTCCTCCTCTTCCCTCTTTCTTAGTCTCTATTGCTCTCCACCCTCAACTCCCTTCCCTTCTCTGCCTCACCTGCTCTCTGCTTTGTTCACCCTGACCACCTCGACAGGCTAGATAGCACCAACACCACACTGCCCCCTTCTTTGCACCACATTGCTCAATGCCTCTTTGCACCACATTGCTCAATGCCCCAGTCATCTTTGCTCCCATCACCACTGTCCTCTATTCAAAAATAGTGTTGTTAACCTAAACTCTCCTCCTCTGTCAGTCCATCACCCCAACTCCATTGGCGTCTTCCCATCACCAATCGGCCTGGATACAGAGATCCGACACAGGTTTCCCTCTTCTCCTCTCTTCTCTTCTCTTCTCCTCCTCTTCTCCTCCCTTCTCCCCCATCTCCTCCTCTGGCTTCCTCTTTTTCCTCATCGGATTTCCCTCTTTCCTGTTTCCTTTATGTTTTAATCAGATTTCCCTCTTCTCCTCTCTTCTCTTCTCTTCTCCTCCTCTTCTCCTCCCTTCTCCCCCATCTCCTCCTCTGGCTTCCTCTTTTTCCTCATCGGATTTCCCTCTTTCCTGTTTCCTTTATGTTTTAATCAGATTTTCTATTAAATTTCGAATATGTCATATACACTTTTTATTTAATTCCATCTCAGTTCCCTTTTTAATTCCCTCTATGTCCCTATTCCCATTCCAGTTTTATTTTCCCAATGATCTATTTATCCAGGAACTATACAATACAAACCAAATTAATGAAGGCTTAACCCAATCAATGGATTAGCCTTAACAAATTAGATTTCTCAATATCTCTTATGTTTCTTTTTAGATTTTCAATTAACTTTCAAATTTCATTCTTAGGACATCCCTTAGCTTAATTAATGTCTTTGATCTTTAATCTGAAATCCAAAAAGTGATTGAGACCCTCCAAATCCCAAAATCCTTAATTAGCCCAGGTCTTTAAGATTTTGAGGAATTTGACTAATCCAACCACTTGATCTTTAATCAAGGATATGCTGAAGACATTGATGATGGCTGTTCAACTCTAAGATGACCAGATTAAGCTAGGGAAGCAGATTTTTTCTTATTATTTAGTTTAATTTTCTTTATTTTGGAAATAAAAATTCTGTAATTTTTAGTAGTTGAATATATTTGAATGTTGATTCCATTTCTATTAATTTTTGTTAATTATTTTTAATTATTATTAATTAAATTATATTTAAACTCCAACTTTTTAAGTTGAGTCCTCGTGGGATCGACCCATATTTGCATAAGCTACATTACAACAGCCCATGCAATTGCAGTAAAACAAATCAACACTTCCTTTAAAGCTTAGTTGATTCCTTTTTTATCTTCTTCTCTTTATTGTTCTTAAACTTTCATTGTTGCCAGCTGAATGCTTTTCCATTTTCTTAGTTTCTTTTTTCTTGTTGATTCAAGGTTGTTTTTCCCATGAAGTGATAGTCAATGAAGAGTCACCTTAAGTCTATTATTCTCCTTGCTAAGATCTTTTGTTTGTGCTTCCATTCTCATGTTTCTTTTCCAATAGTTGGTCCTTAATAGTTCACATGCAAACATTCTAGAGATTGGGATAGTGATTAAAGTGTAGTGGGTATCAACTTTTGATTATATGTTGTGAAGCATGGTATGCCTATTTCATGAATAAAATGCACCATCAATTTTTGCTTTCTTTTCAATACAAGTTGATGATTAATGGAATTTCTTATTTAAAATCCCAATCAATTCAACCCAAAACATATTGAAACCATGCATACTACTCTAAATGTTGAATGCATGATTTTGAAGGCTCTTTATGTTGAAGTTCAGATAACATTGGTAACTCTCCTTTCCAATATATAGTCCATTATTTTAGATGTTAATTGTCCATTTCGATGAACATGAGAAGCAATTCCCAAATCACTTTGATACCATGCACACAACCCATGAGTGGTGCACATGGTTTTGAATAATTTGGTACTGGTAAAATTCAAGTTAGTTGAATCTAATCATATTAGAAAGAGTTAGTTTAAGTATAGTTTAAATATTAGCCTAGATTAGTTTGATTAGCATGTTGTTTGATTAGTTTGTTAATTAGTAAATTTTTCATTCCCTTGAGTACATTTGCATTCTTTAGAAATTGCATGTATAGGAAGTTAATTTAGGAAAGTAGTGGATTACTCGCTTATTTCTTCATATTAGTTGTTAAAATCCCACAATTAGAAGTTTGATTTAGGAAAATTGTTAAATTTATTTTTAAAAAGTTTTCAAATTAGGAAAGCTATAAATTTAGAAAGTTTTCATGCAGGAAAGTTTTATTTTTGAAAATTGTATTTTAGGAAAGTTGTTAAGTTTAACATGGTTTTCGTTTTGGCATAAGTCCATATTTCATGTATTATTTTTTATTTTTTTAGTTTAGGAAAAAGATCTCCTTAATTTAGCTGGGTTAGATAATTTAAGTAAGGACCACTAATATCACACCCTTTTAATTCCTCATGGGATCTACCTTCTTTCATGAATTATTACAATGAATTCATGCACTTATGAGTTAAAACTTAAAAATCACAACAAGTTTTTTGCTCCATTGCTAAGGAATCACAATGATTAGTGTAGTGTAGTGTACCATACCTTAGATTATTTACCTCTAGTCTATTTTAGGGTGCATTAATTTAGGGTTTTGCATTATTTTTGCATTTATTTGCAATTTTCCTCATATTGAGCATTATTGTTTGATTTTTGTGCGAGGTAAATCAGCAAAGGTGCGGCAGTGATCCTGTGGGCCACGTCTTTATTGACATAAATTAAGTTTTCATTGCTTTCCTAAACTTAGATTTGAGTGAAATTTTAGTGAGGCCCATTCTAACTTTATTTTTTATTTTTTATTTATAAATGGGATTTAATAATATTGGGAAACTATGGGGTATAGTAGCCCACACTTGATCATCATCAAAACCCTCACTATGAGCAATCCTCACCCAAATTTTAATTTTTAGTATAAAGTGCATTTTGTGTAGAATTGCATTTATGATGGTAGTATAAATCATATAGATTAGGGTCATGTATTGATAAATGTTACAAAATACTTAGGATTACTGCATTAGTTCAAGCACCTATTTAATAAAGTCTAGCCTAAGCACAACTATAACCAAGGCATAGGCTATATGGTTATAGTGTCCCATCTATTAAGGTGCCTGAACCTGTGTTAAATTGCATATAGGTAGGCATTAGTTTAATTTTTATTTTGCATTACATATTTATAGCTTTATGGTGGAATGAAACTTAATGCTAGTAAGGGCAGCTCCTTGGCCCACCAAGGAATCAGCCAACATCCTTGTATGTCTCAATCCCAACCCTTGAACATTAATTTAAAATGAAGTAGGAAGAGACTTAAGGTATTAAGCTCATAGGACCCTTTTAAAAGGACATGATCTCTTATCACACTAGTTGCTTCTAAGAATTATGGTTACAATGGGTGTCTTAAAATCCAAGTGATTTTTTCCATGCCTTTCATTGATATCAATTTAGGTCAAAATGCCTCCTAACACGAGGATTGTATTGACCACTTTCGAGCAGAACCCAACTAGTAAGCAGTATTCAAATCTGGATAAAAGGAGGATCTTTCTATATCTAGGTCTAAGATGCTATCACCTATACAGTAAGAAAAGATAATCAAGACACTACTCTATTAGTGAATACTAAGATTTGATTGCACATCACATTGAGTTAGAGTCAGTATATAGTTAGGACATTTAGCTAGGAATTAGGATAGTTTATGCAAGGGTATTGATCTCAAAACTTAAAGTTATTACCTTTCAACCCAAAGATTAAACACAACCTTAGGTAAGAGGAAAGAAACTAAGTTCTTATCCCCATGGCTGCACCACCAACAGAAGATGAGTACAAATCTATCAGAAATTTTTATGCACCACTCCAAACCAACACCCCATCTTGCATAGCTTTATCAGCAACAAATACAGACCACTACGAGCCAATGCTACGAGTGATACAGTTACACCCCACTTTTTGTGGTCAAGAGCGAAAAACCTACATATCAAGGAGTTCCTTGATATTTGAGCCACATTTAAGTTTTGAAACTTTTTGAATGATGCTATTAAGCTTAGGTTACTCCCATTCTCACTCAAGGATAAAGCCAAGTCATGGCTCAATTCCTTGGAGGTAGAATCCATAAATACATGGGGCCAATTGTTTAGGAAGATCTTAAACAAATGCCCTTTGTCGAAAAATTATAAAATTCCAACAAAAGGATGATGAATAGTATTAAGACTCCACATATGATTAGTAGTTCTATGCTATAGTGAGGGGGTTATAGCTTTGGATCCAATATCGACTTCCACAACCATTTGCTCTTTTCTCTGATCATGAAGTTCTAGAATTTCTCCAAAGCCAACAAAAGCTAAGTAGAAGGCATGCTACTTGGGTTGAATATATCCAATCCTTTAGTTTTGTGATAAAGCATAAATCTAGAGCTTAGAATGTGGTTGCTAACACCTTGAGCAGTACACACTCTTTGCTAACTATTTTGAATACTAAAGCTGTTGGTTTTGAACTAGTAAAAGAGCTATATGCATGTGGATCTTACTTCAGCTAGATTTGACATAAATATAAGTATGGCTCTATAATAATTTTTGGTGAAAGATGGGTTTCTCTTCAAGGGAAATCTCTTATGTATTCTCGAATGCTCTATTAAAGAAGCGATTATCTTTAAAGATCATGATGGAGGCCTTACTGGACATTTTGGGAGCAATAATACTCTTGCATTTATGAGGGACGAGTTCTTTTGGCCAAGAATGATGAAGCATGTTTCTAGGCATGTGCAATAATGTAGAAAATCTGGCAAAAAGTAGTCCTCAAACCGTAGGTTCTATACTCCACTATCTATTCTTAACTCTCATTGGGAAGAGGAGAACACAAATTTGTTGTTGGACTGCTAAACATGCAAAGAAGTAAAGATTCAATCATGGTGGTTGTTGATCATTTCTCCAAGATGTCTCATTTCATAGAGTGCACAAAAGCAATTAACGCTTTGCGTGTGGATGACTTGTACTTCTAAGAAGTCGTTTAACTTCATAATATTCCCAAAACCATCACTTCAGATCAATATCTCAAATTTATGAGTTATTTCTTGTGTATTTTATGTAAAAATCTTGGAACTCAATGTAATTTAGTTCTTCTTGTCATCCACAAATAGATGGGTAGACTAAAGTTACTAACAAGAGTTTAGGAAATATGCTATGAAGCTTCATGGGAAAGAACATTCACTAATGGAATTTATTGTTAGCTCAAGCTAAATTTGCTTTCAACAGTTGCTATACCCAAACTACAAGTTGTTGTCCTTTTGAAGCTATATATGAAAAGATCCTTTGAGTCTGATTGATTTAGTACCCCTTCCGTTAGCCAACAATTTCAGTGGAGTTGCTAAAGAGTGAGCAAAGCAAATAAAAATTTTGCATGAGCAGATCCGAGCCAACATTAAGAAGCAAAATGAGAAGTACAATGCTCAAGCTGACAAATATAGAAAATCTATCTAATTTTAAGAGGGTGATTTAGTCTAGGTGCACCTTAGAATGGAAAGATTTCCTCAAAGACAATATTCTAAGATCAAGCCAAGAGCAGTGAATCCTTTCAAAATTTTGAAGAAAATTGGTGAAAATTTCTACAAGGTTAAGCTACCTATAGCATTTAGAGTTTTAGATACTTTTAATGCAGCTAATTTTTTTCTAGACAAAGGAGAGGACAATGAAGACAACTTAGGGAGAACTTCTTTCTAACTTGGGGAGAATGACATGGAGTGTCTCTACTTCAAATAGTTGATTGTGGATCAGGAAAGAACATGGTCAATCATAAAGATTTGGATGTCTTAGATCAAGATAAAGAGTTGGACATCTTAGATCAACCAAAAGTAGGCTATCCATGATCCAAACTCTAGCCCTTTTTTGAGGATTCTCTTAGTAAAAAATGTGTGGACTACTCAAGGCCTCATTAGTAGTAGTCAACATTATATGGGAATTTGTCAGAATAGGAAATCAATTGTATGGGAATTGTCTACCTGAGAAATTTCTTGTGAAGGAAATTGTAATCAAATTGTTTATGAAACTACCTAAGTCTTGAGACTATTATTTAGGAAACTACTATTTAGGAGACTACTTCAATTTAGAAAACTACTTTAGTTTAAAAAAATTGATTTTAGTCATGATTAGTTAAATTTAGTACTTTGTAAAAAACATCTGCCCATATTGGGAGGCATGTTCCCAAGTTATATAAGCACCCCTTTGACATAAATGAAGTAATTTATTGGGCATTTTTTATCCACTTGAGAAATTTGAGAAGGAATTCTATATAGAGCAGTGAGATGTTTGGCCCTGTATTTTTAGGGTGACAGATTTCCTATAGCTTTAGAGAGGTGAGCTAGTGTATCCTAATCTATAATCTAGTGTCACTCCCTTCTTATCATCTTAGCATATCTTAATCTAGGTTAGAAAAGTTGTATAATACAGGTTTTGTAATAGAAACTTGTGAGATATAAGTATTTGAGATTATTTTCAGAAAGTGATAAATGGACGTAAAATAAGATTTTAGAAGAAAATGAGCTCTATGTGTGCTATGATGTGTCCTAAAATTTAAAATAATTGCTTATACAAACTCTTACTTGATCATCATTTGGAAGTAAATGTAATTCAATTAATTGTGGTCAAATTTGGATCAACGCAGACTCCTTGTCATCTTAGGTATCTTACTGTTGTGCTGCTTTGTTCTGTAAACAATCGTTTCTAATTTTGAGATGGTATTTGTGATTGTCGATCACCTTCATTCTCTGATGTATTTATCTTTCGATATGGGTATTTTGTCGATCACATCCTACAAAGAAGTAGATATTAGCCCATAGCATCCTTAACTTTAGCCTTGTTTCTTCTTGGGTTTCACATTAACATTCTTTTCATCTTGAACTCCTAAAGAAACGGCATTGGTTTGCTGAAGAAATATGTTATTTTCGTACTACCTTCAAAATCGTCCATATTGGAAAATTTAGCTGCCTTACCTCGCTTGCTGAAATAAGCATTTAGTAAACAATTTGAATGTTAGGGTTTGTTTTACATGCATGCGTGGGTTTGGGTCATAAATGTGCTAGCAAAATAAATATCCATATTTATCACCTAAATGTGCTAACAAAATATGGACTGTCAAATATGAAACGTCCACGTTTTTTACGCAGATGGAACATGTTGTGGATTCTTTCAGGGCGTATAGACACTCCTTTCTGGCGAGTGACAATCACTTTCCCTATTGTTAGTGCTAGGGTGTTTTAGAACATGTTACAGGTCAAGAAGTCTTGACCTTAACTAGACGAGGCTTTGATATACTAACCTTGGACACATGTTTTGCAGCCTCGGTTGTGTCGATTTCAATGGGCTGGAGAGATACTTTATTTGCAAGCAAAAGAAGATGGAACAGATAATCAGTGGAACTCATGATTTCATGCAATCTTTACATGGCTGTCTCGCTTCCTTAGCTTTCCTTCTTTTTGTGGTATTCGGCCATATCAATCATTAGTAAAGCATTTGGCAACGCATGGTTTACGTATAAAGCTCCCATTGATATCGTACAAGTTTAAGTGGGCTTACTTCTTACTTCTAAATGGTGTAACGTGGACACTTGGATTTATTTGTTTGGCCTTGTTTTATATGGATGGTTTGTTCCAATATTTTTGTTAGACGATTTTGTATGTGTAGAAACTTCCAATTGTGCATACATCCATAGTCCAACAGTGCATCCAAATGGTGTAACATGGACACTTGGATTAACAACCAGGAGGGAATGGAATCCCAGTAGTACAGTCAACTTTAGAAGAAGGTCACTCAACGTTCATTCTTCCTCAAAATTCCACGTAAAATCAGTACCGTTGATTCTAGATTATGAGAAATTTTGATTGATGGTTGAAAATAAAATTCCATAGTATTAGTAAGGTTATTTTTGTTACAAATGAAGAATTATAAAGCAAATCTCTCATACTTTCACTTATACACACTCTTAAATCTAATCCTTGACCAAAGGGAAAATTAGCTACAGAAACTTGAGAGCAAAGGTAATTCAAGGGAGAAACGGAGTTGTCAGCGTACAACTGGACATTCGTTGGCATGGTATTATTAGTTTACTACTAGGATCTACGAAGATTTTGCTGCCCCTAAGCTTCCCATTTTTTTGCGGAAATCCTGGTTTGTACATGAGTTGGGCGCTGAAAGTTAGATGGACTTCTCAAATATTAAACAAACCTTCCATTCAATTTGTTTATTACGCTATTCGGAAGGTTTAAAGACAGCTACATTTGATTTGAATTACCCTTTTTGATGAAAACTCCCAAGCCAGCATTTTTAAGTCCTGCGCAGGTCCCACATCCAGGAGTAAAATGCACGTATTCCCAGCTAAGCATTTGCAGGTTTAATTGATTTCATACCACTCGAATAGCTCTCCACCACCTTGAGCCTGAAACCAACCGCTCCGCCTGCGAAAGCAGAATGTCATCACATGAGGGCTACTTTTGGGAAATTCCTTCTTTGGATGGGACCCTTTTTAAAACCAGGGACCCACCTAATCCAGATCTTAGGCCGCCCGTATGGTTGTAGTTGTGCCTAAGATCCCTGTCAGTTCATGCAAAGAAGAATAAGACTGTCTTTCCAGTGCCCCCACCCAACAGATTACCAAAGTTAGTCTGCAGCCCTCTCTGGTCTACAGCTTCTGCAACTTTTGATGGACCAGTGGGACCCAACTTTGAATACATTCTGTCGTTGAAGATCTCTAGATGCTTGTTCATCACATGTGGGGCCATTGGAGGAACGATCAGGATCGTAGTATAACCGCCTCCTCGCTGGCTCTGGGCCGCAACAATTAGACAAGACGGGAACTACTTAATGTTCCCGCTTTCAAATGTACATTTAGCGACGCACAGAAAATGGCGACGGTTCTAACTTGTAGGTTAAAAAGTCATACTAGCCGTTGATGCCCATCTAATGCATATGATTCATAGGTAACGAGGTAAATACCAAGGTTTCATATTCCGAGACTATAAAAGGCGTCATTCTCAAGAAATAGAGCCGTTTAAGGGTTTTTTGTTTTGTTTATAAGTTACAGCATTTTAAGTTGAGTACGAGACGCTCCCAAGCGTTCTATGCATAGTTACAAAGTAGGCAAAGAGTTTTGGCGAGGGGGAAAGCAAAAAAAATTCGATAAAATTCAGATTATTTGGCCAAAAAAGGCAAAGAGTCGGAAAAAATTTCTAAAAAGTCGGCTATAAGAAAAAGTTAGGAAATTCGAAAGATTTGATAAAGATACGGCAAAAAGTTAAAATAATAATAATAAATTGTAGAAATAATTTAAATATACAACCTACTCAAGGATTTCCTAAGCAAATAATTTTACTATCATAGATAAAATTATCCTAGCTTCACGTGATTGTGTTCAAATCCTTATAAGGAAGATACATATATCTTATTCTTTGAAAAATTGAACACCATATCAACACTATATAAGGTCCAAAAGACAAACATTAAACGCCTAAAGGTATCACTGAAGTATTTTCGTCTTGTGAATCTAAAAGACTATCTATCTCCAAAGCTTCTGAATCCGAATGTTGCAAGTCTTTATCTGTTTGGAACTTGAGGAACTTCATCTCCAATACTAGCTTCTCCTTTCCTTTGTATCTGGGTAAGCTAGTTTTCCGTAAATTCAAATATAATACAAAGCTATTTTTAAATAAAAATATTTTATGATAAAATGTCAAAATAAAAAACATTTAAAGAGACTGAGTAGTTACCTAAAATATATCAAGTAGAATTGGTTGTGAGTAATTTATTCATATGAAGACCAAGTCTTCTAATTTATGGGGCTCCATTTTTTTTTCTTTATATGAATAGCATCAAAGGCACTCCTATTTCTTTTGCATGCGAAAGCACTGCACACTTGACTCAATATTTTGATAGCCATTTTTTGCATCGATAGAACCTCAACATCCTACTCATACTACCAAGCCCCAAATATAATAGAAAGGTTAAACAATACAAGTTACAACATCCATATAAATTTGGTAGAACAATTAAAAACTACGAATGCATTAAATTGAAATAAAATTAGACTTACTTGAATGTTGTCTTTGGAGTGATTTAACTACCAAATTGTTGAGTCATTAGCTTCTGATAACAAACTCTAGCCCTAGTTTTTCCACTATTGCACACTTCTCGTAAAATAATAGTGGATTAGAATACTACTACATGTAATGAACCAAATAAATTTTTGCTCCGTCTATCATTTATGATTTTCTAAATAGGCATGTATTCATCCATCCTACCTTTGTTGAAGCTCTTGATTGCTTCTTTTGCTTTATCAACAACATCATATAAAGTATCCTAATGCAAAGCCTTTGCCATCTGTCATCCTAAAATCTTTAACAAGTGGTTCCACAAAACATAAGATTTCCTTTCCAACTTCTCAAAAAATGCATCCTTGAATTATTAATGCTCTCACCATCTTCACTTCTACATTGCTTTAGATTTCTCCATTCTTGGGATGCTAACATGTACCTGTGCTTGTTCTTCTCTCAGGATTGACCACAAACATAAAAATTTAGTAGCAAATCTAGTTGTCCCCAATCTTTTCAACTCCCATCCATTTGTATGTGATTCAACAAATCCAAAACACAAAGATATCTATAAAAATTTAACCACTATCCTAGCAATATCCAAAATAGGCTTTACATGAGGAAGTTTATCTATTTCTTCTAGAATAAGATCCACACAATGGGCAACACGAGAAGTCTTAAAAGTCTCCAATACATTTCTTCAAGAATGACATATGCAGCTCTATGGTTGGAAGTATTATCTGATAAAATTTGAACAACATTATCTGAACCAATCTCATCAATGCCACTAGGTAAGAAATTAGCAATGTATTGGACATTTTTCTTTTCTTATGTACATTTAGATTTAAGAAAGATGGTTCTAGTTAGAGATGATACTAGTAGGTTTATATGTGATCTTTTCCTCTCATTTGTCTATGTATCAGACAACAAAGTACAACCACTAATACTTCATATTTCTTAAATGGATCCTACATACTATGTAGTCCCCTCCTTCAAATTTAATAATATCTTTACTCTAGTTGTTTCACTACGAGGAGGAACATACCTTGACCCATTGTAGGCTATTGAAGACAAGCCTCAATGAACTCATCTATTCTCAACAAATTAAATGGGAGATTATTTGCAACCAAATATTTAACTATTATCAATTTGACTTCTTTCTCTTTCTTTATAATTGGAGCATAAATAGTCATTTGAAAAGAGCTTACTAAATAATCCAATGACAAATTTGTCCTTCTTGTTGATGATGTAACATCTCCAATTGGTAATGACATTGTTGATGATGTTCTCTCTTCTTTTCTTGCTTCGAGAATGGTTCTCATCCATTTGTGCTATAACACTACGTGCTTCTTGATGGACATAATCAGGTACAAAAACACATGCATTAATATATTTTTAGGTTACTTTTGCAAGATGGTACTTAATTCTTATTATACTTCCAGTAAAAGATTTCTTGCAAAATTTACATGTAATCTTCCCCTCCTCATTAGTGGCAGACTCCCACATTTAGTTTCTCTCTTTAGGCATTTTCTTTACTTTTCTACTTGTATTAAGACACATCATAAATACAAACTAAGATATGTCACTAGCCCATTCAAGAAATTAATAAGTGACTGCTTTTACTAAATTTATCTAACCCTAGATACAAGTTCATTTATTTTATCTCCTAAGTGCAAAGAACATAATTATAATGCATTGAGAATAACTATTGGTAGAAACAACCTTAATTTGATCAAGAGGATATTTGTTGTTGCAAAACATTGATAGAAATTCATGACTCAAAATTAAGTACTTGCTATTGAAACAAATAAGGTAGTTGAAAATTTGGATTATTGTTATTTTTATCTCAAATTTAACTAGAATTTCTATCTATCCACATTTCCACAAACATTAGAGTTTTTAACTTGACCCAATTTATTGTAAAGAGATAAAAAAAACATGGAGGAACTGAATGAAATCTTAGAAATTAAAAAATATAAAATTATGCATTAGATAACAAACCCTCTTCTAGTTTTCCCCTGAATGTAATGACTACTTGTTTTCCCCTAAAGAAACATAGTTTACATATTAGTTTTATAGACCTATCTAAATATTAGTTTTTTGCAATCTACATTATCTGTATACACTATTAAGTAACCAACATCATGTATGAAATTAGGAATACACATGCATACATTCCCATTTATAAGGAATATTCACACCTAAAATAGAAGTTGGAAAAAAAATCACAAACGGTGAAAAAACCACTACCATGATGTAAGAATTCGCATCTTCATTATCTATCTAATAAAATGTTTCATTATGATTCGGATTTCAAATACTCTAGAAGGACAAAAGGTTTAAGAGATGAAGAGATTGATTGGAAGAACCTACTTGCTAGCGTTATGTTCATATTCAAACTTGATCAACTCTTCACAAGAGGAAAAATTGGGAAATTTAAATACATGAAAAGGTTAAAAATATGAGAGAAAAACAAAATCATCGACGAATAATACCTTGTGTACAAGCTTCAAGTGACCTTTTGTAGAGTTTTTCAGCGCCGATAGGTCAATGTCCAAGCAATCTCCAAAAAAAATAAGCTTATGAGCTAATTTTTTGTGAAGAGGAGACATGACTTGGTGATGATAAGGGAGGAGAAGCATGATTGATCAGTGAGAGAAAACAATCTCCTAACCTAATTTCCAATGTAAAGGTGACGAGATTAGGTGATGATTGAATAGGAGACAGTGAAACAATGACTAGATTTGGCAATGAAAAGAGCAACAACAAGGAGGAGAAGTAACATTGCAGGATTTTGATCAGACAACGAAGGAAACAACTATATTTAGGTTTCTTGTTAATTTTTATATAACAATATTAATCTCGTATCTTAAAAAATCACATTTTAATGCAAATAATGAAACAATACCAAGAAACATGTAAACTGTAGTATAATACAAGAATTTCTAAGGTTTAATACTTTACATTAACGATCCACATATTTTTCAAAAAATTTAAAAATATGCCAAATTTTGTGACAATAGTTCTAAGGAGCAGATGCTTCTACTAGAGAAATTTTTTCATAGATTTGAGCCATTCATCATGTACACCATAATA
Source organism: Warburgia ugandensis (assembly GCA_035236585.1). Lineage (NCBI taxonomy): Eukaryota > Viridiplantae > Streptophyta > Magnoliopsida > Canellales > Canellaceae > Warburgia > Warburgia ugandensis. The sequence goes on along the minus strand of CP141129.1, from coordinate 4,763,993 downwards.
AACTAAGTAATCCACAAGAAATTGTCTCATTGAGATAATCTAGCCTCTTATTTTTTGCTCTTTGAAAAATTAAAAGAAATGAATGAACTTGATTTATGAGAGAAACAGACATATGCTAAAAGCATTTAATGGTGAATGTGTAAGACATTCCAAACATGATAAATGGCTTAGATCTACAAAACATAATTATCATAATTAAGAAAAAACAATATCTACTGGTTTCATAACGCTTTAAATTGGTATTCCTATCTCCTTTCCTTTCTAGTCTCTCCTATATCCGGTGAATGTACAAGTTGATGAAGATTAGTGGTTGGTCCCACTCATGAACAATTCGGATGTACTTGTTAGGATCAACAAAACTTGTAATAATTGGATTAAAAAGGGACCCACTAGGCGTACCTCAAATTACAGGTCTGGATCATGCTACAGTAGATCTATAAACGGATACAAGTTCATCGTTGTGGTTCCCTACCGAATGCGCAACGGGTTTAATGAACCAACAGGGCTACTAACATTGACTACTTAGAGGTGCCACTTTCAAGAAATACAGCCGTTGATAAGTTTCTATCCCAAGATTAGTCGGCGACGGGATTTCCTTTCAAATTTCAAAATTCGAACTCCCACTAAAAACAGACGGCCGTCACCAACTTGCCGCTAAACCTAACGCATTTCACCACTGCCTTCTAACGGCAAACCAGAGCCGTTACCACTACCTTATATATACACTTCCTCCCTCGGTTTCCCCCATTTTTCTCCATTTCCTCTCTCCCAAACCCTCTTCCTTCCTCCATTTCCTTCCAGATATTCCTCTCCTCGTTCATTTTCCCTCAAATCATTGCACAAGATCTTCATCTCGTCCAAAAAATTTTACGAAAATGCGTGAGATCTTGCATATTCAAGGCGGTCAATGTGGAAACCAGATTGGTGCAAAGTTCTGGGAAGTTGTATGTGCCGAGCATGGCATTGATGCGACCGGAAGGTACCATGGAGACTCAGAGCTTCAGTTGGAGAGGGTTAATGTTTACTACAACGAGGCTAGCTGTGGGAGATTTGTTCCTCGTGCTGTTCTGATGGATCTTGAACCAGGAACGATGGATAGCGTTAGATCTGGACCCTACGGTCAGATCTTCCGGCCAGATAACTTCGTTTTTGGACAGTCCGGTGCCGGGAATAACTGGGCCAAAGGGCATTATACGGAAGGTGCGGAACTCATTGATTCCGTTCTTGATGTTGTGAGGAAAGAGGCAGAGAATTGCGATTGTTTGCAAGGTGAATTGGATCTTTATTTTTTGTTCCTAAATTTTCCTTTATTGTGTTCTTCAGAAATCTCGAGCTAGTTCTGTGAATGGATCTTGATGATTTCTGGTGGTTCAGGTTCTCTGTTTTCCAGTACTTTTCTTTCCGTGCTTGTATGTTCGGATTTTCTTCAGTTTCCATGCAAAGATTTTAACTAGCGAATATTCAAGGCTTAGCAGATCTCCCTCAAAATTTCCTTGGAATATGTAACTTCTTGAAGAAGTTGGCGGATTTTTGTTGATGCTGCTCCGATCTTGGCAATTTTCACTGTTCTATATGCCCTTTTGTTTGATGAATTTTGATGCCTGTTGCTCTTTATTTCCCTATTTCTAATGCATTCTTCTGATGGTCCTTGACTGGTTTTCTTTGCAGGGTTTCAGGTCTGCCATTCTCTGGGTGGAGGAACGGGTTCCGGAATGGGAACGTTGTTGATATCGAAGATCAGAGAAGAATACCCTGATCGCATGATGCTCACATTCTCTGTTTTTCCATCGCCTAAAGTTTCGGACACGGTGGTTGAACCTTACAACGCGACACTCTCTGTGCACCAGCTCGTAGAGAACGCTGACGAATGTATGGTACTGGACAACGAGGCCCTCTACGACATCTGCTTCAGAACCCTAAAGCTCACCACTCCCAGCTGTAACCGTCTCTAAACCCATGCTATTTTCCATCTAGCGCAAAATTTTGGGCCAACATATTGTTTAAGACATTGTGTTTTGTTTCAATGGTGGTTTTCGATAGATTATTCTGATAGTTTGTGAGGCTCATTTTTTGGATTGATCCGTACCGTTGTTCTTAGAGCCCTCTTGGTCATGCCCTACAAATCTTATCTGTTGGGTGATCGCTCATGAAATTTTGTTGTCTCGACCTATGGGATTAGGTCTTAAATGTATGCGCTTTTCAAATTTTCGCCGAATTAAGAAGGATAATCTGGTAAATTCAAACGTTGTCTGATTGAAGTAACTGAGGCATGATCTGTTTTCGTGCGTTCTATGACTGTGCTAGAATATCCCACGTAGGTGTTAGTAACTGCCATGTCAATGGACTATAATAACTTCTCTGTTCATAATGCAAGTCTTCCTGAGGTGGTGGGGGCATTGTAGTAGGAATCTTTTCTATTGCATTTTGCGGCCTTTCTTTAACCTGCACGTACTCCGGTTACGTGTCTGGGAAGATGAGCACCAATTTGTTTACTAATGATAGCCGATTGTAGTGTGGCTTGCTGTTCTATATTTGTTCGGGAATGTGTACTTTCAAGATTTTCTAAAATTTATGTGTCAAACTGATCATCACTCGAATGGAATCTTTCTCGCAGTAGACGGTCGTGATTAATTTTATAGCTCCTTTTCTAGCACTTGCCGTTAAGTTATAGTTCGGGTCATGACCAACTTCGGGAGTCATGAGGGGTGCGCCTCACCTTGATGGAGTCCGTACACCGTTTTGGTATTCTATGCATACTTGCTATACATAATATAATACTATTAAACTGTCTTACAGTGGCAACCTTGCAGCCAGGAAATGCTAACTTTATGAATTTTTTCCTGTCCGCAGTTGGAGATCTTAACCACTTGATCTCAGCGACAATGAGCGGTGTCACCTGCTGCCTCCGCTTTCCCGGGCAGCTCAACTCCGACCTCCGGAAGCTCGCTGTGAACCTCATCCCCTTCCCTCGTCTGCACTTCTTTATGGTCGGATTTGCACCACTCACCTCCCGTGGGTCTCAGCTGTACAGGGCCCTCACTGTTCCCGAACTCACCCAGCAAATGTGGGATGCTAAGAACATGATGTGCGCAGCTGATCCCCGCCATGGCCGATATCTCACTGCCTCCGCCATGTTCCGTGGTAAAATGAGCACCAAAGAAGTCGACGAACAGATGATCAACGTTCAGAACAAGAATTCTTCCTACTTTGTCGAGTGGATTCCTAACAATGTGAAATCAACCGTCTGTGATATCCCACCGACTGGTTTGAAGATGGCTTCAACATTCATCGGTAATTCCACTTCAATTCAGGAGATGTTCCGCAGGGTGAGTGAGCAGTTCACTGCTATGTTTCGGAGGAAGGCTTTCTTGCATTGGTACACTGGTGAAGGAATGGATGAGATGGAGTTCACCGAGGCAGAAAGTAACATGAACGATTTGGTGTCAGAGTACCAGCAGTACCAAGATGCCACTGCGGATGAAGAGTTGGATGAGTATGAGGAGGAAGAGGAGCTTCAGGAGTAATGTGCCTTCTAGTTTTGGTGGGGTAGGGGGGTTTAGCGTTTTGAATCTTTAATGTTCTGATCATCTACTTGGACTTTTTACTTTGGGTGTTTGTTGTTATGCTGTAGGCGAGGAGGAAAGAGTGGTCGCAATCTCCTGTTGCTTTTACTTTGTGTGTGATACAATGCAGCTTTCCGTTATCCTTCATCATTCTACTGGTTATATTGCTACTTTTTGTTAATGAATGCTGCTGCACTCCAATGAAAATACTTAGGGAATGCTAAAATGGAGGCTTTTTGGGATCCAACATTGCTAGGCCCCCTTTTGAATGTTAAAACAGTAAATTATTTGATTTATGTCATTTTACACTTTAAATAAAATAATCCAAAGCGTGGTTGAAAAATTTATGGCAACTTGGAATGTGGGAGGACATATGTCACAATGAAGAGTGATAATTTCCCCTCTAGATGCTAAAAGCTGAAGGTTTTTAAGTAAGATATGTTTGGTGGCATAGGTTTAAGGTGTAGAAATAGCTTCTTACAAAAATGCAAGGTAAGGTTGTGTACTGTAGATTTATGTGGTCTGCCCTTTCCTTAAACCTTGCATAAATGGGAGCTTTGTGCATTGGGACTGTTCTTTATATGTTTGGTGGCATAGATGTAGGCTATTTTTTTTTAACTTCAAGTTGCCTTTGTCATAAAATAGTCAAAGCCCTCCTGTCTGGTCACATTAGAATGCTAGATCTGTCCACCGTTCATCATCTGTTTCCAACTTAGACTCTGCAAGACATTAAAAGGAATCTTGTTTGCTGTAAAAATGAGTCTATCAAGGTTCAAATTCTGTTGCCTTGAACAATCCCTTGGTCGAATACTACTAGCAGATAGGAGGGTGACTTGATTTGAATCCCCACGTCTTTGAGAAGGCAACTCTATCTCCTTAGCCATTCTTTCAACCTAGTACTTGGCCTCTCCAACGAGTGGCTTTGTTAGCCGCATATATGTTTCATGATAGACTCTTTAACAGGAGTGGCTTTGTTGCCTTTGTCATAAAATAGTCAAAGCCCTCCTGTCTGGTCACATTAGAATGCTAGATCTGTCCACCGTTCATCATCTGTTTCCAACTTAGACTCTGCAAGACATTAAAAGGAATCTTGTTTGCTGTAAAAATGAGTCTATCAAGGTTCAAATTCTGTTGCCTTGAACAATCCCTTGGTCGAATACTACTAGCAGATAGGAGGGTGACTTGATTTGAATCCCCACGTCTTTGAGAAGGCAACTCTATCTCCTTAGCCATTCTTTCAACCTAGTACTTGGCCTCTCCAACGAGTGGCTTTGTTAGCCGCATATATGTTTCATGATAGACTCTTTAACAAAGTCAACCCTGGAATTGTATATAGTCCCTCCCATTCCAATTCCACTCCCTTCTAAATGCTTCACTAAACTCCATAAGGGATGTGGCCTTTTCTGTCCATCAAAATCAAATGTGTCAAAAGGATCAACTCTATCATCACTATCACCCTTGGCATTCCCATCCCCATATTCCTCAATTTCATCATCCTCGTCCACCAATCGGTGTTTCGAAAATGACATTTTTAGTTCAAAATCGCCGCACACATGCAGTCAAAACACCTTGGACATTCATTCATATCACACATAAAAGTTAATACCTCAAATTACAATAAACTTTTTTCAAAACTAGCAACTACACAGTCAATATTTCACATTACGGTCCACCTTTTTTAAACATATAAATTATACAGTCAATATTTCAAATCTCAATCCAATTTTTCTTTCTGAAAAACAGGTATACAAAATATTTCAAATCATAGTCCACTTATTTCTTTGTTCGTTCATTCATTTCAAATAGAAAGCATTTATGAATTATATCAAAATTAGAAAATTAGAAATTGAGTGCAAACTGCAATTATCCATTCCACATTTCACAACCCCCAAACCACAACCATCCAACCCCTAAACCACAATCTCCAACAACCAAAACTGCAACCATCTAACATTTAACCACCAACCAATTCTAACCATCAAAAGTAAAAACCACCTAGATACATCCACTCATCCGATTCTAACCATTAAAATAAAAAATGAACTATTGAAAAAAGAAGAGCAAAAGTCACAAAAGAGGTGAAGATTAGGTACCACTTACCACTAAGATTGAACTTTGTGGATCAGGAGTGGAAATTGTCAAATGACCAAATATCAACATGATATCCAGAGAGAGGGGGGGGAGGGGGGGGGTGGGGTTGCAAGAGATGACATAGAATAACAAACAAAGAAAACATAGAAAAGAGATATATACCATAGAAGAGGGGGAATACAAATAAGAGAAAGAGAGGGAGACATATATAAGAGATAGAGAGAGACTTACTGTGTTTCTGCTAAGATAAAATCACAAATAATGACTGTATGAATTGTGGATGGATTGGAAAGATAAAATTCATAAGAATTGTCACTGGAATGGCACTATTCTTCACCCCATCTTCTTAAAACTAGATTTGGGAGAAAGTGACGTTAGTGATGGGGGTTTTTTGATTGAAGAAAGGATATTTTTTATACAAGAGTGGCTCTACTTCATATTGCTAATTTTGGATCAAGAAAGAACAAAATCAATGATCTTAATATGGATGTCTAAGATCAACCATAAGTGGACGCCCTATGGTCCAAACTCTAGTGATCTCTTGATCTTTCCCCTAGTTAAAAACATGTGGGAGATTGGTCATGACATGTAACACCCGCTATTTTTAAATTATGGAAATGCCTAATTATGTGAAAAATTAAAAATTTGAGCAAATTAGAATATTAGGGATTTGAAAATTTTTAGAGATATCATGAGCTAAAACCTCAATATTCGGAATATACACAAGAAATGAAATTCAATGACACTAAGAATGAAAAAATCGAATATTGGAAGAAAAATGACTAATTATTTTAAATTTTGTATTTAATAAAATAAATGAAAAGGGTAGAATGATAATTTCATAAGTGGAGCCCACAAAATCAGGCATTAAGATTCATGATTTGACGGGCATTAAATAAAATCAGATTTTTATATAAAAATAAAATTCATAATAATGGCGGGCTTTAAATGCGCCTCCCCCTCCCATAAATGCCTATCTCAATTCCCACCCTGCCATTACTCCTCTCCGTTCCCCATGCACCGGCTATGACGCTTGATGCCGGCAGACGCAACACCTACACCTCACGCGTTCGCAACGGCAAGTTCCCTCCCCTAGTGTGATGGATTCCTTCTCCTTCGGTCTACTTGACCAGAGGTAGGTTGTCATTTTTTTCCCCCTCCATTTCCAATAGTTTTTTATTGAGTTTCACCATTTTTTATGCCAGAAAACGGCATGGATTGTTGTTTTCTGGTGAGTGTATATTCGTTACTGTTGTCATGAAAGTATATCGATGAAACGGTGTTAGATGGATGATTTGCACCATTCATCTTATGCATGATAAAATAAGGAACAAATCCATGAAATCTCATGGTAATCTGACTGTTAGGGACACTGAAAAACATGAAAAATAGAAAAGATTTTTTATATATTATAAATGTGATAGAAATCGAGTAAAAACTTTAGAAACATGCAAAATCAGTGGATAGGAATGTCATAAAGTGAATGTATGTAAAAATTCGGTCAGAATGGTATAGAAATCGCAAGATTTGGATGCAGTTAGCACCACCAACGGGAAGCGGAGTCTGGTCATCATCTTCGGCGACAGCAACCCTGCTAGGACGCCTAGGAGGAAACATGATGACGCGCCCACTCGGCGTGCCCATGCACGTGCAGGCGGTATATGCGTCGTTGTTAGGCTAGATGAAATGTGCGTGTGTCCCAGTGACGGTGATGCACGGGGAGGCGCGTTACGGTGCACGTCACGCGCGCGTGCGTCCCAGTGATGGTGATGCATGCAGAACTCGTTCTGTACATGATCACATGCGCATGCATCCCCGTGATGTCCAATTAATTTAGTTATTTTAAAATTGATTTATTTGGACTGTTCATTTACTAAAAGCTCGATTTTGAGAACTACAAAGGTCTAAATTATGATATGAGACATCCGTTGCAATCATCTCGATGACGCGGACCTATATTTGACTTGGAAACTTTGATTTGAATACTTTTAGAATAGTTAAATTATAAAATACTATTAAGTAACCTAGATTAGGCTGATCAATGGATGATTAGGCCTTAGATACATATTATATGTATCAAATGTGAGACGATCTAGGGGATTAGAAGAATAGATCTCATGTGATTGTTAAGAAAAGTGATCTTGACAGTTGATCTAATCAGGTGCCTTAGGATTGGCTGATCAAAGAGTGACCTGACAGTCAAATGGGAGCGTAATCATGGAGATACTTGTAAATCCTAATCAAACATAGTGAGTAGATGGATCATAATTAATATGATTGGAATTAATGATCAGATGGTGATTATAAGTGATAAAGAGCGATCCAACGGTTATATCGCCTTCAAATTTCATAAGATGAAAGAGATTGGACATTAATTGAATAAATCATTACATAGATTGATGATCAAAGATGGCAGATGATGGTCTAGATATTAGAAAGACCAACATCTAGCTCGGGATTGCCCTAATAGAGGGTTAATCAGATGATCTGAGCTGTTAATTTAGGATTAATTCCCAGATCAAGGAAGTTATCATTTGGATTTGTTTATTTTGAGATGTGAGAACACCAAGTAATTGATGACTTATGATGTGACAGGTACGTCAGAGCGCACGATGTGATATAGCTTATGTGCCTGATTGTAGTACCGCATTTTGAGGTAAGTGATTACATTTGAGATTTTTTCATGATTTCTTAAATCATGATGTATTACTTAAGAACTTTGAAGTATGGATTTTATACCCTACTATATTTGCATGAGATTACTTTTTAGCGTGTATTGCCACTATGTTTGTTGCTCCGCTTGTACATGACTTATACACTACTTCTTAATACATTTTGTGTGGCATTGATTTGGATTATTTGAAGATGTTATACATTGATTTTCGATGCATGGTGTTGATATATTGAATTACTCTTTCTCAATTTGGTTTTATCAAGAATGATTTTGCACAGATTTTGAATCTTAATATTGCCGTGAGTGTAGTTGAGATACTCAACGGGCTTGGTTGTGTCATGAGTGTAGTTGAGACACTCATCGGGTTTGATATTGCCATGAGCATAGTTGAGACACTTATTGGGCTTGATTGTGAAGTGAGTGTAGTTGAGACACTCATCGAGCTTGATAGTTCCGTGAGTGTAGTTAAGACACTCATCAGGCTTGATTGTGCAAAGGGCACTATTTATTATGACATGCATTTATATTATGATGTGGACATGTGTTTTTATTGCTTTTGGTGGATGCATATCCATGCATTTCTTATGCCTCACATGCCATGATGATTAGTTCTGATATCGACTTGCTCAGATTTATGATTTTCATGTGTTATTCATTATGGATGTCTGATGATTTGACGTGCCTTGTACATGTTTTATCTTATGAGATTCTCCACGACATTAATACTTCACATCACATGATTTTATTATTCTTTTATTGAATGTGATCCTTTACAAGCGATAACATGGTGAGGCATTGGTTTATTTTACAATGCCTTAGATTTGGACTACGATAGTGCTAAGGGAAAACAGGTGGAGCAGTGTTGATTGAGCTAGGGCCTCGAGGACCATCTGTCTTTTTGTACTTCAGAGACTAATTGTGTATGTCTCTTACACTTGTGATTAGACTTTTAGGCTGTACATGGATGTTGATATTTTGGATAGATTGGACCCACACTTTGTATAGTGTACCTTTACTTGCCAATGTGGTGATCATGGATGGACGCTGGGGTATTTTGAACATGTTATTATTATTGTCTTTTCATGATTGTGTTTGATTTGTCGTGGTTTTAGATTGAACATGCTCAGGATATCAATGATTTGATATTTGTTTACTATTGTGGTTTTGGGAGATTTGGATGACCCTCGAGGTCCAGCCTATTTTATAAAACAAATTATTATTATTATTATTATTATTATTATATGTAATTGGAAAAAAATTTAGAAAACCCGGGGTGTCACATGACCTCATTAGTTACAAAATATGGGAAATTGTAGTCAAACAGCATAGGAAATTACCTTTTCTTGGAAACTACTTTTAGTCATTAATCAATCAAATTATCACTTATTGCAAAAATGTCTACCTATGCTGAGATGAATGTTCTCAAGCTATTAAAATATTCATGTGGCATGAACAAGATCAAATTTGGGCATTTTTAGCACTTGAGAAATCTAAGATTTTTTTTTTTTCTCTATTTCTTCCTTTCTATGTATCTCCTAAGAATTCCTTAGAGTATTGAGACTTCCAACCTATAGTTCTAAGGAGATGAATCTCTTGTATCCTTAGAGTGGTGAGTTGGGTTTTTATCCTAACTTTCATCTGGTATCATAGCACGGTTGTGATAACTTTTTGAGCATGTCATGTGAATGCTTCAAAAAGAGATGTTCTTGATCTAGAGATGGATGGTTTAAGGAGACAAATTGAACTACTCCATGAACATTTGTAGTATGAACACAAGGACAACCATGTTGATTGGGGAGATGAAGAGTTAGATTGTGACGACCCGGGTTTTCTCATGCATTTTTAAATGCAATATCTAATTTCCTAAGGCGGGATGCATCCCTATTTGAAAACCATTCTATAAAAACCATGCAATGAAACAGAAAACCTTTAGTTTTAAACTCATTTTTTGAAAACCCCGAGTGTCATTTGCCTTCACAACAACCCAAGTATTTTTTTGAAAAACTTCATAAATCATAAATATTTTTCCCCAGGTCTTTCCAAATACAAAGACACAGCCCAACTGTAATTAAATACAACTTCATGTCCAAAGGGTTCAGAGTTTACTTACATGTATAATTTTCTTCTTTTTGATTCACTTGCTCGTAGCACTAATATCTCCTGAGACGTCTTCTATTTATGAGTGGACCTATCCTGAAAAATGTTAAGGATAGGGTGAGTATATACTATACTCAGTAGGAGTCTATCACTACTAGTTTTATAATGCATGCGATGTTTTAAAATCATATGCTCTTTCCAAAACATGTGCATGTCTGAATACTCAAGTTCAACATCGACATCAAAATCCATTGTCAAACTGAAATACTAACGACTTAAAGGATCATATAATCCAAGATCGAAAGTATCATATACATATATATATCGTAGCATTATTATATGCATAAAATGCTTCATGGAATCCAACTCATGGATCTCTAGTATGGTATGGTCGACCACCCTCATATCATGCCATATGCAATGCACATAAATCATCAAACCATAGGGTCCACTATGCCCACGACCTCCTCGTCGTGTGGCCCCCGGGTACCTGAGGGCACTCGGTCATAGCCTCCATGGGGCTTATGACACGTCGACCCAGTGCCGTGACACCAGTGGTAGCCCCTTGTACCACATGCAGTCGACGTAGGGACTTGCCTCTTTTTGGGCGTGGTACCAATCCACCTATTAGTGGTAGAGGCCAGGTGGCCAACACAGACCCCTCGGCATAGCACCCACGGGCTTACTAGCCCAAATCACATAAGATCAAATAAGCCAAAAACTCTTTTCAAAACATGTCCTCTTTGGGTCCCTCACAACTGCTTGGCCTTTGGCACTCTAGCATCTTTTGGCAACACTCAAGGACATGCAATCTTTGCAAGTACTTAAATCATGCAATGTATGCACTTGTTTGTAAAACATATGTATGCATAATGTATATGCAATCATTTACAAAACATGGCTATGTACAAAACATTTATCATGCATACTGAATTAAGTCATGCAAATCAAGTCATATATTTAAAACATATGTTCTCAAAACAATAATAGTTCTTTTAAAAGAATCTAATAGTGATAGAGCACCTACCTGGCTAGGTCGCGCTAACCCTTTTGTCCTCGGACGCTCCTGATCATGGTTTGGGGAATCAAGGTTAGTTTGACCTATCTTTTATAGGTTTTAGAGTAATTGTTCTTTTTACTTAGGCATTAAGGGTCCATACCTATGCCTATGGGTGTCCTAAGGTCCTAATTGGGCTTTGGTTTCCTTAGTTTTCCAACGTTCTAGTGGCCACGCGCCACCATCCTATTCTAAGGGTCATGCCCACCTCTGATTGGGCCTTGATCAAAGATTTTATAGTTTGGATGTGTCCGCGTCATCGTCACGGACACAACGCCTTTTGCGGTGCCTCAATCGGAGCTCTAGATCTCAAGTTATAAGCGTTTTAGTGTCGTATGTACATAGAGCCTTAAAGATAAAAAAAAGGGAATGTTAGGGTGCTGCGCGTCTGCAACGTGCGCCCCAGCTTCCTTAAGTAACCAAAAGTCGACGTGCTGCTAGCGCGCTGCGCGTCTGCGGCGTGTGCCTCAGCGGACGCGTCTGCAGACGCGCGGCACTCCTCAGCCCGTCTTCCTCTTTAGCTGGCGCGTCTACGGACGCGCCCGTTGGTTTCCTCTCAGACGCGTTCGACGCGTCTCGTCTAGAGTGGGGCGTTTCCATCGTTGGGGGACCGGGGCGTCCTTGGGATGCGCTAGTTCATCCTTGAGGAACCAGTGCGGCCCTGGGGATGTCCCAGGGTCCTTGGTGGCTCCCTAGAGGCCTATTCTCCATGGATTTTTATGCAAAAACCTAGGGAAACTGAGCCTAGGACTATGGGTGAGATGGGTTTGGAGAGTTTTTGAGCGTACTTGCTTCGTGGCTGGTTTTCTCTCCACGTTTTCCCCTCTTGGTCACTGATCCACAATGGGTTTTCTTCAGCGTTTTGGGCTGCCATTAGAGGCACCCAAGAGCTCTATTTATAGATCTAAGAGAGGGTTCTGGAGGGGGCTCTCACCGCCTTTGAATGGCGGTGGAGAAACCTCCAGAATGGCGGTGATTTCTCCTCCAATCACCGCCGTTCTAGAACCCTCTAGAGGTTGAAGATGACAGGGTGCCTGTATCAAAACAGGCCCCTGTGTTTTTCAGGTTAAGTCGTTTTTGTAAAATTTATAGTTTTGCCCCTGAACTTCAAAGAGCCATATCTTGCTTATTTTAACTCCGTTTTGGGTGATTTTGGTCTCGTTGGATTCCTTTTTCTGAGACGCATCTAATGGAACCATTTTTAGGACCAAATTCCTTGGTTTAGTCAAGGAAACTAGTGAAATGACCAAAATTCCCTTATCTTTAAAACTGAACTTTTCATGGGATTTTAATATTACAAAAATTGGGGTCATTACACAAATGATCATTCCTCTAGCAGTTCTCCAACAATCATAGTCCCTTTTCTACAAGAAGTCATGATTTTGATAACAAATCATCATCACACAATCATACTCCTAGGAGGTATTGTGATTTTCATTTTTCTAATGTCAAGGTGAAGGTTTCAGATTTGAAGGGGAAATGCAAACCAATGAGTTCTTAGATAGGTTTCATATAGTTGAACATGTCTTTGAATTGAAAGAGTTTTCGAAGGATGTTAACGTGAAGTAGCTAGCCTTTAAACTCAAAAAATATGCTTCTTTATGCTGGGAAACTTTGAATAATCAAAGGACACATCATGGGAAGAAATTAAAGAGGGCATTCTTACTTGAAAATTTCCATATGGATATATTTCTAAAAATTTAGAGTTTATAGTAAGAAAATATGGGGATTGAGGAGTATATCATTGAGTTTGAACACCTTATGTTTATGATATGGTGGAACTGAAGGAGCAAACCAAGGAACAAAATTTGGGTACTTGTCTTCCAATAATGTAAGGAAGCTTGCTTTGATTGTAGAAAGGCAACAAAAAGAGGTCCAAAACAGAGGCATTTTCAGATCTAGTAGTAGGGGAAATTCTTCCAATTAAGGAATCATTTCTTCTTCTAAGCCATTGCCTATGCAAAATCCCAAAAGTTTTAATCCAAGGGTGATGTCAAGCAACCTGGTCCCCAAATTCAGGATCAAGGAAATGTTTCAATTCCATGATATGGACATATTGCTTTGGAATGTCCAAACCTCAAGGTGATAGCACTAGTAAAGGAAGATCCTAAACTAAAAGATGAAGAGGAATCCTAGAATTACTATGATAAGGATGAAGATATCACTTATGCTAATCAGTGTGATCTATTGGTGGTGCAAAGAAGTCCGAGTGTTATCCATAAAGATGATGATGGCTAGCTTGGCTAGACCATCTTTCATATCAATTGCCCAAGGTGTGTGAGATTGTCATTGATAGTGGTGCCTGTGAGAATTTTGCGTCCACTAAAATGGTGAACAAAATAAAGTTAAAAATATAGCCTCATCCATAGCTTACATACCTAAGTTGATGGACAAGGGACACTAAATCAAGGGAACTTGAAAATGCCTTAGTTTTGTCACTATTGGTAAAAGGTATAAAGATGAGGTTTGGTGTAATGTAATTCCTAAGGATGCTTGTCGTTTGCTATTGGATAAACCTTGCCAATATCATAGAGAGTCTAACATGATGGTTTGGTTATAAAAATACACATTCTTTTGTTATCAATGGTAACAGAAAATCATTTTAGCACCATTAAAATGAGAGATTGATGTTATAAGATCTAGGATGATCCATTTGAGTAGCAAGCATGAACTTGATTAGTTTGTTGAAATCGTAAATGTGGCATGCTTCATTGATTTGATGGATGATGGTTATGGTGAAAATGTGCATCCCTTAATTGTACAACCTTTACTTTCTAAATATCGAGATGTTTACCCAGAAGAGATACTTCATGGCTTATATCCTACAAACACTATTCAACATTGTAATAATTTTATCCTTGGTGCCATGCTTCTTAATGAAACTACATACAAAATGAGTCTATAGAGCATGAAGAACTGAAAAGGCAAGTATATGAGTTGATTACTGAGGATCTGGTTTGAGAAAGCAAGAGTTATTTAACATTACCTGTTCTTCTTGTGCCACAATAGGATGTGACATGGAGGATGTGCATTCATAGTAGATAGTCGAACAAGATTATCATCAATTACCATTTTCCCATCCCTCACTTTTGATGATATACTAGATTAGCTCCATGGTGCTACGACCTATGTAGTCTTAGGCGGACTAGTCGCTAGTCGCAAAAAGGCACAGCCTTATGACTCAACTAAGGCTAGGTGTAGAAGGTTTAGGGTGTAGTATGATTAGGCATGCCTAGTCACATGATTTTCTCTCATTTGTACTTTCTGTGCCCCCCCACTCTAGGTGCACTGTAAGTGATATAAAACCCTATTTTTTCTTTTATTATTCTTCTTTTTCTTCCCAGACTTCCTTTCTTCTTTTGGAGACCATGCTCATCTACCAATGGCAATTGAAGCCTTCTTGAAGTGATTAAAGTTTAGAAATTTAAGTTTTTTGCTAGGTATTTATCTATTATTTGTTTTCTGAAAAAATTGGTAAAAGCAGTGCCATTTTTTCATTTTTAATGATCAATGGTTGTTTTTTTTTTGTCTAAAATGTCAACATATCTACACTCTAATGCTAAACGAAAAGTCCATTTCCATTTGTTTTCATAGATTTAATATAGTATTCACTATTTTTTTAGTTTCCTATTTTTTTTTTTTACTAAAAATGCAATATATAAATAATTTTCTCTCTATTTTTTTTTAATAATAGAATGTATCCATAGGTTTGCATTATATGGCTAAAACCAACATTTCCATGGTATTGTTTCATGTTTTTTTCTTTTTAACCTCTTTTTTCTTTCTTTTTGTTGTTGTTACTTTTCAATGAAAACAATAAAATACAGTATATATTTGGGTTTTTTTGTTCATTTTTGTAATAAATGTGTAAATGTTTCCATTATAATACTAAAATTGACAATCCTATATCAATGTTTTCATAATTTGTATTTAAAAAAACAATTTGGTTACTTTCTTGTAAAATTCATGAAATATACTACTGTTTTTTGTTGTTGTTGTTGTTAATTTCAGTAGTAATATTAAAAAAAATCACTCTAATGCTAAAAAATGACAATTCCACATCATCCCTTTCATAATTTATGTTGTTTGTACTGTTTTCATTACTTCTTGTAAAATTCATGAAATACACTACTGTTTTCTTTTGTTAATTTCAGCTGTAATAGTAAAAAGTCATTCTAATGCTAAAAAATGACAATTCCACATCATCCTTTTCATAATTTGTATGTTTTTTTTTTTATTACTATTTTTATATATTTTTTGTTACTTTCTTGTAAAATTCATGAAATACACTATTGGTTTTTTAGTTAATTTTAGTAGTAATAGTAAAAAAATCATTCTAATGCTAAAAATGACAATTCCACATCATCCTTTTCATAATTTGTATTTTTATACTATTTTTTGTTTTTTACTTTCTTGCAAAATTCATGAAATACATTTTTTGTTGTTGTTAATTTCAGTAGTAATAGTAAAAAAGTCATTCTAATGCTAAGAAATGACAATTCCACATCATCTTTTTCATACCTTGTATGTTTCTTTTACTATTTTTTTTATTTTCTTCTAAAATTCATGAAGTATAGTCTATTTCTTACATTCCTACATAACAAAAGAAACAAATTGTATTCTTTTCATTCTAATGCTAACAAGTGATAAATCCACAACATATTTTTCATATTATCTATGTTTCTTTTAACTGTTTTTTACTTTGTCAATTTCTTATGTTTGTTAACTTTGTTTACAATGTTCAAGTCAACTTAGGTTTCCATTCCACAATACATAGATTATAATACATCTTCTTCAAGGGGTTCCGACAATGCATCATCAAAATCAACAAATCTTGGATGGGAATATAGAGAGGCAAGGGATTCAACTAACAAAAATTTAGTTTGGTGCAAGCTTTGTGGCAATAGGTATATTGGTGGAATATTTAGATTGAAACAACATTTGACAGGCAGTCACAGAAATGAAAAACTATGCTCTCAAGTCACTCCTAACATATTTAAGAAGATATTATATTATATGAATGAATCAAAGAAGAAGCAAGAGAATAGAGAGAGAATAATAAAGGAGATGGAGAGACTAGACAATTTATTTGGCTGGCACAATGATGATGATGATGACGAGGTGGAGGAGATTGATAGTACTAGGGCTAGTGGTATTTCCATTGGAAGGAAGAAGCACAAGGGAAAGGCACTCAAGCAACAAACAACAAAGGGGCCTATTGACTATCCTTTTGCTTGTTGTCATTCCTTTTAGATCATGTTAGAGGCAATTGCGCAACATGTTCTAGGTATATATCTTATACTTTAAATAATTAATAGTTTAGTACTTTCTTTAGCCTTTTACCTATTTTTAAATTCCTATAATCTTATGTGACTATAGTTTCAAGGCATTCTCGTTTCACAAGTTGAGGTTACGTCTTCTTCAGAAGCAAGTAGATAAGACAAAAGAATACATAGAATAGTATAAAGCTGATTGGATTAGGTATGTGCTCAGTGTTCTTTTTTGCACCCTCATATATTCCTCTCAACTCAAGGCAACACCAAAGTGACTGAATGACTTACAAGAAATTTTATTTACGCTTTTAAGGTATCGATGCTCTATTATGTCGGATTGGTGGACTGATGGCAAGGGTCGTACCCTTGTCGACTTTCTAGTGAACTGTTCAACCGTAACAGTTTTTTTAAAATCTATTGACGGATCTGCGCATATCAAGAGCGCAAACTTAATACTTGATATGTTGAAGAAGGTCATTGAAGAAGTTGGGGAGAACAATGCAGTTCAGGTAATTATTTAAGTTTATATCTATAATCTATCAAGTATTTTAACTTGTTTATGATGCAAGTTCACCCTATATAATATTACATTTTTTTATGTTTTAGGTCATAACTGACAATGCCTCTAACTACGTGGCTGCAGGAAGGGAGTTGATGGTGAGGAGGCTACATTTGTATTGACCACTTGTGTGACTCATTGCAGAGATATGATGTTAAAGGACAGAGGCAAATTGCCACTTGTGAAGAAAACTGTGGTAGAAGCTAGGGCGATGATAGTTTTATATCTTGCCACATACATGTACTTCATGTTATGAGAAGATTTACAAAGAAAAAAGATTTAGACAGACCTGTAGTTATGTGTTTCGTCACTAACTTCTTGAGCTTAGAAAGCATTAACAACTTGAAGTCAGAGTTGAGGGCAATGTTCCACTATTCGGAGTGGATAAACAATAAATGACTGAAAAGGCTTAAAGGTAAAGATCTGAAAAGATTATGTCTCGTACCAGCTTCTAGAACTATATCCTCTTTTGTTTGAAGATTATGACTCCACTTGTAAAGGTTTTGATGGTGGTGGACAATGAGGAGAAGTTGACGATGGGATATATCTTTGAGGCTATAGTCAAGGCTAAAGAAAAGATTCAAGCCAATCTAGCAAGGCATAAGCATCAGGCCACTCATATTTGGGTGATGATAAACAATAGATGGAGTTCTCAGCTTCACTAGCCTTTGCATGTAGCGAGATATTACCTCAACCAATTCTTCTACTATGACCATGACATTGAAATTTAGTGCAATAGTGAAATAAAGAATGGTCTAATGCATGCCATCTTATCTTGATAGTAGATGGGATATCCATTTATAGACATGCTAGAGGCTTGTTTGGCAATGATCTGGCAATGCGCATGAGAAAAATCCTAACCTCTTATAAGTGTTTTATTTATTCTATGTTTTAAGTTTTAACTTCTAAATTTTATTTTATAATATAATAATATAATTTATTTTTTAACTTTAATTTTCTTCAACTTTTGTAGGTGAGTGGTGGATTAACTTTGGGTTGAAGCCCCACATCTTCAAACATTTGCCATTAAGGTCCTCTCCCAGATATGCAGTGCATCTCCTTGCAAATGCAACTGGAGTGTCATCTAGAACGTAAGCTACTTAGATATTAAGATTTAAAACTTATTAGTTATTAGTAATTTAGTATACATTCATTGTATTCTAAATTTGTAATTACTTTTTCTTTTCAGATCTACACTAAGAAGAGAAATAGGCTACACATTAAGATATTGAACAATTTAGTATATGTTCAATACAATCAACACCTTCATCGTCGACATGAAGATCATTTGAAAATGCAAACGTATACAGATCTTCTTTTATTACTAGAGGTTGATGAAAGTGATAAGTGGATTGTTCAAGAAGATACTGGAGATGATTTGGCTCATCCAGATGATGACCTCACTAAGTTAGATGTTGAGATCACTAAAAGATCAAGTGAATGTGATGCTCCATCTATTTCTCATTCTCAAGCTTATCAAGAACCAAATGATGATATTGGAGAAGAGAAGGATGATGAGGAGACTAAGGAGGAGGATATCTACATCTCTCAAGGAGATGATTCTAATGACAATCTTGATCTTCCTAATGAGGAAGAGGTGTAGGAACATGACTCTTAAGTTTTAGTAGTTAACTCTAACATTTGCTTTACTTCATTTATGTAATTGTTGTTTAATTGTTTATAGTTCATGGATTTACAGGAAGATGATGTCGATGATGATGAGGCCACAACAGATTGAGGGAGTGGCAGGGACTAGGAAGAGTAGTATTATGACTATCATTGTATTTGTATGTTTCTTAACTTACTTCTTTGTATATGATTGTTTGATTTAACCTTAGATTGTTGTTGTTGTTGACAAGTATTTATGCATATCTTTATATTTCTATGTTTTCTTATTTTTGGGATTTATTTTTAATTTTTTTCTTTTTAAAAATTTTAAAATACTTAATTTTGCGCCTTAACACCCAGTCGTGGGACTAAGGGCACCATCCCTCTAGATGCAAGTCGCACTCCTTGCGCCTAGGTACGCCTTGCTCCTGCAATTACATAGGCTACCACCTTCTCAAAGATTGATCTTTGTAATGGATGCCATCAAATTTGAATGAAGCTAAGTAATGAAGATAGCTTGCAAAACTTGAGATGGACTCTATGAGTGGTTGGTTATGTCCTTAGGCTTATCTAATGCTGCTAGCACTTTTATGTGTTTGATGAGTCATGTATTTAAGCCTTTCAATGGGAAATTTGTTGGTTTCTATTTTATTGACATGCTGGTGTATAGCAAGGATTAGGAGCACTTCAATCATCTTTAGTAAGTAATATAGACTTTGTGGGAACAAAAGCTGTTTGGAACTCGAAGAAATTCAAATTCTTCACTAATAGTCTTATCTTTTTTGGCCATGTTGTCTTAGTTGATGGAGTAAAATAGATCCTAGTAAGGTGGATGCCATTCTTAGTTGGCTTGTTCCTCAATCTCCTCATGACATCAGAAGCTTTCATGGCCTTGCTTCTTTTTACTCAAGGTTTATTAAAAATTTCAGCACCATCATTGATCCTATTACTGAATGTGTAAAGGGTGGTAGTTTCAAGTGGGCATAGGAAGTGGAAAGGAGTGTTAAAGTCATCAAGTACAAGGTACCCAATGTGCATATTCTCTTTTTACCAAAATTTAGTTGTATCTTCAACATTGAATGTGATGCTTCTAACGTGGGGATTGGTGCAATCCTCAACTAAGAGGGAAAACCAATTGCCTTTTTCAAAAAAAAAACTCAATGATTCTGGTAGAAAGTACTCCACTTATCATAAGAATTTCAATACAATTGTAAGGGTGTTAGAATATTGGAGCCAATACTTGCTTCCACAACCATTTGTGCTTTTCTCATATCATGAAGCTCTATGATTTCTCTAGAGCCAACAAATGCTATGTAGAAGGCATGCACTTGAGTATAATATATCCAATCTTTTAGTTTTGTGCTAAAGCACAAATCTAGACCTTAGAATGTGGTTGATGATGCCTTGAGCAAAAGACACTCTTTGTTGACTATTTTAAAAGCCAAAGTTGTTTTTTTGAAAATAGTTAAAGAGCACCATGCACGTGACTCTTGTTTCGATCATATTTGGAGCAAATGTGAGCGTGGCCCTTTTAAGAAATTTCTAATGGAAGATGGGTTTCTCTTCAGGAGGAATATCTTATGCATTCTTGAATGTTCCCTTGAAAAAGTAATTATCTTTGAAGCTCATGACGGGGCCTACTTGATATTTTGGGAGAGATAAAACTATTGCTTTTGTGAAGGAAAAGTTCTTTTGGTTGAGAATGATGAAGGATATTTCTAGACATGTGCCATGATGCAAAACGTATCATTGGACGAAAAGTCATTATCAAAACACAGGTTTATATACTCCACTGTCTATTCCCACCTCTCCTTGGGAAAAGGTGAGCATAGATTTTGTTGTTGGACTAGTGAAAACACAAAGTAGTAAAGATTCAATTGGTGGTTGTTGATTGTTTTTTTAAGATGACACATTTTATAGCCCACACTAAGACTATTGATGCTTCACCTATGGATAACTTATACTTCAAAGAAGTTCTTAGACTCCATGGTATTTGTGATACCATTACTTTGGATCAAGATGCCAAATTTATAACTCATTTATGTTGAACTTTACTGAAAAACCTTGAAACTTAGTAGAAATTTAGTTCATCGTATCATCCACAAACCAATGGGCAAATTGAAGTTGTAAATAGGAGTTTGGGAAATATGTTATGAAACTTTGTGGCAAAGGACATTTGCCAATGGGATTTGTTGTTAGCTCAAGCCAAATTTACTTTCAACTATTCCTATGGGCAAACTACAAGTTATAGTTGTTTTCTGTTTATGGAAAGAATCCCTTGAGGATTTAGCACCTCTTCCAATTGCCAACAATTTTAGTGGAGATGATGAAGAGCAAAGAAACTAAGAAGTTGCATGAGCAGATCCAAGCCAAAATTCAAAAGCAAAATGAGAAGTAAAGGCTCAAGCTAACAAGCAAAAAAAATCTAATGAGTTTGAAGAAGGTGATTTAGTCAGCTACACCTTAAGAAGAAAATATTTCCTCGAGGACAACATTCTAAGCTCAAAACAAGTGCGGCAGTTCCTTTCAAGATTTTGAAGGAAATTGATAATAATGCTTACAAAGTTGATGTACCTGTAGAGTTTGAAGTTTCAGAGACTTTCAATATAGTTGATCTATAACTGTACAAAGCAGAGGATAGTGAAGACAACTTGGGGATGAGATCTTTCCAAATAGGGGAGAATGATATGGAAGTGTCTCTACTTTAGATTGCTGGTTTTGGATTATAAAAGCACAACATTGGCCATCTTAATGTGGATGTCTCAGATCAACCTAAATTGAACATCTCATATCAACCTGAAGTGGACATCTAAGTTCAACTAGAGTGGAGGCCCTATGGTCCAAACTCCAATGCTCTCTTGATCTTTCCCCTAGTAAAAAACATGTTGGAGATTGGTCATGTCCTCATTAATAGCAGTCAATATTAATTTGGGAAATTGCAGTCAAACAGTGTGGTAAACTACCTTGTTTTGCTATTAATAATTAATCAGTCAAAGTTATCACTCAATGCAAAAAAGTCTACCTATGCTGAGAGGGATGTTCTCAGGCTATTTAAATAGTCATTTGGTAGGAACAAAATTACTTTTGGGCATTTTTAGTACTTGGAAATGTAAGAATTTCTGTTTTTATCTGTTTCTACCTCTCTATATTTCCCAGAAATTCCCTAGAGTGTAAGGTAGTGGAAGCTAGGTTTTTATCCTAACCTTTCATCAGGTATCACTTTTGGGTGGAGATTGAAAAGGTTTTGGCTGGAGTTTATGGCTTTTTAGCTAGAGTTGGAAGATTGTGGCTAGACGAGTATGTACACTAAGCAACAATCAAAAGAGATACATGAGTTGGTTTTAGTAGAAAATCAAGCTGTATGCAACAGTCTTTCAATCGATCTTCTTCTTCTTCTTGGTGAATATGGAAGCAAGATTCATGGGATATTAAAGGTACGATAGAGAGATTGAAGTTCCGAAGAGAGATGGAAGGTACCCATCTTCGTTTGGTGAAGTTTTTTCCACGGAAAAGTTCAAGTTTTTACTCGTACAATAGAACCTAGATGGTTCGTTCCTAAATATCACAAAAGGGCCCAATTGTTCATTATGGTCAAGACTGATAATGAAAAAAAAAACAGAGATCTGAAGCTTCTAGATGATCAGATGCATGTCTGTGATTGATAGAATGTGAGAATCCGACCAATCAGATATGAGAATTTGATCAAGCAGAAGCATCAAATCCGATCAATCAGAAATGCCAGATATGTTGACAGGAAGCAATGCATCTATATATCCAAAGCATCAAATCTTTGTTTTCTGGATGTGCCTGCATCTCGAATCGGAAGCCTAGGATGTGGATTTGGTGCTTCTAGCCTAGTGGATGCGAATCTGGCAACTTTGGGCTACATTCAAGATCAATAACGCGCACATGGTGGAGACCACTTGGGACCTATCCTAGACAAAACACTTGGGACTTGTCCTAGACAAAGTGGATTACTAGTGTTTTACACAATTGCCCAATGGAGAATACTTGGGCCTCTCCTAGACAATGTGGCTTTGCTAATTCCTTGCAGACATGTCCCGTATGGTGGAGAATGCTTGGAAACTGTCCTAGACAAAAACTCTTGGGACTTATCCTATACAATGAGTATTTATTAATTCTCGGAAGAAATTTACGACACTACCCTCAAGTTGGCTGAAATCTCATTTAAGGACAAATTTTCAAAAGTATAACATAAGGTCCCAATATTTGCCTAAATGTACCTTCACAAGGGCTTTTTTTTTTTTTTAACAGTCCGTTAAAATCACTTAGGATGCAATTGACAATGCTTATAATGTGCATAGTGAGCATAAGCGTTTATTATAAGCGGGGTGTTAATAAACCTGCGTTTGGTAACAATTTATATGCCCAATAATCGCTTACCAGAAGCGCTTTTAATTAATGCTTTTTCAGCATCACTTATTAGACTCCGTAAGAATTTTTCTCTCCTTTTCTTTCGACCAAACTGCAGCAACCGGAAGAAATTGATATCGCAGTATAGATTTGCGAGCAACGGCTCTACTCCTCTCGGGTATTTCTCACAACGGCTCCATTCCTCCATGTCTTCTCCAAGCAAACGTCGAGAGATGAACTCAGAAGATGCTGAAGGATAAGAGTGCAACTATCAGATGCCTATCCGTATAAATCTCCATCAATAGGCTTTGTTAATAAGGTCTAGCATCCAAAGGTTGTCAGTCAGACCTGGGCCCCATGTTAGATCTGGTGAACGTTTTTTGAAAATTTCCTCCACAGCTACTTTTGTATTCTAATCCACTGGATCCATTGAATGGGAGAAGCTGCAGCTCTAATGATGTGCGATCTAGCCGATCTTTAGCTGCTTCCGAATCTTTTAACCCTCTGCATATTTACATGTTTTTTCAACGCTCCAAGTAAGGGATAAAAAAAGACCCAACTCTGCACAAGGCTTATTTATGGAAAGCCAAGCCCTTCCATGTATATAGATCAGATTCTGTGCTCAAAAAAAGAAGAAAAATAAAATAACGTTGATTTCATAGTTATGCACATGATGATAAAGGGATGTCAAATGGGGATGCCATTCACTGTGTCTTTGTAGTGATCGAATTAATCAACGGACCTGATATGGATCAATCCATCTAGCATTTATCAGCACAATCTTACACTGTTTCATTAAGTCCTGCCCTCTAATGGAGCATGGCTCCTTAGATTTGTTACACCAATACAGTTATGATAGGAAATTTATCCAGTGTTTGTGACCTTACTGGAGCAAATTAATGGGCTCTTATTAGGGTCAATTTTCAGGTTTGGTTGTTTTGACACCAGATATGGTCGTATGAGTCTGTGTGACTAGTTCTTGTATAAATGCTCCCTGATCTACAATGAAAATCTTTTCACACCATTACTTTATGTACTTACTATTGGAGGATAATGCAAAATTAAGAGTTTTGATGAATCTGTCATCTAAGTTTATTAGGATAAGATTATATGAATTTTTTAACTGATGTTTTCAGGTTGGGATTTGATGTTTTTGTAAAATAAAAGAGAGAAGTTGATATGATCAAAGGAGAACAACAAAAACAAAGTATGTGTCTTTCAGTTTATGGGATTTTACTTTAATATTTAGCGAGTGTTGCAGTTCCTAGTGTTTTTATTCCATGTTTTACTTTTTCATCCCACTTGATAATGTACTCTCTCTTCTTAGTTTGGCGAAAGCATTCATATGGTTATCAATTTGTAATTGTGATACTAATGTTAGCATTTGTATGGTATACAACTATATTTTTCAGATGATAGAAACTGATACTAGGACATTAGCATGATTCTTTTACTAAGACAAATTGCTCCTATAGATGACTGCTTGAGATCAGCAAGCCCATTGGACCAAATTTGAGATAGATTTGTATATCAGTTTGATGTTCAAAGACGTTAGGAAGGGAAGTTTTCATACAGGAGTTTTTTAGGCCCTAACTCAAAATGGATCTACTGTGAATTTGTGTAGCAAGGCGGGGGAAACCATACAAGCTTGACCCAATGAAAACATGCTGATTGGGTTAAGAAACAAGTATAATCCATTTAAGACGCTTTTGAACAACACCAGATTTGGATGGGATCCTATCCTACATACTATTACTGCAGACTCAGACAATGTATGGGACAAATACATTAAGGTGATTGGTTGGAATTTTTTGTTTTATGTTGCAAATGGTAAATGTTTAATTAACTGGTCTAACATTTTTCACCATCCAGGAGAACAAAGGGGCTAAAATATTTAGAACTGAAGGACGTTATTGGTTTGGCTACTTGGGAGATTTATTTGGTGATACCATTGCACTTGGGGTGTGAGCATTTGTTAACATAGAAGAACCCCATCGCTTCTCCTATTGCAGAGGAAACTAGAATAAAGTTTGCTAAGATTCAAATGGCTAATGACATTTGAAAACCCATCCTTTCACTTCATGAGAGAATTTAGGTAGGATCCAACTCCTTAAGCAATTCATAGGCATGCATCAAAGAAGAGGAAAGATGTTAGAGAGTTGGCAAAAGCTAGAATAGCAGCCACCTCAAGTGTAGTGACATCATCATTCACCCATCCAACTCTTCCCTCTGATCATTTTGAGCTAGGAATAGGCATGAGAATTTTGCAAAGCATGGAAAGATTGCATAAATCCTTGTGGATCAAAGTAAGGAAAAAGATGGAGGGTGAAAACTGGAGGAGGTCATTCATCTGTGTCACATCTCAACATGGGTGGATGCTAGAAGAGTTTGAGCCAGAGGATGTCTATTGTTGATACTAGATAACTAGATAGAATAAAATATAATAGGGTCAATTAAAATAGTTCACCATTCTATGGATACAAAATGATTACCATAACAAAAATATAGCACTAAATTATATTAATGGCTCAACACTCATTTGATACAAAACAATTACCACCATAAAGAACTAAGGATAGAACTAGCTCACCACTTTCGGGATACATAATATTCACAACCTTAAAGATACATAATTAGGTGCCTGACCAGCTTAAATCCCTTCAAGAGATATATAAGGTGCAAAGAAAGTAGAGCATTCTCCACCTCTTTCAAAATAAAAATCCAAAATACTCTATATTGATTAATGCTATCAGGAGGTTTAAATAGATAGGAACAGCCCTCCCAAATAAGCAATTTACAAGACTATAGGCAACTTTATGTTATATAAGAGTTTCCTAGAGTAAGTAATAATCTCTAAACCTTAGGTACTTTCCCAACAAAATTTTTCTAAACTTGGGTGTTTCCCAAATATCACATTCTAAGCATGGATAGTTGTCTAAACCCATTACAGCAATTTCTATTCACACATTGTATAAATATGCAAGTTCCTAAATTTTCTAAAGTCCCTTACAAGAACTTTCCTTAATCTTGGCTAATTTAGAATATTGACTAGTCAACACACCTTGACCAAGCAAGGGTTCTTAGAAACATTTTGACCATATGGAATTAGGAATGTTTTAAGTGGACCATGAGACATCACCCATTGACTAATCTGAAAAGTCCACTTATGAGAATCCAAGACATCCATTGTCTTTAAATCCAAAATGTCCATCCATTGTGGATCTTGGATGCTTTATCGTTGATCTAAGACGTCTTTTCTCTATGATCAACTATGTTCATTCTTTGAAGACTCAAGAATCTAATCCAAAATCTAAGATGTCCAAAACACAATGATTAAAGAGGTTTTGATGATCATCTAAATCTATCATTGCTTGATCGTTCTTATCTTCTTTTGATCCACCATCAATCTTTGGAATTAGGGACACTCCTGCGTGAATCGTGCATAGATGACTGGAAATTATTCTAGCTATGATATTTGATGATTAGGATGGGTTATGTGTTTCTGTATGTTATGTTTCTTTGGAACAATTTGAATTTAAATGTGTTTCTATTTCTTAAGTTTCTTTAGGAGACTCTACATTTAGGTATAACTTGTAGTCATGTAGATTGGATATATTTTAAGTTTGGTTAGGACCCCACAACCCAACGTATGTGGTATCACTACCTTCTGGTATGCAATTCATAGGTGTCACATCTCAACATAGAGGATGGATGCTAGAAGAATTGGAAGAGGAGGATGTCTATCACCCACAAATGACTGGCAATTATCTAGCTATGATATTTGATGATGATCAAGGGTTGTGTGCTTTAGTGTGTTATGTTTCTTTAGAACAGTTTAAATTTAAGGATGTGTTTATTGTCTATTGAATTTCTTAGAGGACTTTAAACTCAGATGTAACTTTTAGTCATGTAGATTGACTCTATTTTAAGTTTGGTTGGGACCCCACAACTCGTACTATGGTAATACCTGATAAAGTGTGGGATCATTACCTTGAAGTAAGCAACTACCATTTGGTTGAAATGTAAACTTAGTTTCTTTTATTTCATCTTCACTTACCTTGTGCATAACTATTTTAGAAGCATCCAAGGTCTAGGCAATTTAGGCATGAAGGATGCCATTGTTGGGATGATCTATGCTCCTTATTTGATGAACTTAATGGTGGGAAGTTGATCGGTTGAATGAGCTAATGGAAATTAATAGTAAATTCAAAAGGCCATATAACAAGGACTTGGCCTGATTATTAGATTCTGTAGGCATAGATGCTCTCTTCACTTATTTTAATTTGCCGAAGATGCATGCTATTAGTATGTTAAGTTATAGACTTTTTCATTTAACTTGGGACGTTTGGATTATTCAATTTGCTTTTTAATGCTTTTATTTATAAAGAAAAATGAGATTAATCAATTTGATTTCTAATACTTTTATTTATAAAGCAGAGAGACTAGGAAAATGATTATTCAATTTGCTTTCTAATGCTTTTATTTATAAAGCCAAATGAGATTAATCAATATGCTTTCTAATACTTTTATTTATAAAGCAGAGAGACCAGGCAAACACATTTCCATAACACATAAACTTGTAACCACATAAACATATTTCTATAACACAACTGATATAGGTTACTAAACACTATTATGTTTTCAATAATAGATAAGCAAATATTATAAATAGTTTTTACCAAACAACAATGTTGTTTTCCATAACCAGATATCAGCTAAGTGTTTATTAGATAAGTACAAGTGTTGCCAATCACTACCTTATAGAATAGCTTCACATGGCATTGGTGTGAATTTTTAAAGGAGTAAAATGGTAATAAATTTAATGCTGTTTGGACTTCAAAATTATGACCATTGAATTTTAGCCCAAAAAAATTAATAGATGGAAGAATCTTATAGGCATGAAGTTTCTCAAGCAGCCTAATTAGGATAGGCCAAATAAGATGAATGCAATAGATCATCCAAAGGATGAGCCTAGCTAGGACTTCATGTTTTAGAACCTTTTCATGATGATGTCACTGCTAATGTTATTACATATATCCTTCTCAATGTATGTTATCAAACAATTATTCATCCATTGATCTCCTATTTCATTATGCAATCGACTTTTTACTATCTTTGTATATGAGAATGCCTTCTTAGCACTCGCAATAGCAACATGTAAAACTAATGATAGCATCCCTAGCAAATAGACTAATGAATACATGACATGTCTCTTTGTTTCACCATCTTTTTAGCATGACCATTTATCACTTTCACTTTTGAGGAGTCATTACTAGAGCACGTCTTAATAATGTAAGTCTCAAGCTAATTATCAAGTTCTAGAAGATCTGTTTCAGAAAACTCATTGGGATATAAAAGCCTACGAAGAGGATGAGGCTGAATTTGGGTTAAAGTAGGGGATTCAAATCAAGTCATGGCTCCAGTCCTACCCACCCACTTACTAAGAGAAATAGAATAAATCAAATGTTCAAGGCATAAGATAAGTCTAAACTTGGTAGACTTGTTTTTTGGTTTCTTGCCACAAATAAGATTCCTTTTAATATCTCGAGGAGTCCAAGTTGGAAAGAGATGATTGAGGATATATAAGTCTAAGATATGAGAAGGCTAAGGTAGAATTCGCTGATGAGAAATAGAAAAGGCAAGGAAAGAGTTCAAAGTATTTACATATACTTGGGATGGAGTATCCATTGTATATGAAGGCTGGATGAATATGAAGAACCAACTTTTGTTGAGTATTTTGGGTCCAGCATGGATATATCCAATTTTTTGTATGATTTTGATAATTTCAAAATAAGTCAAAATATAGAGAATGTTGGGGAGATTTTGTTGAAAGCATTGGAGGATGTTGGTCCCTCCAAAGTTGTCCAAATATGTATGGACAATGTCAGTATTTGCAAGAGTGCTACAGAGTATGCTTAATGAGTATAAATGCAATTTTTGATCTCCTTATGCCATGCATTCCTTGAATCTTGTTTTCAAGGGCTTCGTTAGAACCTTTGACTGGATGGAATGTGACTCATACCTCATCTAATAATTAAACAAATACACATATAAAAAGTCTCTTGCCATATTCAAATCCAAGTCAAAGTTGGAGTTGCAAAAAGTTTGCAACCCACTATACCACATTGAAGAGGCTACTTGATATAAAGAAGGAACTACAAGTTTGTGTATATGATGATTCATGGGATCAATGGTTGGAAAAATCCAAGGGTGCAAAGATACAGGAAGATCGGGCAAAGGTGAAAATTCTCCTAAATTTAGAGTATTAGAAGGTAAACAAGTGTGTAGGCATAACAAAGCTCATATGTAAGTTGATCAGGTTCACAGATTAATAGGGCCTTTTAATAGAAAAAGCATATGATTGGATGGACATCATGTTGGGGGAGATTCAAGACGTTTTGAAAGATTTTAAATTTAAAATAGAAATAGCCCAAACTATTGTTTCTTTTAACAATTAGAATATGAATGCTCCAATTCATTCTCTGGCACAAGCATTAACGCCATTGCATTTTCTGTGCCTAGAGGAAAACCATGAGTTGTTCTAAGTAAGTGGTTTGTTACTTTTGTGTGTCATTTCTCTATCCAATGGACTTCATGTATTTCTTTATTGCTTATGAAGTTATGGTTTAATGTTTTATACATTGCAGACAAAGATAAAGAAGTATGGATGATGGCCCAAGATGATGCTTCTAAAGATAGCTTGAGATGTGTCACTAGGTGCAACATTAAGGCAATAACTTGGAAATTTTACATCTAGGCTAGGGGAGAGAGGTTTGGTTCAAAAGAGTGCTGAATGGATGAATTGCAGGAATCTAAATGACATAAAATGTGGGTTTTGTATGACTTCAAGGTTAAATGATATAGGATGCTTAGTGACCAAGTTATTATCTTTTCTTTAGATTTTAGTTTCTTATTTAGGATTTTTTATTTTAGGTTTAGAAACTTTATATTAGGCTTTTATTTTAGATTTTATTTTATATGAAGGGAGCTTTGGCGCAATGGTAAAAGTTGCTGTTGTGTGACCTTGAGGTCACGAGTTCAAGGCGTGGAAACAACCTCTTGCAAATGCAAGGTAAGGCTGTATACTTTAGGCCCTTGTGGTCCGCCCCTTCCCCATACCCTACCCTTTATATGAGGCTTTTATTGAGTTTGGAAATTTCATTTCCTATTTATTAGTAGATGTTCTATTTAAGTTGAAGGCATTGTAAGGTTTAGCATCTTTTCAATTAAAGTTTGAAGAATTTTTATTGTCTGGTTGGTATAAGACTTCATTTTGTGGATTCAAGATAGTGTTTCGAGGTAGAAGATAGTGATCTTCTTCCTTATTTATTTTTGTCACATTTTGTGCTGTGCTATTTGGTACCAGTGCAAGGACTACTTTTGAATCATGGCTGCTAGTGATGGAACAAGAAACTGTGTTCCTACTGATGATATTTCGAGGATCAAAACTAACCTGCAAGAATTAGGGATCTTATGACTATTGAAGGGCTCATGTGCATGACCACTTTGGAAGTTAGAGAATGACTTTTCTGAATGTACTATCTAAAGAATGGCTAGTAGTGGAATTATTTATGACTATAATATTTCACTTAAACATTTATAAAAACTAAACCGAGTTTGATATAAAATGGATTTAGAACTCAATTTATACTAAACTTGAACAATTTGTACTAGTTTTAATATAATATAAGTAAAAAATAACAAGAACAAGGATACAGTTCAATTGTGGCACTTAAATGAACTTGGACAAAGATTAAATATTGCACTTAGAGGCAGGTGAAACTTTTCAAGAGTGGCACTCAAAGAGGTTTAAGAGAGTTGTACTCTTAATTGGCATGAACACCACACACAACTTCCATAGAGAGAAATCTCAAATTCCTTCAATTAACCTAAGGACAAATAAACATAAAGATATATACATATACATATATCTGGTGGCTGTTGCTGCTTTGGAAGGATCTATTATGTATTTCATTTAAAATATTAGAATTTTTATCTTAAAAAGAAAAACAAAAAGGAAAAGAATTAGAAAGCTATCATTTTGATTCAATTATCAAGGCATATATGTGCCATCCATTGTGCAATGCATAAATTTATCTAAAGTTTGTTGACTTCAAGGTACTAAAATGTTGGCGATGGCATAGTTGCCTTGGACATCCACTTCTCCTCTTCATCAATCTTCCCAAACCCATGCAATCTTAGAGATGATAATGTGGGGTAAGGAGGATCATTAGAGATAGTTGAAGGAGCTGAAATAACATCTTCAACGTCAAAATCCCTAAACATCATATCTTCTAACTAGACCTTCCTCATCAATTGAAGGGAGTACGGGATTAATGTCCCTTTATTGTGAGGGCCATTGTTGTACTCTTCCTCCCACCTAAAGCATTAAAAAATGCATATTGTTATATCATTCAATCTCTACATTTGGAAGTATCCAAAGCAAATCAAGCTGATGAAACTAAATTGAGAGGAGTCTCAAGTTAAAATAGATGTACACCAACTTATTAGCATGAGCGGAATTCAATCTATTATGTTTCACACTATATAAGAAGCCATATGTATTCCACATCCACTCGCCAACAACATATTAATAAATTGGACAAGAACCCTTAGGGCTAATGCAATAGAAAACATGGAAAAATAAATAAGGAAGAAGATTACCATCTTCTACATTGAATCACCATCTTGAATCCACAAGACAAAATAAAAATTCTTCAAACTTCAATTTAACAGATACTAAAATATTAAAGTAGAACATCTACTACTAAATAGGAAACAAAATTTCCAAACTCAAAAAAGCCTAATATGAAGTTTCTAGATTTGAAGTAAGAGATCCTAACTAAATGAAAAAACTAAAATCTAGAGAAAAGATAATAGCTTGGTCCACTAATATAATACATCAATCTGTTCCACTTGAACAAAACTTGTTCTCAAGTTGAGAAGAATGGCTATTGGAAAGCACTAATCTCCACAAAGATCATAGAAAAATTGAATGAGGTTACATTGACATTCAAGAAACATATGCTGGAAGATAACTCCTATTTGGATGTTAAGCCAACATATGCATTATCTATAATAATCAAGGCTAAATGGTGAGTTGAAAGAAAATGGCCAAACAATGAAATGGAGAGGCTTGATTCATGGAACCAATGAGAAATGAGGCAGAACATATATACCCATCTCTTCAGTTACCAAATCCCACCTAGTACAGAAACATACCTTATGATACGACCATCAATAAATGGGTGAATGAGAACTGCACTAGTTTCTTGCTCCACCTTTGAAGCCATGCTCTCCCTTGGCTACATCTTTGCTTCACTTCAAATTACTTGGCCACAATGACACTTGACATTCTCAACCTTATATTTGGTGCATTTTTTGGTATAACAATATAGGCAAGGATTCTACATAGTTTTGTAACCAAAGATAGTGCTATAGGATGGTCTCTATTGAACAAAAAACAACTTTTATTTAATGAATGTAACAAGCAAAGTAGAAAAGGTCATAGATCATATTTCACACATCAAGATGATGGGGAGAGCTCTAAGCACACCTACTAGGGTTAAAACTATGGGGCCTCATCATCCCCAGTTGAGAATATAGCAATGCAAGCACCCCTGAATTTGAAAGCTCCACTGAGAATCCACTCAATGGAAGTATTAGAAGCAATAACGACATTCAAATATGCAATGCTAAACACATACAGTTTAAAGAGAGAGGGTTGTCTAGAGCGAGAACAGTAGTTTTGACGTGTTCAAAGCTAACATTTTGCCCTTTTTAAAAACTCACATTTTAAAAAATAATCTCCTTCTAGCAAATGGCATTTAGAGATCCTGAGGACATAATTGGAGATGTATGCATATAAGGTTTGACACGGTGTTCATTTTCTTTTATGGATAAAACATTTGCAGCATAGTTCTATTGTGATTGGTTCTTTGTCTCTATCTACACCAGTTAAGCACCATACAAGTTAGCATATCTTAAATACAAAACTTCAGCGAGAAATACTTAGCTAACATGTAGAACATTTTATCTTTATTGAACAAATCAAGAAGGTTAATTCTCATTATTATTTAGTTTCTATTTCTCATGCAATTCCATGAGTTTTGAGTTAGTATCAGGCCAACTAGTAAAAGTAAGGAAGTTCAATGATCAAGGTATTATACTGGAGAACATCTAGAATTCTAATATATTTAAGAATTACTAAGATCCACTTCAGTCAATAGTGGAGGTCTTGATATAGTCCTCTAGCTTTACTATTTGAACAAATGTTGGAACCTATAACAAATCAAGGGGGTTGCCATATCACATGGCACATATCATCACTTGGCCAGTCAAAAGTGAGGACAAAGATGTTTTCCTCTCATGTAGTGAGTAGACAAAAGATGATTTGGCTTTCAATCAAATTGAATTTCTTTGTTGTGTCTCATTAGATTGTTTTAGTGTTTGGTGATTGCAATATCTACCTATACTCGCTATCAATGATTAGTGCAAGAACTTAAATTGAAAATTACTAACACACCATCAAAATGATTAACCCAGTGATTGATAGAGAGAGGTCTTGTTATCAATTTTGTGTAAATAAAAATTTGAGTTGGCTTTAAGTTTTTGATTCTTTGAAATCCATAGTATGCTTTAGTCTTTTTAACCTAAGATCAGAAAGACAAGGTTCCATAAAACATATCTAGGAACAACTTCTAGGACTCTCCATGTAAATGTATTAAGTTATCATAAAAAAATTTTGTTTGAAGATATTAATGGTTTTTTCCCTTCTTTCTCCAAGATAAAATTGGGAATCTGAGAAAACTTGAAAGCCTATTGGATTGCATATTGTTTATGGAATTTTCAATGCACACACCCCTGAAATTAGAAGGAACTGGAAATGAAGCAAAGAAGTGGAAAACCAAAATAGATAGTGATATGTATTCTTCAAGCTTTCTAAATAAAAGAGAACCATCCTATACTAAGAATGGGAACACTAGCTCTTTTGTTACAACAATGATTGTACTATGTTCATGTGCAGAGAAGAACCCTCCCAGTTTTTTAGAGGCTAATTAAAAGTTTAATCCTATGTTTGGAAAAGCAGTCTATTCTAAACATAGGAAAAAGCAGAACAAACAAGAAGCTCAGGGCACAAGGAGTTGTAAGCAGAACAAACAAACCAATGCAGTCATGAGAAAGGAGTCCACTCCGAGCAGTCTGCAATTGACTTTTGAAACACTATCTCTCTCAAGGAGATAGAAGTGTGGGACATATTCAACTTCCTAACCCAACCATCCAACCCCAATTTTCTCTTGAAATGTCAAATCTCACCATCTCTGACACCTATTGCCTTACTTTTCTTTCACCCTTGCCTTCCCATCTATGTGTGTTTGTGCATGCATGTGTCCTCTTTTACTACATTTGTTTGTACTTGCAGTTACTACCTTGAATTTATTCCATGAAAATCCAGTTTCAATAAATTTAGCCTATGGAATCTCAAGAACTTGAAAAGTGTAGTTAACTAAGGTTCATTTCGAGAGGTGGAATGCATGCCAAAGTTCACAGGTTTATAGAAACAAGTACTAATTCTTGCTAGTTACTTAAAAGAAGTTTATAATAGTTCACTCGAGTTCACACCAATGAGAGATGAATTGTAGCTGGGGAAAAAACAACTAGAAGAACCAGTTAGCTAATATGAGGTGACACCTCTTCTTGCGTTTTATGCAAACACCGCTCAAAGGGGCAAACTTGTAGCAATGCCTGGTAACTGACACCCTTCTCCCTTTCCTGAGCAAATCAACCAACTTCCCTCAATTTTCTCATAATGCTTCACTTGACCTCTTGCCCTAATAAGATATCAACGGTGGATGATCTCATTCTTCGTGTCAATAGATTCATCATCATGTCAATAAATCCTTAATGAGTTGTTAGGAAGAAAATACATGGCCCATCAGCTAAATTATCATAAGATGGAAAGAGAGGTTTGTTCCCCTATTTCATCGTTGTTTGATGTTTCTCAGTTTATGCTCAAGCTCAAGATGATAAGGACTTTAAGGACCTTTTCCCTCATAATGACAGGGATAGGTGACATGGATCTTTTGCTACTTGGCTATAACTTTGTTTCTTCGGAGGGAGATGAGTAGTTTGATACTTAGTTGGAAAGCTACTTCCTCAGCTACAATATTGTATTGCCACCAGAGTCTTTCACTGATGTGTGACTCCATGAAGTTGTTAGGGTCTCCCCTGCACTTAGAAGATAATATGATATCTAGTGTGCAAGTAGGGTGGTCCCCTGACTATACCTGGATGCAAGCTCAATTTTGACAGACCTGGTTTCAATAATGTTGGACCCGTACAGGTTGCAGAGCCATCAGACCATGATTGCTCATAAGTTTGTCCATCCTACGTATTGGAATAAAAGATTCAAATAAAATCCTAGCTAGTGTTTAGACTCCTAAAAGAAAGGTGAAATCACCAAAATCATTGTCTTGGGCCTTTGATTCTCCAAACAGACTCTCTGTATGTACCAAGGTGGTTCCAACTGGCTGATTCTTGCCATTGACAATAGCTAAATTTTTGAGCCCGAGGACTGTATAGAGGGCAGCAGGTTTCTTTTATCCACACCAGGACCGGTTGGCTATAGAGGGAATGGACATAGTTCCTCTATGGTTTCTGATCTTACCCCTTTTGCTTAATTGTCTAGCTTGTTGCCTATGTAGATGATATACATGTTTATTGTTGGTTACGTAGCTTTGTTTTCCTTCCTTAAAAAGCTTCTACTATATGATATTTCCAAGGAAAAGAAAGGTAGCAGGTGGCAATGATGTGATGCAATCCAAATATTCAACTGCAGTTGTTTGTATTAGTTCAATACAACCAAGGGTTAGTTTTAGCAAATCCGACACTGAAGTGACTAAATGGACAAATTCACTAATTACACTGAAATGAGATATCATTTTTGATGCACTGCCTAAGTAAAGGATGCACTAAACAAGCTTTTCATATTACCGATAGAGGCTAAATTGAAGGGAGAGAAATATAAGATGTCAAAGAGCTAACTGCATATAGAAGGTTGTCATTTGGCTAATTTACATGTCAACTGCCACTGTTAGCTAGTCATGTATAGCTCAACAAAATATACCATCTTCAGGGACTACATTAAGAAATCTAGACTTTGTTGTACAGCAATGTCCTAGGAAAAATGCTGAGCTCTTGAATGCAGATTAGAGTTATCTACTTGATGCTCCCTGACAAAAGTTATAGTCTCAACCTCTGTTCTATCACTCTTATGTCAGCAACAAGCGCATCAGAGTCCCACAGCTTTGAAAAGAGAAGACAAGTTCGTGGCATTAGCACGAGCAAAGAAGAAACTGTTTGTGCCACATTGTTCCATTTTTTCACGACTAGAGTGCTACTCAGAGTGTCCAGTATTGACATTAAATCAAATGAATGAAATGCATGGACATTCTACCATCATCGGAGTTATCAAATCCATTTCAATCCCATCCAAAGAATCTCTAAAAATACAATAGTTGTTCGAGTTTCAGATGAACTGGAAATTTTACCGAGTTTTTGGTTTTAACCCAATTCATGCCAATTTTTATTAGACCAACGAAACAAAAACTCACTGAGTTGTTGTTTGGGTGAAAATCTGTAGTCATGAAAGAACTCAGAAACAATCAAGATTCTCAGAGTAAAATTTATAAGTTTTTATTTAGATCTACAAAAATAGCAAACATTTAGCTCAAGTTCCAACTCAAGCATACCTCTTCAAATAAATATAAAATAAAACTGAGTAGTTGAAAATAAAAAAAATATGGGAACTTCTAGGTGTTCGCGGTTGGTTTCAAGGGCCTTACAGCGTCAGCCAACAACCCACCAATTCTGCCCTGAACTGGTTCCGATGACTTGCTCTTTGGTCAAGTAATGTCTATTGTATTGTGGAGAGATGGGAAATTATTTTTTTGGGGTCAATTTCCCGGGGATCAAACCCTTATATTAGCACTCAATTATACAAGGCATGCTCCACGAATCTCATTTATGCAATGATCTTAGCCTACAGATGACTCCTATATAATAGATAGGTTTAATAAAGCATCCAAGGGTGAAGATTGCATAGTCATATGTTGAGAGCTTTGGAAAAGGGCCCACTTAAAGATACGGTTTTAGTTCAAAACCGTCACTTGGGCCCCACAAATAAATCAAGCCCATCCCATATCTGGGCATATCCAGTTGATTCTGAACTAAGAACAGAGAAAAATAATGGTACGGAAAGCAGCCGAGAGACAAGGCTGTCACGTCTTGCTAGCCCCATCCCTCATTCACAGAAACATGGTTGGACTAGGCCTGAGGGAGTGAGGACTGATAAAATCTCCCATGCTTTTCCAAAATCTGTGTTTTGAATCTTTTTCTTGTTTGAACAGAAAGAAAGCACGTGCTACGAGTTTTTCTTATTGGCATTTTTACACAAAAAAACCATGCATGCTTTGTGTTTTAACATTTAGGGTTTTTGCAAAACTGCCATTACATTTTGTCATTTTTGCAAAAAAGTCCAACATTTTGAGTTTTCCAAATTTGCCATTAAGTTTTTGTGAGCTTTGCAAACTTGCCGTTCTGTTAGTTTTCCATCCTCCTTGTTAGTTTTTATGAAAATCCAATATTACCCTTCTCTATGGACGACGTGATTAAGTTGCCAACTTTGGCCACTAAGTTCAATGACTTCCCAATGAAAAGTTTCATTGAAACTTAGTATCTAACACAATTCGATAACAAGGACTTATGGTATGGTTATATTTCAATAAAAGCCAACCAATAGTGAGATATTCAATAGCAAACATACGATGTTCACCAACCTATGCAATAGTACCTATTAAGCTTTTTCATTAAAATTCAATAACTTAAACTTTTATTCCAATTTCTTACTAAAAACTGATATAAAACTCTTTCTAACACAAATTAGAACATATAAATGTTTTTGATCAATCAAAAGTATAATAAATTTTAAAAAATTCAAGTTTAAAACACAAGCAAAATACTATTACTAGTCACGCAAACAATGACAATAGCAGATTTTAAGCTCTTCATTTGATTCTTTTTTGAATGATAATTGGAAATATAAGACTTAAGTCTTCTTCTTATCAATGTTTTCCATCTATCATGATCAATTTCAGAGTTTTCGTTGATTAACAAAATAAAATATCACATGCAAAGTCTTGTTCCATGAACAGTAAGAGTATTTTGCCTATGTTTTAAACTTAAATTTTTCTTTAATTTATTATATATTTTTATTGATCCAAAGCATTGATTATGTTCTAATTTGTATGAGGAACAGTTGTGTGTGTGTGTGTGTGTGTGTGTGTGTGTGTGTGTGTGTGTGTGTGTGTGTGTGTGTGTGTGTGTGTGTGTGTTTAGTGAGAAATTGAAGTTCAAATTGTTGAATTTTATTGAAGAAGCTTAACAAGTACAATTTCACAAGTTGGTGAACATTATATGTTGGTGATTGAATATGCCACTATTGGTTGGCTTTTATTGAAATCTAAATGTACCATTAAATTCTTTGCTATCGAATTGTGTTAGATATCAAGTTTCATTAAAACTTTCCATTGGGAAGTCATTGAACTTAGTGGCTAAAGTTGCCAACTTAATCATGTTTTCCATAGAGAAGGGTAATATTGGAATTGCAAAAGAAAAAACCAACAGGGAAGGAGGATGGAAAACTAACATAATGGTAATTTTGCAACGCTCATGAAAACTTAATGGCAAATAAGCAAAACTCAAAGAACATTGGACTTTTTTGCAAAAATGCCAAAATGTAATGGCATATTTGCAAAAAACCGTAACATTTATATTCTTACTAATTGGAAAGGGGCTAAAACTAGAAAATCGATGAGTATAAGCTCTCTGGTACATAGGGAAGGATGATAAAAGAAATTGCTTAGGAATAGTAGTAGATAAAGAATTAAATGATAGAGTTGTATACGTTAAAAGAACCAATGATAGAATTATAATAATAAAGATTATTCTTGAAGAGTAGATCATAAATGTTGCAAGTGCATATGCACAACAAGTAGGGTTAGAAGATATAATCAAGAGATAGTTTTGAAAAGATATGGAAGGAGTCATGCAACAAATTCCCAATACAAAGGGGATATTTATAGGAGTAGACTTAAATGACCATTTAAGAAAAGAAAAGGAAGGATATAATAGGATACATGGAGGGTATGATATTGGAGAATGAAATAAGATGGGAGAAGATATCCTTGATTTTGCTTTGGCATACAACCTGGCCCTTGCAAACACATTCTTTAAGAAAAGGGATGAATAGTTAATAACCTTTAAAAGTGAACAAAGTGGAATTTATGCTTAGTGTACAAATTAAAAAGTATTAGGACAATTACTGAAATGAATCTTGAACTATTGCCCCAAAGAAAGAAATGTAAGACATACTTCTATAATTGTACTAAAGCTGTAAGCTTTTACCATTGGCTATGTGCTAATCTCATAATTTTTCGAGTGCTCTAGAGACTAGCCTGAGCCCCATAAGAGGCAGCCAAATCCCCACACCCAGAATAGGTGACTCCACCAAGGGTGGACATGTATACACCACCATCCAATATTGGCAGATCTATAGAGTCATTAAGACAAAGTCATCCTTAATACTATATGCCATATTGCACACACTATATGAATGAGAATGAAATTTATTTCACAACCTATTGCATTACATTCAATTAGATCTAGATAACTTGTTTGTTCCTCATAACATGGTCAACAATACTAGGTAAGTTTGCCATTATTGGTCAAATAAAGGTTTTTAAGCTCATTCTCCTCAATGACAAATCCACTACCTCTCTTCTTAGGCCTTTGTAGAGAGGGTTGGATAAATTTGTATAGATTCACATAATTGGTACTTCTAGCAAAGGCATGCTAGCCAATCCAAGAAGTTAAGGTTCCAAATAAATCCCTTCTTGAATAGGGCATATCCAATAAAATCAATAGTATGGCTCCTAAATTCTTCCCAAAATGGGCTCATCTAATCAATGGAATCTAGCTCCTAGATAAAGCTCTTTCCAAACGAGCCCATCTTATGCATGGACTTAAGCTCCTAGATGAAGATAATTATCCTTTGGTTAAAGAGATTTTCACACTCCACTAAACAAAATTATTTGATGTCTATCACGTATCCAAATTACATGCTATT
The DNA here is from genome assembly GCA_035236585.1 of Warburgia ugandensis. Lineage (NCBI taxonomy): Eukaryota > Viridiplantae > Streptophyta > Magnoliopsida > Canellales > Canellaceae > Warburgia > Warburgia ugandensis. The sequence continues at coordinate 4,723,512 of CP141129.1, read as the reverse complement.
TAAATTGAAAATCCTCAAAGATTAAGGAAGAAGGTGCAATTGGCATTGGTCAACCAAGTTTGGTCTAGAAGGTGGAGCATGGCATAGAAAAATAATAATGAATAGCATGGCACCATACACTGTCTTGTCTTAGAGTGGCAACAAATGCTCTCAAAATGGAGGGTGTTGTTGGTCGCCATTATTTTCTTCCAAGTGGCACTGCACACTCTCAAATTACCTCAAGGTGTTCGATAGTAGCAACATAAGACAATCTTGAATATTCTTAAGCTGTCTGACACCAGCAGTGCCAGACACTCCCATTTTGCCTCAAGGAGTTTGGCACCAGTGCCACCAGATGCTTTTGTGTACTCCTACTTGGTTGTGATGACCCAATTTTTTAGAAATAGTTTTTCATAAATACCTGTAGCATCAAGATATCCTTAAATTTTTTAAGAACATTTAGAAACATGAGATATAAACTAGTTTCCAAAATTGCTTCTTTAAGTCTAGCTGTCATTTTCAAAACTCTATATATAATCAAAATAAATAAGGAATTAAACAAGCACTAATAGGACCCACTAGTCATAACACAATCTACCTAAGTAATCCACAGTTTCTATATGAATAGAAGTCAGTTCCTTATTGCATGTTTGTCAACAATAAGTTAATGATACCAAATTAAAATAACTAAACTAAATCTAAGACTTCTCCTTGTACTTATACTTCTCTGCATTTTGATTTTTCTTCTTGCACAAGCTGATCTAGTCTCTGGTAGTTTCACCTGAAATGTTTATGGGCGTAAATATAACCATTCAGTAGGAAATTCCAAAGCTAGTTTGAAAATTGGAAAAATCACATATTTATGCATAATAGAATAATTGTATTCAATCAAATCATCGATATTAAAGTTTGCAATAACAATAACTTGGATAAATATGGAGATGTACCAAACATCTAAATATAATTATGAGATGTATCAAACATCTAAGAATAATTGTATCATATCATATAACTAGATGATGCTGTCCTACTGCTAGCCTCATAGGCAACTAGTTTGAACCCTTGAGAATGATTGACATTTTTATCATGTCTATATAACTAGATGGTCAATTAAGCAGATGGAGGAATCACCTTCTAGCTATGCTTGACCATAGAAATCATATGATCTAACCATCAGCGCTCATGGAGCCTCCGAATTTGGATAAAAGTAGTCTTCTCATGATACATACTCCCAAAAATAGCCATACTATCAAGCAGGTATTTTATTTAGAGGTCAAGGGCCAATCTAAATCCTTCTAGCATAATGCCATTCGGGTCTTAAAGCCTTTAGATGACTGTCATGAGTAAAAAAAATCATAAGTATCATTCACACCCTTAGTGCATAGTTCAAAACTCATGCTCTCATTGGGTCAAAAAATAATCACCTTATTAGGTGAAAATATAAAGTCTCAAGACTAGCAAAAATCCCAAGATATAATAGCACATATCACATGAGTACTCAGGTCTATGTATGAAATCCAGTGTTGGAAAGTACATACATTCTTTCTAAAAATGTAGAGATTGTAAGACTCTTGAACATTTACACATATCTCAGTAAAACAATGAAGTTGGGACTAGTCATAAAGAAAAATATGAGTGAAACATGCATTGGTTTATATAGCTACAGTGAGTGAGGTTTTGGAGAAGCTGAATAGCAGTAAGGATGTGTAGTTTTGAATGATTTTATAGCAGGATGTACTGTGGTTTTTGGACTGGAATTCAGTCATAATGGTGAGTGTCAAGTGGAGGTTTTGTAGCAGGTGTATAACCAATCTAATAGTACTTCTATATGTATTAGGGAGCAAATTGCAGTAGATTTTTAATAGCAAATTTATTACTTTTCAACTATAGTTTATAGCAGACTCGTAATTGGTTTTCGAAGACCTTTGTAGTAGGTTTTATAATAGATGTTTAACAGGTGTTAACCAGAGCTTGCTGTAAGTTTTGGACACATTTTACAAGTCTAGACATCAGATCCTTCGAGCTATCTACTAGTGCTATTCCAATTAGCAGTAGCCTTTGATTTGATTAAGTTTTGGGTCAGTTTTGCAAGGTGAAATCTCTAGTTTTCATACTCAACCAGCAGTAGAACAAAATTGCCATAAGTAATGACTAGTTTTACAATAAAAGAGGTTAGTTTTGATTCAATTTAATAGGTGGAATGTATCCACATTAGCATATTGTTACTCCTATTGTTTTAGTAAGCAGTAACTCCAACTTGATAGATAGCAGACATCCACGTATTCATAATATTATTGCTGCTAGAGTAGATGACCACTAAGGTTTGTAACAAGTAACATCTGAGATTTTGTGACAATAAGTTTCAAGTTTTGTCCTATACTCAATGGAATGGTTAAGTCATCTTGTAACCTTTTGCTGTTATAACAATGAAAACTGCACTGGTTTCCATCAGCTAGGTACTAATTTCGTCCATTCTTTTGCAAGCCATAGTTTGGCATGATTTATTTACTTATTTATTTTATGATTTGTAACTATTTCAATTGAAGGGCAACTAGATAGCAGTAACATTTTCACATGAGTACTCAAGTCTATGTTTGAAATCCAATGTTGAAAAGTACATACATTCTTTCTGAAAATGTAGAGATTGTAAGGCTCTTCAACATTTACACATATATCAGTAAAACAATGAAGTAGGGACTGGTCATAAAGTAACAAATGAGTGAAACTTGAATTAGTTTATATAGCTGTACTGAGTGAGGTTTTGGAGAAGTTGAATAGCAATAAGGATGTGTAGTTTTGAATGATTTTATAGCAGGATCTACTATGGTTTTTGGATTGAAATTCTGTCCGGATGGTGAGTGACAAGTGGAGGTTTTGTAGCAGGTGTATAACTGATCTAATAGTACTTCTATAATGTATTAGGGAGCAAATTGCGGTAGATTTTTTATAGCAAATTTATTACTTTTCAACTGTAGTTTATAGCAGATTCGTAATTGGTTTTCAAAGACCTTTGTAGTAGGTTTCATAATAGATGTTTAACAGGTGTTAACCACAGCTTGCTGTAAGTTTTGGACCCATTTTACAAGTCTAGATGTCAGATCCTTCGAGCTGTCTACTAGTGCTATTCCAATCAGCAGTAGCCTCTGATTTGATTAAGTTTTGGATCAGTTTTGCAAGTTGAAATCTCTAGTTTTCATACTCAACCAGCAGTAGAACGAAACTGCCATCAGTAATGACTAGTTTTACAATAAAAGAGGTTAGTTTTGAATCAATTTAGTAGGTGAAATGTATCCACATTAGCATATTGTTACTACTGTTGTTTTAGTAAGCAATAACTCCAACTTGATAGATGGCAGACATCCAAGTATTCATACTATTATTGCTGCTAGATAGATGGCCGCTAAGGTTTCTAACAAGTAACATATGAGATTTTGTGACATTAACTTTCAAGTTTTGTCCTATACTCAGTGGAATGGTTAAGCCATCTTGTAACCTTCTACTGTTATAAAAGTGAAAACTGCACTGGTTTCCATCAACTGGGTACTAATTTCGTTCATTCTTTTGCAAGCCATAGTTTGGAATGACTGATTTACTTATTTATTTTATGATTTGTAACAATTTCAATTGAAGGGGAATTGGATAGCGGTAACGTTTTCACATGAGTACTCAAGTCTATGTTTGAAATCCATTGTTGGAAAGTACATACATTCCTTCTAAAAATGTAGAGATTGTAAGGCTCTTCAACATTTACACATATATCAGTAAAACAATGAAATTGGGAATTGTCATAAAGCAACAAATGAGTGAAACTTGAATTGGTTTATATAGTTGTAGTGAGTGAGGTCTTGGAGAAGCTGAATAGCAGTAAGGATGTGTAGTTTTGACCTATTTTATAGTAGGATCTACTGTAGTTTTTGGACTAGAATTCTGTCATAATGGAGAGTGTCAAGTGGAAGTTTTGTCACAGGTGTACAGCCAATCAATAGTACTTCTATAATGTATTATGCAGCAAATTGCAGTAGTTTTTTAACAGTGAATTATATTACTTTTCAACTTTAGTTTATAGTAGACTCGTAATTGGTTTTCAAAGAGCTTTGTAGTATGTTTTATAATAGATGTTTAACAGGTGGTAACCACTACTTCCTATAAGTTTTGGACCCATTTTACATGTTTAGAATTCAGATCCTTTGAGCTATCTACTAGTGCTATTCTAGTCAGCAGTAACCTCTAATTTGATTAAGTTTTTGGTCAGTTTTGTGAGGTGAAACGTCTAATTTTCTTCCTCAACTAGCAGTAGAACATAACTGTCATCGGTAATGACTTGTTTTACAATAAAATAGGTTAGTTTTGAATCAATTTGGTAGGTGGAATGTATTCACATTAGCATATTGTTAATCCTGCTCTTTTAGTAAGCAGTAACTCCAATTTGATATATAGTAGAAATCTAAGTATTCATACTATTATTGTTGCTGTAGTAGATGGCTGCTAAGGTTTGTAACAAGTAACATCTAAGATTTTGTGACATTAACTTTCAAGTTTTGTCCTATACTCAGTGGAATGGTCAGGCCATCATGTTACCTTTTGCTGTTATAACAGTAAAAACTGCACTAGTTTCCATTAGCTCAATACTAATTTCATTCATTCTTATGCAACCCATAGTTTGGCATGATTTACTTGCTTATTTATTTTATGATTTGTAACTATTTCAATTAAAGGGCAATTGGATAGAGGTAATGTTTTCACATGAGTACTCAAGTCTATGTTTGAAATCCATTGTTGGAAAGTATATACATTCTTTGTAAAAATGTAGAGATTGTAAGGCTCTTCAACATTTACACATATATCAGTAAAACAATGAAATTGGGACTGGTCCTAAAGCAACAAATGAGTGAAACTTGAATTGGATTATATAGTCGTAGTGAGTGAGGTCTTGGAGAAGCTGATTAGCAGTAAGGATGTGTAGTTTTGAATGATTTTATAGTAGGATATACTGTGGTTTTTGTACTGGAATTCGGTCATAATGGTGAGTGTCAAGTGGAGGTTTTGTAGTAGGTGTGTAACCAATCTAATAGTACTTCTATAATGTATTAGGGAGCAAATTGCGGTAGATTTTTAATAGCAAATTTATTACTTTTCAACTGTAGTTTATAGCAGACTCGTAATTGGTTTTCGAAGACCTTTGTAGTAGGTTTTATAATAGATGTTTAATAGGTGTTAACCACTGCTTGCTATAAGTTTTGGACCCATTTTACATGTTTAGACGTTAGATCCTTTGAGCTATCTACTAGTGCTATTCTAGTCAGCAGTAGCCTCTGATTTGATTAAGTTTTGGGTCAGTTTTGTGAAGTGAAACATCTAGTTTTATTACTCAACCAGCAGTAGAACATAACTATTATCGGTAATGACTAGTTTTACAATAAAAGAGGTTCGTTTTGAATCAATTTAGTAGGTGGAATGTATTCACATTAGCATATTGTTACTCCTGCTGTTTTAGTAAGCAGTTACTCCAACTTGATAGATGCCAGACATTCATGTATTCGTACTATTATTGTTGCTCTATTAGATGGGCACTAAGGTTTGTATCAAGTAACATCTGAGATTTTGTGACATTAACTTTCAAGTTTTCGCCTATAGTCAGTGGAATGGTTAGGCCATCTTGTAACCTTTTGCTATTATAATAGTGAAAACTACACTGGTTTCCATTAGCTGGGTACTAATTTTGTCCATTCATTCACAAGCCAAAGTTTGGCATGATTTATTTACTTATTTACTTTATGATTTGTGACTATTTCAATTGAAGGGCAACTGGATAGCGCTAATGTTTTCACAAGAGTACTCAAGTCTATGTTTGAAATCCAAGGTTGGAAAGTACTTACATTCTTTCTGAAAATGTAGAGATTGTAAGGCTCTTCAACATTTACACATATATCAGTAAAACAATGAAGTTGGGACTGGTCATAAAGCAACAAATGAGTGAAACTTGAATTAGTTTATATAGTTGTAGTGAGTGAGGTTTTGGAGAGGCTGAATAGCAATAAGGATGTGTAGTTTAGAATGATTTTATAGTAGGATCTACTATGGTTTTAGGACTAGAATTCCGCCATAATGGGGAGTGTCAAGTGGAAGTTTTGTAGCAGGTGTATCACTGATCGAATAGTACTTCTATAATGTATTACACAGCAAATTGCAGTAGCTTTTTAACAACGAATTGTATTAATTTTCAACTATAGTTTTTAGTAGCCTCGTTGTAGTTTTATAATAGATGTTTTACAGGTGTTAACTACTGCTTGCTGTAAGTTTTGGGCCCATTTTACATGTCTAGACGTTAGATCCTTCGAGCTATCTACTAGTGCTATTCTAGTCAGCAGTAGCCTCTGATTATTGTAGTTTTCTTACTCAACCATCGGTAGAGAATTGCTATCATCTGTAATGACTAGTTTTACAATAAAAGAGGTTAGTTTTGAATCAATTTAGTAGGTGGAATGTATTCACATTAGCATATTGTTACTCGTTCTGTTTTAGTAAGCAGTAACTCCAACTTAATAGATATCAAACATCCAAGTATTCATACTATTATTGCTGCTATAGTAGATGGCCGCTAAGGTTTGTAACAAGTAACATCGTAGATTTTGTGACATTAACTTTCAAGTTTTGTCCTATACTCAGTGGAATGGTTAGGCCATCTTGTAACCTTTTGTTGTTATAACAGTGAAAACTGCACTGGTTTCCATCAGCTGGGTACTAATTTCGTTCATTCTTTTGCAAGCCATAGTTTGGCATGATTGATTTACTTATTTATTTTATGATTTGTAACTATTTCAATTGAAGGGCAGTTGGATAGAGGTAATGTTTTCACATGAGTACTCAAGTCTATGTTTGAAATCCAATGTTGGAAAGTACATACATTCTTTCTGGAAATGTAGAGATTGTAAGGCTCTTCAACATTTACACATATATCTGTAAAACAATGAAGTTGGGATTGGTCATAAAGCAACAAATGAGTGAAACTTGAATTGGTCTATATAGCTTTAGTGAGTGAGGTTTTGAAGAAGCTGAATAGCAGTAAGGATGTGTTGTTTTGAATGATTTTATAGTAGGATCTACTATGGTTTTTGGACTGGAATTCCATCATAATGATGAGTGTCAAGTGGATGTTTTGTAGCAGGTGTATAACCGATGTAATAGTACTTCTATAATGTATTACATGGCTAATTACAGTAGCTTTTTAATAGCGAATTATGTTACTTTTCAACTGTAGTTTATAGTAGACTTGTAATTAGTTTTCAAAGAACTTTGTAGTAGGTTTTATAATAGATGTTTAACAGGTGTTAACCACTGCTTGCTGCAAGTTCCTAACCCATTTTACATGTTTAGACGTTAGATCCTTCGAGCTATCTACTAGTGCTATTCCGGTCAGCAGTAGACTCTAATTTGATTAAGTTTCGAGGTGAAACGTCTAGTTTTCTTACTCAACGAGCAGTAGAACATAACTGTCACCGGTAGTGACTAGTTTTACAATAAAAGAGGTTAGTTTTGAATCAATTTAGTAGGTGGAATGCATTCACATTAGCATATTGTTACTCCTGCTATTTTAGTTAGTAGTAACTCCAACTTGATTGATAGCAGACATCCAAGTATTCATACTATTGGTTTGTAACAAGTAACATCTAAGATTTTGTGACATTAAGTTTCAAGTTTTGTCCTATACTCAGTGGAATGGTTAGGCCATCTTTTAAGCTTTTGTTGTTACAACAGTGAAAGCTACACTTGTTTCTATCAGCTGGGTACTAATTTCAATCGTTCTTTTGCCAGCCATAGTTTTGTGTGATTTATTTACTTATTTATTTTATGATTTGTAACTATTTCAATTGAAGGGCAACTAGATAGCACTAATGTTTTCACATGAGTACTCAAGTCTGTGTTTGAAATCCAATGTTGGAAAGTACATACATTCTTTCTAAAAATGTAGAGATTGTAAGGCTCTTGAAAATTTACACATATATCAGTAAAACAATGAAGTTGGGACTTGTCATAAAGCAAAAAATGCGTGAAACTTGAATTGGTTTATATATCTGTAGTGACTGAGGTTTTGGAGAAGTTGAATAGTAGCAAGGATGTGTAGTTTTGAATAATTTTATAGTAGTATCTACTGTGGTTTTAGGACTAGAATTCCATCATAATGGTGAGTGTCAAGTGGAAGTTTTGTAGTAGGTGTATAACCGATCTAATAGTACTTCTATAGTGTATTATGCAGCAAATTGCAGTAGCTATTTAATAGCGGATTGTATTACTTTTCAACTGTAGTTTATAGTTGACTCGTAATTGGCTTTCAGAGAGCTTTGTAGTAGGTTTTATAATAGATGTTTAACTGTTGTTAACCACTGCTTGATGTTAATTTTGGACCCATTTTACATGTCTAGACGTCAGATCCTTCGAGCTATCTACTAGTACAATTCCAATTAGCAGTAGCCTCTGATTTGATTACGTTTTGGGTCAGTTTTGCGAGGTGAAACATCTAGTTTTCTTCCTCAGCCAGCGGTGAAACATAACTTTCTTCTGTAATGACTAGTTTTACAATAAAAGAGGTTAGTTTTGAGTCAATTTAGTAGGTGGAATGTATTCACATTAGTATATTGTTACTCCTGCTGTTTTAGTAAGCAGTAACTCCAACTTGGTAGACAACAGACATCCAAGTATTCATACTATTATTGCTGCTATAGTATATGGATGCTAAGGTTTATAACAAGTAACATCTTAGATTTTGTGACATTAACTTTCAAGTTTTGTCCTATACTCAGTGGAATGGTTTGGCCATCTTGTAACCTTTTGCTATTATAATAGTGAAAACTGCACTAGTTTCCATCAGTTGGGTACTAATTTCGTCCATTCTTTTGCGAGGCATAGTTTGGCATGATTTATTTACTTATTTATTTTATGATTTGTTACTATTTCAATTGAAGGGCAACTAGAGAGCGGTAACATTTTCACATGAGTACTCAAGTTTGTGTTTGAAATCCAATGTTGGAAAGTACATACATTCTTTTTGAAAATGTAAAGATTGTAAGCCTCTTGAACATTTACTCATATGTAAGTAAAACAATAAAGTTGGGACTGGTTATAAAGCAACATATGAGTGAAACTTGAATTGGTTTATATAGCTGTAGTGGGTGAGGTTTTGGAGAAGCTGAATAGCAGTAAGGATGTGTAGTTTTGAATGATTTTATAACAAGATCTACTATGGTTTTTGGACTAGAATTCCATCATAATGGTGAGTGTCAAGTGGAAATTTAGTAGCAGGTGTATAACTGATCTAATAGTACTTTAGAATGTATTACGCATCAAATTGTAGTAGCATTTTAGTAGCGAATTGTATTACTTTTCAACTGTAGTTTATAGTGGACTCATAATTGGTTTATGAAGACCTTTGTAGTCAGTTTTATAATAGATGTTTGATAGGTGTTAACCACTGCTTGATGTAGGTTTTGGACTCATTTTACATGTCTAGATGTTAGATCCTTCGAGCTATCTACTAGTGTTATTCAAGTCAGCAGTTGTAACGACCCGGGTTTTTGAAAACATGATTTGTAAAGTATTTTGAAAGGCAGGCCCCTTAAGAGTGTAAATTTTTTTTTCGCAAAACAAAGCAGCGGAAATTCTTTTCTTTAGAACTTGTTTTGAAAACCCAAGTCACTACTTCATACATAACATAAGTACAATTTGTGTACAAAATAAAATTCCATTGAAGGAATATACTTTTATTAAACTCCAAGATCCATCCAGTGGTTCACAGTACAGCCAAATCTAGTACAATACTTATCCAAATTACATAATCCAAAACTCAAGCTCACCATACAATAAAACTCTCAACAAAGAAAAATACATGTCTTCAAGGGTATACCTTGAAGATTATTCTCTTCAAGTCTTCTATAGTCTTCAGCTCCTAACTCTCCTTCCCTGGATCTGAGATATTGCAACAAGTACAATATCTCAGCAAGCAATGCTTGGTAGGGGATTCAAGAAACATAATAATTGACAATGTAATTCCAATCCTTCATAATCTCATTATCCTCAAACATACTCTTTACTTTGTAAGTTATGTATATCTATATACATACATACCCTTCATGGGTAAACCAATTAAATTTGTGAAAATAGTCAAATATCATTCCCAACTAAGCTGATCAATTCTCTTCATTTTGAGAATTTAGTATTACAGCTAATCTCATATTGGGAATTTCCCTTCTTAGGAAACATTGGTAATATACAATTACCTAGCATTTCATTATGCAATAACATAAGGCATTTCACTATGCCTATTCCCATATGCATCATAGTGCAAAATAATCAGAAAGGTTGCTATGTCATCGATCCGTACTAGCGCTCGGATAAGCCGTCTGTTCACCACTGATACCACGGTGGAAAATATTATGTCACTACCCGTATGGGGGGGCAAGACTTTCACAGTGGTGGCCTTCCCATAATTGCCACCACCCGACTTTTAGCCTCTCATTGGGCAAGGTATCATCATATCATCAAATTTCAAGGAGCGGGTGGCCAAACCCTCATAACTCCTCTAGCAATAGCATCCCCTAGGCTCATGCCTATTAAAACAAACTCACAAGCCTCCAAGCTTGTATGTAAAATAGATTTCATATATATCAGACCATACGTCTGTTTACTTAGGGCTGAAATATTTTCTAGTTCCCTATTCACTTATAGTTTAGTCCTTAACCATCTTATAGGTGTTTGGTTGGATCATAAGGTTTTCAAGAGATTTACTCCAAGTATTATCATTACTCTTGTCAACATAAGATCATGAGTACAATCATGAATATCTCATGTAAATGCATTCATCAAATCCTCCTACCTTTAAGGATTGATCTCTTTTTCCCAATCTTCCATGATGTTGACCGATGTATGTAATCTGTACATCCATACATATTGTCAATATATAATTTATGAACAATCCTATTGATCACTAGATCTGATGTTTAGAATGATCTTTAGATCATTCATATCTAAGTATTTTTCTATCTCTAAGTCTTTGTATGTTCATCTCCTTGATCTTGATCTTTCATAGATCCTTTGATTGACAATCTACTCATGTTGATAAAGATCAAGGTCCTAGATCTTCTATCATCTAGTTCTTCTTTGATCTAAGTTCAGTTCTTGGATCATCCCTATGGAGGATGATCTTGGTTTTCTTCCTTGAATCACCTTTGATCAAGGGTTTGGATTATCTAATCTAATGAACTATAACAAGTATACTACTAAACATACATACTAAGTATAATATAGTGTTCTTATTCTTATTGTTCTTGATCATCCAAGATTTAATAGATCTTGTTTGATCATCCTTATCTTACTTATTGTTTTTATTAGGGTTAGGTAATTTACTAACCTTTTATGCTCTTATGATTATTATTCAACCAGTTAATGTGCATGGTTGAAGGTAGCTTATTTAAGCCTAAATCTAAACTGCTCCTCTTATTTCCAATTGGCTAAGGCTTACTAGTTGAATGGGTGAACACAAAGTGATTACTTCAATCCTCATGTAAGGAGGCGTTTAGACCTCACAAACGTCAACAGAAGGTAGGGGAAGAGCGAGGCTCTATTAGATAACCCCCTTAACCACTATGTTCATTATTCACTAGAATGACCATAGCTCAACCTTTCATAAGGTTCCTAGAAGCATGTTTACCCTAAGTACTCTTTCTAATGGATTTTAATTAAGTCCATGAATATTTATAATGTCATTCATAGGGTTTATTATTCTTTTCCTAATTTGGGCTAAGGATTTGATAATCCTTATATTGTCCTACTAACTATAGCCCTTACTAATTAAGTCCAAAGTACTTCATTCTTATTTGTGTCATGAAACTCTACTTTCTCATTAGAATACATTTTTGATGTTTTATGCTCTTTATCTCATAACAAGTAAATCTACTACTAACATTCAACCATAAATGAATTATAAATTTAAAGCATAAAACTACCTAATTTAACATTCAATGAAAATGAGGCAAGGTACTTAAATTAAATCTAGCACCTTATGATAAGAATGAGCACATATCATACTAAACTCTAAATGTTATACTAGCATGCTTTATACCATAATAATATAAAATGAAACTAATTATATTTACATTTTTAGAAACCTTTACTTATGATCCAACCATTTGATCTTAGATCTTTTCCTTTGATTAAGGACTTTAGTTATATTTAGAGAATTTTCTCTATTTAAGGTCAAAAGATCACATTGATCTATTTTTATCATAATCCATCCATGATTTCCTCGGATTTCATCATATAAATATTTATTCTTTCCATCCCAAGGATCTGATCACACTTGATCTCATTGATCAAGTGGGTCCCTTTGTATTTTTTTTTTTTGGGTTTTTCTACCATAAAGGGTAGATCCCTTATTTTATCCAAGATCTGTCCAAATTAACCATAGATATTACTTTATTATATTATTATATCATCGTTAAAATAAATTTTCAAGATCTGATCACCTCATATCTTGAAGATCTTAGAAATTGGACACTTATTTCCAAAATACAGAAATAAATTTTAGAAATATTATGAATTCATTAGAAACTAGACATTACAAGATTTCCATAGCTTCTTTCTGATCTCAATTTGGAGTTCATATGACTCCACAATCTTAAATTGAAGTTTTCAGCCGTTCCTAGGGTCCAGATTTGATCTAGGCCCAGTAGAATTAATCTCTCTTAATTGAGGGTCCAAAATTGCTCAGATCTTTCTGAAACTTCTACCCTAGGGATTTTGGACCATTCTGGATTGATTGGTGGAGTCAGATTTTTCATCTGAGCACTCCATCATCATGAATTAAGGGTTCTGTTGTTTACTTTATTTTTACCTTTTTATTACCAAAATTAATTACAGTAAAATAAAAATTACATAAAAAAATACTAAAAATATATGAAAAGGATTTTCACTTACTTGATTGGAGAGAAAACCTCATTTATATGCCCAATTTAAAAAAAATACCTTGTTGATGAAGATATAGCCTAAAATCCACCTTTCTTGCAAATACCGTTGTTTGAACTGTTGGATCTTGAAATTTCTTTAGGGGTTTTGTAGAATAGATGTGTTGGGATGTTTTGGACGGTGGAATTGATCAAATTAGATCTAAAACAGAGTGCCTAATTGAATTTAGGTCTCTTGTTCTAATCTAAAAAGAAAAACAAGTTGGAAAGAGATCTAACTCTTGGAAATTTTGGGGTTTTGGAGAGGGATTCTAGATCTAATTTTTCCAGGAGATTGAAGATAATTTCGTGGGGATTTTATGAGGATTTTTGGAAGATTTTTGGGGTTGTATTTATAGGCATTTTGGGTCTTTTTCCATGATTATAATATGTTATTTTTTTAATATAAAATGACATGAAAGTCTTCAATGCTCCCATGCCTAACTTTTCTTCCCCATGACTAGCTGATCTTTGTTGACCCATGTTTCACATGGGCTGCTGATCAAATTAGTTGTTGGGGACGTGGTGGTCCCCATGTGGGCCCCACATGGTGTAAAAAGTCCGTTTTGCCCTTTATGCATAAAACTTTGGGTTTTATTCCCATGATCTCGGATTTGAGTGTACTTAGTGGCGTTGGATTTGTATTTCTTAGTACATTCTAAATTTTGATGTTTCATATTTTGATTTTTGGAATATTTTGATTTTTGGGTAAAATTACTATTTTACCCCTTTTGTCCAAAAAAAATAAAAAACTTAAGGATTTCTCATCCGAATTCGAAATTTGTCGTGCTTACAGTCATTTTGAAGGGTTTGCTGAGTTTAACTTCAATTTTACATATCTTATGATTTGATTATACTTTTATAAAATGTATATTTTAAATAACCCTAATATTTCAGCCCAAAATATCTGAAACTCAAACTTTATTGATTTTTCTCAATAAATTTACAAAAATTGGGGTTATTACAGCAGTAGCCTCTAATTTGATTAAGTTTTGGGTCAGTTTTGTGAGGTGAAATGCCTAGTTTTCTTGCTCAACCAGTAGTAGTGCATACCTGTCATCGGTAATGCCTAGTTTTACAATAAAAGAGGTTAGTTTTGAATCAATTTAGTAGGTGAAATGTATTCACATTAGCATATTTTTACTCCTGTTGTTTTTGTAAGCAGTAACTCCAACTTGATAGATAGCAGACATCCAAGTATTCATACTTTTATTGCTGCTCTAGTAGATGGCCACTAAGGTTTGTAACAAGTAACATATGAGATTTTGTGACATTAACTTCAAGTTTTGTCCTATTCTTAGTGGAATGGTTAGGCCATCTTGTAATCATTTGCTATTATAACAGTGAAAACTGCACTGGTTTCCATCAGCTGGGTACTAATTTCGTCCATTCTTTTGCAAGCCATAGTTTGGCATGATTTATTTACTTATTTATTTTATGATTTGTAACTATTTCAATTGAAGGGGAACTGGATAGCGGTAACATTTTCACATGAGTACTCAAGTCTATGTTTGAAATCCAATGTTGGAAAGTACATACAGTCTTTCTAAAAATGTAGAGATTGTAAGGCTCTTCAACATTTACACATATATCAGTAAAACAATGAAGTTGGGACTGGTCATAAAGCAACAAATGAGTGAAACTTGAATTGTTTTATATAGATATAGTGAGTGAGGTTTTGGAGAAGCTGAATAGCAGGAAGTATGTGTTGTTTTGAATGATTTTATAGTAGGATCTACTATGCCTTTTGGGCTGGAATTCCATCATAGTGGTGAGTGTCAAGTGGAAGTTTTGTAGCAGGTGTATAACCGATCTAATAGTACTTCTATAATGTATTACGCAGCAAATTGCAGTAGCTTTTTAACTGCGTATTGTATTACTTTTCAATTGTAGTTTATAGTAGACTCGTAATTGGTTTTCGAAGAGCTTTGTAGTAGGTTTTATAATAGATGTTTAACAGGTGTTACCCATTGCTTGCTGTAAGTTTTGAACCCATTTTACATGTCTAGACATCAGATCCTTCAAACTATCTCCTAGTGCTATTGCAGTCAATAGTAACCTCTGATTTGATTAAGTTTTTGGTTAGTTTTGCGAGGTTAAACGTCTTGTTTTCTTACTCAACCAGCTGTAGAACATAACTGTCATTGGTATTGACTAGTTTTACAATAAAAGAGATGAGTTTTGAATCAATTTAGTAGGTTACTCCTGCTGTTTTAGTAAGCAATAACTCCAACTAGATAGATAGCAGACATCCAAGTATTCATACTATTATTACTGCTTTTGTAGATGGCCGCTAAGGTTTGTAACAAGTAACATCTGAGATTTTGTGACGTTAACCTTCAAGTTTTGTCCTTTACTCAGTGGAATGGTTAGGCCATCTTCTAACCTTTTGGGATTATAACAGTGAACACTGCATTAGTTTCCATTAGCTAGGTACTAATTTCAATCATTATTTTGCAAGCCATAGTTTGACATGATTTATTTACTTATTTATTTTATGATTTGTAACTATTTCAATTGAAGGGCAACTAGATAGCGGTAACGTTTTCACATGAGTACTCAAGTCTATGTTTGAAATCCAATGTTGGAAAGTACATACATTCTTTCTAAAAATGTAGAGATTGTAAGGCTCTTCAACATTTACACATATATTAGTAAAACAATGAAGTTGGGACTGGTCATAAAGCAACAAATGAGCGAAACTTGAATTGGTTTATATAGCTGTAGTGAGTGAGGTTTTGGAGAAGCTGAATAGCAGTAAGGATGTGTAGTTTTGAATGATTTTATAGTAGGATCTACTGTAGGTTTTGGACTGGAATTCTGTTATAATGGCGAATGTAAAGTGGAAGTTTTGTCACAGGTGTACAATCGATCAATAGTACTTCTATAATATATTATGTAGCAAATTGCACTATTTTTTTAACAGTGAATTATATTACTTTTCAACTGTAGTTTATAGTAGACTCGTAATTGGTTTTCAAAGAGCTTCGTAGTACATTTTATAATAGATGTTTAACAGGTGTTAACCACTACTTCCTATAATTTTTGGACCCATTTTACATGTCTAGACGTCAGATCCTTCGAGATATCTACTAGTGCTATTCTAGTCAGCAGTAACCTCTAATTTGATTAAGTTTTTGGTTAGTTTTATGAGGTGAAACGTCTAGTTTTCTTACTCAACCAGTAGTAGAACATAACTGTCATCGGTAATGACTTGTTTTACAATAAAATAGGTTAGTTTTGAATCAATTTGGTAGGTGGAATGTATTCACATTAGCATATTGTTAATCCTGCTCTTTTAGTAAGCAGTAACTCCGATTTGATATATAGCAGAAATCTAAGTATTCATACTATTATTGTTGCTATAGTAGATGGCTGCTAAGGTTTGTAACAAGTAACATCTAAGATTTTGTGACATTAACTTTCAAGTTTTTTCCTATACTCAATGGAATGGTTAGGCCATCTTTTAACCTTTTGCTGTTATAACAGTGAAAACTACAGTGGTTTCCATCAGCTAGGTACTAATTTCGTCCATTCCTTTTACAAGCCATAGGTTGGCATGATTTATTTACTTATTTATTTTATGATTTGTAACTATTTTAATTGAAGGGCACCTGGATAGCGGTAACGTAATCAGGCATGAAGCGACTAGATTTCTCAAGGATCTCATTCACAAATCGAAATGCAGAAGACAACAATACATCCTCTCATACTAGAAATGGAAAACATGCATACAATCACCTAATCATAATTAAAACTTCTTCAAACAAGTTGAGTCCGACTAAAAACAAACTTGTAGATGATCATGTGATTAATATGTTTGAAATTCGAATTAAATCAGTCTTACAAAAAAACACATTTTAGTCTCATGCTTCATCAAACAACACATGCTTAAAATAAAATCAAACTTTTTACAACATTTGATTTCAAAACCAGCAACATATCAACATACAGACATCAAGAACCCAGCTTAAAACATGCTTCACACTTTCACGAATGCATATATAATAGAACATAGACTAAACATCAATTTCCAGGGAGAGATACTTTTCATGTGGAAATTATTTTAGATTAAAAGTCGAAATCTTAACATAGGAATGCCTACGCCTCCTGCCTCTTGAGGTTTTCCCTTTCATTTTGTAATGAACACCACTCCAAGTTGCAGGAAATGACCCTCTGCTTCAAGCATTAGGATTTCAATCTCCTCCTCTTCTCTTTTTCTTCTTCTTTTCTCTCTTTCTTTCCCTCTCCTTTTGTGTTTCTTTCTTTCTTTCCTTCGTGCATTTCAACACATCTTTTGTCCTTTTTAAATTCTCTCATATTCCTATCCCAATCTAGATGTCATGACTGAAATATCTAGATGTCACGATTGAAATTGCATCTCAGCCACTCATTCCTATAACTAAAATGTGATTTCTCTTGGCCATTCATTCTGTGTGAATCCAAATGTCCATTATTTGGCTAATTCAACCATTGATCTGTGAAGTTCCCATTAGATCAAATTTCATCCTCAATCTTGACTGTACAATTTCATATGGTTGAGATCATCTAATGATCAGATCTACACATTCAAAATTGTATGTAGAGAAGGGTTGTCAAAGAGAACAGGGAGATCAAGAAGATGCTAGAGAGGATGGAAGGAAGAGGGTTTTGTGGCAATTGGTTGGCTATGACATTCTCGTTGCCATGCCAATATCTCTTTTCTCTCCGGTGTCCCCATTTTCTCGCGTTTTGAATCTTCGCCTGATGCAGGATAGCTGGGCCGATGCACGATGGGTTGACTATGATTTGAAGCATGGGGGTTGTTGTTATTAATTTTGACCCCCTTATTAGTAAAAAAGTTGGGATTTTTTCACTCTGATTACCATTTCATGCAAAATTAATATCTTTAGAATCATCTTCCAATTATTTTGAGAGTCAGCTAAGTATCTTTCAAAAGATCAATTGCTTGAAAGTCAAGACTCGGGATTCCAAATTACTTTTCTTTCAATGTTAAAAAAATGACCTGAAATAAAATTTCAAAACTAAAATGAAATTTAGAAATTGAGGTTGTTACAAAAATGCCCTATAATGATATATATATATATATATATATATATGGAAAAAAAAATTCATACTGGTACCCAATAGAGGCTACACCATTGAAGGGCTTAAACATTTTTTCTTCTTAGTGCACTGCCTCAACTTTCCTTTTCTTACTATTGAAGTCCTTTTGTAAGCTTCCATCTAAAAGTTGCTAGAACTGCATCACATGTCGTTCTCGTGACCCTTTAGCAATGGCAAAACAGGAATTTTTCTAATATATAAGAACTTTAATAGCATTCTTGATTTGGGTGATCTCAACCATTGTCATGTTTAGCCTGCCTCATTTAGGTTGTATACCAAAAACTATTCCCATCAGAGGCTTCTAGATGCTAGATATTTATTTAAAAATTTTCAATGGACATGATTTAAAATCAAAGGAAGGCACATATAAAATCATGTAATGGTTATGAAATTTTGTATCTAGCCAATATAGTGTAGCAAAGAAATGATTAATGGATCTGATCATCCAAATGAGGGCTTATGTAGAAAGGCATAAGAGGTAACTAATGGGACAAAATGGGAATTTTGCCTTAGATTGGCTAGCTCATGTGATGCTCGACATACCTGAGTTTGTCATTTGGATGATCAGATCTGCTCATCATATTTTTTGTGCCTTAGTTTGGCTAGTCACCAAATTTCATACCCGTTAGATGAATTTAGCCTTGCCTTCATTTGCTTTTAAAGTAAGTTCATTGAAATTTTTAACTAAAACATCTAGTATCTAGAAGCCTCTGATGGAAATAATTTTTTATATAACTTAAATAAAACAGGAAGAACATTGTGAATGGTTAGATCACCAAAATCAAGGATGCAATTAAAGTTCTTAATTATTAGACAAAATCTCCATTTTGCCCTTACTAAAGGGTCACTAGAACAGCAAGTGTTGCATTTCGGTGGACCTTTTGGATGGAAGCTGATGAAAGGACTTTGGTAGTAAGAAAAAGAAGTAGGTTCACTACATTGAGGGAAAAAAAAAGAAGAAAAAAAAACGTTTAGGCCCTTCTATTGTAAATAGGCTAAACTACAGGTTACTAGCGTGAAAATTTTCTTTTTCTCTTTTAGGTCAACCCTATTGGTGAAATTTGTCATAATGCGAAGCAACAAAAATCAGATGAATTCCAAAAATACTGTAGAAATCTAAATCAAGATATCAAAATCTGAACAATTGTATTCTTAATGGTGGTCTATTTATGCTAGAACGCTCCAAATGAAGGGTGTGGATTGCTATGGCATGCGTACGTTGAGATGGATTACAAGTATACTCGTGTTCCTTTTTCTACCTGAAAGTGATCAAATCCTCACCCTTATCAAGTTCATTGTAATTTACTTAAATACAAAGGATACACGTTGTCTTCAAGAAAACAAAGCCTTACATACTAATGCAAGAGAATCCTTGGAAATAATGACAGAAAGGAATTATGGTTTAGACACTACATACAAAACATATTCACGAAGCAAAGGACAGTGGGGTAAGAAGAGGTTGTGGTTGAGAAAGCAAAGCAAAAAGGGTGGTTTCTTCATATTGCTCGCCCCTTTACGATATCAAGGCTTATCTCGCTAGCATCGGTAGCCTGCAACTCCACTTGGATACCGTCAAGTTCTCTCTTGAATCTGTCCTTGGAGCTGGCATACAGCATCTTACTCCTCACTTTTGATGTATCAGGTGACCTGAAGATGGTGAAAAGGGAAGATAGATCTTATGGAAAAAAGATCATGTCTGATGCAATTCATCAAGCAAACAGTAGGTTTTTTTTATTATAATATGTGATGAAATTATTTTTTATTGAGCAGACTAGCATTTTAATACAAGCGAAGAATTTACACAGTACCTTACCACAAAACAAAGGGAAATTTCATTCCCACGCCCCTTCAGCACTCATGTAACACCCTCAATTTGTTGTTTTTGTGGTACTTCCACCCAAGGAGCCTGCCTTTTTTATAATCTGAGCCATTCATCTTAATGGCACAGTCAGCCATGGATGAGCCATGTCCCAAAATTCATGTACTTTGTTTTATCCGACCATTGTTTTTCGTCAGCAAAAAAATTTTGAGTTCTAAAATTGACATAATGAAATCAATAGTACTCAAATTAGCACTGTGAATCAACAATAAAATCATCCCAAGTATCTGATTTTGGAACATTAACCTTCTGCAAAAGACAGTTAAGATGAATGGTTCAGATCATTCTGAAAGGTGACCTTCACATGTACCTTTACTGCAAGATGCCTAATGAGGGTGTGGTAATAGTCCTTCAGGGCATAAGAATTTAATTTCTCATAGAGGAAAAAAAGAAAGAAAAAAGAGTTTGTAAGGCAAACATCAGAGTTAGACATGACACAGACTCATGAATCTTTTGTGTGACCCATGCACGTTAACAAACCTTGGTTACCCAAGTGAGAGACTTATTTCACCAATGCTACAAGGCTTTGATGCATAGAAGCTTGAGTCTTTAAGCTCTCCCATCTATTTTTTCCTTTGAGTAATGATAATTAATCAAAGTGCTTGTAAGCCTTTTGTGCCAAAATACTCCTTTTTGAATGATAGGGTCCAATCATAGATAATCTACCGAGTTAATATTTTTCCTTTGAGGAATGACAATTAATCAAAGCGCTTGTAAGCCTTTTTGCCAAAATACTTCTTTTTGCATGATAGGGTCCAATCATAGATAATCTATTGAGTTAACAGAATTTCTTTGGCTTTGGATGTCTTCTAGTTCAAAAATCATGTAGATTGGATGATTTAACATCTAAAGAAATCTTCTTTTCATGGATGACCATAAGCTTTCTAACAATGGTCTATATTCAAAAACATAAAATATGATCTTGTAACATGCCAATCTGCATGATTTTTAGACTAGGAGACATACAAAGCTAAAGGATTTAGATAAACTAGGTAGATCATCTATAGGTGAGAGGAGCACTTTGATACAAAGCACATACACTTTGATTTAGTATTGCTTTTTTTCTTTTGTATGGGACAATATTTCTGCAAGCAATTGGTTATGATAAGGTTTTGGATATGGTGCACCTATATAGTCTGGGATTCACAAGATTAACGGTTTAGATGAGCCAATAAGGAGCTAGAAGGTGTAAAATGTATCCTTCTCGTCCTTCAAGTTCATATTGTAACCAAAACTAAGAAGCTGCTAATCGTTGCTAATAACTAGAGAACTAACGAGTTCAGGGCTTCTTACCAGGCAATGAAGAAGATCTTGCTCTTCTGGCAGTTCTCCTCGGTAGTGAAATCAAAATCAAAGACGGCATAGCGGCATTCATTTGCGGGCAAGCACGCGGTGAAATCATCATAGCTATCGCCAGGCTGACCGACCTTGTCTACCATCACTTGTTGAATCTTCTCCTCAATATTAAACACAATGAACCGATAGCTTCTCTTTGCTTTTAATTCCAAGAACTTCAGCTTACATTCATCGTTCACCGCCATTCCAGATGAGGAATTAGCCTACCCAAGAAAGAGAAAATTGACCAAAAAGTGCAAAACCATAAAAAAATATAAAAGAAATATCACTATCCAATGCCATTCAGAAACATACATATTCCTTCTTCTTTTTTCTTTTGAACATGCACCATATGTTGTAAACGTCCTAGATTCAGCCTCAGTCAGAAAACGATGATTTGATATAAGAAATCCCGGGTTACCGGTTGCCAAAAGGATGAAAATATGATGATTTAGCACCTGCGCTAATCCAGCTCAACTGATCCATTGGTTTCGTGTGGCATCACTTGTAGTGACGTTTCCGAGCGGAACTATTAGTCCAAGTCAGAATGTTTCTGTGCAAGTTTTGGTCTAATGGTTGCGTGGCTGGTTCTCTCCCTCTTAACTAATAAATTTTCACCATGAATAATCTATCATAAACCAATGCCACCAGAAAAATTAAGGGGCCAATCGTGGAAGGTTTTTTTTTTTTTTTTTCTTTCAAAGAATAGAATTCTAGAAAAAAGTCGTTATTTCCTTAAAAAATAATGCAGAATTTAACAAGCAAATAATTAATAATGCATGGCCCCGTTTCTACTTTTTCATATTGAAATGGTATTCAGAGAAGGAAAGAGATGTCATAGGCCCTGTATCATCATTTTGTTTCATGACTTTTGAGTTCTGTCCACCAAAGAACATACAAAAAAGGCAAGAAAGAGCTCCTAAAATCAAAAGATATCATGAGAAAGGGAGGGAGAGAATTACCATGTTTCCTCCAGAGAGATGGAGTCTCTAAATGAGAGAGAGAGAGAAAGAAAATGGAGAGCGTGTTATGGAAGATTTCTGGGGAGATGAAGAAGATGCTTAGTTTTGGGTGTTTGAGAGGTGGAAGGAAAAACAGGTGGTAAGGAGAGATTTTGAGGGAGAAAATAAGGGTGAGAATTATGAGAGAAAGATAGCTGTTTAAGCTAATCCTATCGCTGATCACGTCCACATTATTCTTTATTCTAGCCACGTTTACAGGGATACGAATTCATGGCCATCCTCTGTTTTCTTATTTGCTCGAAAAAGTCGTTTGTTTGTTTCATTTTCGGCTTATTTATATTTTTGGCGTTTTGACTTTCTTCTTTGTGCGTTATTGTTCTTACCTCTCTCCTTTATCCTTTCTTTTGTTTTCTTTTTAATGTTTCTTTGGAGAGCAAGAGAGAGAGAGAGAAAAGCGGGTCGGTTGGTTAGGGTTTTTGGAGAGAGAGAGAGAGAGAGGTTAACGTGAAAGAAATCTAACAGCCTCTACCGGCTAATAAGTATGAGAAAATTCTGGCGTCGTTTAGCAGATGAGAATTACGTGAGTGAGCAGACCACTAAAAAAAGGGTGATTTAAATCTGACTCTGGAAGTTAGTAGCTCAAGAAAGAGTTTCAGTACTAATTTCATCAGCTCCTGCGTCGTTGTTATATTTCCTTATAGAGTACGGCTGCGAAGCAAGGCAGTTTCACAATTAAGGAGTAAATACACCTTTGGGCCTACATGAAAATTCTACATATAGATTTATACTAATAAACTTGCCCTCCATCAACAGGTCAACTGCATGGCTCTGTCTCATGTCAAACAGATAAACCAACGGGTTGACAGTTTCTTAGGAAAACCCTCAACAGATGGTCTCGTATGAAGGGTCTAGGAATGCATAATCAAGATAATATTAGTGTCGTTGGGATGGACTTCTCATTTCCTTCTAATTTAATAAACTTGATCACGCCAATGTGGCACATGTCGGCCTCAAAAATCATACTTCTTCCTCCTACAAGCAAGTGAACTTCCCAATAGTATTTTTCTTCCTTATAATAGTAATAGATCGACTTACAAAGAAAGTGATTGTCACAAAATGAGAAGAAGCTCAACTTGAGGACCTGGTTTGGAAAGCTTTTCTGTTGATCCACATATCATTGAACTTTTAGACGGGATTCTGATTCTTCTGCTCATCCGCAAGATACAGTTTAACAACAATCATTAGGAACCCAAACAGGGCTTTCTTTGTTTACAAAATAATAATAATAATGTTACCATGTAATCCACGAAATTATGGGAAGGATCCAGCTCCCCTTAAAGACGATCCAAGGTACGTTGGTCATTATACATCAAAAGGTGCTACCACATGAAAAATTCCCCTGCAATTTCCGGCCTACTAACTCATAGCTATCGGCTATCACTATTCAAACCCGCCAACTAGCATCATTCATCTGTGGTGGCATAACGCTACTTCCTAGAGTGTACAAGAAGCTTTCCACCCCCCGTACAATTGAAGGTAGCTTTGGAAGGGTAGAGAGAGCAAGGTTGTGGTTGTGACTTTTTTTACTATACACAAGACTCCCCAATCTATTAGTTTGAGTGCAAGTGATCCAAAAGGCAATCAATATACGAGTTCTTATAGGAAACATCTTGCTACGAGAAAAAAATAATAATCAAAACATCCATGACGGGCACATATACATGCACGCAAGAGAAAAGGAGAAATCATGAACTTCTTTTTTCGTGTATGGTGAAACATTTTCTTTTTAGTTCTAAGCCATTCTATGTTTCCTTAAGTAAAAAAAACATGATTGTGCATTTTTGTTAATTTTTTCAAAGAGCCAAAACAAATAGTTAAGACCATCCGATTTTGCAGGAATTACCTATTTGTTATCCCATATATAATGAACGGCTTAGATCACACAATAAGTTTCACCATGCATTAGAAGAAGGGTGTGACTCCTTCCGCCCCTCAAGTGTGGACTCTTTACTGGGACTCTTGTATATTGCCGGTGGTTTCTTCATGGTTTTCCTTAACAGGTACAGAGAGAAACAGAAGGAATTTCAAAAAGATTTTGGGGCATCTAAGAAAAGTGTACATATTACACAAGTAACAAAAAAAATCATCAAGAATTCCAATTCAATCCACGATTTTATTTTTTACTCTTTTAAAAAGAAAAGACATATACGAGAAATGCCAGGCTGAAGACCTTGAAAGGACGTTACCTAGAAGCCCCCTACATTGCCGTTAATGGAACCCACATTTGGATGATCTAACCCATTTATCTTATTGCCACAATTTTCAATGACTATTAAAAACCACAATGATTACATGATTTACAAAGTTTCTGACGGTCCATTTCTTGTGATAGAAGTAAACATTTTCAGATGATAAAACTACCCAATCCACACAATTTTTTTTTAGAGACTAGTATGATTCAATTCAACATTTTATTCTTTTGGATTTGTTTGCATCGTAACTCTATAATTCAGATTAAGTTTATCGTTGGATGAACTGCATTGCTGATATTGATCCCAAAAAAGAAATGTTTGAACTACCAGGTAAGGTAATGAAATGAACCAGTCAAATCATCCAAATGTAGGCCACTTCCATGGATAAGGTCCATTTAGGGCTTCTTGCTTAATATTCCTCGTATAAATATTCTTAAAAAGAGAGAAACAAGATGATTTTTATGTTTAATCGGGTAATGTGGACATGAAAAGGTTTGGAAAAGCAAAATTTCCGTCTATTTTTCTCACACTGGGAAGCATCAACGTCCGAAAAGTAAAGGGAGACGGCACACAAAGACAATTTCCAAACACATTGAACTGGATTTCTTAAATCCCATGAAGTTCAGAACATCTGAATCAGTCAACTACAAGGAATACTAATCCACAGCCAACAAAAACAAACTGAGACTAGGTATTTCATTGATCATATCAAACACTAAAAGGATCATTAGCCCAGAAAATTCACAACTTTAGGGCCCTGTTTGTTCTTGGGTTTTACATGAATGTTCTTTTCAGCTTGAACTCCTAAAGAAACTGTGTTGGTTCTCAGAAGAGATGCGTTAACCTTTTGGTCA
Source organism: Warburgia ugandensis (assembly GCA_035236585.1). Classification (NCBI taxonomy): domain Eukaryota; kingdom Viridiplantae; phylum Streptophyta; class Magnoliopsida; order Canellales; family Canellaceae; genus Warburgia; species Warburgia ugandensis. The sequence continues at coordinate 4,698,153 of CP141129.1, read as the reverse complement.
TCTTCCATCACAAAATCATCGTCGAGATCATCCCCACTGGAAAATTTAGTCACCTTCCCTTTTCTGTTTTCCCCATGTTCGCCAGCTGAAACAAGACATTTGCAAGTGTCCTTTACTAAAGTTTGAATGTCAAAATACCACATGTATAGCAAGGAAAAAAGAGGTTACCCATCCCTTTCTTGTATATTAAACATTACCAATTGAACAATAATGCAGACTAGATTGATGTAGATACAGTTTAAGTTGGGACATGTAAAAATACCTCTGCTTCAGTGAAAGCTCCCGCACGGGGAGATGTGGGTTGCACAAGAGGCTCAGCAGGTGTTGGTTGGTTTGCAAGTTTGACAATTGTCCTTTTTTTTTACTTAATTTTTTTACGGTAAGTTCATGGAAATTCTTTTGTTCACTGAGAGCCAGATGGAAACTAATTTCCACTCACAGCCCTAGCATAGGGAAATCATTCTGCTATGACTCCAGGGATCACAAATTCCAAGTTTGTTTTTTTGAAAAGCTGATCTAATTGTATTAGTGTACATAATTGATGTCTTCTACTGCCTGGTCCATTGTCATCTGAAGTGGTTAGGCAGTGCATTGGGTGTGTCTGTGTGCGCCCGCTCAACATGCATTAGGTTCAATAGTATCATCTAAAATGTGCATAGGGACTGCAAATATCCACAGCTTTCACACGTATAAAATGACTAATGGATTCTGTAAGTACATTATGATATCCAAAACACAGATAATGCACTGATTTAAGTAAACATAATCCAAAACACAGACAATTTCTCTCTCTCTCATGGCCCCACTCATCTCTTGGCATTCCCTGTACTTTTGTGGGCCTACTCCTCTCTTTCCACCATTTATCTAGACGATCTACCCTACCCTAGTGTCGCAGCAATTGCTCCTTTCTCCTCCTTCACCAGAAGAGAGAGGGCAGGTTAGGACAAGGGAGACGAGAGAGGGCTGGGCCCACATGGTTGAAGATGAGAGGGCAAAGAGTGAAAGAGACTGCTGAGAGAGAGTGACGAGGCCCAAATAATGGAGGAGAGAGGAAGAGAGGAGTAGTAAGTCTAACCAGCATGAGTTGAGTAGAGAGAGGAATGGAAGTGGAAGTGGAATGCTCCTGGAGAAATTGTCGGGTCTCTGCATAGAAACATGGGAACTGGCAGAAACTCCCTTCCAAACGCAGCCTAAGAGTTGCCTAAGGTGTCAATGTGAATATGAACATGCAATCATTAATTTGGAATTTTTCTTATACTCTTCTGCTGGCAAGATGACATTGGAGGCTTCTCTAGGAAAACAAAAGCTTGTGAGTGAAAGTCATGAGATGTTTCCCCAAGCAACCCTCACTTTTTTCTCCCTCACCCTATCCACTGAAAAGAAACAAAAGGACAACAACAACATATAGAAGTAACTAGATTGGCTAAACTGAAATTGCAGCGCAAAGAAGCAACCCAACATGCAAATTTTCTAACAAACACTAGAAACATGTATTACCAATTTCCAAGTATCAAATGCAAAAGATTGACAAAAAATTGTAACTTGTAAAACTTACCTGTAGCACAATTCTCCAGTTTACAGAAAGCAGAAGAGTGTCCGCTGCTCTTGTTTGGACAATGTTTTGCCAAATGTGTTACACCACCACAAATTTTACAAGAGCCCCCCTGTAAGAAACAAACGTAACCTATTCAGAAACCATCTGCTCGAGTGTAACAACAAAAGTAGGTAAAACTATAAAGTCCATTGTTCCAGATATTAAATAAATGGGCAGCTTATTGGCAGCAAAACAAGTAACAAGATTAAAAATTTGATTTCAACTTTACCTTAAACTAATTAACCGTGTATCTTTACTATTGTGGCTATAAACGTAAGTAATAAGGATGATACTTGTTGCAACGGTGTACAACACAACCTTTACTTTTACGGCAAACAAACATAATTATCAAGGGATGATACTGGTTGCAACAGTGAACAACATATGCATCTATGAAACACAAGGACTTCAAACAACACTTGCAATTGTTATCTCTGTAGTTACCAGAACTCAACGGAATACCAAAAGTAGGTATGTAAGTCTATAATAAGAACACAACTCTAGACATATGAAGGAGTTTTCCTAAATATGACATGATTGGAGACAACAACAAATATTTAGCAGGTAATATTCTCATTTATGATTGACGGTAGGTTTGGAAGAAACGTGATCGAATTTTGTGAAATCTTTTCACATAGCAAATATGCACAGTATTTTGTTATTAACGTACCTTCCATCCATGCAATCAAACACTAAAAAATTTCAAAGAAAAATTCTACTGTCCTGTTATGGTATACATGCCACATTAAGATACAAAAGACAAGAAAACAAGGCCACACGTGTGGACACTTAATTCTAACTCCTGTATCTAACTTCAGGCCTTTTATCAGAAAAATGAACAATAATCATAAGAAATTTCAACTTAACATGTAACTAAATTTACACAGAGAAGTACAGAAAACCTGCAAAATTAAATAAGCAAATAGCAATTCCTGACAGTTACTAAATTCACACTAAAAAATACAGAAAAAACCCTCAAAATTAAACTACTAAATAATAATTCCTGAAACACACTAAAATTCATGAAATTCCTTAAAATGAGATTTTGAGTTACTGACCCAAAAATGTGAATTTCAAAATAAAAAATCCATTTCATGTGAGATAAACAAAATAAATTTACATTTAAAAATTTTCTCCTTAATTTAAATCTAATTTCACCCCTATGAAATAAGCCTCCACTCAGAATATTTGAAAACTTCCATCAGTGATCCAAATTTTACTTAATCTCATTCCCCTTTTATTCCTAAGAAATCTAACGAGCTTTTACTCTAATGTTAGTTCAAGTTTGAATTCAGTTCTTCTTTCAAACTCAGCAGCTAGAAATCAAGTAAAGCTCAATCCTCTACAAGTAGACTTCTTTTCTTCTGCAATCAAGCAAGGTAAATCTTCCCTTCACATATTTTTCAAATTAAATTAGTTTAGATTTGAATTTTCTTACCTAAAATTGAGAGCTTAACTTCTATATTTTTAGATCTATAGTTAGTTTCTGTGAATCCACATTGAGCAGTTTAAAAGTGCTTCTCCAGGCTGCATTAGATAATTGGTGGATGGCACATCATTAACTCAAGCAGTTATCTAACTGGTCTTGTGGTTTTTTCATTTGTTTATCTCCTGCTTATAGTTGTCAATTTCTCCAGGAGCATTCCATTTCGCCAACTGGAGCAGAATGTTTGTTTTTTCAACCGTTCTGGTGTTCCATTTCAGCAAAGTTTTTCTTAGTTTTTCAATATTTTTAATATTAAAATAATAGAAAAGAAGCTTTTCCTCTCAACATATAATTATGAGGCATTGATACGTGGACCCCCCAGGCCACCCCTTACATCAGCATAACTGGTTAGAGTTGAGTTTGGTTAGTTTCTTCAGCTCGTGGCACATGATGGAACCCACTATTACTCTCTCTTTTGGAGGGTATCCATGCAGAAATCTTACAGCTCCAAAACACTAGATTCAATACAGTGACAAGTGGCAAGAGGAAAACAGCTTGGATCATTGTCCTTTAAATAAACTATTTTTCTCTCTACAATGGAAGTGCAGCTCATGGAATGCAAAACTCTCTCTCTCTCTCTCTCTCTCTCTCTCTCTCTCTCTCTCTAAGATCCATGCACACCTGTACACAGAAAAGCTCATGGAGTCCAAAACTTCAGCAAAAATTCTAAACCAGTAAATGCTCAAGAATTCAAAAGTTACAGGAACATGTAACATTACTTGATCCCAAGCAAATTCTGGCCATTCAGAAGGATTTGAAACAATGGCATAGATCAAAGAATCCTCGATCATTTGGGAATACAAAACTTCAGTCAAAATTCTGAAACAGTAAACGCCTAAGAATTCAAAAGTTACATACCTCTAATTTTTGTAAATTTTTCTAGTCATAAATGAAATGAGATTTACTTTCCAAAATTGCTAAACTAAGACATTGGAAATGCATGTCTTGAAATGTTTAGGAGATGAAAAACAAATGACAAATCTTGAGCTAGGTAAGAAATTCCCCAAGGAAGTTGGAGTGCATAAGCTTGGACATTGTAAGTGAGTGGACATGTAATGAAATAACCTTGAATTAGGGAGGCCAAGCAAGTAGACAGGGGACGTCTCACACTATGGACCTAAAGCCCACTTAGGACAGCCAATGGTAGATGTCATAGATTGGAGAAAAAATTAAGTGGAATAAGATGTCAAAAGCCCACAAACATAAGGACTTCTTGGACAAAAGATGGTGCAGAGTCCAAGTCCATAAGAAACCCAACGTCTCCTCCCATGGAGTGGAGTTTCCTGGTTAGTTTTGGACTTTGAACCAAGACCAAATTAGAAGCATGTGCTAACCTAAAGGATTTAGGACATTGAACCTAGATTAAATAATGGAATTCTGGGACAGCAAGGAAGCTAGCTAGGAGTGAAATACCTTGGGGAGCAAGGAAATAGAGGGAGAGCTACATATAGAGAAAGATGTCCCAGCCTAGTTCCTGTTTTTGACAGCACGACATCTTGGAGAAAAAGAGAGGAAAAGGGAAAGAGAAAGGAAGAGAAAAGAGAGGAGAAGGAGAAGAAGGGGCAGCCAAGCCACTCATAACAGTCCAAAAACCAGAGGAAAAAAAGCTGGAGCAAGGGGAAAAGCTCTAGAAGAAAACCGTTAGTTTTCACATGACTGCAAGTAGGTAAATCTGAAACTACAAGGTTTTCCAAAATTGTTTCACGTGTTTTGCCAAAGGAAAAACTTCATGTTTGAATATATAGAGTGAGAGCATGGTTGTAACAGTAGAGTTTGGACTAAGATTAGCAAGATGTTATAAGATGTCAACATCTAGTTTACTGATTTGCTTACTATTTTTGGCTATAATTATACCATGTTAAGGACGTTAAGACATGTGCTATTCATGCTTAAGTTGGGCACTTTTTATGGTTATTAATTACTGATTAAAAAGCATTTTGAGGATGATTTTCAACACGTATACATGCTCACTGCTGGTAGTTTTTGTAGCTTGAAATTATAATTGATTTAGCTACTGTTTTTGCTTAATTTTTCATGACTGTTATTGGCAATTTGAAGCATGATTAGATGATTGATTTCAGTGTTTATCTACCAAGGAATTTTGGTCAATAAAACGATAGGATTTAATGAGTTTTATTGGCTAAGTTTTCAACTTAATCGTAGTGTGTTTGTGCACTATTTTGAGCAAGTTTTTCTAAGGTACATACAGGGTTTTATAAAGTGAGGTTATTGACATCTTAATGACCATTATTTAAGACCATGTTTCATGAGAAATTCTTATTAAAATGCGGTTTGAAAAAGACATTTTTATGAATGAGAAAATGGCGCATAAGAATTGAGTTTTAAACCGTTGTAATCATCATCATCAAGACCTTATCCCAATTAGGGGTCGGCCACATGAATCTTATTCCTCCATTCCACTCTATTAAATACCATGGCTTCATTTAGTCCCAAAGTTTTTAAATCTTTCCTCACCACTTCTATCCACGTTCTTTTAGGCCTTCCCCTTGCCGTTTTAAAACCTTCAACTTGTATTGCCTCACTCCTTTGAACTGGTGCCGTTGTTGGTCTCCTTTGAACATGTCCAAACCATCTAAGTCTAATCTCCCTCATCTTGTTACCTATTGGTGCTATTCCTAAATTTTCTCTAATATTTTTATTTCTAATTCTATCCTTTCTTGTCTTACCACTCATCCATCTCAACATCCTCATTTCTGCGACACTCATCCTATGAGTATGATGTTCCTTAACTGCCCAACACTCTGATCCATAGAGCATGGCCAGCCTTATATTCATCTTATAGAATTTTTCCTTTAGTTTGAGTGGCACCCGCCAATCACATAAAACACCCAATGCACATCTCCATTTGTTCCAACCCGCTTGGATTCTCTGGGTAACCTCCCTCTTAAACCGTTGTAATACATTGACTATTTTGCATGTTTCACTTATGATTTCAAATTGGACTTTCATCTTGCTGTTTTAATATGTGAAATAAGCATCTTTTGGTTTGGTTTTGCTTAAATCGAAATTCCATAAAATTAAAGTTTTCATAAGGTGTTATGCACATGAAAATAATGGTTTAAACATGAATCTTTGGAAAGAAGTTCAACACTTTGTTTGGACTGTTTTTGAATGGAAATTACTATCACATTACTTACTATTTGGGTATGAAAACAATACCTGAGAATCATATTTGTGAGACTCTAAAGTTGAGTCATGAAAAGCGAATCATTAGTAAGTTTGACAAGTTATTTGGAAGCATGGTCTTTAAGAATCTATATTGGACTGATTTTGAGCGTGCTTCCTACTCTTTAGAACATGATTTGAGTTTATATCATATCTGGTTTTAGTGCAAGAGTAAGCTAGAGGTTTGGCATTTGAGAGTTGGTTTAAAAACCATGAAATCTAAAGCTAAGCAATACTTAAGTTTTGGCCTAAGTTGTGCCCTGAGAAACACTATCTTTAAAGTGATTTTCAAAACTAGATGTTAACACTTGTTTTAGCTCAAAAGTGACATGTGATTATGCACTTGTGAAATTGCTTAGTAAAGCCATTGTAATTATATGATTTTGATAAGTGCATGAATGAAATTTTGCATAAGCTTTTGCAAAATATATGAGGGTATAGTGCTACCCAATATTTTCTTTGTATGTGAGATAAGCTAATGATCCTAGTGAGAGCTATACTAGGAGATTTTTGACAAGTTGGTCCTTGGTCTCCAACCACTAGAGGTAGTAGGGTACCACGCTCAGAGAGTGGAACCATTTTTTCTCCACCACTACAGATGATCACAATATTCTTTTGAAATGTATTCCTATGCTTTCGTGAGGATACATTGGCAGCCCCTTTAAGATACTGAAGGGCACACATTGTAGTAAAGATGACATGAGCATAGCTGAGCCCATGAGATTTTTGTGTTTTGTGCTCCTGGGGAGTGTGATTAGGGTTTGCTAGATGAACCTGGATGAGTACTCAAGATAGCATTGGCAGACATGCTGATAAGAGTTTAGTGAAATACTAGGGCACTAGCGTGTGCCTGGATGATTATTTTGATATCATACTTTTATTATTTTGATGCATCACGATATTACTTAAGTTGTCAAGTTATTATATTTGTTTTCTAGAGATACAGAGATATATGGGTTTATACATGTACAATGATGATTTACATTGACCAACTTATAAGAATTTAGTCGTGAGGTTTTATTGCATAGAGACCTAATTTCAAACTCATCTGAGTGTGTGTGCTGTTATGCCGCAGTTTTCAAAGTTGTAGTTTTGGATTTATCTATTTGATATCATTGTATACTTAGTACACCACAGACCCAGTAGATTCTTGTGGAAAGGTGAAAGTTGTGGACTAAGAGATTCAAGGAGTTAGCGATCAAAAGTAGTTGTCAAAGTTAGACACTAGTTGCAAGAAAAACTATCATTATTATTCATTCTGTTTTGAACTATTGATGTAATAAAGCACCATGTTCTAGGCTTTAATCATTGTGAGTCCTTAAATTATTTGAGTTGTGGATGATAATGCCTGGAAGTGTTTTAAATTAAATATCGTGTATGGAACTCCAACATGAGTCTTGATTTTCGTACTTGGGTTTGACCCTCTAATGTTTTGAAAACAATTTATTAAAAGAACTATGGTTTAGAAAAAGAAATTTTCAAATAGGGATATCCCAACTTTGAAAATGTACTTATTCTTTTTCAAATTTTGTTAAAAGAAAAAACCTAGGTTATCGTAATCGGTGTCGAAGTCCAATTTTATGTTAATACAATCAAATATATAATGAATGGTCATCAATAGTCAAGTAATCAAAAAACTCATGCTCTAGTGTTATTAAGAACTTTAGATTTAGCTAAGTAGAAAATAGAACTCATGATACGTTATTTTGGAAATAGATGGCACATAGGAGACTTAATGCAGCAAACCCAGGACCTGCCCACTCTTCATCCAGTTCATCAGCTAATGTTGCAAGTGAAGCAGTGCAACAGAATGTGCAGCAACTTGGGCAATACCTGCAAAAACATCAGGAGGGAGGGGTCGAAAGTCACTTCTTGAATGAAAAAAAGTGAACAGAAATAGAATTGGAATCTTTTGAGTATTTGGCCCTACACAAATATGACAACACCAAATGACAGAGCAGGAGGTTAGGGTGGAAACATTGGTAGAGAGAAAAACTTGTTGGATAGGTTCAAGAAGATGGAGCAATCACTTTCTAGGGAGGATGAACTTGACACAGCAAAGACCTAGATGTTTGAAGCAGAAGAGGTTCATAAAGCTATGGGGGTCCTAGATGACAAGAAGGTAGTCATGGTCACCTTTGTCATGACAGAAAAGGCAACATTCTAGTGGCAGGCCACAGAGCGAACTCTGTTCGAAAATGTTGAGGTAGTACCTTGGGAAGAATTCCGAACCGCCTTTTTCACTAAGTACTTCACTTCTCATATTCAACGAAAGGAGTGCTTGAGCCTAGCACAGGGTGACATGACAATGATACAGTACAAGAATAAGTTCACCAGACTCAGGAGATTTGCCCAAGCATATGGATCTCTGATAAAAAAGAGACAAAGATATTCATTAATGGTTTGACTGCTAGATTGAGTAAACCCTCAGTGTTTAGCCTACCACTATTGCTAAGCCTGTTGAGATGGCCTCAGTGTTCGAGAAAGACTTCAAGCGGGCCCAGGCAAAGAGGGAAGACAAGACTATCACCAGGGAGGATGACTCGGGAAAGAAAAGAGATACATGCAGTCTACTGGGTCTCAATAGTCATGGAGGTGCCACCAATCAATTGTGGGAAAGTATCTGACTCCAAACCACATCCAAGGTGTAGGAGGTACCACTTGGGCAAACCATGACGACCTCCAGGCACCAAATGCTTCAGTTGAGAAGAGACAAGTCCCATGAAAGAACTACTAAAAGAAGAAGACAGTGGAGAAGCCTCGAGAGATCAGATTCCAAAGAGTGAAGGACAGGTGTTTGCCGTTACGTTAGGGTAAGCACATACGTCAAACACGACAATGGAAGGTACACTACTTATTTATAATAGACTGCCAGAGTACCATTTAATACGGGTTCTACACATTCTTTCATATCACATGCATTTGTATTATGTGTGGCTAGTCCAATTAAGATCCTAGGATTCTGTTTAGAGGTCATGACTCCGTTGGGTGAGTCCATATGCAAAGATACCTTCAAGATGTTCCATGTAATAACCCCAAATTTTGTAATTGATTGAGAAAATCAATAAAGTTTGAGTTTCAGATATTTCGGGCTGAAATATTAGGGTTATTTAGTATATACTTTTTATAAAAGTGTAATCAAATAATAAGACATGTAAAATTGAAATTAAACTTAGCAAACCCTTCAAAATGACTATAAGCATGACAAATTTTGAATTCGGATGAAAAATCCTTAAGTTTCTTCATTTCTTGGACAAAAGGGTAAAATAGTAATTTCACCCAAAAAAATCAAAATCTCCCAAAAATCAAAATATAAGACATCAAAATTTAGAATGTACTGAGAAATACGAATCCAACGCCACTAAGTACACTCAAATCCGAGATCATGGGAATAAAATCCAAAATTTTATACATAAATGGCAAACGGTCTTTTTACACCATGTGGGGCCCACATGGGGCCCACAAGGGACCCAAAAATGAATCTTATGAGCAGCCCACGTGAAGTCATGGGTCAACAAACATCAGCTGGTCTTGGGGAAGAAAAATGGGGCATGGGGAAGAAAAAATGGAGCATGGGAGACTTTCATGCCATTTAATAATAAAAAATAAAATATTATAATCATGAAAAAAGACCCAAAATGCCTATAAATACAACCCCAAAAATCCTCCAAAAATCCTCATAAAATCCCCACGAAATTTTCTTCACTCTCCCTGAAAAATTAGACCTAGATCCCTCCCCAAAAACCCAAAATTTCCAAGAGATATCTCTCTTTTCAATTTGTTTTTCTTTTTAGATTGGAACAAGGGACCTAAAATCAATTAGGCACTCTGTTCCAGATCTAATTTCATCAATTCCGCCGTCCAAAACTTCCCAACATATCTATTCTACAAAACCCCCAAATCAATTTCAAGATCCAATGGTTCAAACAACGGAAATTTGCAAGAAAGGTGGATCTTAAGCCATATCTTCATCAACAAGGTATTCTTTTTAAATTGGGCATATAACCAAGGTTTTTTTTCCAATCAGGTAGGTGGAAATACTTTCTATAGATGTTTAATATTGTTTTATGTAATTTTTTGTTTACTGTAATTTATTTTGGTAATAAAAAGGTAAAAATAAAGTAAACACCAGAACCCTTAATTCTGGATGATAGAGTGCTCAGATGAAAATTCTGACTGCACCAATCGATCCAGAAGGGTCCAAAACCCCTAGGGTAGAATTTTCACAATGATCAGAGACGTTTTGGGCCCTCAATTGAGAGAGGATTGATTGGACGGTCCAGAATGGACTGTCCGATCTTCGGATCTAACGGCGCCCAAGACGCACACGTGACGCACCGTCGAAAACGGCGCGTGCGCTACGCGTGGGACGTCATCCCAAGCGAGACGACGGCGCGTCCGTCAAACCACGAGCGGACGCGCCAGACAGGAGTCCCCTTTACGAGCGCGTAGACGACGAGCGTCCCGCTCGTCCTGTCTGCGTCTGTGGACGCCCCATAAGGGCGCTTCGTTAGTTCATCCCAGCGGATGCGCCCGACGAACCGAACGCGTCCGCTCGGCTTGGTTTTTCGCCCGAAAGATCTGGGCCATCCGTTCCTTGGGCCCAGATCAAATCTAAGCCCTAGGAAAGACTGTGAACTTCCAGATCCAATTCCAGAGCCATCTGAACTCCAAATTGAGATCGGAAAGAAGCTATGAAAAGCTTAAAACCTCAATTTTCTGATGAAATGATAAAATGGACATAATATTCAGTAAAACTTTCTGTATTAAAGAAACAAGTTTCCAATTACCTAGATCTTTAAGATCTGAGATGATCAGATTTTGAAAATATGTTTTAATAATGATATGCTATTGAAATAAAGTAAGATCTATGGTTTATTTGGAGATATATTAAGGGATATACCCATTATGGTAGAAAAACCCTAAAAATACAAAGGGACCCACTTAATCAATGAGATCAAGTGTGATCAGATCCTTAGGATGGATAGAATGAATGTTGATATGATGAAATCCAAGGAAATCATGGATGGATTATGACAAAAATAGATCAATATGATCTTTGGACCTTAATAAAGAAAATCCCCTAAATATAACTAATACCCTTAATTAAAGGGAAAGATCTAAGATCAAATGGTTGGATTATAAGTAAAGGTTTCTAAAAATGTTAATGTAATTAGTTTCATTTTATATAATAGCATTTTAAATATGATTATGTTATAAAGCATGCTAGTATAACATTTAGACTTTAGAATGATATGTGATTTCATTGTTATCATAAGGTGCTAGATTTAATTATTTTAAGTACCTTGCCTCATTATCATTAAATGTTAAATTATGTAGTTTTATGCTTTGAATTTATAATTCATTTATGGTTAAATGTTATTAGTAGATCTACTTGTTATGAGATAAAGAGCATAAAACATAAAAAATGTATTATAATGAGAAAGTGGAGTTTCATGAGACAAATAAGAATAGAGTACTTTGGACTTAATTAGTAAGGGTTATAGTTAGTAGGACAATATAAGGATTATCAAATCCTTAGCCCAAACTAAAAAAAGAATAATAAATCCCATGAATGACATTATAAATATTCATGGACTTAATTAAAAATCCATTAGAAAGATTACTTAGGGTAAACATGCTTATAGGAACCTTATGAAAGGTTGAGCTATGGTCATTCTAGTGAATGATGAACATAGTAGTTAAGGGGGTTATCTAATAGAGCCTCGCTCTTCCCCTACCTTCCGTTGACATTTGTGAGGTCTAAATGCCTCCTTACATGAGGATTGAAGTAACCACTTTGTGTTCACCCATTCAGCTAGTAAGCCTTAGCCAATTGGAAATAAGAGGAGCAGTCTAGATTTAGGCTTGAATAAGTTACCTTCAACCAGCACATTAACTAGTTGAATAATAATAATAAGAGTATAAAAGGTTAGTAAATTACCTAACCCTAATAAAAACAGTAAGTAAGACAAGGATGATCAAACAAGATCCATTAGATCTTGGATGATCAAGAACAATAAGAATAAGAACACTATATTGTACTTAGTATGCATGTTTATTAGTATACTTGTTATAGTTCATTAGATTAGATAATCCAAACCCTTGATCAAAGATGATTCAAGGAAGAAAACCAAGATCATCCTCCATAGGGATGATCCAATAACTGAACTTAGATCAAAGAAGAACTAGATGATAGAAGGTCTAGGACCTTGATCTTTATCAACATGTGTAGATTGTCAATCAATGGATCTATGAAAGATCAAGATCAAGGAGATGGACATACAAAGACTTAGAGATAGAAAAATACTTAGATATGAATGATCTAAAAATCATTCTAAACATCAGATCTAGTGACCAATAGGATTGTTCATAATTTATATATTGACAATATGTATGGATGTACAGATTACATACATTAGTCAGGATCATGGAAGATTGGGGAAAAGAGATCAATCCTTAAAGGTAGGAGGATTTGATGAATGCATTTACATGAGATATACATGATTGTATTCATGATCTTATGTTGACAAGAGTAATGTTAATACTTGTATTAAATCTCTTGAAAACCTTATGATCCAACCAAACACATATAAGATGGTTAAGGACTAAACTATAAGTGAATAGGGAACTAGAAAATATTTCAACCCTAAGTAAACAGACATATGGTCTGATACATATGAAATCTATTTTACATACAAGCTTGGAGGCATGTGAGTTTGTTTTATTAGGCATAAGTCTAGGGGGATGCTATTGCTAGAGGAGTTATGAGGGTTTGGCCACCCGCTCCTTGAAATTTGATGATATGATGATACCTTGCCCAATGAGAGGCTAAAAGTCGGGTGGTGGCAATTATGGGAAGGCCACCACTGTGAATGTCTTGCCCCCCCATACGGGCAGTGACATAATATTTTCCACCGTGGTATTAGTGGTGAACAGGGTAGTTATCCAAGCGCGCTAGTATGGATCGAGGCAAAGATAAAGCAACCTTTCTGATTATTTTGCACTATGATGCATATGAGAATAGGCATAGTGAAATGCCTTATGTTGTAGCATAATGAAATGCTAGGTAATTGTATATTACCAATATTTCCCAAGAAGGAAAATTCCCAGTATAAGATTAGCTGTAATACTAAATTCTCAAAATGAAGAGAATTGATCAGCTTAGTTGGGAATGATATTTGACTATTTTCACAAATTTAACTGGTTTACCCATGAAGGGTATGTATGTATATAGATATACATAACTTACAAAGTAAAGAGTATGTTTAAGGATAATGGGATTATGAAGTATTGGAATTACATTGTCAATGTTATGTTTCTTGAATCCCCTACCAAGTATTACTTGCTGAGATATTGTACTTGTTGCAATATCTCAGATACAGGGAAAGAGAGTTAGGAGCTGAAGACGATAGAAGACTTGAAGAGAATAATCTTCAAGGTATACCCTTGAAGACATGTATTTTTCTTTGTTGAGAGTTTTATTGTATGGTGAGCTTGAATTTTGGATTATATAATTTGGACAAATACTGTAATAGATTTGGCTGTACTGTGAACCACTGGATGGATCCTGGAGTTTAATAAAAGTATATTCCTTCAATGGAATTTTATTTTGTACACAAATTGTACTTGTGTTATGTATGAAGTGGTGACTTGGGTTTTCAAAACAAGTTCTAAAGAAAAGAATTTCCGTTGTTTTGTTTTGCGAAAAAAATTTACACTCTTTAAGGGCCCTGCCTTTCAAAATACTTTACAAATCATGTTACAAAAACCTAGGTCGTCACATTCCAATTATGGTCGAGAAGAGATGAATTGATACCTATTTGATCCTCCTAAAAATGACAGACTTTGACGTCATAATAGGGATGGATTGGTTGGCATTACAATGCATGACGGTACATTGTCATAAGAAAAGAGTTACCTTCGATGTCTCAGGAGTGGTGACAATCTCCTTCCAAGGGAGATGAGATTATTCAAGAGCATGTGTTATTTTTGCAATACAGATGATGAGGCACATGGCTAGAGAATGTCCAGCCCTTTCGACTAAGGTGGAGGTTGTAGATGTTGAAAAACCTATGCTGGAAGAGGAGGTTGTAGTTTGAGTCTCTAGACGTATTTCTTGAGGATCTACTAGGATTGCCACACAAAAGGGAGATAAACTTCACCATCAAGCTGATACCTATCACAACTCCTATCTCGAAGGCACCTTACAAAATGGCTCCATTAGAGTTGAAAGAATTAAAGAGTCAACTCCAAGAATTTTTAGATAAGGGGTTCATTCAGCCTAGTGTTACACCATGAAGAGCTTCAGTCCTTTTTGTCAAAAAGAAGGATGAATCAATGTGACTTTGCATTGACTACCGAATGCTTAATGGAATGACAATAAAAAATAAATATCCCCTACGCCGAATAAATGACCTATTCGATTAGTTACAGGCAGCTAGAGTTTTCTTAAAGATTGATTTAAGGTTAGGATATCATCAAATGAGAATCAGAGAGGAGGATATTCCAAAGACAGCTTTCAAGACTTGTTATGGGCATTATGAATTTAGAGTTATGCCATTTGGGTTGACAAACACACTAGCACATTTCTGGATCTCATGAATAGGATGTTCAGACCATACCTCCATAAATTCGTTGTTGTAATTGTGGATGACATCCTAGTTTATTCCAAGAGTCTTGAGAAGCACCAAGAACACTTACAAGTGGTGTTGCAAACACTTGGGAAGAAGTCAATTTTTTGGGCCATGTAATCTCTGAGGATAGAGTAGTAATGGACCCAACAAAGGTAGAGGTGGTAGAGCTGCGAAACACCCAAGACGATGACCGAGATACGGAGTTTTCTATGACTTGTAGGATACTATCAAAGATTTATTGAAGGACTCTCATGTATTGCTTTACCTTTAACCAAGCTTACCAGAAAGGATGTGATTCATATGGGATGACGCATGTGAGCTAGCTTCCTTGAGTTGAAGAGGAGATTAATAACTGCACTAGTGCTTACTTTACCATCTGGCAGTGGAGGTTTGGTTGTGTATAGTGATGCCTCAGGCAAAAGACTTGGATGTGTATTAATGTAGCATAAGAAAGTGATTGCCTATGCTTCTTGATAGTTGAAGAAACACGAGGTCAATTACCTAACTCATGATCTTGAGTTAGCAGCTGCGATCTTCACCTTGAAGATGTGGAGACACTATTGGTATGGATAGAAATTTGAAGTATTCATTGACCATAAGAACCTCAAGTACATTTTCTCTCAGCAAAACCTGAATATAAGGCAAAGGAGGTGGATAGAATACTTAAAAGACTATGATTTCTCCATCCAATACCATCTAGGAAAGGCCAACGTAGTGCCAATACTCAAAGTTGTAAGATGTAGGGAATGTGTATGTGTGTGCTCTCCAAAAGATGAAATTTGCTGCAAGGTGCGATAGAATGTAAACCAAAAAGTACAGCATCAGAATACAAAATCTGTCATAACAAATATGGCTATAAGATCTATGATTGTAGATAAGGTTCTACAGGTCCAGAAGGATGACAATGAGACACAAGCATTGGTTGGTAAACTAGGTTTTACTTGAGAGATGAACAATAGTGCATCCAAATGGATAGCAGATTAGTGGTCCAAGAAAATGGTGAACTGAAACAAGGACTTTCAGAGAAACACAAGGAATGTGGGCAGGCATGCTCTCCAAAAGATGGAAGTTGCTGCAAGGAATGATAGAATGTAAACTAGAAGTACAGCATCAGAATACAAAATCTTTTATAGCAGATTTGGTGGTGAGGTTTGTGATTGTGGATAAGGTTCTATGGGTACAGAAGGATGACGATGAGACAGGCACTGGTTGGTAAACCAAGTTTCACTAGAGAGATGAACAGTTGTATCCAAATGCATGGAAAACTAGTGGTTCTAGAAAGTTCTAAGTTGAAACAAGAGATTCTCAGAGAAACAAATGTTTCAATATAATATTCATCTTGGTGGTACAAAGATGTACCAAGACCTAAAGAGGCACTTCTGGTGGAATAGTATGAAAAGGGATGTGGGAGAGTTTGTTAAGAGATGTTTGATATGCCAGCAGGTTAAGACAAAGCATCAAAGGCCAGCAGGACTTTTATAAACTCTTGAGCTTCTTGAGTGGAAGTGGAATCACATTACTATGGACTTCATAGTCAAATTGCCCAAAACATCGAGACGGCGTGATATGATATGGGTAATCGTAGACTAATTGACGAAAACAGTACACTTTCTTCCCATTCAACAGAAATAGAGTATCAACAGTTTGGTGCAACTGTATATCTAGGAGGTGGTGAGTTTACATTGAATACCCCTTACAATTACTTCTGATAGGGATAATCGATTCACATCTCAGTTCTGAAGATGTGTACAGGAGTCGTTAGGATCATCATTGAGCTATAGTAAGGCATTTCACCCTCAAATGGATGGCCAATCTAAGAGGACTATACAAACTCCCAAGGATATGTTGAGAGCATGTGCCATCGAGTGGAAAGGCAACTGGGATGAGAACTTCCTATTGGAGGAGTTCACATAGTTTAAATTCAAGTATTAGGATGGGCCCTTATGAGGCCTTACACGAAAGAACCTGCCACTCACTGACTTGTTAGAATAAAGTTGGAGAAGACAAAATCATAGTCTGAACTAGTAGAATAGTGTGTTAACAAGGTGAAGCTTATTCAAAAGCAACTCCTCATAACACAGAGTAGACAGAAGAGCTACGCGAATAAGAGGCATAGAGATTTGAAGTTTGAAAACTGACGCATAATAGCACACAAACACTCAGATGATATTGAAATCAGGTTTGTATGCAACAAAACCTCATGAACCCTAATCGCGCTTCCCAAGAGAACAAAACACAAAAATCTCATGGGCTCAACCACGCTCACGTCATCTCTATTACAACATGTGCCCTTGGGCGTCTTAAAGGGACTACCACAGTATCCTGATAGAAGCATATAGATATGTCTTGAAAGGGTGCCGTGATCACCTCTAATTGCTAACTTCTATAGTAGTGGAGAAAAATAATGTTATTCTTTAGGCAATATTACAACATGTGCCCTTGGGTGTCTTAAAGGGACTGCCACAGTATCCTAATAGAAGCATATAGATATGTCTTGAAAGGGTGCGGTGATCACCTCTAATTGCTAACTTCTATAGTAGTGGAGAAAAATAATGTTATTCTTTGGGCATGGATACCATACCACCTTTAGTGGCTGAAGACTAGGTGACCAACCTGTCAAAAATCTCTTAGCACAGCTCCCATTAGGCTCATTAGCCTATCTCAAATATAGGGAAAATAGTGGGTAGCACTACACCCTCATATATTTTGCAAAACCTTGTGCAACAATTCATCCATACACTTACAAAATTATATAATTGCAATGGCTTTACTAACAGCTTACTCTTGCGCTAAAATAAAGTATTAACATCTAGTTTTGAAAATCACTTTAAAAATATAGTTTTTTCATGGAACAACTTAGGCCAAAACTCAAGTATCATTTAGCTTCAAATTTCATAGTTTTCAAACGACTCTCAAATGCCAAATCTCTAACATACTCTTATACTAAAACCAGAAATGATATAAATTCAAATCATATTTTAAACTTCAGCATTTTTTAAGTAGAAAACATGATCAAAATCAGTCCAACATAGACTTTTCAAGACCATGATTTCAAATAACTTAGCAAAACAATAAGCAACATGATAGGAATTTTCATTCAGAAACAGTCCAAACAAAACATTAAACTTCTTTCCAAAAAGTCACGTTTTAACAGCTTTTTGTGCCCATAAGACCTTCATGAAAACTTTAATTTTCTGGAATTTCAAGTTAAGCAAAACCTAACCAAAAGATGCATATTTCACATGTTAAAACAGTAAGATGAAAGTCCAATTTGATATCATAACCGAAACCTGCAAAATAGTCAACAAATTACAATAGTTTAAAACTCAACTCTTATGCGCCATTTTCTCACTCATAAAATCTTTTTCAAACCTCTTTTTGAACAGAATTTTTTATGAAATATATGCTCAAATAATGGTCATTAAGGTGTCCGTGAACTCACTTTAGAAAACCGTGTATGCACCTTTGAAAAACTTGCTCAAAATACTGCATAAACATGCTACCATTAAGCTGAAAACTTAGCCAATAAAATTTGTGAAATCCTATCGTTTTATCAACCAAATTTCTATGCTAGATAAACACTGAAATCAAGCATCAGCCATGAAAAATTAAGCAAAAATAGTAGCTAAATCAGTGATAATTTCAATCTACAAAAGCCACTACAGTGAGCATGTATACACGTTGAGAATCATCCACAAAACACCAACACTTGGATCATAACACATGGCATTTTTAATCAGTGCTTAGTAACCATCAACAAATGACCAACTTAAGCATAAATAGCATGTGTTTAAATGTCCTTAATATGGCATATTACAAGCTGACCCCTAATTAGGATAAGGCTTCGATAATGATGATGACGATGATGATGAACATGGCATATTACAGCCCACAACAGTAAGCAAAATAGCAAACTAAACGTTTATTTCTAGTGATTAGAAAACATCTAAACACATGCTAAATTTAGTCCAAACTCATTACAACCATACTCTTACTCCATACATTCAAACATGAAAACAGTAGGAAGAGGTGTGTTTTTCCTTTGCAAAACACATGAAACAATTTTGGAAAACCATGTAGTTTTCCAGAATTACATGCAGTCACGTGAAACCCATGCAGTTTTCCAAAATTACATGCAAAATACATGAAATAATTTTGAAAAGCCATGTAGTTTCAGAGTCACCTACCTGCAGTCATGTTCTGTGAAAACTAATGATTTTCTTCTTGAACTTTTTCCCTTGCTCCAACATTTTCTCCTCTACCTTTTGGACTGCTATGAGTGTCTGGCTTCTCTGCCTTCCCTATCTTTCCTTTTCTCTCTCTCTCTCTCTCTCTCTCTTTTCCTCCAAGACATCCTACTTTCAAAAACACTAGGCTGGAATGTCCTGCTATATGTAGCTCTCCCTCTATTTCCTTACGCCCCAGGTATTTCACTCCTAGTCCAAGATGGCAAAGGCCGGGCCAATTATGGGCCTATTATGAGATGTTCGCTGTTTATATGAGTGAAAATTGTTAATATGGAAATACACAATTACTACAGAATTGTTCAATCAATTTTTCATGTGGCCAACGCTAATCGGGATAAGGTCTTGATGATGATGATGAATTTTTCAAGTGTTAAAACATTTAGGTGTTTTTTTATGATATTTGCGACTTTAGAACATATATTAACTCACATTTCTTTTTCAATCATTTCAATTGTTATTACGATTCATTTGATGGATTTATTAGTCCATGAAGTCGTAGGACTGTGATTCGTCAGAAAAAGGCATGATAGTTACTTTTTTCTGTATAACAGGATTATTAGTTAGGGTTATTCAATTAGGGGCCCCAACCCAAATTGACCTGAACAAGTTAAGGTTAGGATCAGAAATTTTTTTACCTGAATAGTGTTATGGTTGGAAAACTATGACCCGAACAGTGTTAAGGCCAGGATAAAAACATTAGGGTTAGGTTGGTTGACCTGACCTATTGCCCATCCCTAATCCCAAGCAAAGTCCTGCCATTCATAAGGACTTGAGCCAATGACATAGATCTGAGAATCCAAGATCATTTTACAATTCAAAAAAACAAAACAAAACAAAAATTGCAAATTCTTGAAAGCAGTAAAAGTTCAATTTAGTACCCAAATAAAAATTACATGAAACCCGTGTAAAGAAAAAGGAAAATAGCCATTGCTATTCAAATAATGAAAAATCAGAAACCCTACAAAAACGCTTGAAGAATAAAAATATTAAACAAGATAAAAACCAAAAAAAAAAACCAAAAATTGGAATAAGGAATGAAGCATGAGGTTTATCAATGCAGAAATATTTTCAGGGATAAGATTTAATTTGAAAAATTGAAGTCCACCATGACAATTCTCCACTCAATGATAGACAGATAGAGAAAAACAGAGACAAGTGAAAGAACCATCGATCTGTGCTATGATATTTGAGAAACCAGAATAATTCTCAAATTTATGATACAAAGGTCAAGACCCATTGTTAGTGAGAGAGAGAGAGAGTCATGGAACCCATCAAGTGCCACTTGAGCTGAAAAGCCAAACCCGCCACTGACCAGTTATGCTGATGTAAGAGTGACCCAGGGAAAGAAAAGGGGTGCAAATATCAGTTCCCTAATCATGTTATTCATTATTAAAGTATCAGCTTTTGTAATGAAATGATAAGTTTAAAGAGTGCAAATATAATGTCTTTACATATTGCACGGGTGTCCTCATGAAAAAGGGGTGACATGCATAGCAGTTACAAAGAGAAAAATACAAATCATTGAGAAAAGAGATGAAAAAAGGAAAAGGATAGACAAATTATTGTCGTCTAAAGGAAAAAGGATAAGTTCAGTAGTTTACAGAATGGACAGTCTACTTGTCAATTTTAGTCCCATTTTTCTATGGAAGGGAACATTTTGGACATTTTGTCTTGAACATTTTCCATCAATAACAGACCTCTGTTTTTGAGGACAAAATTACCATTATGGTTTCTTTGGATCTGCAGACTTCCAATATGTTACCATGACAGAAAGATCATGGAAATAGAAGACCCCTGCTAGAAATGGCGTGAAATTTATTTCTGTGTAAGAGAATTCAATTGCAGCATCATTATTTAAAGGGTAGATGGACAAAGCGGTGAAGTAGTGGGATATATATATATATATATATATATATATATATATATATATATATATATATATATATATATATTCAGCACATTGAAGCTGATACTCATATCTTATCAATACTCTCATCATCAGTTCATGCAGAAACAAAGAAATGGAGAGTAGGTGTCTTTCTGAAGTAGCTTTGGAGGAAACAGAATCAAAATGACTCATTTTGGAGCATATAAAAAAACGATATCATTTAGTCATGTTGATTCTGCAAGTTTACTTGACTATATTTGTAGAAGAGATTTCAAGATTTATGCATCTAATGTTAATGCAGTGACTGCAGAAATGTGTAGAAAAATAGGTTTCATGAACGTTTGGTTTTTCTCAGGGAAGTGTTGATGTTTCTTTTCAATATGTTATAGAAGCTCTCTGGAGGTGGGAAATTGAAAAGGCCACTGAAGATTCGCGCAAGATGGTTGGGACAGATTTTGAACCTGATTCAGAGAATGACAATGCTTCCATTGACAAATATTTTAAACAAGTGGATTTTGAGAAAGCAGGAAAGTTAAAGAAAGAAACTTTTGAGTGCATCTGCAGCTGAAGAAGATCAGTAGAATCTTTGGTTCAAGTCAGTCACTCGTCTGATAGCAGAAGAAAGTTGAGAGAGAGGAGAGGGTTTAGGCTTGTCTAGACTGAGGTGGAGGTGCGTGCAAAAGATATTGCCATTGTGGCAGGTGACAGTCAAAAAGGAAATGGAAAAACAGGAAGACTGGTTATGCCTACAGTGTTAACCATATGTATCACTAACTAATCAGGGACCATGGAAATACTTTAAATAACAGTTCCATTTAGCATTTATGAATTGACTTAGAATGATTCAGTTTCTCTAACAAGAACTCTGTATCTTAAAACACCTTTTCTTTTCATTTACAAATATTCATTGTTTCTTCTCCTCTTTTGATTTTTATCCGTAAAAGGTTACATATCTATTTCAGTTTGGAAAGAAGATCTGACATCTTCATGCTCAACTTCTGTATTTGATTTCAATTTTTATAGATACAGAGCCAAGGATCATGTATCTGTTCAGATTCAAAACATATCTATGAAATATGATAGAATTTTGACATGTACGAGTATGCATCGGTTCCTGTGTCATTCAGGAAGGGCATGAGTAAATAGGCTAGGTCATGAGGATAAGATTCGTATCACCACGTGAAATATAGGAACGTTGACCTGTAAGAGTTTGGAGTTAGTAGATACAACGAAACGTAGTAGAGTCAACATTGCTTATATCCAAGAACCAAGTGGAAAGGGGCTACAACTAGAGAAATCAATGGGTATGAGCCCTATGTAGGAAAGGACAATAAGAAATGGCATAGGAATAGTGGTAGATAAATAATTAAAAGATAAAGTTATAGATGTTAAAAGAACCAGTGATATAATTATACTAACAAAACTTGTTCTAAGAGAGAAGCTCATAAATGTTATAAATGCATATAAGCTACAAGTAGGGTTAGAAGGTAGAATCAAGAGACAATTCTGAGAAGATATGCTGTCATACAAGAAATTCCCAACAAAATTCTGAGAAGATATGCTGTCATACAAGAAATTCCCAACACAAAGGGGATATTTATAGGAGCAGACTTTAATAGTCATATAGGAAAAGAAAAGGAAAGATATGATAGGGTACATGGAGGGTAAGGTATTGGAGAAAGAAATGAGATAGGGGAAGCTATACTCAACTTTGCTTTAACATATAACATAGCTATAGCAAACACATACTTTAAGAAGAGGGACGAACACTTAATAACCTTTACAAGTAGACCATATAAAAGCCAAATAGACTTTTTTTCTACTTAGGAATACCAAAAGATCAATGTGTAAGGATTGTAAGGTGATACCTGATCAGAGTCTAATCTCACAACATAGGTTAATAGTTAGGGATAGTGGAACTTAAAAAGAGAGAAGATAGCATCATTTACAAAAAAATTGATGGTAGAAGGAAATTGAAACAATGAAACAGAAGTAAACACCATATGGACTAATATGGCCAAGTCCATTAAGAAAGTGGCAAAAAATGTCCTAAGAGTTCTAAAGGTAAAAGGCAACCAGCAAAGAGAATTTGGTGGTAGACTGAAAAAGTGAAAAAAGCTATTAAAGAGAAATGGGTGAGTTTTAAAGCATGACAAAGGACTAAAAATAACGAAAACTTTGAATAATATAAAAATGCTAAAAGGTTGCTAAGAGATAGTAAGTGAGGCTAAACACAAGGCATATGATAATCACTATAATAGATTAAGATTAAGAGAAAGTGAGAAAGATGTGTTTAAACTCTCAAAAGTAAGAGAAAAAAAGAATGAGGGCTTAGACCATGTTAAGTGTATTAGAAGTGATGACCAATGGGTACTAGTGAAAGATGACGAGATCAAACAAAGGTGAGAAAGTTACTTTCAAAAATTACTAAATGACAATTACCTTAAGACTATAGGGACTGAAAGTACTGTAAACCCAAATAACATTGGACATTATAGATATGAATGTAGGATTAGAATTCTTGAAGTAGAAGAGACTTTGAAAAATATGAAATCAAGAAAGGCCTTGGGGCCTAGTGGTATATCAATAGAGGTTTGGAAGTATATAGGAGATATTGGGATAGTTTGATTGACAAAGTTGTTTAACAAGATTGTAAAATTGAAGAAAATGCCAGATAAATGGAGGAAGAGCTCTATTTTACCAATTTATAAGAATAAAGGAGACATACAGAGTTGCACTAATTATCGAGAGATCAAACTTATGAGCCATACATGAAACCTTTTGAAAGAGTGATTGAGAAGAGGCTACGGCATGAAATGAGTGTATTAGAGAACCAATTTAGTTTCATGCCCAGGAGGTCTTAGACAATTGATAGAGAAATATACATAGATGAGGGAGGACCTTCACATGGTCTTTATTCACTTAGAAATGGCTTACGCTGGGCTCCTGGAGAGTTAATATGGTGGGTGTTGGGTGAGACAGGGGTTTTACAAGGGTATACATACATAATCAATGATATGCATGAGGGAGCAGCAGCAAAAATTAGAACCACTATCAGAGAGACTGGTGATTTACCTATCACTATTGGATTACCCCAAGGTTTGACATTGAGCCTATACCTTTTCACTTTGGTTATGGATGTGTTAATAAAACATCTACACGACGAGATTCCATGGTGCAGGGAGGGCATAAACACAAGCTAAAGTTATGGAGAGATGCAATAGAATCTAAGAGATTTAAAATTAGTTGAACTAAGATAGAGTATATGGAATGCAATTTTAGCAAAGAGAAGAGGAAGTGAAGCACCAGCAAAGATTGATAGCCAAGAAGTCCCCCTAAAAGAACACTTTCAATACTTGAGATCAATAATTCATGAGAGCAAAGAGATTGAGAGGGAGGTTACCCAAAGAATCCAAGTGGGTTAAAATGAATGGAGATGCACCTCTTGAGTTTTGTGTGATCAGAATGACTCAAATTCTATAGGATAACTATAAGGTTGGTCATGCTCTACGGATCAGAGTATTGGGCAGTTAAGGAACAACGTACATAGGATGAGTGTCGTTGAAATGTGGATGCTGAGAGGATAGTGCAAGACAAGAAATGATAAGATTAGAATGAAAACATTAGAGGAAACTTAGGAATAGCACCAATAGGTAACAAGAGGAGGGAGATTAGACTTAGTTGGTTTAGACATGTCTAACAAAGATGGAAAATGGCACCAGCTAGAAGGAGTGAGACAATTCAAGTCTAAGGTTCTAAAAGGGCAAGGGGAAGGCCCAAAAGAACGTGGATAGAAGTGGTGAGAAAAGATTTAAAAACTTAGGGCTAAATGAAGCCATGACACTTAATAGAGGGGAACGGAGGAACAATATTTATGTGATTGACCCCTAATTGAGATAAGGTCTTGATGATGATGATAGAATTTTGATAACGAAGATTTCCTTATAGATCAGAACTTTTAGAACGATGATGTTCTTTTATTTAGTTCATTAATTTATTATGTTATTCAGTAGCTTTCCTTTTCTGCAAGTGAGAAAGTGTCAGATAAGTAATTTACCTCTTCCTGTGAAGTTATTTCCATCCAATCTATGCTTATAAATTGACAAATAATTCAAGTGCCTTAACACTTCCTAAATTATGATTACAAATTTTAAAAAAAGGCAGCTCGTTGCATGAAGCTCTGCCGTATGCTAGGTTTGGGGAAGGCGTAGACCACAAAGGGTCTGTAATATACAGCCTTATTTTGTACTTTTGCAAGAGGCTGTTTCCATGCCTCAAAACCATGACCTCCAGGTCACACAACAACAACTCCATTGAACCAAGGCCCCCCCTTCTCCCAAATAGATTGACTAGTACTTTAAGATTTCTATATTCTTGGTCAACCAGTAGAGACATCTCTAAAGAAAAAGAGATAAATAATGGTCCTACACGCTTGAGACCCTCAAGTGGTTGTTCCACTTTTAGTATCCATATTTTGAAGAAGTTTGGGTTGTCTGAATCGAAATTGATCTAATTATTATTAATGTGTTCCTTACTAAATTTCTAAAATCAATTTTCAAAACCAAATACAAAGGAAAGCTATTATTCGTTTGCATTCTCACTTTTCATTACGCAAATCATTGTTAAGTTGTCTAAAATTAGGCAATTTATCAAGGCTTAGATTTTGGAAATAACATCTAATGCAGGAAAATAACGCTCTAATACTAAATAATGCAAGAAAAGGTAAAGAGGGGTAAAAGCTAGGGTTTTAACAGAAAATTTTTAACAAGTCCTAAGGGAAAAACCTGCTACTTTTGAAGTGTTTCTAACTAGAAACACTCATTTTTATTAACCTTTTCACCTTGTTTGTCCAACCAAAGGTGAAAACCTAAGTAAAAACAATAAGAAACAGTCCACACACAAAAGAAAGCCCTCTCTTTTATGGACATAAAGGGGGGTGATTTTTCTTATCACTCAACTAAACTATGACCAAACACTATTATACCCTTCATTTCGGTGAAAAAAACTACTTAGCCCTGGCCCACAACATAAAAAACAATTTAAAATATGACTAAAGACTTAAAATAGGGCCAACAAGCCTAAACAACTTAAACTTTAAATAAAGGCAAACATAACAAGACTCTATCAACTTAAACTTCAATCATTTGCTTTCTTCTTCTTTGTTTTATAATTTTTTAGTATGTTAATGAACGGATGAGATGCTCCAGCATCATACTCTCCCACTTCAAAGAAAACTCATCCTCGAGTTTAGTAATTTGAGAAATAATATCTCAATCCCCAGACAGGCATGAAATTGATCAATCCTCCAAGTGTTAAACCATCAAGAAATGAATTACCGAATGCCTTAGTTATCTTTTTTGTCAATAATCTAGTATTAGGAATTGCATATCCATCAGTGAGAATAGTTAACTTAGCTCTTACTCGGGTAGAAATGGGTCATTATATGCCTCAAATATACAAAACTTTTTGACTTCTTCAGAGAATTTGGAATCTTAAACATCTTCCTCTTTGACGTAATCATCAAAAATAGTTTTATCAACACAGCGAAAGCCTCCTCCAACGATGTTATCATGCTCACCATGAATATGATCATTCTTATCACTATGCTCGCTAAATGAATCAACCACGCTGATAAAAGAAACTTCCATGTCCAAATATTGGTCAATGATAGGTCCATCATTATCTTGATTATCCAACTTTATGCTTGTCATAGTGATAAATCGAACACAATGAGGATATCTTAATTTGAATCACCAACAAGAGACTCATTTGAGGCAGATGAAATATCAAACACATGAAAAGCATCTTGATCCTCTTCTTCTATGCACATATCTGCCGTAGGTTTTGGTACTTGATTAGTATTTTCTCCAGACTTTTTGAATTTCAAGCGCTTCTGACATTCTTTTAAAGCAACAAGTCAATTAGAAAATTCTTCAACTCATGCGGGCTATCTTAATTCTCCTGCTCTTAAATGAGATTTGTAGGATCTGCCTGTCGTGCGGCTATCTTCATTCGATGTGTCCAAACCATGTAAGTCTACGCTCCCTCATCTTGTTACCTATTGGTGCTACTCCTAAGTTTCTTCTAATGTTCTCGTTTCTAATTATATCCTTTTTTATCTTACAACTCATCCATCTCAACATTCTCATTTTAGCTACACTCAATCCTATGTACATGTTGTTCCTAATTGTCCAACACTCTGATCCTTAGAGCATGTTTGGCCTTATAGCTATTCTATAGAATTTTTCTTTCAATTTGAATGGCACCCACGACTACACAAAACTCTAGAGGCACATCTCCATTCGTTAAAATTCACTTGGATTCTTTGGGTAACATCCCCTTGATTTCTCCGCCCTCACAAATTATCAATCCCAAGTATTGAAAATGGTCTTGTTAGGGGACTGTCTTGGTTATCAATCTTTACTAATGCTTCACTTCCACTCCTCTCCTCACTAAAATTGTATTCCATATATTGTCTTACTTTGCCTAGTTTTAAATCCTTTGGACATTGCTACTTATCAAAAGTAAATCATCATAAGCATCACCATCATCAAAGCTTATCCAAATAAGGGTTCAACTACACAAATCTTGTTCCTCCATTCACCTCTATAGAGTGTAATTATTTCATTAAGTCTAAGGGTTTTTAAATCTTTTCTCACCACTTCCAAACACATCCTTTTGGGCCTTCCCTTGCCCTGCTATATCCTTCAACTTCGATCAACTCACTCCTAACTGTTGCTCTTTTGGGTCTCTATTAGACATGTCCAAACCATCTAAGTTTACCCTCTCACATCTTGTTACCTATTGGTGCTACTCATAGGTTTCCTCTAATGTTTTCATTTCTACTTCTATCTTTTCTTGTCTTGCTACTCATCCATCTCAATATCCTAATTTGGACTATGCTCATCCTATGCATATGCTATTCTTTAACTGCCTAACACTCTAATCCATACAACATAGCCGACCTTACAACCATCCTATAGAATTTCCTTTCAGTTTGAGTGGCACCTGCTCATCACGCAAAAATCGAGAGGCACATCTCCCTTTATTCCAACCCACCTCGATTCTTTGTGTAACATCCCTCTCAATCTCGCCACTCATGAATTATCGATCCCAAATATTGAAAGAGGTCTTTTTGGGGTACTTGTTGGTCATTAATCTTTACTGGAGCTTCCCTCTGCTCCTCTCCTTACTAAAATTGCATTCCATATACTTTGTCTTAATTCGGTTAATTTTAAATCATTTAGACTTTATAGCATCTCTCCACAACTCAATCTTTGTGTCTATGCCCTCCCTTGTCTTATCAATCAAAACTATGTCATTTGCAAAATAACACATGAGCAGATGTTTTGTCAACTCATCCATAATTGATGTAAAGAGGTACAGGCTCAAGGCTGATCCTTGGTGCAATCCTATGGTGATGCAAAAATCATCAATCTCTCCACTAGTGGTCCTAACATTTGTCATCGCTTCCTTGTACGTATCCTTAATTATGTCTATGTATCCCTGTGCAACCCCTTCCTTACCCAACACCCACCATATTAACTCTCTAGAAAACCTATCATAAGCTTTTTCTTAGTCAATAAAGACAATGTAGAGGTCCTTCCTCATCTCCATATATTTCTTTATCAATTGTCTAAGCAAAGAAAATAGCTTTCATGGTAGACCTCCAAGGCATGAAACCAAACTAGTTCTTCAATACACTCGTCCCATGACGTAGTCTCTTCTCAATCACTCTTTGAAAAAGTTTCATTGAATAGCTCATAAGTTTGATCCCCTGATAATTAGTGCAACTCTGTATGTCACCTTTATTTTTATAAATTGTTATAATAGAGCTCTTCCTCTATTCATCAAGCATTTTCTTCAATTTTATAATATTGTTAAACAACTTTATCAATCAAACTACTCCAATATCTTCCATATACTTCCAAACCTCTATTGGTATACCACTGGGCCCTAGGGCCCTGATTTCATCTTTTCTAAGGCCCCTTTCACTTCAGGAATTCTAACTCTACAGTCATATCTATAATGTCCAATGTTATTTGGGTTTACAATACTTTCAATCCCTATAATCTCAGGGTGATTGTCATTTAGTAATTTTTCAAAGTAACTTTCCCACCTTTGTTTGATCTCGTCATCTTTGACTAGTACCCTTTGGTCATCACTTCTAAGACACTTAACGTAGTCTAAGTCCTTACTCTTCTTTCCTCTTATTTTTGCAAGTTTAAACACATCTTTCTTACCTTCTCTTGATCCTAATCTATTATAGAGATTATAATATGTCTTAAGTTTAGCCTCACTTACTAGTCTCTTACCAACCTTTTAGCATTCTTATATTGTTCAAAATTTTCATTATTTTTAATTCTTTGCCATGCTTTAACACACAACCGCTTCTCTTTAATAGTTTTTTTCACTATTTCACTTCACCATCAAGTTTCTTTTGCCTTTTACCTTACTACTAGGACATCTTTTGCCACTTTATTAATGGACTCAACCTACTTCTCTTTCATTGTCCCAATTTTCTTCTACCATCAACTTGTTTGAAAATGATGCTATTTTCTCTCCTTTTAAGTTCCACCACTTAATTTTTTGATACTTATTAAGAGTATCACCTTACAATACTTATATATTAATCTTTTGGTATTCCTAAGTAGGAAAAAAGTCTATTTAGCTTTTATGTGGTCCACATTTACAAGTTAGTAAGTGTTCATCCCTCTTCCTAAAGTATGTGATTGTTACAGCTAGGTTATATGCTAAAGTAAAGTTGTTCTAGCTTCCCCCATCTCATTTCTTTCTCCTCATATACTTCCTTTTCTTTTCCTACATGACCATTACACATCAACCATGGGATCTCCTCATGCAAATGTTTCTTTAACTCTTCCATAATTAATGTGAAGAGGTACGGGCTCAAGGTGGATCCTTGGTGGAATCCTATGGTGATGGGGAAATCATCAATCTCTCCAGTAGTGGTCTTAACATTTGTTACCACTTCATCTTACGTATCCTTAATTATGTCTATGTATTCCCGTAAAACCCCTTTCTCACCCAACACCCACCATATTAACTTTATAGAGGTTATCATAAGCTTTTTTAAGTCAATAAAGACCATGGGAAGGTCCTTCCTCCTCTCCCTATATTTCTCCATCAATTTCTAAGGAGAAAAATAGCTTCCATAGTAGACCTCCCAAGCATGAAACCAAACTGATTTTCCGATACACCCATCTCATGTTGTAGCCTAAATTCATAAAAAAGAGATTTTCCTCCATTCATCTGGCATTTTATTTGATTTTAAAATCATGTTAAATAATATTGTCAACCAAACTACTCTAGTATCTCCCATATATTTACAAACATTTATTGATATACCATCGCACCCCAAGGCCTTCCCTGATTTCATCTTTTTCAATGTCTCTTTCACTTTAGGTATTCTTATCTTAAGGTCGTATCTATATAGTCTAATGTTAGTTAGGCTTACGATTCTTTCAATCTCTATATTTTCAAGGTCATTGTCATTTAGTAACTTTTGAAAGTAACTTTTCCACCTTTTTGATCTCGTCTTTCTTACCTTCTCTTGATCCTAATCTACAGTAAAGATCATCGTATGCCTTGAGTTTGGCCTCACCACCCTTTTTAGCAACCATTTTAGCATTCTTATATTACTCCAAGTTTTCATTATTTCTATTCCTCAGTCATACTTTAAAGCACACTTGTTTCTCTTTAATAACTTTTTGCAGTGTTTCACTCCACTAAGTTTCCTTTACTGGTTGCCTTTTACTTTTAAATACTCCAACTCGGATATGTTAGCCCATATTGTGTTTACTTCTGTTTCATTGTTCCATTGTCCTTCTACGATCAACTTGCTTATGAATAGTGTTATCTTCTCTCTATTTAAGTTCCACCACTTAGGTTTTGGAAGCCTATTAAATTCATTTCCTTTCTTCCATCTCTTGATGTACACACCCATAACTATTAACCTATGTTGTGTGGTTAAACACTCACCAGATATCCCCTCACAACCCTTTCACATAGATCTTTCAGTATTCCTAATTAGAAAAAAGTCAATTTGGCTTTTATATAGTCCACTTCTAAATGTTATTAAGTGTTCATCCCTCTTCTTAAAGCATATATTTGCTAGAGCTAGGTTATATGCCAAAGTAAAATCTAGCATAGCTTCCCCCATCTCCTTTTTTTCTCTAACCCTGCATCCTCCATGTACCCTATCATATCCTTCCTTTCCTTTTCCTACATGACCATTTTGGTCTGCTCCTATAAAAATCCCCTCTAGGTTGGGAATTTCTTGCATTAATCCCTCCATATCTTCCCAAAACTGTCTCTTAATTCTATCTTCTAACCCTACTTGTTAGGCGTATGCACTTATAACATTTATTATCTTATCTCCTAAAACAAGCTTTATTAGTAGGATTCTATCACTGGGTCTTCTTACGTCAACAACTTTATTCTTAATTCTTTATCCACATTTTTATTATTGTCCTTTCCTACGTACCAAAGTTTATACCCATAGATCTCTCCAGTTTTAGCCACTTTTCACTTGGTTTCTTTAATACAAGCTATGTTAACTCTCCTATGTCTCATTGTATCTACTGGCTCCATACTCTTACATGTCAATGTGCCTATATTTCATTTGGCATTACAAATTTTATTCTCTTGAGCTAATCTCTTCATCCGCACACATCTAGAATGGCATGGGAACTCCTACCTACTGCACACATCTAGAATGGCATGGGAATTCCTATCTACTTTTTACTACACCTTGGTTCTAATGCAACTCATTGCTTCCAAGAGGAACACTCTACCGGCCCTTGTTTATTTCTCACTGAACCTAGGATCTTATGAGGGAATGCCCTAGCAGCCCTTTTTCATTTCACTGCATCCAGGATCCGATGCAATGCATCACTTATGAGGAATGCCCTAGCCTTAGGACTGTTGAAATAGGATCCACGCCATAAGGTTTGCCTTAGGATTTTTTGCCGCTTGGTACCTAACGCAATCCTCCTTTCTCCAGCTTGGGACCAGCAGTGATATCATAAAATCACACAAGCCGTACAAACCTAGACATCTTAAACTTTAAAGAAAAGTAAACATAACAAGACCCTATCCAACTTAAACTTCAACCATTTGCTTTCTTCTTCCTTCCTTTGTAATTTTTAAGTATTTTAATGAACTCCTTTCTCCAGCTTGGGACCAGCAGTGATATCATAAAATCACACAGGCCGTACAAACCTAGACAACTTAAACTTTAAAGAAAAGTAAACATAACAAGATCTATCCAACTTCAACTATTTGCTTTCTTCTTCCTCGCTTTGTAATTTTAAGTATTTTAATGAAAGAATGAGATATTCCTGCATCAATATCAGGCTGAGCCCACATTATATCTTTCAGGCCACATTATGAAGTGTTATCTGGAATTAATCTAAATACAAAACATACGAAACACAATTTTGACAACAAGTTAAAGATAAAATACCTTGGGATAAATTCCATGTGTGTTCTGCGGGCAATTCTTACTCAAGTGTCCACTTTCATTGCAGACAAAGCAATTGGCAAAGTTAGCACCCCCTGCATTTATAATGTGTAACAATGAAATGAAACTGCAGATAACTAGACTACAAGCATTATATAGCTGACAACAATGTATCTCATAAACGCTTACAATGCTAACAAGAGATACAACCTTAGTTAAAAGTTTTCTGCAGTTAAACTTTAGAAACAAACAATGCCTCTCATACATAGCCACAGACCAAATGCACATTTTCTTATGGGGCTGATAGTTTCAGGGGGGGCCTAACAAGTCTAGTCATCCAACTTAGAGGTATTAGTCATCTTGGCCATTTACATCTTTACTTATTCTTTCAAAAAAAAAAAAAAAACTTATCTACTTGCTCTTCCTCCCACCTTGGTAAAACCACACCCAGCTCAAAGCTCTTCCTATTCTAAAATTTAATTTCTTATACCCAAATATAATCCAGTATATCTATGTTTCCACGCTTATTGCAGTTGTACAAAATGGTTCAGTTTCCTACAGGTACGACCACTTGAGAATCCTGAAGATACGTGGAGATCCATAACAAGATAAATACTAACATGATCTCCCCTGAAGCATTATGCTGCATCAGTAGGGAGATCCATTTCTACCATCACTGCAGTATCAGTTAGATTACGAAGCAATATGTCCAATAAACTACTTATTTGCTAAATACTGATTGTTTCAAATAGCAACATCAGATTGCAATTTACACCATGCAGATTCTGTTGTCATAGAAAGTAGTTATTCATGCAGCATATTAGTTCAGATCCCACATGATAAAAGTGATGGTAGATGGAGAAAATTGAACTGTGAGTATAGTTCTTCAATGATGATGAAGGTGAAAATGAGTTTGATACAGGTGAAAGTTGCTAACTAGACAGAGAACATTAACTGAAGTTTGTTTGATTTTAGTTGCTTGCTCTATATGTTATGGATGGGCAAGCTTCCAATTTGTCTATTAAGGGAACTTCAACAGTGGGCAGATGGTGAAGTGTTGATGAAAATATGTATAAAATGGGAAGAAACAACTACTTTATTTTATTTCTACATTGATTTCTCATGCTGAGCAGCCCATTCTACTCATCACTATGTATAGGGCCATTCGTTGTAGCATCCATTTTGGTGGAGTAGACAGCTTGTTAATCCTATTTCCATAGTTCGAGTCAGTGGGCCGGACAGCAGTTTTTCTTTAACCAAGAACTGGAAGCTAGAATTCATGCACAAAAACTCAGCACGTTGAAGAAGCAGTATTCATGAATGGAGAAAAAGGGGCCATGAATTTGGCAAGTTAACCATTTTGGTTGTTTCCTTCCAAAAGAACAAAAACAGCCAAGCTGGTGTACCTGGTGTGTCAGGTGACATGGATTTAGCAGGACGCCCTTGAGATGGGTTGCTTGCAAGGGCTCCCTTGCATCTATCACTATTCAACAGAAAAATCAAAACTAACAAATTACACCAACTCAAGGGAGCGAGAACTACCATCTTTAAGAGGTTGAGGACACTTCGAAAGAGTGTGCCCTGCTTCTCCACAATTATAACAATACTTTTTTTGGTTGCCATCGCTTTTATTGGAACAATTCTTGAAACTGTGTCCACATTGTCGACAAAGCAAGCAGATCTGCAAGTAGCACAGGTATATGCTATTAGAGATAAATGGTACATACAGATAGTCAGTACAATTATACAATCAGTACCCAAATATCTAACCAAAAAAAAAAAAAAAGCAATACAAATCAGGTAAATCCACCTGAACAATACCACAAAATGGAATATCAACTATTACAAGATTAAGGTAGCGATTGGCAACACTTATTTCTATAAACTGTTATCCAATAAGCAGTTATCTGATATCTGCTTCTGAAAAACAACAATGCTGTTTGGTAAAAGCTGTTTATAATATCTGCTTATCTGATGTTGAAACACAGAACTCTCTCTCTCTCTCAAAAACAATGCCACACTCAAAACAAGCAAAGATAATCCTCATTCAGGACTGCAAACATGACACCCCCATCTAGATCTGGCCTTTGAGTGATCTGACCCATTCATCTTCTTCACTCTCTCATAGATAGGCTAGCTGCAAAAATTCATTTCTATTAGATACTTCTAGCTACTGGCTTTTGTAGATAAAACCTCCAATGGTCATAATTTAAAAAAATTTCATATAAGATAACTAGTAGCTAGAAGCATCCAATGGGCATGAGTTTTTGCAATTAGGCTAAAAAGGAGTAGGCAAACTAGATGTTTGGTGATCAAATAGTTTATCTTTCTTTTGGTGTAATCAAATATTTTGTATTCTAAATGACATCTAGCATAGGGCATTCATTGGAAAGCTTCTCCTATAAATGGCTCTGACCACCATAATAAAGACTAGAAACATGGAAGGTGTGCATAACATTTGTTGGAAAAGATTTTGGTGGATATCACCTATGTTGAAGTCACTTAAGAAACAAATCATTTGAATCACTAATTATTGTGGTTCCAGTGTTCATATGTTTACATGGGGGTGTCTATACACATAAGGGACACATAATTTGTACACAATAAATAGATCATGGGTTAGAGTCCCATGTTATAAAAACACTCATATTGGGGCATTCATTGGAAATCATCTCCTATGAATGGCTCGGACCACCATGATTCTAGACTGAAAACCTAGAAGGCTTTGAAGATTAAAAAACAGCAGCAACTAAATCATACACAATCATGGGGTTGAGATAATTTGTTGGAGAAGATTTCGTTGGGTGTCACCCATGTTGAAGTCACTTAAGAAACAGATCATTTTAACCACCAACCATTGTGATTCTAGTATTCATATGTTTACATGGGAGCCTCCTATAAATAGAGGCCACATAATTTGTACACACACATAGATCATGGGTTAGAGTCTTGTACTAGAAAAACACTCACATTGGGGCCCACATAGATATTACATATAAAAAGGACAGCTTGGTGCATGAAGCTCCAACATGTGTGGGGTCTGGGAAGAGGCGGACCACAAAGGATCTATAGTACGCAGCCTTACCTTACATTTTTGCAAGAGGCTGTTTCCACGCCTTGTACCCGTGACCTCAAGGTCGCACAACGATAACTCTACTGTCAAACCAAGGCAAGGGTGCCCTTGTACTTATACATGGCAAGGGCGCCCTTGTGGTGATTTCAAACATGGGTATTTAGTCTCTCTCTTATTTTGCATTGCAGCTATAGAATAGGACTTTCACATGCTGGAATGAATTGGGCCAAGCAATTCTTCTTAAAAGTTGTAGTTGCTCAACAAGGGGATGCCAGTAGTAGCGTATGACCGGCCAACTCAACCAACCACTACTGATATTCCATGTGCTTACTAGAGCCCAATCACTTAGTTCAAAAATCGTCTAATTTTAATGAGGCGAAACCCATCCATGCCACTGTGCTAGGTCCACCAAGATTTCTTATGATTGCAATTATATGTGAACCTGTGCTGATCCAAAGGCTCTAGATTGAATGACATCCATTTGTAATCAATGAAAAATGAGTTAGAGCTGGAGTTTAAATATGGCCAATTATTTTTCAATACATAGTCAAGATCTAGGAACACATAAAGATACCCCATTGATCAAAATATAGAAGATTTTGACATATAACAGTTGAAGACTAAACCACTCTGTGCAAGGAAGAGAGAGAGAGAGAGAGAGAGAGAGAGAGAGAGAGAGAGAGAGAGAGAGAGAGAGAGAGAGAGACCAAATAAGCAAGTCTCCAAGATATTTGGATATTCTTCTTTTCCAGCCTTTTCCTAAACTAATGGATGGTTCTCCTTTTCGGTGTTTGCTATACTTCCATCAAGATTACTAGCAAATCTGGTTGCAATAGGCTAGGTGAATCCAATGGGGTGCCCTTGCCATGAGTAAGTACAAGGGCACCGTTGTATTTATCATTCCTCACATACATACACACATATGTATATGCATGTGTCTAAAAGAAAGGGCAGCCCAGCGCACGAGGCTCTAGTGCATGCGTAACTACAAGGGCACCGTTGGATTTTTGCACGAGGTTGTTTCCATGCTCGAATCCCTGACCTCAAGGTCAGATGCCGACAACTTTACCGTTTTGCCAATGTATGTGTGTATACATGTATATGTATACAAACATATGTTTTTCCTTTTTGGTGTTTACTAAACTTCCACTGGGATTACAAGCAAATCCAATTGCATTAGACTAGGTGGATTTGATGAGCCGCATGCATGCATACATTATATATGTACCTACATACGTATATAAATCACTCTAGCAAAAAACAAGACAAAAAAAAACGATAAAGAATAGGCCAAAAGCAGGCACCACTTATGAGAAGCATTCCCATTCCGGTTCTCTGTTATCACCTAAAACCAAGTATAATAATTGCTTATCCAATAAGCTGTTTTCTAGGAAATTCAACATACCAAGAGTGGGTATGAGAATAGGCCTCTTATTATACCCACTTATGTCCCATAAGCAGGTATAATAAGTGTTGTCAATTGCATCCTAAGTAGGCAGATCAGGGTCCCTAATGTACAGCTCCTTTTAAAGTATATGCCTACCTCTTTAAGTTTCAACCAGAAAGTCTTGATTGTTGGTTTTGTTTTCACTTTGAGACTTTAACTTAAACAATGAATAAGATCCAAAAATAATGAACCAGACACGTACTTCAATAAAAACACAAAATCTGGAGGAACTCCTTTATATATAAAAAGAAAAAAGGGCAGCTGGGTGCACAAAGCTCCCACATTTTCAGGGTCCAGGGAATGGGCGGACCACAAGGAGAGTCTATCATACACTGCCTTACCTTGCATTTTTGCAAGAGGCTGTTTCGACATCATTTCTCATATATATGTAAGAAAATCATTTTTCATATATCTGTAAAAAAATGGCTTCATATAAACGTATAGATGTATGCAACACAGAGCCATGCTATTTATGTCTTCAACTGTGCACTTGTCCTATGTCTATTTGGTTAATAACACAGGTGAAAAGCACAAGTTAAGACTAAAACCTTCACATTAAGGTCTCTCCAGCTGATAAAAAATTAAAAACCTAGACATAAGCCATTTTGTAGAGATGTAGACTACAGAACTACCATTATCCAGCAGTTTGACCAGCAAAGCTACTATGCTCACCAGGAGCCATCCCTCTCTACAAATAATAAATGATTATGCATGAGGAGAAGCAGCAAATAAATAAGCCTCTATGGAAAATGGATTATGATATTCTTGGCATTTAATGGATAGAATTTTACAGATAGACATCAAATCTTCAATTTTTATAGTTATATGTTTCTTTAGTTGGAAAGTGAAAGTACTTCTATGGTTCTACTTCAAAACCCCGTTTGCCATCAACATACTATAGATTTCAGAGAGTCCACCCCTTGGCATCCTTGCCTATGTGCACAAATCAAAAGCCCCTCCATGCACATTAAATGTGTCCAAATCCAACCATCACATAAGCAGGTGATGTCCCATTTACCGGATCATTGGGTAGTACTGCCACAGAGTAATGAATTTTTGGGTCACAATTGATCCACAAGACTGCAATTAGCACCAGGAAAAAGGGTCAATTCCTTGTTATGAGCATGACAATTGCTGTTTACATCATACCCACATTTCCAACAAGCCCAAATAGTCATTAGATCCTTGTCCTCACCCTTGTTGAACATGTGGATGAAACTTGCTGATTTATTTTCAGGCACCATACCTCAAAGTTGATATTGTAATACTATCCCCTGTTGTACTCATACTTACATTGATGAGTCGCAGTGCATGACCACTCAAGCATCTCCAAGAAACCACAAAACAATGACTTCTAATTTAGAAACGCCACAACAACTAAGAAAGAAGACAACAGTTCTGTGTCCATTCTAGCAGAACCTAAACCTCCAGGTTCGAACACAACATTGAAGAGCAAATAAAGATAAAACTTATATTTGTCTCTCAATATCCAAAGAGACATGCAACTTGGTCCTATCTGTTGATGACTTCTAATTGAGCTAACAATAGAAGGCAGGTGCTCATTGGCGAGGTACTAACAAGCTGATGCTAAACAATATGGTGGAAACTTTTTACAGGCTTTCCAATAATATTACCATTTTTTCTATGTTTCATTGTGTTTAAGTATGTTCTATCTGATCCAGGAAATGTGGACACCAAGCAAAGCAAAGAACGGACTGACTTTCATAGCTCAAAAACATCTCTGCCAAAGACATTGTTATTGTACCAGCACGAAAAGAAAAGAAAAGACAATATAAACTACTAGCATATTTATTGATGCCACCACTTCAAGGGAGCCAACCCCCACTAAGATATGCCACTCCAAGGGGCGAAAACCTCCATATAAGACAACATATTCCCTCTCCTCTTCAACAAGAATTACACATCACATATTATAATCAACATAGCTGCTAACTTAATCCAAGTAACTGCCGTTTAAAATAACTACCTTACATTGCTTATTTCATCTACATATCATCATGAAATGTTTATCCATATACGTTCACATCTGATGCCTAGCTTCTAACGGTCGGTAAGACATGAATGGGCTATTAGCAATCAGCAGAAAACAAATGTGATAAAACTAGCGCAAATAGTGTTGTAAGATGACACACACACACACACACACAAGCTAAAGTTGTGACAATTTCCGACATGAGTGGCAATGAAGTCATGTTTCTAAGTGTTGTAAGATAGAGCAGTAACAAGTATTTGATTAATTTCTTAAACGACTTTATTTGATTTTGGTGCAGAATCAGAACTACGAGTGAGAAGCAGCAAAATAGAATACCCAAACTAGTAGACAATTATTGGGCCAGAAGCAAATATTTCTTTCCTCAGAGAAAAAATTTCAATTGCTGATAATGAAGAAATCATAAAGGTTAAAATATTAGACCTCACCTTATTCTTCTCCCACGCGGATTTTTTTGTACAAAGCTTGGCTATATGGTCTTGGGCTTTGCAGATAAAGCAACTCTCTCCGGGTTTCATACCAGGAAGACGAAGTGGGTGTTTCTTAAATGTTTTGGATTTCCTTTTCAGCGATTTATTTTTGTCTTCTCCGCTTCGAGGTTTGCGTTTCTTCTTTTTAATTTTGCTCTTGGGTTTGTCGATGGGGTCTTTTGCAGGAGGTTGGGGTTTCGGAAAAAGTTCCGGATGTGATTCCTTGAATCGTTTGCGGGCCAACTTCTGCCGTTTGCTTACCATCTTTCAGTTCCTGAAGCTAGTTTCTCTTATTCTTCTCCTTCTACCGTCGCCAACAGAAAGACAAATAAGACCCTAACGTGAAGGAGCTCTCATATGGTGGACGCGTCACTTTCACTTGGTAACAAAGGATGCCCTCCAAGGGGACCAAAAGTACAAGTGGGCCCACTCGTTCTCTCATCCCGATCTTTGTTCTGGTAAAACTGGCATTAGATGATCGGGGCTGTTTCTTCTGTACATAAAATTTCTTTACAACTGTATTCGTAGAGCCTTTGATCAAATACCACGCAATAAAAAATAAAGAAAAACCTCCAGATTTTGAATTATTAACGGCCATGTAAAGGCCAATATTTAAAGGTCAAGCATCACACCTTACAAGCATAGTTAAGAAAAATTAAGGTCTTCTCGTTAAAAAAAAAGAAAGAAAGATTTTGTCGGTATGCCTTGTCTACTGTAATATTGTAATTATATTGATGTGTCTTTTCATGAGAGAGTGTTATGTGTCACTTTTTATTTTTCTTTCTTTTGTCTTTTTTCTTTACTTCTTAATCTTAGCATTTTTACTAGTAAATCTATTATAATTATGTGTACTATATATAAGATAATGTACCTTTACCTAGGAGAGTGCCCCATGTCATTTTTCTTTTTTTCTTTTTTCTATCTTTTTCTTTTTTCTTTTTAATCATCATCATCAAGATCTTATCCCAATTAAGGGTCAGTCACATGAATCTTGTTCCTCTATTCCTCTCTATTGAGTGTCATGTCTTCATTTATTCTCAAAATTTTTAAATCTTTTCTCACTACTTCTATCCACATTCTTTTAGGCCTTCTCCTTGCCCTTTTAGAACCTTCGACTTGGATCACTTCACTCCTAATTAGTGTCATTTTTTGTCTCCATTGGACATGTTCAAACTATCTAAATCTAATCTCCCTCCTCTTGTTACCTATTAGTGATACTTCTAAGTTTCCTCTAATATTTTCATTTCTAATTCTATCCTTTCTTATCTTAGAACTTATCCATTTCCACATTCGCATTTTGGTGATGCTCATCCCATGTACATGTTGTTCCTTAACAACCCAACACTTTGACCCATAGAGGATGGCCAACCTTGCAGCTATCCTATAGAATTTTCCTTTCAGTTTGAGTGGCACCTTCCAATCACACAAAACTCCAAAGGTGCATCGTTATTTGTTCCAACTTGCTTGGATTCTTTGGGTAACCTCTCTTTCAATCTCTCCACACTCACAAATTATCAATCCCAAGTATTTGAAGTGTTCTTTTAAGGGGAGTTCTCAAGTTATTAATCTTTACTGGTTCTCTACTCCCTCTCCTCTCTTTGCTAAAATTGCATCCCATATACTATGTCTTAGTTCTGCTGATTTTAAATCCTTTAGATTCTAGTCATCTCTCTATAACTCTAGGTTTGTATTTACACCCTCCCTTATCTTATCAATCAAAACTATGTCATATGCAAATAACATGCAACATGGAATCTCCTCTTACAGATATTTTGGTAACTTATCCATAACTAATGTGAAAAGGTACAGGCTTAATCTCGATCCTTAGTGCAATACTATAGTGAAAGGAAAATCACTAGTCTTTTCGCTAGTGGTCATAACATTTGTAACCAATCCCTCACACATATGGTTAATTATGCCCATATAGCCCCGTGAAACTCCTTTCTCGCCCAACATCATATTAACTCTCATGAGACCCTATCATAAGCTTTTTCTAAGTCAATAAAGACAATATGGATGTCCTTCCTCATCACCCTATATTTCTCTATTAACCCTATATTTCTCTATCAATTGTCTAAGTAGAAAAATAGCTTCCATGGTAGATCTCCTTCGCATGAAACCAAACTGGTTCTCTGAAACACTCGTTTCATGCCGTAGCCTCTTCTACATCACTCTTTTAAAATGTTTCATGGTAAGGCTCATAAGTTTGATCCCCTAATAATTAGTGCAATTATGTATGTCTCCTTTATGCTTATAAATTGGTACAATAGAGCTATTCATCTATTTATAAGGCATTTTCTTTGATTTTACAATCTTGTTAATCAACTTTGTTAACCAAAATTACTCCAGTATCTCCCATATACTTCTAAAACTCTATTTGTATACCATCAATCCTTAGGGCCTTTCCTAATTTTATCTTTTTCAAGGCCTCTTTCACTTTAGGTATTTTAATCCTCTGTTCATATCTATAATTTTGTTATTTAGGTTTAAGGTACTCTATAATCCCCATATTCTCAAGGTAATTATCATTTAGTAATTTTTGAAAGTAGCTTCCCATCTTTGTTTAATCTCATCATCTTTGACTAGTACCCCTTCATCATCACTTCTAATACACTTAATGTGCACTATTAAACAGGGGCTTTTAAAAGTAGGTTAAAAAGGATAATCGAAGTCTCTAACTAAGCAACTTTTGTAGAGCCGACTTGGAAAGTCGACAACTTTTAAAGTCGTTTAAGTAAATGACTTTAAAAATTAAGTAGTTTTGAAGTCGCTTAAATAAATGACTTCAAAAGTCTAAGTGATTTCAAATGTATTTGACTTTTGAAGTTGCTTATATAAAAATGACTTCAAAAGTCATCAACTTTAGGAGTCGGTTTTATATAAGCGACTTCAAAAGCACCACATTTTGATGAACTTTTGAAGTCACTTATTTAAAAACGACTTTTAAAGTTGGTGACTTTAGAAGTAGTTTTCATATAAGCAACTTCAAAAGCACAACATTTTGATGAACTTTTGAAGTCACTTGCTTAAAAACAACTTCTAAAGTTAGTGACATTAGAAGTCATTTTCATATAAGCGACTTCGAAAGTTCAACCTTTTTATAGTCTTTTAAAGTCACTTACACTAAACAAATTCAAAAGTTGGTGACTTTTAAAGTTGTCTTTAAATAAGCAACTTCAAAAGATCACTTCTTCTTTTTTTTATGTACTTTTAAAGTTGTTTTTTCCTAAAGACTTCAAAAATTCTATGCTTTTGAAGTCATTTTTCACTAAACGACTTCAAAAGTATTTTTTTTCAATTTTATATTCAAGCTCCACCACCTGTATACAATTGAATAACAAACATCCCATTGTACCTAATAGTCAAACAATGTTTATAAACATTAAAAACTTGTTAATATACAATATTCATCTGCTTCTTGATACAAAACCACCTATATACATTGGATAACAAACATATACACACCCAATACTTCAATCTCCACAAATATGAAAAACCAACAACCATTGCAATGCATCATCATCATCAAGACCTTATCCCAATTAGGGGTTGGCCACATGAATCTTATTCCATCATTCCACTCTATTAAATATCATGGCTTCATTTAGTCTCAAAGTTTTTAAATCTTTCCTCACCACTTCTATCCACATTCTTTTGGGCCTTCCCCTTGCCCTTTTAGAACATTCTACTTGTATTGCCTCACTCCTTCTAATCGGTGCCGTTGTTAGTCTCCTTTGAACATGTCCAAATCATGTAAGTCTAATCTCCCTCATCTTGTTACCTATTGGTGCTACCCCTAAATTTTCTATAATATTTTCATTTCTAATTCTATCCTTTCTTATCTTACCACTCATCCATCTCAACATCCTCATTTCTGCGACACTCATCCTATGAGTATGATGTTCCTTGACTGCCCAACACTCTGATCCATAGAGCATGGCCGGCCTTATGGCCATCTTATAGAATTTTTCTTTTAGTTTGAGTGGCACCTGCTGATCACACAAAACTCCAGATGCACATCTCCATTTGTTCCAACCCGCTTGGATTCTCTGGGTAACCTCCCTCTCAATCTCTCCACTCTCATGAATCATTGATCTTAAGCACTGAAAGTGGTCTTTTACGAGGACTTCTTGATTATCAATCTTGACTAGTGTTTCACTCTTACTCTCCTTGCTAAAATTACATTCCATATATTCTGTCTTAGTTCAACTAATTTTAAATCCTTCATATTCTAATGCTTCTCTCCATAACTCTAGCTTTGTGTTTGCACCCTCTCTTATCTCATCAAGTAAAACTATATCATCTGCAAATAGCATGCACTAGGGAATCTCCTTGTGCAAATGTTTTGTTAACTCATCCATAACCAATGTGAAAAGTTATGGGCTCAATGCCGATCCTTGGTGCAATCCTACAGTGACAGGGAAATCACCAGTCATGCCACTAGTGGTCTTAACATTTGTTACCGCTTCCTCATACATATCTTTAATTATGTCTATATACCCCTGAGAAACCCCT
Source organism: Warburgia ugandensis (assembly GCA_035236585.1). NCBI lineage: Eukaryota > Viridiplantae > Streptophyta > Magnoliopsida > Canellales > Canellaceae > Warburgia > Warburgia ugandensis. The sequence continues at coordinate 4,654,118 of CP141129.1, read as the reverse complement.
TTATCACCCAACACCCTCCATATTAACTCTCTAAGGACTCTATTATAAGCTTTCTCTAAGTCGATAAAGACCATATGGAGGTCTTTTCTCCTCTTCCTATATTTCTCTACTAATTGTCTTAGTAAGAAAATAGCTTCCATGGTAGACCTACTAGGCATGAAACCAAATTGATTCTCCGATACACTTGTTTCATGTCATAGCCTCTTCTCAATCACTCTTTCAAAAAGTTTCATAGTGTGGCTCATAGGTTTGATCCTTCGATAATTAGTGTAGCTCTGTATGTCTCCTTTATTCTTATAAATTGGTACAATAGAGCTTTTCCTCCACTCATCGGACATTTTCTTTGATTTTATAATCTTGTTAAATAACTTGGTCAACCAAACTACCACAATATCTCCCATATGCTTCCAAACCTCTATTGGGATACCATCGGGCCCCATGGCCTTTCCTGATTTCATCTTTTTCAAGGCCTCTTTTACTTCAGGTACTCTAATCCTACGTTCATATCTATAATATCCAATGTTATTTAGATTTATAGTATTTTCAATCCACATATTCTCAGAGCCATTGTCATTTAACAATTTTTGAAAGTATGTTTCCCACTTTTATTTGATCTCATCATTTTTGACTAATACCCTTTGATCATCGCTTCTAATGGACCAAACATGATCTAAGTCCTTACCCTTCTATTCTCTTACTTTTGCAAGTTTAAATACATCTTTCTCACCTTCTCTGTGATATCTAAATAAAGGAATAAAGATGTACAAAGCTACACCAACTACAACGGAATAAAACGTCATGAGTCATATAATGAAATTATGTGTTATAGAGCTCATCATATGCTTTAAATTTAATCACTTACTATTCTCTTAGCAACCTTTTTAGCATTCTTATATTGTTCATAGTTTTCATTATTTCTAGTCTTTTGCCATGCTTTAAAACGCATTCATTTTTCTTTAATAACTTTTTGCACTATTTCAGTCCACCACCATGTTTCCTTTACTAATTGCCTTTTACCTTTAGATATTCCTAAGACATCTTTTTCCACTTTCTTAATGGACCCAGCAATATTTATCCACATGGTATTTACTTCTGTTTCATAATTCCAAATTCCTTCTACCATCAACTTATTTGTGAATGAGGTTATTTTCTCTCCTTTTAAGTTCCACCACTTAATTTTTGGATACCTGTTAAGTTCATTTTCTTTCTTCCATCTTTTGATATGGATATCCATAACCATTAACCTATGTTGTGAGGTTAAACTCTCACCGGGTATCACCTTATAATCCTTACATATAGTTTGTTCATTATTCCTAAGTAGAAAAAAGTCTATTTGGCTTTTATGAAGTCCACTTTAAAAGGTTATTAAGTGTTCATCCCTCTTCTTAAAGAGTGTATTTGTAATGGACAAGTTATATGACAAAGCAAAATTGAGGATATTCTCCCCCATCTCATTCCGTTCATCTATACCATACCCTCCATGTATTCTATTATATCCTTCCTTATCTTCTCCTACATGGTCATTTAAGTCTACTCCTATAGATATCCCCTTATTGTTGGGGATTTCTTGCATGACCCCTCCATATCTTCCCAAAACTATCTCTTGATTATATCTTGCAACCCTACTTGTGGTGCGTATGCACTTATAACATTTATAATCTGCTCTCCTAGAACAAGTTTTATTATTATAATTCTATCACTAATTCTTTTAATGTCCACAACTTTATCCTTTAATTCCTTATCCACTATTATTCCTATGCATTTCTGTTATTTTCCTTTCCTATGTACCATAATTTATACCCATCTATTTCTCTAGCTTTAGCCCCTTTTCACTTGGTTTCTTAGATACAAGCGATGTTGACTCTCCAACATTTCATCACTTCTACTAACTCCAAACTCTTACCTGTCAATGTCCTTATATTCCATGTGGCAATACGAATCTTATGTTCTGGAGATATCCTATTTACTATTGCCTTTCTCGACCTCCATGGCATGAACCCATGTCCACTTTTCACTGCACCTGGGTTTTGATGCAGCGCATCGCTTCCGAGGGGATGCTTTAGCAGCCCTTGCCTATTTTTCACTACACACGGGATCCGATGTAGCGCATCACTTCTAGGAGAACGCCCTAGCAACCCTTGCCTCTTTTGACCGCACTTGGGATCTGATGCAATGCGTCACTTATGGGGAATGCCCTAGCTTGAGGGAATGTCAGTTTTTGATTCATGTCATGTTTGGATTGCCATAATTTTAAAAAGCTAAAGATGATTTTCATTTCTTCCTTACAAACTAATATACAAATGCACATTCATTTGCAAGCAAAAGAGAAATAACAAAATCATCTTCAGCTTCACCCTTACCGGCTGGCTACCTGACGTAAGGGTGGCCATATTTTAAGAAGCTGGAGATGATTATCATTTCTTCCTCACAAACTAATATACAAATGCAAGACCCTCCTCCTTTTTCATTCGAGCTTAGGACGGGCATTGGCAGAGTTAGCCATTGCAATGCATCCACATCTTAATTTCTTGATACATTACCAACTATGTATACATTGAATAACAAATGTTCTATGTACCTAATACTTCAAACAATTTTTATAAACATGAAAAACCAAACATCATATACACCTAATACTTCAATCTCCATACACATTTGAAACCAACATCCACTACAATGCATCAACATCGTTCTTGATACACTACCACCTATGTATACATTCAAACATTCTATACATCTAATACAAACAATCATTACAAACATGAAAAGCCAAACATCCAATACAACATGGATCCACTTCTTTCTTGATACCCTAAATCATTCTTAAAATATAACACCCAATACATCCATAATGGTTACAAAACATCCAAAGTCATTGTTATCCATCCACATCTATCTTGAAAATAATTTATAAAAGAAACTACAACACATGCATTCTTTATGACATCCACATTTACTTTATTTGTAAATCTATACTTCACATTTACTTTCACATTGTAAGTAATCCTCTCTTTCTTCATCTCATAAAAGCTATATAATTCAATAAATATATTGAAACCCAACCACCACATATTCACTTCATATTCAAGCTCCAAATTCATTTCATCCATACTCATTTATTCTAACACTCCAAATTTCCACTCATTCAATGCTTAAAATAATCGCTTCAAAGAAAATAATAAAATCTAAAGGAATACACACAAATCAATGAAAAGAATACTTTATTATGTATTTCAAGTTCATGTAGTTACTCTAAGTAATCTAATTGAAACTCATTACATACTTAGCCCATTTAGTTCTTATTTCATTGAGATTTACACTAGAGTAACTCTTCTTGTTTGCCCACTCAGAAAGCACAATAGCCTGAAATACAACATATTTAATTAAGCTCAAATTTTTTATCCATATCCATAAAAGATGTAGAAAAATATAAGATTATGAAAAGTAAAAAGTGTTCTACCTTTCTCAAATGGAAGATAGGAGTAGTATCAAATGAGAGGACCCTCATATACCTCAAGACATAATACCCATACTCTTAATCAGATTGTTGTTTAAGGCATTGTGCAACAAGGACAACAAAAAGAACCCATAAATATCATTTGTAATAATGTAGGTTTAATTAGTGATGACTTAGAGCAATTAAATGTTTAATATACCTTGGCATTCTTTCAAGTGAGATTTGGTGGTTGTACAATCTCAATGATATTAGCCCATTCAATCAAAACCCTACAAATTTAAATTTCAAATGCATTATAGATGAATAACAAATTACTTATATACACATAACACATGAAAAAACTAAATGCTTACTTATTTATAATTTCTACGAGTGCGGGACGGATGTCTGATCCACAAGAATAAAAAAAGAAAGCATGCCCATCTTGTACATCCAAAATGAGCAGCATCCAATGAGACCTACATAGACAGTTATATGAATTGTAATGGAAGTTGATAATCCTTAAGTATAGAATAAGTTGGGAAGAAAACAAGAAAACTAAAACTTACTCGCCATTGTAGGGAATCATTAAGCCTTGTCCTTGAGAGCAATGAAAGAAGCCTGGTAAAATATCTTGAACATACCTCTCCATAGGCCATTGCTCTGCTACTCTAAAAATGACATCAGGGTCAAAGAATTAGTAAAGTGTACCCTTACCCCCAAAAAATCCAGTTGCATCATTCAAGAAGCTGCATAAAAGAAATAATTATTACCTATACCATGAAAATATAAAATGTAAATGTCAAATGATTTATAAGCAAGTATGTGCATATAACCCATGTAGGAGATGATGTGAGGATGCTCAAGTTGATCCCATAGGCAAACTCATAATAGGTCCTTTGCCATAAGTGGCACTTCAACAACGTCCTCAACAAGCACTCCCTTCTTGATTTGAATAGGATTTTTTGCCATATCATCATTGATGAGACCATAGATTAACCTTATGGATTAAAGCATGTTAGGTGGGACTTCCACACGCTGTTTGGATGGCTGATGTAAAAGACGTAAAAATTTTCAACTAAATAATATTAATCAATGATGAGGACCTAATTTATGATGAAAAAAACCAAAGATATATACAAGTACCTGTTCCATTGGTGTAGTAGCAATAAGTGACATTGGAAAGGTGGCAAATCTTGGTGCCCCATGTTGTTACTAATTAACCATATAGTTGTTAAATAATCAAATGAGGTCTCTAGCTAAAAAACATTGATGAGGAAGGTAGTATGATAAGATACATATCATGGACTCTATAGGAATGACTAGTGCCTCTGGCCAAGTGACGTGATATGCAACTACCTGCTCAACAATTATAATATTTTTCATTTCTAATGGGAATTCTAGGTAGGCATTAGCATTCAAAGCCATGGTAATGGACACCCACTTAGTATGTGGTGGTATACTAATTTCGTGCAAAATGTTTGATCCATGCTCATAGCATGAACTAATTGCCATGATATTTTGACGGGAATCCAAGGCCAACTGGTATTGACCCACCTACAAATCAAATTTACAATAGAGAGGTTTAGATAGAGAATTATTATTGAACAACAATGAAAATTTCCAATTTTTTCTATATATATACCCCTTGAGCAAGAATTTCCCTTTTGAGGGGAGCTAGATGTCCTTCATTATCTTCTTCAGATGGAAAATTATAGCTTGCATTTGATGGAGGTACAGGGGCACTGCAGGTTATGAGCAAGCAATGGAGTAACAATCTTCAAACCTCCCTTACACAACTGACTAAATATATTAGTCTTTATTTTCACAACAAGCTCATTGTAGGCCTCCTCATCATCTTGAACTTTAGGTAAACTTCCTTAACCAAAGAATTTAGAAGGGACAACACCGCTACCCATGCCACTAACTCGACTAGGGTGGTCCTTCTTATTTCCCATAGCCCTATATAGGATGTCATCATTGGCAGCAGTGCTGCTTCGAGTTCCTATAGTAGCACTTTTTGGATAAGAATGTCCTGCAAACTTTGATTAAAAAGACATGATCATGTCATCTAATTAATTGTTAGAAATTTATAGACAGGTGGAACCACTTACTATGGGAGAAGCAATTTGCACAATACTTTCATCTAAGAACTTGTTGCCAGTATGGCCCATTGAATGCGCCATCTTCCAAAGGATGGAGCAATCAATGGGTTCCGTAGTCCTAGCCTTCTTTTGCTAACAAGAAAAGGCATTGTAGTTAGAGAACAACATGTATATAACTTTAGTAGTATTAAATTAAATGGGATAAATTGTCACAAATGCTTACTTCTCGCTCTTCTAAATGAGCATGGCCTAACCTGGATAGGTGGTGCTGCATATTTGTTTCCTGCACCTTTCTTCCCCTTGCACTCCTCGCCTGCACATACCTCAAGTGCGATAATTGAATGTTACATGTAATTAATTAAATGAAGTATCATTTCTGCACATACCTCAAACTCGACAGAGGTACAGGTTTTGTACAAATGCATTCCAAGTCTCATAGTCAATGACATTGGAGAAGCACCGTGTACAACCTTGATGGATCATTGACATTTGGAGTTATATAATTGTGAATAGGTTAGTTCTTCCATTTTCTGCATTGCACACCAGCCCCTTGTAAAGCACACATTTTCTTGTCATTAGGCACGTCAAAGGCAGACTACAAATTGAACACATCAAATTACTCTATTTGAAAAATAAGGAAAGTTATAATATAAATATAACATGTACTTAATGTTTACATATCTTCACCATTTCCCATATTGAATCTTTTGTGTGGGTGGCACATATCTCCAATCCTTAAATGTGATAGGTACCATGCTTCTTACTATAGAGCAGAGGAAACTACTATAAGCAGGTGCACTCTCACCAATCTCTTGCCCTCTACTATTGTATTTGATAGTTTCTTTAATTCCCTTCGACTTTCTCTTGATAATCTTTTCCATTGTTGTTTGCCCTCTATACTTTCTTTTTGGAGTAGTGCTCATGTTGGCCTCTTGTTCATGCTCTTCAATGTGGCCATAATCTCCAGTTTGATGTTCTTTTCGTTCAATCGTTACTACAAAGAAACACTCAATGATATTAGAACAATGACATAAAAAAGGTCAAGTAATTCATTTAAAGAAACCAAATAGATGTCCCCGATAAACATAGTTTAAGTAAAAATAATAATTAAAGGAGACTCCGTCTCCATCCATTCACATAAACATACAATATCTAGCATATGTGACAAGCTAACCTCAAGTAGAACAAATAAAGGATGTATGAAAAGTATTTGCCTGCTTAGTATAGATATTTGTAAAAGGGCTACAAATCTCATAGACCTTTTATTAGTCTTTAACTCCATTGCTTCGAGTTCACATATCTTAGTGGGTGTAGGTATTCATATGATTTCTACATGAATATCATGTTTGATGTTCACAACTTAGCCATCACTCAACTACTTTTTCACATTACTCAATTGCTTGTTAAGCATGGCAAAGCCACCATGGATTGTGTGCCAAAGTTTGTACTAAACTTCTAGGAGTTCTAAGGTCCATGTTATTGCCCTTTTATCATAAGAATTTTTGTTTTATTATATATTATGTTATTTGACTTAGCCAGTCCATTTGGAAGTTGCCATTCACAAGTAGTGATAAGCTTAGCTTATGCTATTGATTTCTCTTATGTTATGCTAGATGTTGTTACCATACATGTTAATGAAGTTTAAGATCTTTGAACCATGGAGAATTTCATTCAACTAGCTACCCAAGCATGGCCTGATTAGTTCCACAAATAGGCACCTCCCTGCTAGAAATTCTTGCCTAGACAATCTACCATGTCCACCCAAAATGAGGTTAGAAGTCTACCTAATCCAATCATTTCATTCTTGAAACCTCATCCAACTAATAGTGTTATTAGTCAGTAGCAAATATCCCAAGAACTCCATGCATTTGCCAATCAACCAAAGGCCAAAAGGCCATCAACATAAGGCACCTCCGTGTTGGTTTTTTATAAGGGGTGTCCCCATTCACCCATGTTGTTTCATACAAAACAACATCATTTCAAAGTTAAAGTGCTAAGACACAATCGTCATTCATAGGGGTATGAAATGTGCATATAATTCCCCTAAAGCATTTAACACATTACTGTCCATAGATACTCCATGAATTCTACTTCTTTTTAAGTCAAATTACGTGCCAACAATAAGACATTTAGTTATCCTTATGTTGATAGTAAAAAATGCTTCACCAAAATATGAAAATTAATAGTGTTTTACTGCTACAAGCTTACACAAGTTTATACCCATATGACAGTCCACTTTAAGTAATTCAAAACTCATTTAAAACAAGATAAGAAGACAAAGTAGCCTTGATAAGAAACAAAAGAAAAGCGAAAGCAATCAAGAATCTATAAGATCACACTTGTCAGCTTTGATTCCTCTAAATGAGTACCTCCAATGCTAGGGTTTGCACACGAATCACTTAATTCTGTAGAAACACTATGAAAATGGGCCATGAAAATCAATCAAGAAATAGAAATAAATGGATTCATATCATATTCTGAGAGCTCAAAAGGAAACAATGAAAAGAAAAAAAATCTTACATGAAGTAGAAAATAGAAAACATGGGCTCAAGGAAATAATGAGAAGATAAAACCCAAAAAAAAAATTCCAATGAGAAGACAAAACCCAAAATTCGTGACCTCATAAGGAAACAATGAAGGGAAAAATGAAAATTAGAAATCGTGATCTCAAAAGGAAATAATGAAAAGAAAAAAACACTTCACCTAAAGTAGAAAACAAAATCTATGAGCTCAAGGAAACAATGAGAAGACAAAATCCAAAGTAGAAAGTCAAAAAGAGAGAAGCAGAAATTGTTAACCCCCCTCTCTGGTACCTGAACAGCTCCGGTTCCACTCCCCACGCTCCCTGCCATCCATTCCCCTCCCCCCTCCCTGAAACCTAGTACCCGAACAGCTCCCCTACCCTTCACCCTTCCCTGGTACACAAACAACTCCCGCTCCCCACCCACCCACCATCCCGGTACCCGAATAGCTCCCCCTCCAGTGCTCGTCCCCCACCCCAGCCCTCCTCGATACCCGAACAACTCCCCTCTCCCCTCCCCAAAACTTAATACCCGAATAGCTCCCCCGCCACCCACGCCCGAAGCCCAGTACTCGAATAGCTCCCTTGCCCTCCAGCCCTCCCTAGTACACAAACAATGCACGTTCCCCACTCCCTCCCCTCCCCTTCCCGAAACCCGGTACCCAAACCGCTCCCCACCCACCACTCCAGTACCCGACCAACTCTCCCTCTCCCTCCCGCGCTTGTCCCCCACCCCTCCCCGATACCAAAACAACTCCCCTCTCCCCTCCCTGAAACCTGGTACCCGAATAGGTCCCCTGCCACCCACCCCTCCTCGGTACACGAACAGCTCTTGTTCCCCGCTCCACGCCCCTCCCCGAAACCTGAACCGAATTGCTCCCCAACCCTGGTGCCCGAACCACTCCCCACTCCCCACCCCTTGATACCCGAACCACTCCCTGTCCCCCACCCTCGTACACTCCCTCACTCTCCCAGTTCGGCTCCACATCCTTACACGATATGCTCACTGCCTCACCTTCCCCCACCCCACCCCACCCCACCCAGTACCCGAACTGAACCACTCCCCACCCCTGGTACCCGAACCACTCCCCGTCCCCCGTCCCCCACTCGCATACACTCCCTCACTGTAATATCCTTAATTTTAAAGATAAAAATAGAAAATTATTAAATAAATTAAAATAAAAAATTTATGGATGAATTTATTTCCTGAAAACATAATAATTAGAAAGTGCTCGTCGATACGAATCCAACGCCACCAAGAACGCGAAAAACGGAGCTCAAACGAGAGAGTTATGAGCCGTCAAAGTTGTAAGGGCAAAATGGTCTTTTGACAGAAACGTGTTACACAGGGGTCCAAATTGATAACGGCACCCCTGTCTACACACGTCTCTACCAGTCCGGCGAAATCGCCGGAGAGACGTGGGAAGAGCCGTGTGGGGAAGAGTTTCTCTTCCCCAAGACTCTAAAACCTTATATCTATGCTCCTCTAGGAGCCAAAACGCTCCACTTTGAGCGTTTTCCATGAATGATACGCAAAACCCTAGACCTGCAAAAATCTGAAGTTTCGGCGAGTGGAGCCCCGCAACACGAGCAACTCCGGCCAGTGCAAGGTAAGCCTCAAATCCATGTTTTTACGTATTTATTAATTAGAAAATTAATTAGAAAACCATTTAAAAATTAGGAAAAAAATCGGATTTTTGGGGGCTTTGTGCACGCTACTGTTGGAGCGTGATTTCATAGAACAAACGTTGTCCGTTTGGAAATCGCACCGTCCAACTAGTGTAAAAGACACCCAAGAGCAAACCCTTTAAATTTGGGAGTGATCCAACGGTGGAATTGCCCAGAAAACTCAAAAACCAGTACCTAGGGAGGTTTTTAGGAACTTGGGAAAAATGGTTTAAAAACCATGGTTTTTGAGAAAATTAGTGCTAAAGGAGGGCATAAATGGATTCTAGAGAGAATTCTGAAGAAAATGGCGCAAAAATCACGCAAAACGGAGCTCTGTAGCTCCGCTGGAGGCGACCGGAATCCGGTCGTCTTCTCCGGCGTCGTCAACGGCGTCGGCGCCCTGGCGCTGACGCCAGGACGCACACGGAGACGCACTGAGGACGACGTCATACGACGTCATCGTCGCACGCGTGCGGGACGGCCTCGGTGGGCTGTTGCGGTGGGACCGGGACGCGGCGCGTCCTGGCGACCGTGAGCACGCGCGCGTGCGTCACGGTGCCGAAGAAGCACGGCGTGCGTCCCGTGCGGCGTCTGCGACGCCGTGCGTCTTCGTGCGCCAGAGTACGCCGGTGTAAACCGGCGGAAAAGAGGCGCCGCCGGTTTAAACCACCTTATGGTGGTCCGGCAGGCCCCATTTGAGGGTAGTTTTCACTAAAACTTGATTTTTGGGAGCTAAAGAGGTCCAAATCACGATCCGAAAGAGGCGTTGTGACCGTATTGACGACGCGGACCTAGTTTTAACTTAAAAACTTAGAAATGACCACTTTTTATTTAGAAAAATTTTAAAATAGTGATGTGACATGTACAGGTGCACTTGAATATACCAATTAAAGGGAGTTATTGGCAAGCTAGTGATCTCACACTGAGGTAGGTGACGACAACTAATGTTTTTCCTTGATTTTTAAACCATGTTTAAACATAGCATCATGTGTGATTGTGTTTTAAAATGCAATTATTATTTACCGTGGATTTCATGCTACATTGCGTACAGGATGGTTATTCCAAATTGAAATCTTTTACTGAATAAACTTATTTTAAATGCTTTTACAAGCATGATGTTAATTTGTTATGCTTACTTAGAGACTTATTTCTTATTATATATATAGAAAATGCATGGATTTACATGGAAATGAGAATAGAGGCTTATTAGCTGGTCCTTTGATAGGCTAACCCCAGGATGATGGGCATGTCTTGGGGATTGCAAGCTATAAGTGCTCTTGAGTTTTAGCATATACATATGATTTCCGTGTTTTATATTTGATGACGGGTGCTCTCACCCGGTGGGCATCATGCTAGGAGGGATAGGGCCGGCCACCCACCTTCCGAGATTATGATGTGATGAGTTTGTGATATGATAGACACCTACCCATAGATGGCATTCGGTAGGGGTTTGGTAACATGGATAGTCCACACTACCGGTCTGAGCCTTTCCATGGGGAGAGACGCTAAGTCTCCCGTTATGGTGTCGACGGGGAGCGGCAGTGGTTGATACCCATGGAGGGTTGCCACCGGCAAAGATGATGGCCCATATTCTTGTTATGTGTGCATGTATGATGAGCATGGTTATAGATGGTATGCCTGGGTGTGACGACACTCAGAGGTTGACTATGTGTACTCCTGATCAGGGATGTTCGTGCGATGTGGTGGGACCCATTACCTTAGGGTGCCCTTATTCTTGTTGTATGCTCCATTTATTGATTCATGTCATGTTTTAACTCCGTGAATTTCATGTTTTAGCATATGGAATAAATTGGCATTTATTTGAACATGGCATTATGATATCACTATTTCCATAAATGTTAGACTTTTCATCAATGTTGTTCATTATTTCTGCATTTATTACATTAATTGTCTATGTACCTACACAAGCGATAGCTTCTTTGAGGCATTGCTTTGTTTTGCAATGCCTTAGATCTCGAGCGACACCAGGAAAGGAAAAGCGGTTGATAAACCTTGAGAGCTGCTGAAGACTAGTTTCCCTATAGTTTTAGAAAGTAATGTGAGTCATTAGAGTGGATTATTATTTGAATTTTATTATGGACTGCATACTTTATATTTGGATGTGATTTAGATCTTTGGACATATATTGGACATTTATATGGGATGTTATGATGGATAGACCCTGGGCCATATTATTATTGTCTTTTGGACGTTTATTTGATTTAAAATAAAGGCGCCTATTTATTTGACGTTGATTTATACGCGGATCATTTATTTGTGTTTAAATTACAAGTACGCCATTTTGAGAAAGGAAAAATTAACACCCGGAGTTTTAAGATAGGTTTAGTAAAATGTTAAATAAATCTTTTCTCATGGGATCCCAAATGCTCTTATTTAAATTGTCAAAAAAAAAAAAAAATTGTTGTCTTAAAAATCCGGGGTGTTACACTCACTCTCCCGGTTCGGCCCCACATCCCTACTCTCCTTGTGTGTGTGTGTCTGTGTGTGTTTGTCGGGCATGGAGAAACATACCGTGCAGCCTGTTTCGTTCAACTTAACTAGGGTGGGGTGCCGATATCAATTCAGCTCCCCACCAAAAACTGATGTGTGTGTTTTTTTCTTAATTTTACAAAAATACCATTCGTGTCATAAGTTCTTCATTTCAATTTCGATTTTAGTGTTCTTTACGTTGTTGGATTCATTTTTTTTTATGTACAATTAAATTTTAAGGTTTTAGGGTTTAATTAAGTGTCTTTCTAAAGGTAAACTTATGTGTAACCTAAACATGAACATTTTCCAATTTGTACTTATCAAAAGTAATTCATAATAATTTGAAATGAAATTTAAAAATTTAGGGTTCTTACACTTTAGGTCACTTTTCGTTAGGATTTGTATTACTTAGCTAGTTAGGTAATGTTATCATTGTTTGCATTTTTGTCATGGCCAAACACCATCCAAATGGGGCATGATCTTATAGGCATCAAATTCATATTTTCTTCATGGGAATTTGTGCTCAGTGCGATTGGCGGTGTCAGAGGGAAAGTGCATTGTCAGTGGGAGATAGTGGTGATTGGCATGAATGGCCGGTGGTTGGGCGCGATTGGTCAGATCAAAGGGAAAGATGCATCCCACACTGAGTCTAATCACATAGCTAGGTTGCTATTAATTCATGGTCATTCATAATATTTATTAATGGTTTAGGGTTCAACATTGGGGTTTTGGTTCAGGATTTAGGGTTTGGGGATAGGGTTTAGGGTTCGGGGTTCAGGGTTCAGGGTTTGGGGTTAGGGTTCAGGGTTAAACTATACTTAATTTTAAATGAATATATATATATATATTTGATTGACACTAAGCTTAAAAAGTTTACTTGCATCACAAAATATTGTAGAAACACTCCTAAAGAACTAAAAATATGTGATAACCAAAGAAGTACAAAAAATGTAGTAATAAAAGAACATTAAGCAAAATAAGATGATAAATTAATTATGAGGTGGGAATGTGGGTGTGTTAGCTTAAATTTCCCTATCCATTTCATGAACTGTGTATGTGTGAGGGAGAGCGTGGTTCTTATATTAAAGTTTTGTTGACACCAACTTCACATAATTCAAACTTTTGTAAATTGTTATTTGAAAATCAAAGATATTACATAATAATTAGGTAAATTTGGTAGGTCATTTTTGTTGCTAAATTTGATTATACATAAAGAAGTCATTATTGTAAATGACTTTAAAAGTATATACTTTTAAAGTCATTTTAGTGATAAACAACTTTAAAAGTGTACATTTTTGAAGTCATTTATTGATAATGACTTTAAAAATAACAACCTCTTAGTGGCAAAGATGCATCCCACACTGAGTTTGATCACATAACTAGGTTGCTAATGGTTATTCATAAGATTTCATGGTTGAACTAGTTAATTTTAAATGAATATATGTATTTGATTGGCACTATACTTCCAAAGTTTACTTGCGCCACAAAATATTGTAGAACACTCATAAAGAACTAAAAATATGTGATAACCAATATTGAAGTATAAAATTTGTAGTAATAAAAGAATTTTAAGCAAAATAAGATGATTAAATTAATTATTAGGTGGGAATGTGTGTGTGTGTGTGTGTGTGTGTGTGTGTTAGCTTAAATTTCCTTACCTATGTCATGAGTTGGGAAGTGTGTGTGTGTGGGTGTGTGAGAGAGAGAGAGCGTGGTTCTTATATTAAAGTTTTCTTGATACTGATTTCACATAATCTAAACTTTTGTAAATTGTTATTTAAAAATCAAAGATATTACATAACAATTACTATAAATTTGTTAGGTCATTTTTGTTGCTAAATTTGATTGTACATAAATAAGTTGTTCATTGTAAACGACTTTAAAAGTGTACACTTTTAAAGTCATTTACTGATAAACAACTTGAAAAGTGTACACTTTTCAAGTTGCTTACTGATAAACGACTTTAAAAGTATACACTTTTCAAGTCGCTTATTGATAAACGACTTTAAAAGTGTATATTTTTCAAGTCATTTATAATAACTGACTTTATATTTTTTTATTCAAAATATATGCACCTTTTATGTTATTACTTTACAATATCTAACAATTAATATACAATGAAACATATTTTTTTTATGATAGTCAACATTGATTCATGCATTCTTTGTATGCACATATAGCTCACTTACCAATCCATAGAGCTCATGATAAAAGAGATAAAAATTATATATATATATATATATTGCAACTGACTAATATACATATTGCACATACCCCAAAATATATATTGTTTTCGAACCCAAGCACCTTCCTCACCATTGTCACACACATAATCCTCATTCTCACCAAGTACTACTTCGATTGATGGGATTGTTTTGGTAATAGAAGGGTAAGTTATTTAATATCTTCTACTTCGTTTTCATCATAAAAATCCCTCAAATAGGATGATAAAATAGTTGACCATCTCTTACCACGTTCATCTTGTATGTAAAATACTTATTTTGCTTGAGATGCCAAAATAAATTGATCACTTTTATTGCCGATCTTTTGGAGGTCAACCAATGTCAATCCAAGGGCATTAGTTTTGATGTTGTCTTTGTTGTGTTCTACCAAATAGCACTTAAACACAACCACAGTTTTGAATGTATAATCTAAGGCCCAAATCTCTTTTATAACCCCATAATAAATATCATTCGCTACTATTGGCCTGTTATCTTTTGAACTTGAAAAGAATGTAGCATTGACAACTAAGCTAACTCCACTATTCTATTACACTCTTGAGTTATCACAGTCTTTTGTGTAAAAGTGATAACCATTGATGGCATATCCAACATATTTTATTGCTTTTGGTTGTGGTCCTATCACCATCCAGCCAAAGGTTTTTGATATACCGTTGCTTGCTACTTCTCGCTAATCTTGAATCTGTATATTCATATTAAGTAGGCTTAAGAATGGTTAATATATGCATACATACATACATATATAATGTAGTTTTTTAAATAGTATTAAGTAAGATTTCTTTCATTTTACCTTCTTATGTAGCTAATTATTGAAAGCGTTATAGTGCTCAAATTGTAGCCACTTCTATTTCTTTGTGTAACTTGGATTCTTTGCCTTTAATACATCCATGTGTTCACTACATACACACACAAATTAATAGAGTAATTACAGAAAATGTAATTAACCATCAACAATTAAATTTTACATAAGTGCTTGCACGATCAACTTACTCAATGTATGGTTAGAGTTCATCAACATTTCACAACACATAAAGATGTGCCTGGTCTCATTCTTTATAGGCAATAGTTGATACACAACCACTCGATAGAAGTTTGCCAACCTTGGGATCATGAAATGCAACTGATTGTTTCTTTTTTGGGATTTTAATGACATCCACTCCTGCTAAGTACTTTGTGCTTCCTCTGCAATATAACATTTAGCTATACACCCCTCTGCCTAGTTGTGATTATGTACACACCCTTTTAAAATTTTCATGTACTTCTCAAATGGATACATCCATCGCAAGTAAACTGGGCCACAAAGTTTGACCTCATCAATCATGTACACTATTAAGTGTACCATGATGTCAAAGAAGGATGATAGGAAGATTATCTCAAGCTCACATAAAATTGTCACTAGATGGCCTTGAATTTCTTATAATTTTGAAATGTCAATTGCCTTCTTGCACTAAGCATTAAAGAAGTAGCAGAATTTTGTAATAGCTCCCCTAACTTTGTCTGGTAACACCAAACGTATTATTATTAATAGTATTTATTGTATCTATGCATGGAAATCATGGGACTTCATCCCCTACAATTTTAGCTCTTCCATGGAAACAATGTTTTTACAGTTTGAAGAGTAGTTGTCTAGGACTTTGAGCTTGAACGAGGTTTTACACATTATTCTCCTTTCCTCTCTATCCAGAGTATAATTTGCCTTAGGCAGGTATGCTCCTCGACTGCCCCTATCCTCTAGGTATAAACTCCTCTTCAAACCCATGTTCATAAATCCATTCGACCTGCAAGTCCATCCTTTGTTTTTCCTGGTATATTAAGTAAGGTATTAGTCAAGCTTTCAACACATTCGTCTCAATGTGCATGACATCAAGCACATGGCATATATGCAGTGATTTCCAATATGCCAGATGAAAGATTTCTTCTTCCAACAACTACAATTACTTTCACTTGTATGTTTACATGATTTCTTCTTTTCCCACAAGACATTAATGTTTTCAGCTTGCTCCAATACTTTTTGTCCTATTAACATCTTTAGAGGTGTCCTTGTTTCTACACTCCCATTAAATTCTCCCTTCTTAAAATTCCATGGATGGTCTGTATGCAACCATCTTCTATGTCCAAAGAATGCCATTTTCCTACCATGTTTAAGTCATATAGTATATGTTTGATCACTATAGATAGCACAAGCATTGTATCCCTTCATAGTGCCTTCAGACAAATTACCATACGTGGGGAAGTTGCTTATTGTCCATAACAGTATAGCCTTTAGGGTGAATGACTCTTTCTTGTATGCATCGTATGGTTCAACGCCTATGTCCCATAATGTCTCAAGATCATCGATCAAGGGAGATAAGTACATGCCAATGTCATTCCTTGGTTGCTTTGGACCCTATATCAACATAATTAACATCATGAACTTCCTCTTCATGCATTGAGATGGTGGAAAGTTGTAACAAACTAATATAACTAGAAAACAAGAACCATGAGGATTAATCCCATCTGCAGATAATGCTAGTAATAGGTTTCTAGGTTCTTCATCAAAATTAGGCCACATGAAGTCTACCAATTTCCATGCTGGGTTATCTTTTAGATGGTGTGAAAGCTATCAACTACTCTGTCATTAGCATGCCACACTAATTTCTTTGCTATTTCTATTGTATGGAACATTCTTTTAAAGCTTGTAATAGGGAAGTACCATGGAACCTTTGTAGGAATGCCTGTAACTATCTTAGTTGAATTCTTCTTTAACTTCCATCTTGGCTATCTATAAGTTGGGCATGCAGTTTTATCCTTGTGCTCCTTCCTATACAAGATGCAATCATTGGTACATGCATGTGTCTTCTCATACTTCAACCCTAGTGCAGCCATGGTTTTCTTTGCCTCCCATGTGGACCTCACCAATTTATTATCCTTTGGTAGTATCTTACCCACTACTTTCAAGACTTTTGTAAAACCTTGATCTAAAAAACTAGATCTTGATTTCACGTTGTAAAGTTCTATCACTACAGACAGCTTGGTATAGTCTTTACACTCAAGGTACAATGACTCATCAACTTCCTTTAATGTAGTATGAAATTGTTTAGGGTCATCTGAAAATTATCATATGTATCTTGAAATATCGGTATAGCCGTACTGTCTCCAACACTTCCTACAGTGTCTTGATCATGTCTTCCAGGCCTTGTTGAGGGCATATGAGGAAGTTCTTCTCCATGCCAAATCCATGAGTGGTAGCTTTTAACGATTCCATTGAAGCACAAGTGTTCTCTCAATACCCCTAGTTACTTTTTTCAAATTTCATATTTTGAGCATGGACAACGCATGCAATTGCGATCAACACCTGCCCTAAGTGTGAACTCTATGAAATTTTTTGTCCCCTCCTCATATTCTTTTGATGTTATTGTCATAGTCATCTAAGCATATTTGTCCATTATCACAAGAAATCGAAGAAAATTTGCATGGAGACTTGTTAGACATAAAAGGATTAGGTTAGGCATTTTAGCAAATATTATATATACAAGAATTATAAGTATTTAAAATAACTACATTTCATGCAAATTTTCAATTAACAATGAAAAAATAAAAATATGACAGACACATTCACGAATGAAATTAACTTTCAAAAGAAAAATTTCTAACCCACAACCTTGTAAAAATTCTTCAAATATGCCTAATACACATGAGATAAACAAAGAGACACTAACCAACACTCAAAAATTGATATTGACCCCAAATTTATGAATGTAGTTCCAATTCACATGCGGATTTGGTTTATAGTAGGGAAACAAAAATCTGATTTATTTTGTGTGTAGATAATAAACACAGAGCTAAAAGGTACGATGGAAGTAGACGAAATAATTCTTAAAATAGACGTACAATTGAAGTCGTTTGCATAAAAATGACTTTAAAAGTCCAAACTTTAAAAGTTTTTTATCTGTAAACAACTTTAAAAGTGTGGACTTTTAAAGTCGTCTACATAAAATGACTTAATACTTTTTAAATTTTCACATTAAATATATATTTATTTACTTTTTTTTCATTACAACCTTGCATAAATAAACAATGAAACTGATTTTACAAACACAAACATATATAATACAATACATAAACAAACACGCCAATAAGGAAATCAAATTATTTTTTGATTACATCTAATGTTACATATTATTACATCTTATTAATACTAGATCAAAGAGTGAATATGCACTTTTCATTAAAATCTAGCCTACTATTTAGGTGACACCCATTCTATGGAGAGAGGGAATGTGTGCTTCAATTTTTTCAACCAAAAGTTGATAGTATAACCACCACTCTTCATCAAACCCTAATTTTGGGTGGGAACCAGAAATCATAATGTTCTCCTTTTCTTCAATAGTGAGGCTTGGATAGAGAAGCGGTTGTCATTTTTAATGAAATCATACAATTTTAGTGAAATCAGAATGATCTAACAGACTTCTTAACCCCATCATCTGTAATGAGAAAACCCACATGATCTACAAAATGGAAATAGAGAGAGTTAGTAACAAGAAAGCAATTAGTGATCTAAAAGAAGTTATTGTTTACTTACAGTTTTTTTCATGACACAAATAATCAAAATAGAAAAATAGAAAACAAGAAGGGAAAAAGAGAGATATATAAGGATTAAGGAGGAAGTTGTTATGCCACTCATGAGAAGAAGAGGATACAGGAAAAAATGAGATGTTGACAGCAATTTATAAATGAACAAGGACTTTACAAGTTGTTTAGTACTAAACAACTTTAACAATCATACACTTTTGAAGTCTCTTAGTACTAAATGATTTTAAAAGCATATACGCGAATTGACTTTTAAAGTCATTTCAATAAAGAAATTTTAAAAGTGACTCACTTTTAAAGTCACTTAAAAATAAATGACTTCAAAAGTTATTGACATTTGAAGTCGCTATGAGTCAAACAACTTTAAAAGTCCATTCTCGTGTAATATTAATCATTTTGCCAAATTTATTGTCATACTTTTAAAGTTGCTTAAGATAAATGACTTTAAAAGTTGTTCACTTTTAAAGTCATTTAGTACTAAATGACTTTAAAATTCTATTCCCACTTAATATAAATTTTTTTCCATATTTATTGTGATACTTTTGAAGTCGCTTACGTAAAACGACTTCAAACGTTATTGACTTTTAAAGTTGTTTAGACCTAAATGACTTTAAAAGTGCTTCCCATGAAAAATTCCCTCTTCGCTCTAGGCTTTTAAATTCATTTATAGTTAAACAACCTCTTAGGTCCATATATTTAAAGTCATTTATTTTGAATTGACTTGTAAAATATTTACAAAGTCAACGGTCAAATAAGCGACTTCTTTATGTCAACTTTAAAACCCTCATGTGCAATAGTGGTGGTCTAAGTCCTTACTCTTTTTTTCTCTTACTTTTGTGAGTTTAAACACATCTTTATCACCTTCTCTTGATCCTAATCTATTATAGAGATCATCATATGTCTTGACTTTTGCCTCACTAACTGCTTTCTTAGCAATCCTTTCAGCATTCTTATATTGCTCAAAGTTTTTGTTTTGTTTAGTCCTCGCTGTGCTTTAAAACATACCCATTTCTCTTTAATAAGTTTTTGCAATTTTTCACTTCACTACCAAGTTTCCTTTATTGGTTTCCTTTTACCTTACATCTTGTCTACTTTCTTAATGGATATGGCATATTAATATACATGATGTTTACTTATATTTCATTGTTTCATTTTCCCTCTACTATCAATTTGTTTGTAAATGATGCTATCTTCTCTCATTTTAAGTTCCATCACTTAGTTTTTGGACACATTAAGTTTATTTCCCTTCTTCCATACTTTAATATAGATATCCATAACCACTAATCTATGTTGTGAGGTTAGAGTTTCTCCGAGTATCCCCTTACAATCCTTACACATTGATCTTTTCAGTATTCTTACATAGAAAAAAGTCTATTTGGATTTTATGTGGTCCACTTTTAAAGGTTAGTAAGTTTTATCCCTCTTCTTAAAGTATGTGTTTTTTATAGCTTGGTTATATGCTAAAGAAAAATTGAGTATAACTTCCCCCATCTCATTTCTTTTTCCAATACCATGCCCTCTTAGCCTATCCTCCTTTTTCTTTTCTTACATGACCACTAAAATTTGCTCCAACAAGCCTCTTCACATTAGGAATGTCTTGCTTGACTCCCTCCATATCTTTCCAGAACTGTCTCTTAATTCTATCTTCTAATCCTACTTGTGTTGCATATGCACTTATTACATTTATGATCCTCTCTCCTAGAACAAGTTTTATTAGTATATGCATTAGTTCCTCATAATCCTACTTGTGTTGCATATGCACTTGTCCATTTTCCACTACATCTGGGATCTAATGCAACGTGTCGCTTTTGGGGAATGCCCTAGCCTAAGGAAAAGTAAAAAACTAATTCATACATAGGGTTTGCCAAGGGTTTACTTGTCAATTGGGACCTGATGCAAAACCCCTCCTCTTTTATCCAAGCTTGGGACCAACACTAGTGGAGTTTCTATTTTTTCTTTTTAATATTAGCATGTTTACTAATCAATATCATTAAAATAGAGATCTTTGCATTGATCACTATATATGGGCCCCAAACTAACTTTCTTTAAGTTTATCTATTATTTTTTTATTATCTTATAATAATTTTTTTTATAACATCTTCCTATTTTCTTTCTCTCTTTTAATAGATTTCTATAAATAAATGCTCTCTTTGTTATTTGCTAGATATTCAATTAAGGGCTATCTTTTCTTTAATCATGTCTTGGAAATGATATCTTTTCTCTTAATCCTAATATTTATATGATAAATGGTATATCTCTCTATACTCTCTTGTAGATTATTTTTCTTATAGTAAATGCTTCTGTCTTGATTTGTATTATATCACATTCTCTCTCTCCTTTCTACACCTCTTAGATGCCATTTTCTTTTATACATAGTAGTCTTATTTCTATTAATAAATGCTTCCCTCTTAATTTATTGACAAAGAATGCTATCAAAGTTGAATGGGTTTAGATTTCTAGAGATTTCAATCATATTGATTTCTTGCAAATTTTTAGATCTCCCTCTCTCTCTTCTTCTTAAACTTACATTTATTAGACTTTTAACTACATATTATAGGACAATAATAGGGCCTTATTAATAGTGTTCATTGTTTTTTCTCTTCTTTTAAACTCTATCTATGTCTTTCTCTTATCTATATCTTAACAAAGCCTCCTATACAATTTTTCAATTTTTTCTTTTCTCATATGTATTTCTCTTAAATGTTAGTGTTCCATCTCTTTTTATCTCCTCCCAATGTATATGATCTCATTATGTCTATCTTCAATTGCATCATGTAAAATACTTCTAACTTAATATAGCTCATTTAATTAATTACAAAAATATATTTCATAATGTGTGTTTTCTTCTTCAAACCATCTTGAAGCTCCTATATTAGATAGGAAATTACCCAAAAATATTCTTTAGTAAATGATGTTAACCAATTTTGAGGTATATAGGGTATGAAAATTTTCTTAGTTTTAGTTTATTTAGTGATCATAAATTTCAAAGAAGAAAGTGTTTCATCACCAAGTAATGCATTCTCCATATCTTTTAAGCTAAAATTTTAATTACTAAAAATAATTTTTTATAATGTAAGATGCAATGTGCAAGTAACTTCTCTCTTATACACACAAGCATTGAAAACATCTCTTCTTTTTCTTTATCCTAACATCTTTGCTATGTGAAATTTCCTTTTCATTTCAATGGATTTTTTATAAAAGAAAGCCTCTCTCTCCAATAAGAGAAAGAAGAGTAGTAAGAACAATAATACCTAAAAACTCCTCTTTACCATGTTAACCATGACTAGAATGACTTGGATTTTGAGTATTTATTTGCTTAAATTTTCAAGAAAGTGACATATGATATACTCAATTAAAACATAGAAATATAAGTAATTGCTAATAATTTTTTCTGAAATCATAAAATTTCATTTATTTCTTAAATTTTTTATTACAGTGCACGATAATAGTATATAGAAATATAAGTTATTTTGTGGTTGGAAAAATAATGACACTTTATTACATAACTTATCTTTCATATTGTTGAACAGTATGTACAATATTTTAAATATTATCTTGAGTTATTTTTGCATTTTCCTTAAATTATTATTTTCTTATCTAAATTCTTACTCTAAGAGATAAAAAAAAAGGCATGATCCAATTATATGCAATGAACATGTGACATCCTAGCAACACCAATAATCAAGATATTTAGGTATACAAAACCTATATTCTCCCATATTTCCTTCAATCTTAATGTTAATAGAAGAAAGATTCCATTCTATTGATGGCTTCAAAAAGTCTTCAATGAAAGAATTGTAGCAGACATCTATGGAATTTTTTGAAAGGTTTATTTTGATTTAAATATTTAAACCTTCTTTGGAAAAATTTAAGTCCCAACATTTAAATATATCTTTAAAGTATATATAGTTCATCTAATTTTTTATAAATATCTTGGTCATGTGCTGTGAAAATTCACACACACACACACACACACACACACACACACACACACACACACACACACACACACACACACACACACACACACACACACACACACACACATGTTTTCGACATTAGTTGTTGTAAGCATATTCTTAATTGCAATTGAAATAAATGGAATGCATTTTCTTATGAAATGATCATTTCAATAGTTTAACTGTTGGCATATAAAGCATGTTTAAAATATACGTCTTTTTAAAACTTAATCTATAATTTATTTATTTTATGCCTATACTAACTGTGGCTGGGATTGTTGGTGATTTTAGACTACTCAAGATTGGCACATTAGATGAAGAGTTAGACTATCAAACAAGACTAACATATATACATTTACAATGGTGGACAATAGACCTACACACCCATGAGCAACCTTAAATCCTTGACATTTTAAAAGTCCTTGCAACTTATAAATTTCCATTATCTATAGTACACTTTCTATTTCATTTATGATAAGTTGAGTTCCTTGCACAATTCAAATATATAGAGATACAACAAGTCTTTTTCATCATTTTTTCAATATCAAGCACCACCAATTTGTCCTCTATGTTGCATATGGTAGGCTCAAGTAACATGAGTTCAGTGATTAAAATGATTAATTGTCTTTTTAATTATTCATATAAAAATAGTTAATACATATAGCTCAAAGAATATTTTATGTGCACATATGGGCTAATTCAAAGTTCTTAAACCAATTCATCTCTTAAGCTACTTCTGAATACCATGCATTCAAAAGTTTTGCTTAATCCTAACACTATAAAACAAAAACATGGTGCCCTAGAATTCGTGGAAGATATTTTAAAACTTAAAATATACTTTATTATGGATGTACAACTACATATTCTATTCCTAGTGACAATGAAAACATCAAATTTGCCACTTTTAGTTTCTTTTAGTAATTCTCTCATTTGAAGGTTCATAATTTGTAAATTTTAATGTCATGAATATTATTAAAGATGAAGCAATTTTTTTAGAAGCAAAATGAATTTATTAAAATGTGCAATCAAGAAGCATCATCATCATCATCATCATCATCATCATCATCATCATCATCATCATCATCATCATCATCATCATCATCATCATCATCATCATCATCATCATCATCATCATCATCATTAAGACCTTATCCTTGATTAGGGGTTAGCCATGTGAATATTGTTCGTCCATCCCCTCTACTATGTATGTGCAATTGAGAAAATCACATGAAACACATAGGATACTCCACATTAGATAGATAGAAAAATCAAACTGAATCATCCATGGAAAGACTTATGTATAGTTCATATAGTTCAACAGATAAAATTGAGCTAAGGAGAAGCTCAAGGATAGATCAATTAAGAGCTAAAATGAAGGAAAGGAGTAGCAAAGAGTTGATGGTATGTTATAGAAGTTGATAGATGAGTTAAGAAAGCTATATTCAGCTCAAATGAAGCATCTAGTTAGCTATAAGACAAAAAAAAAAAGGTAGTTAAAGGAGCTACAATAGAAGTTAGTTTGGTTAGTTGGAGTTAGCGATGGAAGTTAGTTAATTATGACAACTAGCAGTTAGTTCAGCTATCCTTACTTGGCTGATGCTATAAACATTATGTAATACATATTATAAGGGGCAAATCTAATGCAAATAATGTAAAAGTAGTAGTTAATGTAAGTTCAATGGTTAAGATAGTTAGCTAATAATATAGTAGTCATTGGGAAGTAATGTTCTAGTTGGTAGTACTAATCTAGTTATAAGAAGGCATTCTAATTATCTAGATACTGGAATTTGAGATTACTTTAGCAAGGATAGAATTGGAGTGTTCTTTAGCTCAAAGTGAAGAAATTATCTCTACCCTTCATCCCTCTTATCTTTCATCATCATACTTTCCACTTCTCTTTGTTGAATTTTATAGTAGATCTACCTTAATCTAGTTGCAAATCTATCTTTCCTTGATTCCAGTCTATATTTCTCCTCCAAAACTCACCCATACACATTTAAATCGTATCTAGAAACTTTGATAAGTCTTGGACTTACCAATTGGTTCTTTCATTGTCCCATTCCTTATAGATCTTTCTTTTCATTGTTCTAAATTGGATTTTTGAACCAGATTTGTTTAGATCAGTGCAGACCTAGTTCACAACTCTTCTCCTTTCTCATTAATTTATTTCTTTTATATTTTTACTCTTCATCATTGTTAATCATCTTCTCCTTCAAACAACTTGTATTACCATGGCTGAAGGTATCATGTTTAGTAGTGTGGAAGAACAGGTCATGAACCTATTGAATTGGCAACAAGAGACTCAACTACAATTATAAAACCAAAAATCAGAATTAGATTCTCATTTGGAACCAAAGAAAAGCATGATGAATGTCATGGCTGAGAGGTTTGAAGCATTACACACTGGTACAAGATCTATAATGCAATCCACTTCATCCACTTATAAATTCTAGCAACAAACCAGTTATTTGATCTCTCGAGGCAAATCAAGCTTCAAGTTCCAATGTTTTCTTACTCAAATCTAACCAACCAAACATTCTAAGATAATCAATTCTTTGATTTCCATAAGCACACCACATTAGCAAAGGCTAAAGATTTCTACATTTCACATGGAAGGTGCCTCAACTAAGTAGTTTGATTGTATGCACACCACTTGCCTCCTTTGCACTTGCAAGCAATTCTTGGAGGATCTTTTGACTTTCTTTGGGATTGCAAATGTATAAGAGCTCAAGAACAAATTGGTTAAGTTGATGAAAACCACAATTGTAATTGAGAATAAGGTGGAGTTCCAAGCATTATTTAACAAGGGACATGGCATTCTTAAGTCCCTCTTTACTAACATCTTCACAACTAGTCTAAAACATAAATTAAGAGAGGAAGTCTTGAATCTTGAACCCCCAACTCTTACTAAGGCTATGACCTTAGCAAAAAAGAAAGAGGAAAGGCTAAATAACCTCAAACAATTGTTAAGACAATCATGGGGCAAGCAATTCAAGTCAACTCCAACTAACAATACATTTGTTTTTGTTGTTTCTTCATAAACAAAAAAATTGCACTACTTGCTTTTAAAACTTTCTTATTTTGGTTTTACTTTAATTGAAGAGGCTGACTAGTGTTGAGCTTAAGGTAGAAAGAGACAATGGTTTTATGCTTTTGTTGTGATGAAAAGTTCATATAGTGTCACCAATGCAAAGCCAAATGCAACCTCTTAGTTGGTGATGAAGAAATAGATGAATTGTTGATTAAGAGGGAATTCACTGATCTGGATGAAGAACTTAAATCTAGAATAACACTTGAAATGAGTGTCCATGCTTCAGATGGGGTAGTACACAATTTCATTCAAGAAAGAATTGTTCATCATTTGAAGCTCCCAATAGATCCTATCAAAGAGTTTAAAGTATTAGTAGATAAAGGTGAATCTCTTATATGTACTGTGAAGTGTTTGAATGTGCAATTTGGTATACAGGGGTATAGATTTTACTTGGATCTCTATGTGTTGCCGAGTAGCTGATGTTGTTTTGGGAATTCAATGGCTACAACAACTTGGGCTTGTAGTGACTGATTACAAATAATCAACCATAAAGTTTCATTAGAATAGCTAGCCTATGTTCCTAAATGTGAATAATTGATTAATGAGGAAGATCTTTCTAAACAATGAAGAAGCTCTAAGCAACAGATGGCATATCTTCTATGTATCAATTAACTGCATTCTACTCTCATTAAGTGGATGATGCTATTGGTAATAGGCATTCTGTGGAAGTTCAAGAGCTATTGGATCAATTCTTTATTGTTTTTCAAAAGATTAAAGAATTACCTCTTACTAGAGAGTGTGACCATCATATTCATGCCCTTGCAAATTCAAAGCCGATCAATGTGAGGCCACACAGGTCACTATAAAAAATTACAAAAGGAAAAGTTCATTAATGAGATGTTAATCAATGATATTAAAAGGCATACCACAAGACCTTTCTCTTCACATGTGTTGCTAGTCAAGTAGAAGGATGGCACTTGGAGCTTTTGTATTGACTATAGAGCACTAAATGTAGCTACCAAATACACATTCTCTATTTCAACAATAGATGAAATGCTTGATAAGTTACATGGAGCTGTTTGGTTCTCCAAGCTAGATCTCAGAGTTGGATACCATTAAATAAAAATGGCAAATGAAGATATTACAAAACTACATTCAAAACTCATTGAGTACACTTTAAAATTTTTGGTAATGCCTTTTGATCTAACCAATGCTCCATCTACATTCTAGTTATATCTATGAATGATTAATTGTAATATATTTGAGGAAATTTGTAGCTGCTTTCTTTGATGACATTCTTGTCTCTAGCTCAACCCTTCAACAACATCTTACTCATTTGAATTTGGTCTTGGAATGTTTGTATTCAAAATGGATAGGTGTTTGTTTTTCCAAAACTCGGTTGAATACTTAGGACACATGTATCTGCTAATGGAGTTGGACTATACCAAAAGAAGATCTAGGCTATGGTGGAATGACCTATACCTAAAACTATTAAGCAGTTAAGAGGTTTCTTAGGCCTTAATGGGTATTATAGATGATTCATCAAGTCTTATGCCATGATAACCCCTCCCCTCACAAACATTCTCAAAAAAAATGCTTTACCTGGTTAGAGGAAGCAAACACTGGTTTTGTTCAACTGAAGAAGCCAATGATTGAAGTACCTATTTTAGCTTTGCATAACTTTTTGCTTCAATTTGTAGTAGAAACTAATGCTTCAAGTACTAGAACTAGGGTATTTCTTAGTCAAATGGATCATCTCATAGCATATTTTAGCAAGAAGTTAGCTCAAAGAATGACTCGTGCATTAGCCTATGTAAGGGAACTTCATGCAATCACCCAAGCAATATTCCAATGGAGGCACTATTTGTTGGGAAGGCAATTCATCATTAAAACTTATCATAGAACCTTAAAATTTTTTCTCACACAAGTGATTGAAACTCATGAGCAAAAGCACTCTTAATAAGCTATTGGGTCATGACTATACTATTTTATATATGCCTAGAAAGTAGAATCAAGTAGCTAATGCCCTATCCAAACTATATACTCGAGATGAAAATGTTGATTTTGATGCTATATTAGCCAGATTTGTAGTAGCAGCACACTTACTCTCTCTACTCTTACTTTTGTATAGTAGAGCAACTTAGAATTGAGAATTGATCAAATGATGAGCTGGTGAAGCTCCATAAGCAACTCAAAGAAGGAATTTAATCAAAGATGGATTGATATTCTATAAGGAAGGCTTGGACTAATTTCTAAATCTCCATTAACAATAAAAGTCCCAAAATAGCATCTAACTCTAATATTGGAGGTCATTCAATTTCCTTGAAGACTTCTAAAAGAGTTGCTATCACATTTTATTTGCCATGAATGAGGGAGGTACAAAGCAATATATTGACAAGTGCACTAGTTGCCAAGAAGTGAAAGCCAAGTTGGAATTCTAGAGTCTTTACCAATTCCAGAACAAATATGTTGGGACTCAACTGTGGATTTCATCACACAATTGCCTAACTTCCATGGACATACAATTATATTGGTCGTAGTAGATAAGTTGTCCAAAGCTACACACTTTGGTGCTCTTTTCACAATCTTTAGTGTTACATCTGCAGCTAAATTTTTTACTAATAAAGTTGTCAAACTACCTAGATTTCCAATATCAATCATATCTGATAGGGATACCATCTTCCTCAATAAGCTCTAGAAAGAATTATTAATTACCCCAAGTGGCACACTGTGACAACTCGGGTTTTCTCATGCATTTTTAATGAAAAATCTAAATTCTTAAGGCGGGATCCCTATTTGAAAACAATGCAGTGCAGCGGAAAAATCTTTTATTTGAAATCCAATTTGAAAACCCCGAGTGTCATCTGCTTTCACAACATCCAAGGTAGTTTTTGAAAAACTTCAGAAATCATAAACGTTTTTCCCTAGGTCTATCCAGTCATAGCACACAGCCCAACTGTAATTAAATACATGTCCAAAGGGTAGAGAGTTTACTCACATGTATAGTTATCTCCTTTGTTTATGCCCTTGCTCATAGCACTAACATAGATGTCCTTTACTCGTGGATGGAATTATCCTGAAAAATGTTAAGGATAGGGTGAGTATATACTATACTCAGTAGGAGTCTATCACTACTAGTTTTGTAATGCATGCGATGTTTGAAAATCATGTGCTCATAAAAACATATGCATGTTGTTCGAATAATCACGTTCAATATCGATATTAAAAACCACTGTCAAACCGGAATACTGACGACTTAAAGAAATATCATAATCCAAGTTGAAAGTATCATATATCATAATCATAAAAATATGCATCAGATGCTCAACTGAATCCAACTCATGGATATCTATCATGGTATGGTCGACCAACCTTATATCATGCCATATGCAATGCACATAAATCCACGAAACCATAGGGTCCCACTATGCCCACGACCTCAGTGCCGTGTGGTCCCCGGGTACCTAGGGACATAGGGTCATATACCTCCACGGGGCATATGACACTTCGACCCAGTGCTGTGACACCAGTGGTAGCCCCCTGTACCACATGCAGTCGAAGCAGGGACATGCCCTTTTTGGGCGTGGTACCCATCCACCTAATAGTGGTAGAGGCTGGGTGGCCAACCCACACCCCTCGGCATAGCACCCACGAGCTTACTAGCCCAAATCATGTACGATCAAATAAGCCAAAAACCTCTGTTCAAAACCAGTCCTTTTTGGGTCCCTCACAACTGCCTAGCCCTCGGCACTCCAGCGTCTTTTGGCAACCCTCAAGGACATGCAATCTTTGCAAGTACTTAAATCATGCAATGTATGCACTTGTTTGCAAAACATATATGTGCATAATGTATATGCAATCATTTACAAAACATTTATCACATGCATGTTGAATCAAGTCATGCTAAACAAGTCATATACTTAAAACATATGTTCTCAAAACAATATGGTATCAGAGCCTAGGTTTTATCCTTTCACAGCCAGTCCAGCATGTCCAAGGGTCATGGACAATAGAGAAAATCAAGAATAAATAGAATAAATAGGAGCAGTAGAGATGCCTACTTTTATTTGAGGACTAGCATATTAATGCTCAAGGCATTTCACCATAAATAAATAGGTGAAACACAGCTTGGTTTAACAAATAATTAAGCAAAGGATAGTGCAACCCTTATCCAAAATCCAGTCTAAGACAACCTAAGGATTAAGGATTGTTGTGTGGTGAAAACACATATATGGATTATATTATGATAAGAATGATGAGGGAATGAAGATGTTAGTGAACTTGTTAGTAGTTCTAACCTGCAATAAAGCAATCTCATCAAAGGTGAGAAAATCAAAAGAACCTAGATGGCTATCTTACCATCATAAAGAACATTAGAACATGAGTGCACTATCACAAGGGATATGATATGAGTATGATAAGAGATGTAAAAGAAAGACTTTGAGGAAATTTTGATGATAATAGGGATAAGCATACAAGATGATACTAAGGGATAACTATGACTTGTACTAGATCACAAAGGTATGAATCTTGAAAGACTTAGCTCAATTTTGGATACCTTAATTAGAGTCTTATGAAAAGTAAAGTGCTATCGAATAAGGACTACTTGAGTATTATAGAGCAAATCAAGTGACATATTACGAGATTAAGAGAAACATAACACGAATATAATAAGGAAATGAATTCGACTGAGTTATCAAAAGATTTTTGACGATAATATTGATGATAGAAGATTGATCCTAACATAAAAAGTATAGCATGGCCAAAACGTCAATACCATTATTAAGACATTGTATGAATTTTATTGAGGCTATAGGCAATTGAGGATTTCAATGATCTTAAGACAGTTTAGAATTTCTAAGAAGCATTCAGTTTATCATATATGTTACTTAAAGAAATAGATGAAGTATCAAATATATGCAACAACGCATATAGAGACATTGATCCAGGTAGACCAAATGGATATTGAAGAAAAGAGAGAAAGAGATAGATATGTAACTACCAGTATTCAATGAATATTGAATATTCAAGAGAAGAAGATCATGACTCTATGGAGATACATACAATTCTATAAGAAGGTAGATCAAACAAATGCAAAGGACTAATACTAGGCAAGTTGGTGATCTTATTGTAAAAAGAGTATAAAAGAAAGAAAGCATATGGGGGTTTAAGACTTTGAATAGAGCATTGAATAAAAGGACATTATGTTGCACAAAAATTTTCAAAGAGGAATGGTGACCAACTAGAATTTAAAATCCTACAAATGGTTTGATATCAATTATTATTAGATTCTTATCAGTTCCATTAACTTATGAGGAATACCAATGGATATAGTCCATAAAAAGAAAAATTTGGTGATATCTTACCTTGCCGCTACATGAGTAAATAAAGGAATTAAGCCGGAAGGGTACCATCGAGGATC
This sequence comes from Warburgia ugandensis, assembly GCA_035236585.1. Taxonomy (NCBI): domain Eukaryota; kingdom Viridiplantae; phylum Streptophyta; class Magnoliopsida; order Canellales; family Canellaceae; genus Warburgia; species Warburgia ugandensis. Next base: position 4,622,677 of record CP141129.1, on the reverse strand, counting down.
AAATTGAGGTCTTATTATCATAAATTTGGGAGACCAAAAATCCTAAGACCATTATTTAGTCATTACCTTTAGAGTACTGTTGACTAAATAAAAGGTATCCCACCCTGATCAAGTATGAGAGTATGCATCATAGTATGCAATAAAGGCAGCTCTTAAGGGGGGAAGAATGTAATATCCCTAATTTTTAATTCCATTCCATGTCATTTTTGATAGATTTTGAATTAAAATGAAATGAGAATTTGGAATTTCATGTTTTTGAACTTTGAGAAAATAAGATTTTTATAAACATCAAACTGAGTGTTGGAACCTCAATATTTGGATTGTACTCTAAAAAAGTTTCCAACAACACTAAGAACACTTAAATTGGAGTTCGGACAAGAAAGTTTGAATATCATAAGTAGGGGTCCAAAATTGATAAAGAAACCCTTGAGGGCATTTTTATAACATTGCCATTGACTTGACCCTACATGTGGATTTGAAAAGTAAATTGGGTCAAATTTGGCATAAATCCATCATTGCACATCTTTGTGTCTTTTGAACATAATTATAATGCTTAAAAAATAGGATAATATAATGATTGTTAATTTTTAAAATAAGGGACTAAATTTAATAATGGCAACTATTTTTTCTTAAATACAAAAAACAAAAAACACTGAGGAGACAGAAGAAGATTAGAGAAGAGGAAGAAGGCAAAATGAAGAAGAGGAAGGAGAAGAGGAAAATGATAGGGAGAGGAGAAAAATGACATGCCATTGATCTCCTTTTGCTACCATCTCACTAGTGAGTTATAGTTGGCAAAAACCGATGAAAAGAATCGGGTATTTGTTTATAAAGAGTAGCCAATGACAAGGATTTACAATCTAAACTATTCATTGTGTTTTTTGTGGTACAATGAGAAAAATCCCTTTGGTTGTTCATCGAGTAGTGAAGAATTAATGTCAGATTGTGAAGAAAACAATAACTATGGTGATTGTAAAGAAATCCAGCAATGGTGACAATTTTTTGATGATTTTTTAGCCAAAATGTCAATGTTATTCTCCCAAAAATCATTGAAAATGAAGCAAGGTCTTGATCTATGATTTTGTTAAGTTTTTCCCATGTTTTTCATGGTTTTTTTTTTTTTTTTTTGCACTGTTCACAGTCATCGGCAGTAATGATTTTTCAGTCACCTTCTCCAACGACCATGATTGGTTTCTGACAACTATCAGAAGATATTATAGATATGGAATCCTTGTTCCTTGATTTACACATTAGTGTCCATGAAAGTCAGATCAAATATCATCCATCCATTAAAACTTCAAACTAAACATAGTGGACGAATTTAAATTTTAGATCTACAAATTCGACCATTGGAAACACAATTAGACAATAGATCTACATATCCAACTATTTGAATTTCATATAAAGAATGGTGTGAAATCAAAATGATAGATCAAAAGTGGTTGATTGTTTAAGTCTAATTCAACTATTCAAAACTAGATATTCGGTGTTATGTGGTTGGAAGACTTGATCAAACCATTGATCTATGAGCTATGACTAGTTTTCCAAGTGGATCCATAAGATCAATGGTCAGATAATTAGACCAAGGGTTTCTTGACCCTAATCTATGATTTAAAACATAGATATACAAGATCTACATATATAAATTAGCAAATTTGAATGATCTGTGAATTGGATGATTCAAAGCATCATCCAACCATTCAATTTATGAGTTTGATATATTGATTTATGATTTGAATTTGATTTACAATCTGAATCTTTAATATGCATCTAAATTATGATGCGTGGTTTGGATTTGATTAGTGATCTAAGATTAGATACGGGATTAGCATTAATGAATTTGAATATCTAACCTAAACTATAATTTTGATTGAATAGGATCCTATATTAGTTTCATAATATGATTTGAATATCTGAAATTGAAGATGGTGTAAAATACGAGTATCAAATGCTAAGAAGAGATGCAAGTGGGGTTTGGAAATTTCCACATGAGGTAGGTTGTTCTGACATCTTTAAAGTTTTCATATATTAGAGTTGTAATTAGATTATTGGTATGGTCAAACAATGTGTATTTAGTCCAATACATGTTATGGATAGATTCTGATATAGATAAATGGCATCGATACAAATTAGAAATGCAACACTCTTTATTGATGAAATAGATGATATCTATTCTCCTTTTAATGATGACATTGGATATTATTAATATAATGCATAAATATTTTCTGAGTTATATGAATTGCAATGATAAAGAGATGGAATCTTTATTTATGTTGGAAATGTGAATTGATGCTTTAACAAGTGAATTGCATCGCATGTGTTAAATGCACAAGGGCAAAGGAGATTTTGCTAGATTTTTGGTAGAAATGAATGATTCATTTCACTGATTAATCCTTCACTTAGAATTACTAAAACTTGGATTTCTATAGGCATTTCATGGCTTTGGCTTTTCATTTTGGTTTGGTACATTGCCGTGATTTGATACATGATTTGTATTTCAAGCCATGATTTGTCTTCTTCCATATAATCAAAGTTTGTCTCATGATTTATACTTATGGGTAATTGATGAGGGCTGTCAATCAAGGTGAGTGCAAGAGGCATTGGTAGGCTTCTAATTGGAAGGCTTCTTAGTGCTCATGGTGTGGTTGTGTTTTGGGTTGAGATAATTATAAGATATTTTTACATGCATGGTTTAATTTATGATTTGGTTTTTAGCATGGATTTGTGTAATTAAAGTTTGAATTATGGTTTATACTTGTGGGTAGCTAATGAGGGCAATTGATGAGGGTGGGTGCAAGAGGCATTGACATGCTTCTCAATGGCAAGCTTCTAAGTGGCGTGCTTCTAGTTGGTAGGCTTTTAGGTGCTTACAATATGGTTGTGGTTTGGGTTGAGATGAACTGTGAGATATTTTTACATATATGATTTGATTCATGATTTGACTTTTGGCAGAGATTTGTCTATGGTGAGCTAATATGTTTTAAGGCGGAATTGGCATGGATTTGCTTATTATGATCTTATATGCTCTGACATTCATTTGGTATGGAATTACCTATTGGTAAGCTGATATGCTCTAGAGTTGATTTGCCAATTATTGAATTGAGAAATGATTTCACTGTTTTATCATTTTATCACTGATTTATGCATACTACTATTATGAATTTTCCCTCACATGAATATGTGATTTTTCTTGTATTGATGTTGTACATGGATAGATTTAATCCTAGATGGGTTTCTTTTATGCTAATTGTGTTACATGTGCTTATGATATGATGTAAGTTAACTTGGCATGGATTTGTCTACTTTATGAATTGATATTGTGATATATTTAATTACAAAAAAAATGGGGTAAATTTTTTTTTCTTTTGTTTCCATACTGATCTCACATTTCTTAGCACTTTCTACTAATCATCAATGAAACAATCCAATTAGGTGTTGTAATAGTCCCAACTTCTAAATTCCATTTCATGTAATTAATTTGTTTTTTCAATGAAATGCAAATTAGGAATCACAAGTTTTGAGGTTTGTGCAATTGACCTTTCAAAAGACACTTATTTGACCCTCAAAGCTCAATATTTGGAATGTACATGTCGAGACAATTCCAATGACACTAATTTTTGCTCAAAATGGAGATCAAGTGGAAAATCTCCAATTTTTTTTTTCTAATTTAAGGGGGTGCCAAATTGATAGTGGCACCTCAACTAGTTGAACATGACGAGACAAATGGGCATCCCATGCGCGGAGCGGGCTTGACACATGGTAGGTCAACCTATCATGCGTTAGCCCAACTATCCCACATCGAGTGACAACCCAAAAAGAGAGAAAAATGAGGCGCATTGGAGGAAGGGAGAAAAACCCAGTGACCATGAGCCTTTGCTCTATTTGAATCACCACTAACCACCCACCAGCAAGCTCCCCTTCACTTTGGTCCCCACCACCACCGCATCGATAGAACACCGACTGCTGGAAATTCCTCTTTCCCCATATGTCCATTTCCCTCTCCCTAGCATGATCCCCATCAATGGTGACCTATAAAAACCATTTTCCCTTCTGTCTAAAGCTTCCCACCAATGAAAACAACAATGATCTCCTTCCCCTCTCCTCTCCCCCTTTGCCCACAAGCTTCGTTACCATTTAATATTAGGATGCCAAAGCTTGAGCGCACGCCCCTCCTCTTCTTCCCGTCTCTTGCCCCTCTGGTGATATCAGGCTAGACCTCATGGTTTCCATCTTCCCTTACCATTTCTCCCTCTATTTCCCTCTATGATTGAATCACCTACTTGCAATAGCCATTAGCACATTTGACGAGCTTGCTGGGAATGCCATAGCCACTTCTTCTTCCTCTCTTGTTTCCACTTTTTCTTGGAGTTCCCTATGAGCCCGCCGCCCACAACGGCTACCATGTGTCACTTGAGGCACCACTTGGTGTAGTTAGGGTTCATCCTCCGGTGCCATAGTTTCCCCCCACCTTCTTCCTTCTTCTCTTCCCTTTTCTCCCTTGCTCCCAGTGCCCTTCTTCATCACCCACAATGGCTCTACAATAGTGAACAAAGCCGTTGGGTATAGTACTCACAGAGGTGAAAAATGACTTAGATTGATGATTAAAGCCATTCATCACATTCCAATTGACTGATGAACAAAACCCTCAGAAAGATCGATGATTGGGGTTGGTCCGATGGTGATCTGGATGCAACAATACTGTACAACCATGATCACACCAATCCATGACCATCCAGCAATGATCTGACACTCCTAACAATTTGTTTGATGAGGTTCAATGTGATTTTAGGTAAGATCATTACAAAATCTTCTCTAATTTATCTCAAACTTTAGATTGAACATAATGTGCATTGTAAATCATAGAATCCTTAGAAATTTCAGGGATAATTGAACATAATGAAGATCTTGTAGGTTAGATCTAGTGCCTTTGATTGTTTGATCAACAAATTTAGAACCATAACCATAGATCCAATATTTAATTCAGCAATTTAAGATCTCGATGGCTATGAACCATCAGATTTCTATTAGGCACATAGACTTCAAACATATTATTTTTTATTCTCATGTTATTGTGACGACCCGGGGTTTTCCCATGCATTTTTAAATGCAATATCTAATTCCTAAGGCGGGATGCATCCCTATTTGAAAACCATTGTACAAAAACCATGCAATGCAGTGGAAAATCTTTAGTTTTAAACTCGTTTTGAAAACCCCGAGTGTCATTTGCTTTCATAACAACCAAAGTAGTTTTTAAAAAACTTCAGAAATCATAAATATTTTTCCCCAGGTCTTTCCAGTCACAGCACATAGCCCAACTGTAAATTAATACAAATATATGTCCAAACGGTAGAGAGTTTACTCACATGTATAGTTGTCTCCTTTGTTTATTCACTTGCCCATAGCACTAATATCTTTTGAGGCGTCTCCTATTTGTAAGCGAAACTATCCTGAAAAATGTTAAGGATAGGGTGAGTATATACTATACTCAGTAGGAGTCTATCACTACTAGGTTTGCAATGCATGCTATGTTCAAAATCATGTGCTCATAAAAACATATGCATGTTCAAATAATCATGTTCAATATCGATATTAAAAACCACTGTTAAACCGGAATACTGACAACTTAAAGAAATATCATAATCCAAGTCGAAAGTATCATATATCATAAACATAATGATATGCATTAGATGCTCAACTGAATCCAACTCAAGGATATCTAGTATGGTATAGTCGACCAACCTCATATCATGCCATATGCAATGCAAATAAGTCCACAAAACCATAGGGTCCAACTACGCCCACGACCTCACCGCCATGTGGTCCTCGGGTACCTAGGGACAGGATCATCTACCTCCACGGGGTATATGACACTTCGACCCAGTGCCGTGACACCAGTGGCAGCTTCCTGTACCACATGTAGTCGAAGCAGGGACATGCCCTTTTTTGGGCGTGGTACCCATCCACCTAATAGTGGTAGAGGCTGGGAGGCCACCCCAGACCTCTCGGCATAGCGTCCACGAGCTTATCAGCCCAAATCATAATTAGATCAAACAAGCGAAAACCTCTCTTTTTCCAAAACCTGTCCTCTTCGGGTCCCTCACGACTACCTGGCCCTCCGCACTCCAGGGTCTTTTGATAACCCTCAAGGACATGCAATTTTTGCAAGAACTTAATGCTCACAAATCATGCAATGTATGCAATTATTTGCAAAACATATCTATGCATAATGTATATGCAATTATGTACAAAACATGTCTATGCATAAAGCATTTATCACATGTATGCTGAATTAAGTTATGCTAAACAATGTCATATACTTAAAACATGTATTCTCAAAAAAATCATGGTTCTTTTAAAAAGTCTAGTAGCAATGGAGCACCTACCTGCCTAGGTCGCGCTAACCCCTTTGTCCTCGTATGCTCCTGAACATGGTTTAGGGAATCAAGGTTAGTTTGGCCTATCCTTTATGGGTTTTAGAGTGGTTGGTCTTATTACTGAGGCATTAAAGGTCCATCCCTATGCCTATGGTTGTCCTAAGGTCCTAATTGGGCCTTGGTATCATCTGTTTTCCAAAGGTCTAGCGGCCACGCACCACCAACCTATTCTAAGGGTCATGACCACCTTTGATTGGGCCTTGATCAGGGATTTTATAGTTTGGGTGTGTCCGCATTGTTGACACGGACACAACGCCTCAATCGGAGCTCTAGATCTCAAGTTATAAGCTTTTTAGTGTCACACGTACATAAGGGCCTTAAGAGTGAAAAGGCGGAATGCTAGCGCTACGCGTCAGTGGCATGCGCCTGCCTTTTCTTAAGGAGCGGAAAAATCCTGGTTTGCTAGCGTGCTGCATGTCTGCGGTATGCACCTCAGCGGGCACATTTGTAGATGCACCGGGTTTCCCGCCCATTTTTCCTTTTTGCGGGCGCGTCCCCGGACGCGCCCGTTTGGTTCTCTCAGACGTGGTCAATGCATCTCGTCCCGGTGGGACGTTCTGGTCGTTTGGGGGACCGGGGCGTCCTCAAGACACCGTGGTTCGACCCTGTCGAACCAGTGTGGCCCAGGGAACGTCCCTGGGTCCTTGGTGACTCTCTAGGGCTCTATTTTGCATGATTTGTCATGCAAAAACTTAGGGAAATTGATCCTAGGACTACTGCGAAGACGGGTTTTGAGGGATCTTGGGCATAGCTGGCTCGTTGCTGGGTTTTTCTCCTTGTTTCCCCTCTAGGTTGCTTCTCCAAAACGGATTTTCTTCAAGCTTTTGGGCTGCCATTAGAGGTGCCCAAGAGCTCTATTTATAGAGCTATAAGAGGGTTCTGGAGGGGGCTCTCACCGCCCTTGAATGGCAGTGGAGAAACCTCTAGAATGGCGGTGATTTCTCCTCCAATCACCGCCGTTCTAGAATCCTCTAGGGGGTTGAAGATGAAGGGTGCCCGTATCAAAATGGGCCCATATGTTTTGCAGGCTAAATCCGTTTTTTGTAAAAATTATATTTTTGCCCCTGAACTTCAAAGGGCCATAACTTGCTCATTTTAACTCCGTTTTGGGTGATTTTGGTCTTGTTGGATTCCTTTCTCCGAGATGCACCTAATGATGCCATTTTCAGGACCAAATTTCTGGGTTCAGTCAAGGTGAATAGTGAAATGACCAAAATGCCCTTATCTTCAGAAACTGAACTTTTCATTGCTAACTTGGGATTTTAATATTACAAAATTGGAGTCATTACAGTTATGAACCATGATCCAATGGTTGGATCAATTGGAAACCTGAAACTTAAACACATATGACCATTAAAAGTGCATGAACCCTAAGTCTGACTGTCCAAAATTGGATTAGGTAGTAGATCAAGAGTTTATAGCTCTTAACCTATGAAATTAACTTGTAATCATGTGGGTTAATAATTTTTGATGTATAAAAAGGAGATGTGGACTACCAATAAATCATCATTAGTGCTGATTCGGTAATCCAATAACCATTGATCATTAGATTAACAACCAAAGGTTGATGAAATGTGATCAGCGATGTGGATGTGCATGATCATGTTGCCTTGTACTGGCTAGTGCCAGAGAATAACCTAGGGTAAATTCTAGACATTAGAAAATTAAAAAAAAACCTAGTCATGGATTTATGTGTGTAATTATGTTGTTATAGATGTGTGATTGATGGTTAGTGTGTTTGCAAACTGGCTAGTTTTTCACAGTAGTGAATCTGAAGCATTCAAGCAGAGCTAGGTGGAATAAAATTTGCAATCTAGGAAATATTAAAAATTGATATGTTTTGATAAGAGTGAATTTATGTAGGTGATGATTCACATGTGTATTGTCTTTAATTACAAAATTATGGAAGCATGTGAAACATAATTGATATTTAGTGATATATTTTGTTTCATCAAAATCATGAATTGAATTATTGAACTTAAACATGAAAGTACCAACATTGCCTGAGTTGTGATGCCCCAAATAAAAGAGTGTGAAGTACCCTAATTAGACTAAAATTTATATACATATGCCTATATCTAATGGACATTATAACACTTAAACATGGTTTGGCCCTAAATCACTTGGGATACTGTAGTATGCTTTGTAGGAATCATTGAGAGCTTTAGATTCTAACCAAACTTAGAAGATTATATTTGACATAAAATAGTAAGAAAATGTACACACACACACACACACACACATTAACTATCATTCAAATTGGGAACACTAGAGTTCCTATTTAGATAACTATAATGAAGTGTCCAACACAAACTAAACATGATGAAGTGAAAAACTATCTTTGTAGGATCAGTAGGATCACACATAGGAAAACTCACCTTTCTATAAGACAGAATTGCCTCCAACTCAAGTGTTGGGTCTTAAACTCACTATAGGCTAACTCACAAATGAGTATAGATGATGCTAAATAGGTTATAAGAAAAACTAGTTGTCAATGAACAAGTATGTTAATAGTTGTCAATAGACAAGTATGTTAATAGCACATGAGATGTGCCTCATTGAATATAAAGTATTCATAGGATAATAGAAAGAAGAATAACTAACAACATGAATAACTTGGGAAGGAGTAATTCCATTTTACTTATCCGTATTTGAGAACAATAGATGAACTAAAGTATAGCATGAAAGAATCATTAAATAATAAACTAAGAGCTTCAATCTCACATTACTCAAGGACATAAGCTAAGATAGAACTTGGATAACATGTTTACTATTATTAATAGAGCTTTTCTCACTGATCCTATTACAGATCAGTTCATTATATGTGTTGATAGTTTGTCATAATTTTGGCTAAAAGACCCCTAGTTTGGCATTTAATTAGACCATCCAACTCATTAATTTTGTAAATTTTGGATAAAATATAAAATATAGCTCAAATTGACCATCCAACTATAAATTGTGAAAATTAATGGTCAGATGATCAATTGAGCTAAGTGGATGCTTAATGTATAGTGTAGATGACTCTAATCTAGTCTTTTGCCTTGCAAATCAAGTAAAGGAGGGTTGGATGGCATAAATTTAATTTCAACGGTGCAGATCAATTTAAAGATCAATAAGACAAGGGATGAAGGGTTCCTAAAAGAAGAAGGTTTCTTAATAGAAGAGGAGTCCTAATTTGGAAAAAGAGGAAGTTTCCTTGGAAAGAGGTGGAGGAGAATTAGGAAGTGGGAAAATTTATAAAGAAGGAATCGTGGGGGGAGTTGGGAAGGAGATTTTGAAAGTTTAGAGTTGGGAGTTTGAAGTTTCCCAAGCATTGCTTAGTTTTTTTTTTTTCCTATGTTGTTATGTTCTTTCCAAATAGTTTGATTTCTATGTTTTGTTGTTTCCAATCTCTTACAATTTTCTTTTACCGCACCTTCTATCTCTGTTCTCCATCTCATCTCTATCCATTGCTTCACCATTCACCCCACCTTCCATTGCGTCTCCACACCCAAAACAGTATCCCAACTCTACCAAGTTCCCTTTCCTCAACATCGGTGAAACCGAATCACTGGCTTCACCTCACCCCATCTCTCTCTTGATTCTCTATCCAAACTAGGCATGCACCACCCATCTTATGTGGTGTTTGCTCCCAACTCCACCAGTTGTCTTCCTTGCTCCCTTTTGCTCTACTGCACATCCTTGCTTCCACCCATTACCATTGCCTGCCTGGTTCACTACTCCCATTCTCCCTCTCATTTCTAAATTCTTTTGTATGCCGCACCAGACCCAAAACCCAACTCCACTGGGCAACCTTTCCTCCAAGTTGGCTACCGATTCCAAAGCCTAGAGGACAGCCAGATTAGAAGTCTCCCCTACTTCCCATCTCTCCATTTCCACCTATTTGCTAGACGACATCTAATTCTCTTCGGCTCTCTCTCTTGCAGCATTAGACGACATTTAGGTGTCCCTCTTCCACCGGTCCAGCATAGCTTAAATCGTCCCTGTCTTCCACGCACAAGCAGCACCGTCATCAACTTCTCCATGATCTCTGGTAGTCATCCCTATCTTCTCTGGCAAAGTCTTTTATGGAATGTTTAAGGAAGTTTTGGTGAAAATTCTAGTTTTGCCCTTTTTAGAATATTTCAAATTACATGTTCTGTTCTGTCCTGTTACTATTACTATTTGCATTTTATGTTATTCCCATTTTGGTTATTCACGCTCTATCTTATTTTGTAGTTACTCTAGGAACTATCTTATATGTTCCTATTTAACCAAATCAAGGGTCCTGGTTTAACCATGAAAAAACTCTTATTTCTTATCTGTTTTAATTCATAATTTTAATTAATTTTTAGAACTTGTTTTTAGTATAGTTTCCCATTTATTTGTTATTCCTAATCTTCAATTTGGGTTCTGAAAGTAGATCTAATCCATTAATTCTTAAATTCCTTAATTAGACTAGATCTTTGAAAATTTGAAGAATTTGACAAATTCATCTCTCAAATCACTAATCTAGGACAGGTTGAATATATTGATGGAGTTTGATCAAAGTTTGAGATACCAAAAGTGAAGAAATTAGACAACACTTAAGATAGGGAATTAGATTTTCCTTAATTTTTTCTAGTTTTAGTTTAGTTAAAGTTTTATTGTTTCTTTTTCTATTCTTTCTAGAATTAGACCTCTGCAATTTCAATGTTAAACTAAAGATGAAGTCTAATTTTTTTTTGTTAATTTTTGTTAATTAATTTGAATTTTAAATAATTAAATTTTTATTAAAAACTCCAAAATCTTAAAGCACGTCCCTATGGGATCGACTAGTATTTGCATTAGTTATACCACAATAGACAGTGCACTTGCGAAAAGCATCAACAAAGACTCATATTATATAACCATTATAATTGGATATATGGTTGACTTATGTGAAATGTGAGAAAGCATCTTATTGTACATAAGAGAATAAATAATCATGAGTCGTGAGCAAAGTATGAATGATAGAACTATTGTGGTTTCTTGAAATGAAATTGGGATGCTTGCTTTTCAATATAAAGGGCATTATCAAATGAATGTGAATGCATGACTTAAAAATCTCATGGACCCTATGTTTTATAGCTTGTTGATATTATGGATTGAAGGTTTTTATAACTTGGAAATGAATGAATTTGAATGGTTACTTAAATTGTTATAGTTCCACTAATATTTCCTATTTAGTACCACTTGTGGCTGTGTGTGGAATTGTAGGAAACTTGTGATATTTGGGTTTCATGCTTTTCTTTTTAGCCTTACTTGTGATAATAAGTAAGCAAGAAGGACATGTGGAATATGGTAAAAAGTCTACTACTTGTAGGACTTTGGTTTTGAAACTATGATGATGCATGAATCATGACACTATGTATGGAAAACCCTAGACTTTGAAATCATTTGAGATTTCTAACTTATTCATGAGATAGTGTAAACTTGAACATTCTTATATCTCAAGATATACTTGATTTAGAGAGTGATTTACCAATTTGTTTGAATGTTTTAAGGAAAGCACTCTTGGAGTAGTTGTAAGGCCTACCAGGTTTTGATTTGATTTTAGGAAAAAACTAGTCGATAGTGGCTCGAGTAGGTAGACCATAAGGCATGTTCTCACTAAGTAACTATAAGGCCTAATGATGGTCTAAGAGTGTTGGACAATGGTCTAGGAGTGTTGGACCCTGTCCAAGAGTGTTGGACATTGTGTGATGTGTTGTTGATGTCCAGGAGCATTGGACAATATTGTGATGTGAAATAGGGATGTCTCTATTGGTAGGACAGATGTTCCAATGTCCTAGTGATAAGACTTAAAGGGTCGCCCCATAGTGCACGATTAAACAAGCATATTTGCAAAACCTTGATTATTTTCCTCATTAAAGAATCTCTTATTGTGTTTTTAATTATCGAGGATTCATCGATCAAGGTTTTACTTGAGAGTTGTATTTTGAACAGCTTTCTGGATATTTCCAAGTATCATGTTGATTATGCTAGACTTGAAGTTATTGTTAAATTTAAGCACACCCATGATTATACATGCTCTATTAAAATCATGTAAGCGTAGGTCCTATCTACATTTATGTTCTTGGATGATAATTTTTACCAATTGATTTTGAAACATATATATATATATATATATATTGATTCTTCCATAGTGATGGTGTTTATAAGGTTTGGTGTACAAATGTATTGGATAAATGATGCATCATTAGTAGTTCTGTATGATCGTGCACTCAAATATTTATGAATTTGAAATGCAGTATGTTCATAAATGAAAGTACATGAGATGAATACATGCGTACATGAATAATTAGTGACCTTAAAGTATCATATGTTATGAATAGAACCGAATGATTACATGTATGCATGAAAAGTATTCATGTATGACTACATGTTCATGAAATGATAATGACATAGGATTGCTTGGATATATATACAAAAAGGAATAATGTATTTATACTCTCACAAACTTTGAAATACATAGGAGTTTTCAACTCATCTACTTAGGACATGTAAGTAAATTTCATATAATGTATGGTTTGGGAAATTATTATTTTAATTCAAGCATCAGTTTTAAAATATCATGATTTTATTTAGATATGAATAATTCCCAAATTACATAGGTTATGCAAATCATGAACTGCATGCCAAAATAGCAACCTTTTTCAACCTACTCTGGTGCAAGCTTGTTGAGACATTATAATTGTTTATAGTGTCTTAGATTTGAAGAATTAGAATGGACGGACAAACAAACTGAGATGAGGATGAGAAAGCAATTGTGGAGTGGTAATTATAGAAGATTAGGATTTTCAGTACTTGAGGAGTGAGCCTTACCACTTGAAATTTGATATGCGATCGATTAGAAATTGTGAATGTATATTTAATTTGTAGTGGTGTCATTTGTATTTAGTGGAATGTGCTTTGATGTGGTTGTGACTGGAGGTTTTGGAATGTGATTGCTTTTATGTATTTGCTTCTCAAAACAATGAAAATGCTTTGTATTGTTTATCAAGTGTTCCACGCACATGTTTTAAATGCATGTTTGTCCAAAAAATAGAGGAAACTCTGTTGGATTTTTAGTAGGAATGAAACATTCATTCCACTATACAATCCTTGTGTTTGCTTAAGAAATGACACCCATGATGTTTCAAAAATACTTTTCAATGAACCAAAATTTTTGTTGCTGTATTTTCAAAAGAAATTTTTAAATAAGGGGCCTTGCATTTAAAAAAAAGTATTTAAGAAGCATTATAAAATCCTAGGGTGTCACAGATATATTATGAGATGATTTGACATGGAATTGCTTAATCTATGAGATAAATGGCTTGCAACTCCATGGATTCAATTATAATGATGTTTCACATGTTTAAAACTCTATGAATGCATTTGGTTTTTAAAATCAAATTTATAAATGGCTTGGAATTCCATTTATATTTGGCTTTATGTCATCTACCAAATTAGATGTTCAAAACACCTATGGAGCATTGTCTTCTTAGGATGTTTTAATGTTTATGGTATCTTAGATTTGAAGAAATTGACTTAAAGGATAAGCAACCCAAGTTAGAAGGGACCTTGGACAAGGACAACAATAGCATAAGATTGTGCTGCATGACTTTGATTTAATCTTTTTGGTCATGTATATCTATGCATTTATACAATTAAAGTATGAGTTGTGACTGAATAAATCCTGGAAAACATTAAATATAAACTCATGGAATTTTAGAACTTCTAAAATGTGTATTATTTGATAGAGATGAATTTAGGGTTTTGTGAAAATTCTTTTCATAGAAAAATAAAATATTTATACTATTTGCATTTGAAAAGTCACTTAAAAACCTAGGTTGCCACAATACTTTTGTTTGGCAAAAGCACTTAGTGCCCCCTATACTAAGAGGTTGCAAGGGTTGGCCTCTTAGCCGCTAGCCACCAATGGGTGAAATGGTATCCACACATAAAGTGACATTGATTTTTCTTGACTATTGTGGTAAAAATAACTACTGGAGTTGATCACAATACCCTTCGTGATATTTCTATGTAGCACCTTGAGGACAAGGTGGCTACTCCCTTGTAATGACTCCATTTTTGTAACATTTAAATCCTAAGTTAGTAATGAAAAATTCACTTTTTGGAGATAAGGGTATTTTGGTCATTTCACTATTCACCCTAACTGGACACAGAAATTTGGTCCTAAGAGTAGCACCCTTAGGTGCGTCTCGGAAAAAGGAATCCAACAAGAAGAAAATCACTCAAAACGGAGTTAAAATGAGCAAGTTATGGCCCTTTGAAGTTCAAGGGCAAAAGTATAATTTACATTAAAAACGGATTTAGTCTGAGAAGCACAGGGACCCGTTTTGATACGGGCACCCCTCTTCTTCAACTTCCTACAGGGTTCTAGAACGGCGGTGTGCAGGGGAGAAACCACCGCCATTCTGGAGGTTTCTCCACCGCCATTCCAGGTGGTAAGAACCCCCTCCAGAACCCTCTTCGAGCTCTATAAATAGAGCTCTTGGGTGCCTCCAATGGCAGCCCAAGAGCTTGGGAAAAACCCATCGTGGAGAGGCAGCCAAGAGGAGAAAACATGGAGAAAAACCCGGCCACGATCCAGGTATGCCCAAAATCCCTCCAAACCCATCTCCCCCTTAGTCTTAGGATGAGTTCCCCCATGTTTTTGCATGAAAAACCATGCAAAACGGGGCTCTAGGGAGCCACAAAGGACCCAGGGACGGTGCCTGGGTGTACTGGTTTGACAGGGTCGAACCAGGCGAGTCCATGGACACGCCTGCAAACGAGAAAACGGGCAGAAGGCTCGGTGCGTCTGTGGACGCACCTTGTGGGCCTTCCATGTATTCTGAATACTAAAAAGCCCATAACTTGAGTTCTAGGACTCTGATTGAGGCGCCGCGAAAGGCGTTGTGTCCGTATCGACGACGAGGATACACCTAGACCATAAAATACCTAATCAAGGCCATATATAAGGTGGTCATGACTCTTAAACTATGATAGTGGCGTTGGGCCACTAAACCTTTGTAAACCTGACGATACTAAGGCCCAGTTAGGACCTTAGGAGACCCATAGGCATGAGAATGAACCCTTAATGCCTAAATAGTGAGATAAACCATTCTCAAACCTATAGAAATAGGCCAAGCTAACCTTTTTCCCCTAAACTATGTTCAAGAGCATACGAGGACAAGGGGGCTAGCATGACCAAACCAGGTAGGTGCTCTATCGCTACTAGACTTTTAAAAAGAGCCCATGATTGTTTTGAGAATGCATGTTTTAAGTATAAATTATATGACTTGTTTAGCATGACTTAATTTTATATATGACTTGTTTAGCATATAAATGAATTCAGCATGCATATGATAAATACATTATGCATTGACATGTTTTGCAAATAATTGCATAAATTGCATGATTTGTGGTTATTGAGTTTTGAAAAATTGCATGTCCTTGAGGGTTACCAAAAGATGCTGGAGTGCCCAAAAGATGATGGGTAGGCAGTTGTGAGGGCCAGGTAGTTGTGAGGGACCCAAAGAGGACAGGTTTTGAAAAAGAGGTTTTTGCTTGATTGATCGTATATGATTTGGGCTAGTAAGCTCTTAGGCGCTATGCCGAGAGGTCTGGGGTGGCCTCCCAACCTCTACCACTATTAGGTGGAAAGGGTACCACGCCAAGAAGGCATGTCCCTACTTCGACTGCATGTGGTACAGGGGGCTCCCACTGGTGTCACGGCACTAGGTCGAAGTGTCATATGCCTTGTGGAGGCTATGACCTTGTGTCCCTAGGTACCTGGGGACCACACGGTGGTGAGGTCGTGGGCATAGTGGGCCTTGTGTTTTGAGGATTTACTTGCATTGCATGTGGCATGACATGAGGTTGGTCGACCATACCATATATCCATGAGTTGGATTCAGTTGAGCATCTTATGCATATCATTATGTTTATGATATATAAGATACTTTCCACTTGGATTATGCGATTCTTTAAGTCGTCAGTATTCCAATTCGACAATGGTTTTTAATATTGATATTGCACATGAGTGTTCAAACATGCACATGTTTTAAAGAGCATATGATTTTAAACATAGCATGTATTATAAAACTAGTAGTGATAAACTCCTACTGAGTATAGTATATACTCACCCAACCCTCAACATTTTTCAGACACAAAGTAAACACTTAAGGACAGGGTACGCCTGTGACAGAAGACACCGAGATTAAGTACAAGTAAGTAAACCCCTACCTTATCTTTCAATGTTACTTGATTGTAGTTACTGTCTGTAGCTGAGGCTGTGACTAACACTTTCTTGGGAATAGAGTCAATTTAAAACTATGCCATGGCTATATAATTTGAAAATGTGTTTTGACACTCGGGGTTTTATACGAAAAATTATTTTCTAAAACAAAAAGATTTTCATGCATTTCATATTTCTAAAACAAGAGATCTCGCCTTTTTATCAAATTTGCATCATATAAAACCTGGGTCGTCACATCCCTTCAGGGTAGCAAAGGGCATATGATTTAGTGATCTATTTGTCAGCATAGTAATCTTATGAGAATTTTGTTTTGGCCCTCAGTAGTCGAATGATGGATCTATGTAAGATGGATTGGGGTTCTATATAAGATAAACCTAAGATGGTCTTTAGAGTAGTACTCATGACCAATTGGCAGATGTATTGTAAACATGCCAAATGATACATGATATTTGTTAGCTGGAGTATTGATACCATGGTTTAATCAACGATTATTTTAAGATTTTAATAATCTTAGTTTACATAACATTATTAAAATGTCATCATCTGTTAGTATGAATTGGTGATATATGAATGCTTGTAAATGCCTATAAATGCACAACATAAAATGACTAAGGTAGGATAGTAATGATATTAATTACATTGAGAAACATATTTTCAAAGCATGTGTGTGTTGGATGCTATGGTTCTAAAGTTTGTGGTCTAAGTTTATCTACTAGTTATGGTGTGTACTAAAAAAAACATGCATATTTATTGCAAAAAGCATAAGAGCAATGAGAGGATTACCAAGGCTATGGCCTAAGAAGACAATATAAGGATAAGACTATTTTAGATATATATTTCTGTTGCAAATGACTATTCATGTAATATGGCATGATGTCTTGAAACATTTACCACTTTTGATGAATATAGTAGTAATGTGGTTGTGACTGATGCATCTTAGGCAATTATGTTATTTGAGATTTTGATAGAACTCACAAAACTTAAGTGTGGGCTAGTTTTTGAAAAGGGCAATTAATTTGAAAGAAAAAGTACTTAGGTTTTATAAAATGATGTTTTCAAGGAAAAAGACTTTCTAGTATTTCAATTTTCTAAATTTGATTTTAAAAATAAGGATATCCCACCTTTCAAAAGAATTTGTAAAAATCTTGGTTTAAAAACCTAAGTTGCCATAGCAACCAATAATAATCATCCATAGAAAGAGTTAAGGCAGCTCAACTAGTTAAGTGGATCAGATGCAACTAGGAGAAGCTCAAGGATAGCTCAATTAAGAACCACAAATGAAGGGAGTAGCCAAGAGCTGATGGTATGTTATAGAAGTTGATAGATGAGTTAAGAAAGTCTTAAACACAACATTCATTAAGTTAGAAGACAAAGAAAAAGTTGTTAAAGGAGCTGTAATAGAAGTTACTAGTGTTAGTTGAAGTTAGCGATAGAAGTTAATTATGATAGCTAGCAGTAAGTTATACAAGCCATACTACTAGGCTGATGCTGTAAACATGATGTACTACATGTTATAAAGGGCTAATATGATGCCAATTATGTAACATTAGTGGTTAGCAGGAGTCTAGTTGGTTAAGTCAATTAGGTAGTTGTATAGTCATTAGGAAGGTGTAATGTACTAGCTGGTAGTACTGATCTAGCTATAAGAAGGCATTGTAATGATCTGGAAAGGGTATTGTAACTTGATATTACTTTAGCAAGCTAGAATTAGAGTGTTTTCTATCTCAAAGTGAAGAAATTATATTTTCCCATCATCCCTCTTATCATTCATCATCATACTTACCACTTCATTTTGTTGTTTTTCAACTTGCAAATCTATCTTTCTTTTATTTAGATCTTCATTTGTCCTCTAAAACTTCCCCGTTAACATTTAAATTGTATGTGGAACCCTTAGAAAATATTGAACTTATCATTGTCCTTCAAA
The DNA here is from genome assembly GCA_035236585.1 of Warburgia ugandensis. Classification (NCBI taxonomy): domain Eukaryota; kingdom Viridiplantae; phylum Streptophyta; class Magnoliopsida; order Canellales; family Canellaceae; genus Warburgia; species Warburgia ugandensis. Next base: position 4,604,073 of record CP141129.1, on the reverse strand, counting down.
ACTAGTAAGAGGTCCATAAAAGAGCCAACCACTAAAAGGGACAAGCCAAGTGCTCCACTAACCAACCAGAAGTAAAATAAAAATAAAAATAGTAAGTAGGAATGGAGGAAATGATGGAAAGTTTGATAAAATTTATAGTTATTATTTCCTATGCAAAAATTCTAGAAATGTTGTATTAGGTAAATTTAATATACTTACTCAAAGCATACTCTATCTTTTTATGGCATAGACAATTTGGTGTAGCTTCAAAAATTAATCGCAAGAGCACAAATCAAAGTAGTATTGCACATGAGAGAGGTCAATCCCATTATGAATCTCACAACTTTGTGTGTTGGATCTTATTTAAAGTGCTTAACTACAACCAAAGAGAGAGATTGAATTGGATTTGAATGTAAACTAGGAAAGTAAATGACAAAAGAGAAGAAATATGCATGAAACCAGAAACTACAATTAAAAAAAACTTTCTAAAATTAAATCTAGGAAATGTAATTAGAATCTTACCTAAGTAACATGCATTCAAATAAAAACAAACTAATGCAAAGCTAGAATGAAACTAGGAGACTAAAACTAGAGGAAACTTTCCTAAAATAACAATTTCCTAATTCTAAAACTTCCTAAAAATGGAAATTTCTAAAACTCAGAAAGGAAACTTTCTAAAACTAATAAGCAAACAAGTAACTAAATTAAGTTGAACTAATATTAAACAATCAAATGAAACAAGGCTTAAAGAGGATTCACCCATGTTCTGTGTGCATGATCCATGAGATGGTGCACACGGTTCATGGGTCACAAGATGGCTCAAATTAATAATTAAGGACTAACTAACATGCAACCTAATCAAAGAACATAATAAACATCCTATAAATGTAATTATATTCCTAAGGAATCAAACAAATAAGATGCATGGACTGCTAAAATCTAAGCAAGAAGATTGAATGGAAAAATTCTGGATTTTAAGCACTTAAGAAACTCAAATCAAACCAAGCATGGAAAGCAATTAAACTAGAAATTTTTATGCAAGATAATTCTCAAGCTATAATGTACTTCACTTCTAGAAATATGCATTAACAAGAATCTTTAAGCAACTTTATTGATTGAATGGTAAAATACATTAGAAATAGTGTATATGATACATAGATGTAAATCTAAAAATAATGCACTTTTCCTAAGCCTAAAACTTGATTCAAATTAAAACTAAAACACACTCGAAAGCTCTTAAACTAAACCAATAGAATGGATAACAGGAAAGATGGAACTAGTTAAGGCAAAAGATGCCTAAAACTAGCTCTCAAATTCAAGTAAAAAATTATGGAATTCAAAGATGGAATTCAAGGATTCAAGCTTTTCCTTCTCTTGGATGTCACTAATAGAGGAGAACTAACTTGGATCTTTGATAAATAAGCAAGAAAAACTAAGAATATGGAAGCAAAGATTCAAGGGAAAACAAGGAAGATCTATGGTCTAGAACTAAAAAAGCAAAACAAGCATAACTAAGCATTGAAAACAAGGAATTGAAAGCAAAGTATTAACCTAGAATTGAAGTGAAAAGTCAAAGGAAAACAATTAAGAATCCAAAGGAAGAACAGCCCAAAAGAAATTCAAAGTCCAAAGATCCAAGAATCACCAAGCTAGGGTGCTACTTTCAAGGTTTTTATGTGAAACCTCTACTTGGAAAAAAATGTGGAATCCATGGGCTTCATTGAGGGCTAGGTTTCCAATTGAATGGGGAATTAATTAAGAATGGAAAGTGGATCTATATCTAGGGTTTCAATGAGGAAAATTTACATAGAAAGTGAGGGAATAAACTGATATCATGGCTGGCTGCCATGTATTTAGAGAGGGGGGATGCATCACCTTCTTAGAAGGTGGCGTGGAGCTCCTTCCTTTCTAATTACGTGGTATTTTTTTTTTTTTTGGAAAAGAGAGAAAAATAGAAAGAAAAATGGTAGGAAAGATTGGAAAAGATATAGGGTTTTGAAGAGTTTTATTTGAAATAGATCTAGGGGTTTCCTAATTAGGAAACCACCAAATATGACAAGTAAGCAAGGGGGAAGTGTTACCTTTTTTAGGAAGGTGGTTCCCTCCTTAAGCCAAAATCATGGAACTCTAGATTAGGTGGGTAGAAAGGATAGAAAATACAAAGTGAAAAGTAGGATTTCTCCCTTGTTTAGTCCACCTATGCATGTTCATCTTACCTTTTACAAATATCTCTCAAAACATTCCAATTATCCCTTGAAAATCACACATTTAGTATGAGATAATTGCTTGAATTGGTCGTCCAATAATGCAACTCGTAAAGTGCACGAATCAGTTGTAATAATTCATGAGAAGAGGTCGATCCCATGAGGAATCAAATGAATGTGATATAAGTGGTCCTTGCTTCAATCATTCAACTTAGCCAAATTAAGGAGATGTTTTTCCTAAACTAAGAATGGAAAATTAACACATGAAATATGCTAAAATTAAAACATACTAAACAACTTCCGAACCCCCAATCCAACCCCCCCCCAGCCTTGGAGTAGGCTCAAAATTTCTTCTTTTCTTCTCATCCTAGGCTCTTTTCAATGTAGGATAGTGATAAAAAAATAAGGGAATTGGATGGCTAGAGTTTTAAAGAGAAAACAAGTGGGCTACTTTTGATTACATTAAGGTTGAAGACACCATTTTTTTAGGAAGGGTCATCTCCCCTGGAAAAAATTGTTGAAGCTCCTTGAAAATAGAAGGTTGGTTGGATGGTGATGAGTAGGAGAGGAAGAGGAAGATGGGAGGAAAGAGTGTGAAAAGAAAAGATAAGAAAGAGAGGTGAGGTGGGGAAAAGTGATTGGCTAGGTAGTTTCCTAGGAAGTGGGGATTGGTTGGATAGTTGGAATGAAAGTTTAGGAAGGTGGGGGAGTCTTAGAAAGATATGACTCTTGAATTGGAAAGTGAAATTAGTAGTGATATTTAGTGGTGAGGTAGAAAGTGAGAAAAAAGTTTGAAAAACACTAAAATTGAAGAGGTAGCTTCCTATTGGTCCACATGTTTCCTTATCCTAGTAGATTTTCCTAACTTATCTTCAAAATATTCCTAAAAATCACATGGATATTTATTTGAATCTTCCTCCAATCATAGCCTTCCATGTAGCTTGGCTTATGTGGGTTGATGGTTAACATTTTAGAGCTCCATTCTTGGCTGCATGGCTGGCTTAGATGGCTTTCTTAGCTTAGCTTGATAGCTCAAGTCCTTGGCTTTGGTGTTTGGCTTGGCTCCTTAGCTTGTTGCCTTGTTCATGGCACAAGTATGGCTAAGAGGCTTAAGTGAAACCCATGCAAAGGTGGTAGACTTTGAATGACTTGTACATGGGCCTACTTTGGCCATCTTTGACTCCTTCCATTCCATCTTTAAGTGATCTTATGATGATCTTGACCCTTTATCCCATATTGATATGATGACTTTGAGGCTTTGGCTTTATCTTTTGATCATGATCTTCAATTTTTTTCTTGATCGATCTTGGCTATTAGATCATCATCTAGTTTCCTATGAAAAGTGAGAAACTATAATTAAATCCTGAAAAAAATATAATTAATCACATACTTACCTTAGATTAGCCTCTGATCCTTTAAAATATCAAATTTTTGGTCCTTTAAGTCAGAAATGCATGTGTTACAAATTTTGGCCAAAACTCCTATTTTACCCTATAAGTTATAACACATGGGTAACTAATTGGGTGTTTTTTATTCAAAATTAAACACTTATCATAGCCATCAACTAACATTTTTCTAGTCTTGAGCAAAATATGTGGAAAATCATTTCACAAAAACTATTACAAGGTGCCACTTTAGTAGGTACTCTCTATTGCCTTTAGCATATACAACAAGCCCTTGAACCCCTAGGTTACCCTTAGTGGATGAGTTAGGCCTTGTGAGGGTTTCAAGTGAATATACCCACAAAATTTTCTAAGGTTGATTCCCCTATTTTATCTCAGAGAACCCTTATTCATTAGAACTCCACTAGTCCATAACCCAATGGAGATGACTGACAATTTTACAAATTATACACATACTAAAGGCAATTTATTCCAATTATTTCTTGGAGTGTATTTGTGTATAGCTGCACAAGTCATGACTTCTAGTTAGATATGGTTAATGTCCATTGAAAATATGTTTTGACCTCAAATCAACACTGTCAGACACTTAGAAGTGAAGCTCTTAGATAAGGGGTTGAATATATTTCTCTTGTTATGTGACTAGATCCAATAAGGTTACTGGTTCACATAAATTTTAAGTGTTAAAGAGACAAAGGAAAGTGATCCCTAATAGTAGATGTTATCACCAATAATAATAGGGTTAGTTTACCTTAATTTTTTCTTTTTATATTCTCTGTAAGGTTTTGTTCCACCTAGGATCCACAAGTCATTAAATGGGATGAAATGTAGGCTTGGGACAGGTATAGAAAAGAAAGGTAAAAGGGTTCAAAGGTTCAAAAATGAGTAGAGGTCTTCTTTTGATTGTTGGACAAATTTTTCTTTGACTAAAGTGAATATCTTTTTTACTCTTGTCTTTTTCTTTCAATTTTTCTCCTGTATATATGATATCTCTTTATTTTTACTCTTCTTGTAACTTCTTTGAAAGTATGACTTCTAGTGTTTTTCACCTCTTTAACTTTTTGACTTCTTTGAACTTTTTTCTCTCTACCAACCAACTCTACTCATTTTGAAAAATAAGTGATGGATAATTATTTATTGGTTTTTTTGGGTTAAAGTAAGTAGGGTTAAGAAAGAAAAAGGCTTAATAACAAGCTCTAACTAGTGGTATAATATAGTAGGTAATTTCTATGTCTCTAGGTTGAACAAGGATAGCCTATATCATTCCCTAGGTTTCTTAAAGCTTATTATATTCAACAAATTTTCTGGTATTACTCCTATTTATTCTTAATAGTTAACCAAAATAAAGATAATATGATCACACTAAACTATGTACGCTGAAGAGAATGTGGAATTACTTATAACTTTCTAAAAGAAGATATCTAAAACTTACTTGGCTATAGGTCTCTACTGATTTTCCTCAAGGTCTCTAAGTCATACCTCTCTATTAGTCTTGACTATGTGCTACGTGTAATTATTTTCTGAGAGTTACCCTTCATAAAATGCTTCAACACATGAGTAGTATGCAAATAAGAGGTTAAAATAGTAGAATTAGTAAGTTCTGAAAATCTAGTTCTCATCACAATAAGGGAACTCTACCTCAAAACTTTTTTTTAAAACAATTTAAGAAAATCCAAAATCTCTATGTATATCTAAACCCCTGACTTGAATGAAACATTGTCCTCAATGTTTGAAAACATAAGACCCTATATGAACATGGAAAGATGTAGAAGATTGAGATTTGAAAAACATTTAGGTTACCTCACAGGGAGTGCTAAGTTTAACATTTTTAGCCAAATATGGCATATAACTAACCTAACTTTCTAAAACTATACCTAACTAGTTCGACTAATTCACCTAATTCTAACCTTAATAATGAATTTGGCAAGATTTCTCACTGTGACACCCCAGGTTTTACACAACAATGTAATACCAAATTTTAAAAATGACGGGATCCTTGTTGTAAAACTTTGATTTTTAACCGGACTAAAAACAAAAATGCAAATAAAAAGTATTCATTTCAAAATCCTGAGGGTCATACAATCTAAAAAATTATGGATTTTGATGGCGAAATGATATTCCCATTTTTGTCGAAAATGTGATAGTCTCCTCTATATTTTGGACCATCGCACATAACACATGTGATACAACATCACCTGATAGATACAATAACATAACAAGACACCTAGGAGACTTAGTCTCCATGCCCATCCATACAAATCAAATACAATACTCGATAAAAATGTACACCTCAATGGTGATTACAACAAAAATCAACATTATGATAACATTGCCCAGGGTTTGTCCATGCACAACCATCACATCCAACATGAATATATCGATGCCTATAGGTCACACAGTAAATTATACACATATACAGTCCATAAATAATGACTAAGGTAAGGCTCTTAACAAACCTTATCCATTTCTGAAATTTCTCCTATACATTACTGAAGACTGCCATCACCCTTGTCTGCTCTGTTAGCATGTCAAACTTGCTGCCTCTCTCTGTATTTGAGGCATTGGAAACCAAAGCAATGCCTTAATAAGTAATCACTTGTGTAGGTGACCATACTTAATATCAAGAAAAGAATAGATAGTATGATGTATAAATACCAGAGTTTATGATACATCTCATGAATGTAAAAATATTCATATAATAAGTCAAATAATCAATATCCAAGAGAGAAACGATGCATGAATAATAAGTCAGAGTCAAATGCAATAACCGTTGAAGATATGATTATGGTGCATGAAATGTAGAAGTATCATAACCAAATACCATGGCATGCATTACATGGATAATGCATTCTTATGAAACTGGTAGAGTCAAATACAATCAAATCCAACATATTAAGGCATGAATGCATATCATGAGTGACAGAGCATTCAAGCCAACCCTATCCCTCGAGTGTCCCACCACACTCTTATCTTGTTATGAGTACTCATACCAATCCTTGGATCCCTCACTTGTATCTCCCACACTAGGTGGCTTGCTTAGCTCGTAGGTCCACCCACAGCTAGCTGCCCACATAGGCTTCACCCTGAGGGTGCATTGTCACACTGTGGGTGTATTAGGATATAAACATTCCCCTATGTCATACTACATGAGCATAGAGAATATGTGCATGGATTGCTATGCTCTAGTTGCAACCACTCTGGGGTCTAAACCACTACTATTTGTTGTCGACATTGAAATGAGAGACTAGTGTTGTCGAGGCATGGGAGTCGGTCAGACGTGCATGGTTGGCCTGCCCATGATTACCACAAACTGCACACAGTTGCCCAATATCAAGAGAGTGTATATAATCTCAAAACTTAGAGGGCGGGTGGCCAACCCTAATACCTTCCTAGCATAGCATCCATTAGGCAGAAACATCCATCATAAATAAGAGAAAACACAAAATCTAATATAAAAAAATCTATGCATAATCATCCTTGATAAAATCAAGTCTATAAGGTATTTTAATGTATAAAAGATCCACGTATAACATCCTCAAATAATCCAAATTGATGCAGCATACAATGTATTAAGAACAGTGCATGAATCATGTAAATAAAAAAGATAGTATAAACATCTGCAACACATGTTGAATGATAATCTCAGGAGAATCATAAGGTTGGTATACATATCCATGCATCAAATTGTCCATGTGAATAAGGTCATCAAGTGAACAATCATGATTTATAAAATCATATGAATACTAAATGTAGTCACCTACCTCAGATGAAGAACCATTCATCTGTACCTCTCAAATCAGTCAGACTCCAATCTAGCTCAGTCTGCCACAATCTCATCACCTAGATACATATTAATTTAGGTCACCCTTAGAATCCAAATTATCTAAGTTGGATTCTTTGATTATAAATCAATATTTTATTTTCATATCTCAATATATCATGTTTCAATACAATGCAATGGTTTACAGTCATGGAGTCTCAAGCTGGGACCTTCCCTAGTTGGCTAATGATTCAATTCACACTAAATTGGGCCCCCAATAAGTATGTGGTATCTCTTCTTAATTGTGTCATCATGTATTATAGAGCTATCAAGCTCAGATCATATCAATCTTAGGGAATTTATTGCTTAATTAGACAATTGGGCATTATTACATGAAAATTATGCTCAATCCTATCTAATTACAGTCAAATCAACCAATAAAATGGCTAAGATAATAATCTTACCTTGTACAAGTCAATTTAAACAATATCTAGCTGTTTGCTTGGCCAAATCGTCAATCGATCATCTCAAATGTGCCCGATCTCAGACATGCATGCTGATCTAGTCACAATTCTCCACCTGATTGCCCCAGATCAAATAATAATTTAGTAATTCTAACTAAATAATCCAATTAAGTAATTTGAACAGTGCGGATCATAGAATCTGATCCAATTTCATATCATGATCCTCAGTTGATCTTAACCATTGATCAAGATTGGCTAATTCATCTCCAAGAATATTTTAGATCCAAAATATCTTATGTGGATCTTGATCTACACTTCATGAGGATCATAATGGACTATTTAAATAAAAAAATAAGGTTAGATTATCACATATTAGACGATCTAACATCCGATCAAAGGTCTGATTAAATCTACAGTTGGATCTTCCTTGATCAATGAATGGGAAGATGCATATTTTTCCTTGCATTACAAGGATCATGAGGGTTACCTCAATATTTGAGATCCTTCCAAGATTGGTTAGAATGGAGGATCAAAGTTTAAAGGGAGCGAGTTGACTCATGGAGTAGACTCAACCCTAACTCACCTGCGTAGGGGGGACAGGGAAAGTGGTGTCCTACGGTGGCTATGGAGAGGCCACCACTTAAGCCCGATTGTAGGAAGGAAAACAGAGGGGAATAGGTCCTTAGCACGCCAACCCATCCATGGCCTAACAGTGCTAGTGACAGAAATAGGCAATTGGGTGGGGGGAGGGCGTGGTAGGCAGAAGTCGGGTTGCAGCCTGTGCAGTCAGCCTGTGTGCACGTAGGTGTGTTGGCTGGCTACACTAGAGGGGACTTGATTAGGGAGGGGAAAGAGGAGAGGGAAGGGTGGGCAGTTTGGCCGGATGGTTGGCTGTGACGGTGGGAGAGAATCGAACGAGGGGGGTTTTTCCACGGTGCTTACTCTTGAGGTTGCACAAGACAGAGAGGGGGAAATGAGGGGATGGATTTCAACCTCCTCACCTGAGCAAGAGATCTCCCTTCTACCAAAAAGGGAGATTGGGTGGGACTGCTCACTGGCCACCTATTCTTCACTCGGGGAATGAGGAGAAAAAGGAAGATTTCTTGTCAATCTTTCTAGAAGAGAAAGAAAATGGGAAAACCTCATATATGTCCCTTGAAAATAAGAGGTTGAGGTCTCTTGTTGTGTGTTGTCACAAAAAGGAGAGGATCCCAAGTAGGGGAAATGGGAAGATAGGAGAGAGGGGATGGTTTTGAGGTTGCCGAATTTTTTGGCAATCCCCCTTTTTCATTGCCAAATTTGATCATTTTAAGTCCAAATTCTAAGTTTTTAGGGAGTTCACTTTCAAAAAAGTCAAATTTTTATGGAATTAAATTCCTAATTTTTAATTCAATTTATGTATAATATAATACACAAAAATTGACCCAAATTTTGAGGGTCATTACATTCTTCCATCCTTACAAGAATTTCGTCCCCATAATTCTTTCGATGTTATTCTTTAAACAATTCCATGCCATGTCATCCCCTCAGATAAGAACTCACATATATATAAACTGATATATGTGTCAAGTCATTCCGAATCAAATAGCTCATATTATGATTAAAATGCATCATAACCACATATAATACGATTAGCATAAACCAAACTCTCATCTAGGAGTTAGTTGTCTTTGTATAACTTATTACTAAGTAAAATCTCTATATCAACAAAAGTTGGAGTATCTCAGCTCTTAGCAAAAATTGGTGAGAATTTTCCAATCTTATGCCCCGATCATATTATTCCACTAATAGACAATGTATTCCAATCAAAACCATAGCATATCAACTCATGAACATGCTATCTATGCCAACCAAAACCAGTTCACAACATGATCATATTGTGAGCACCTAAAAGCCTATCACATAGAAGCTTGCAACATAGAAGCCTACCAATGCCATTCACACCCGCCTTCGTCAGTTGTCCTCTTAAGCTGCCCTCATTGGCTACTCAAAAGTATAAGTCATAGATGAATTTCTAATAACACATAAGAAAATGTCTTTATACAAAGCATACATCACTGTCATACCTCTCATCTCATGTGAAATCATGGTTATATATATAATATAAAAATAACATCCATATCACTGCTATCCTGGAGAACTTAATATGCAATAGCAATAAGGATCTATCTCTGACTTCTCATGAAGAAGGCTAATGCATTCTATGGAGACCCACTAGGTCTTATAAACTGTCGTTAGTTAACTTCTGTAGCTGAAACCCTTCCAGCTTAGCTAAGGCCATCCTATATGGCACATTAGAAAAGGGCACTAGGTTTGATGCCAAATCTGTATCAATGTTCAACTCCCACTGCAAAAATCTTGAAACCTCTTTAAGAAGGATTGTAAATTCTCACACATCATCTATGTGCTCAATTTGTGGCCGCTCTCTATCATTCACTATCACACTAACATGAAGGATTTGGCACCTCAGGAAAGTACTTCGTGGTCTTCAAGGAAAAAATAACACAAACGTCAGTGATGCCTCTTCTTACACAAGTGAAGTCAATAGTTGTCCAGGTAATACTAAAAGTACCCTTCTTCTCACAGCAATCAACTGTCCTCTAATAAATAGGATTCATCCCAAAAATGATGTTCTAATCAATCATATTGAGTAGGATGAGATCAATATCCATCCTCTCACTCATTATCTCCACCAATATCCCCCTGGGAGTACTTAAAAGTTTTAATAACTCTCTCATCAGCGTCATAACTTCCAACCTAGATACTGTCATATATATAGGCACATTCATCAAGGTGCCAACACATAAAATACAAGAATGATTGAATCTTAGATCAAGGAGGATTCTAACATACTTACCAACAATCAGAAAAATGTTTTTCACGACTTAGTTTAAGGCCTGTGCTTTCCTCCAACTAATGGCAGTAACTCATCACTACTAATGTGGGCCATCTCTGCTTTATTTTCAACGTTAGTCTGTCTAACTCATTATCTTTTGGGACAATCTCTAAAGAAATGTCCTGACTCTCCATATTCAAAAATCTAAAGGATTTCCACTATGATGGTAGCTACTAATGCTATTACCACTGCTGCAGTAGTATACCAACTTTAGGACATAATTGTCCAGGTGCCTATCCTTGCACTAGTGCATCTTCCCTTATTCGCATCCCAATGCTGCCTCCTCAATGTTATTTGCTCAATGGCATCTATAACTATGTGGATGAAAAGGGTCTTTTGCCCTTAATGGGCTTACTCGAACAACCCATGTTCGAGTCTTTGCCGTCAACCCTAGTCTTAAGAGAATTCCCTCTCTAATATAGAGACCATGTCTGCAACCTCTGTCACCAATGTAGGACATGCTACAATCACCTGATTCCTCAATCTAGGCATCAATATAATGTAATCTATCTGTGGCCTTCTTACCCATAGTGAAAGAGTTAGAGTAAATCTCCTTAATTGTGTAAAGCGGTTCAATACCATTGAACTATCTAATTCTTCTGTTCTAATGTAGCAACTCTCTCTGTATTAGCAGTTGCTCATAAGGCAAAGATACTTATCATTACAGGTCTTTCTAAGAGCCATCTAGATAAAAGTCTCAGTAATGGAGGAACAAGTCCTCTCAAATGATCATCATTGGAATCCTCATAGTTATATTTTTAGTGTCCTCATCTCCAACATGCCCTTACCTTCAACTAATGAATTATTTCATGGTCATATCAATCAAAATCATTTACAACTATATCATTCTCACATCCAGTGAAATTAATCTTTCATTATACTTCCTTAGTCATGAGAAACCGCATTATCATCTTTATCAGTGTTGGATGTAAATCAATTATAATCAATTTCATCTTACCTCAGTCATTTCATCTGTCTTACTTCCTACTTAATTCATTATGAAATCATCACTATTTAATATTTATTCTTCTAAAATAGTAGCATGTCATCCAGGCAATATGCACTTCACATCATAATTAAAACCTCTACCATAATTTATAAGCATTCACTTCTCACTAATGTTTAGCATTGATAATTTTGTATGCGCGTGAACTCCTTAAGTTACGTCCCACCTTATTCTCACAACAATATCTTTTCTCCATATCTACTTCAATCAGTATCTCTCTCTACTTGATTCACATAGTATGATGGAGGCTTCTGATGTAAAATCAAATAAACAATCTTATCAAATACTCATATATAGTATGATATACAAATTAAATTTTCCACCATCCATTCCACATTTGATCATTCTAAGTCCAAATTCTAAGTTTTTAGGGAGTTCACTTTCAAAAAAGTCAAATTTTATGGAATTAAATTCCTAATTTTTAATTCAATTTATTTATAATATAATACACAAAAATTGACCCAAATTTTGAAGGTCGTTACATTCTTCCCTCATAGGAATTTCATCCCCATAATTCTTTCGATGTTATTCTTTAAACAATTCCATGCCATGTCATCCCCTCAAATAAGAACTCACATATATATAAACCGATATATGTGTCAAGCCATTCCGAATCAAATAGCTCATATTATGATTAAAACGCGTCATAACCACATATAATACGATTAGCATAAAACAAACTCTCATCTAGGAGTTAGTTGTCTTTGTATAACTTATTACTAAGTAAAATCTCTATATCAACAAAAATTGGAGTATCTCAGCTCTTAGCAAAAATTGGTGAGAATTTGCCAATCTTATACCCCGATCATATTATCCCACCAATAGATAATGTATACCAATCAAAACCATAGCATATCAACTCACGAACATGCTATTTATGCTAACCAAAACCAGTTCACAACATGATCATATTGTGAGCACCTAAAAGCCTGCCACATAGAAGCTCGCCACATAGAAGCCTACATGTGCCATTTACACCCACCTTCATTAGTCGTCCTCTTAAGCTGCCCTCATTATCTCCACCAATATCCCCCTGGGAGTACTTAAAAGTTTTAATAACTCTCTCATCAGCGTCATAACTTCCAACCTAGATACTGTCATATATATAGGCACATTCATCAAGGTGCCAACACATAAAATACAAGAATGACTGAATCATAGATCAAGGAGGATTCTAACATACTTACCAACAATCAGAAAAATGTTTTTCACGACTTAGTTTAAGGCCTGTGCTTTCCTCCAACTAATGGCAGTAACTCATCACTACTAATGTGGGCCATCTCTGCTTTATTTTCAATGTTAGTCTGTCTGACTCATTATCTTTTGGGACAATCTCTAAAGAAATGTCTTGACTCTCCATAGTCAAATATCTAAAGGATTGCCACTATGATGGTAGCTGTTGATGCTATTACCACTGTTGCAGTAGTATACCAACTTTAGGACATAATTGTCTAAGTGCCTGTCCTTGCATTAGTGCATCTTCTCTTATTCGCATCCCAATGCTGCCTACTCAATGTTACTGGCTTAGTGGCCTCTATAACTATGTGGATGAAAGGGGTCTTTTGCCTTTAATGGGCTTACTTGAACAACCCATGTTCGAGTCTTTGCTGTCAGCCCTAGTCTTAAGAGCATTCCCTCTCTAATATAGAGATCATGTCTGCAACCTCTGTCACCAAAATAGGACATGCTACAATCACTTGATTCCTCAATCTAGACATCAATATAAGATAATCTATCTGTGGCCTTTTTACCCATAGTGAAAGAGTTAGAGTAAATGTCCTTAACTGTGTAAACCGGTTCAATACCATTGAACTATCTAATTCTTCTATTCTAAAGTAGCAACTCTCTCTGTATTAGCAATTGCTTATAAGGCAAAGATACTGATCATTATAGGTCTTTCTAAGAGCCATATAGATAAAAGTCTCAGTAATGGAGGAACAAGTCCTCTCAAACGATCATCATTGGAATCCTCATAGTTATATTGTCAGTGTCCTCATCTCCAACATGCCCTTACCTTTAACTAATGAATTATTTCATGGTCATATCAATCAAAATCATTTACAACTATATCAATCTCACATCTAGTGAAATTAATCTTTCATAATACTTCCTTAGTCATGAGAAACCACATTCTCATCTTTATCAGTGTTGGATGTAAATCAATTATAATCAATTTCATCTTACCTTAGTAATTTTATTTGTCTTCCTTACTACTTAATTCATTATGAAATCATCACTATTTAATATTTATTCTTCGAAAATAGTTGCATGTCATCCAGGAAATATGCTCTTCACATCATAATTAAAACCTCTACTATAATTTATAAGCATTCACTTCTCACTAATGTTTAGCATTGATATTTTTGTATGTGCAAGAGAAAAATCCAACAAGAAGCTAGGATGAGCAAGAGTTCAAGTAGGTTCCAAGGTAATTTTTTATATCTAATAGCTATGCTCTCTTAGTTGTCACTGCCAAAGAGTTATAACCCTTAAATCAATAGGATAGCAAACTAAATGAAAGGCTAGAAATCAAATAAATTAAACAAATCAAGCTAACAACTAAACATAGAACCAAGGGCAAGCACAACAACAATTGGAAAACACCCAATCAAACATGTAAGGAAGAGAACCAACCTAATTTTGAATGAAGAATCAACAGTGAAGTAGGCAGGGAGGACTGAATGAAGATGCTTGGGGAAGATAGCGGCCACCCAAAGGAGAGAGTGTGGAGTGCTAGGAGGTAAGGGAAAACGTGAAGAAAAGGACATCCCCTCCCTTGGAGTAGACACTCTTTTCTTTCTCTCGAAAGTTCTTCTTTTCTTCTCTTCGTAGGCTCTTTTATAATTTGTTACCTACATTTTCTAGGGTGACCTAAGGTAAAGGTAGGGTGGCGATAAAAAAATCAAGGGAATTGGATGGCTAGGATGAAGTGGCTTGCTAGGGTTTTAATGAGGAAACAAGTGGGCTGCTTTTGATTGCATTAAGGTTGGAGAAGTCATTTTTTTTAGAAGGGGGCATCTCCCCCCTTGTAAAAATTGTTGAAGCTCCTTGAAAATAGAAGGTTGGTTGGTTGTGGATGAGGTAAGGGAGGGAGAGTAAGATGGGAGGAAAGAGGGTGATAAGAAAAGATAAGAAAGAGAGGCGAGGTGGGGAAAAGTGATTGGCTAGGTAGTTTCCTAGGAAGTGGAGATTGGTTGGATGGTTGGAATGGAAGTTTAGGAAGGTGGAGGAGTCTTAAAATGATAGGACTTTTAGTTGGAAAGCGAAATTCATGATATTTATTGGTGAGGTGGAAAGTGAGAAAAAAGTTGGAAAAACCCTAAAATTGAAGAGGTATCTTCCTATTGGTCCACATGCTTCCTTATCCTAGTGGAATTTTCGTCAATTATCTTTAGAATATCCCTAAAAATCCCATGGATATTTCTTTGCATCTTCCTCCAATAATTGCCTTCGATTTAGCTTGGCTTATGTGGCTTAATGGCTAACTTTTGGGAGCTCCATTAGCTTGGCTTGGCTTAGCTTGATGGTTGAAGTCCTTGGCTTTGGTGGTTGGCTAGTCTCCTTAGCTTGTCACCTTGTTCATGTCTTGAATATGTTTAAGTGAAACCCATGCAAAGGTGGTGGACATTGCATGGCTTGTGCATGGGCCCACTTTGGCCACCTTTGACACCTTCTTTCCATCTTCAAGTGATCTTAAGATGATCTGAACCCATGATCTCAGGTTGATGTGATGACTTTAAGGCTTTGACTCTATATTTTGATCTTGATTATCAATTTTCATGTCGATCGATCTCGGTTGTCGGATCATCACTTGCTTCGTATAAAAAGTGAAAAAATCTAATTAAATCTTTGAAAAATATGATTAATCATATACTTACATTGAATTAGCCTTTGAACTTATAAAATATCAATTAGCCTCTGAACCTATAAAATATCAAAGTTTTGGTCTTTTAGGTCAGAAATGCATGTGTTACAAATTTTCGCCAAAAACCCTATTTTATCCCTATAAGTTATGACATATGGGTAACTAATTGGGTGGTTTTTTTACAAAATTAAACACTTATCAAAATGCATGTGTTAAAAATTCTTGAAAAAGTCTTAATATTATGCATATCTTTTAAAACACATGGGATGCTAATTGGGTACCCTTTATACAAAATAGAACACTTATCACTTTCAATGATTGTCATATATTAAACTTACCGAATCTAACATACTTAGAATTTTTACCATAGAGAAATACATCATATTCCCTATATAAATATCACAAGATATATAGATTGGTTACTTAAATCTCTAATATGATATGAAGCACTTCAACTCCAAATTTACTTAATCATAAAATTATTCAGCACATTGCAATCTCATCCTACCCCAGGAAAAAGAACTTAGATGCTCATGCTTGTATATTAAACTCATCATCATCATGTAGACGTTACTTGATTAGGGGTCGGTCCCATGAATCTTGTTCCTCCATTCTCATGACTTTATTTAATCCTAAATTTTTAAAATAATTTCTCACCACTTCTATCCACATTATTTTGGGCCTTCCGCTTGCCCTTTTGCTACCTTAGACTTGGATAGCCTCACTCCTTCTAACTAGTGCTAGTTTTGGTCTCTATTGGACATGTCTGTGCCATCTAAGTCTAATCTCCCTGATCTTGTTACCTATTGGTGCTACTCCAAAGTTTCCTCTAATGTTTTCATTTCTAATTCTATCCTTTCTTATCTTTCCACTCATCCATCTGAACATCTACATTTTGGCAATGCTCATCCTATGCACATGTTGTTCCTTAACTACCCAACACTCTAATCCATATAGCATGGCTGACCTTAAAGCCATCCTATAGAATTTTTCTTTTAGTTTGAGTGGCACCTTCCGATTACAGAAAACTCCAAAGGTGCATCTTCATTGTTCCAACCTACTTGGATTCTTTGGGTAACCTCCCTCTCAATCTCTCCACCCTCATGAATTATCAACCCTAGGTATCAGAAGTTTTCTTTTAAGGGTACTTCTTGGTTGTCAATCTTTATTGGTGCTCTACTTCTACCCCTATCGTTGCTAAGATTGCATTCCATATATTTTGTCTTAGTTTGGATAATTTTAAATCCTTTAGATTCTAATGTATCTCACCATAACTCTAGCTTTGTGTTTATGTCTTTCCTTATCTTATCAATCAAAACTATATCATTAGAAAATAACATGCACTGTGGAATCACTTTGTGCAAATGTTTTGTTAACTCATCAATGCTTATAAATTAAACTACAAAAATTAAATCTATCAAAGTATTCTAAGCAATAATAATTAAGAACTACAAAATTAAAGGAAACACTAACTACTAAAAAGAATTCAAGTGCACTAAAAATAAATGAAAAAACTAACTGAACACTTTAGATTAATTAAATGAATTATAATGATTACATAACAAAGAAAATAAAAAAAATACAAAAGTCCTATGAAAAGGAAAAGTATCATCAAATCTTGCTACGTCACTCAACAAAATCTGCTTCAAGCCTTTCCTAATCATAGTACCACCTTACACAAAGCAACGTCTTAAACTTGTTGTGTCACTCGACAAATGTAGAAGATGTTCGCCAATAGCCAAGTGTAAAAATCGAATAGAGATATAGGAGAGAGTGATGCATGGGCTTAAGAGGGGATGATGATGTTTGTGCATGCAAAGAAATGGGTGTGAAGTAGATTGCGTGAAAGACAAAGAAAGAGGGTTATTAGGGATGCATATAATAATAGGATGAATGGAAGAAGGAGAAAATTTTGAGAAAATGCATGAATCAAAAGAACAATTGAAAGAATAATGCATGTAAATGATAGGATGAAGATGAATATATGGATGGATAGATAGAAGAGAGAATGTGTTGAATGATAATAGAAGATGAAAACTAGGCTTGGAAGAGTGAAATGGATAAGAAAAATGGACTTATCTTTGTTGATTGCATGCATAAAACACACCAACACTCTCTCTTCACCTTTGCTTCAACAACCCAAAGTTCTTCTTCTTCTGAGTTTTCCATGTCCAAACACCAAGGCGAATGGGAATGTCTTGAATGGGTTGGTTGTCCCCTTTGGGCTCTATTTATAAGTTTTGCATGTTTTCATCTCATATTAGGATAAAATCTACATTTTTTTGATCATTTACCTCTCGCCAATCCTCTTCTTGTAAAGCCCCTTCAAATTTTCCTTATTCCCTTGCATTCTCTCCATTCTATTTTTCTCTTCTCACCATATCTTTCCCTCTAAATTACATGCCTATTTTCCTTGTAAAACATGTCCAAAAATTCACTACTTTCCCTGCTCTTTTCTCAATCAAATCTTACCTTTTCTTTCATTTTTTCTCACCTTTTCTTCCAACCATATAATCATGTTCAACCCTGGAATGGATGGTTAGGATTTTGTTTGCCATTGACTCCAAGAAAAACATGATTTTAACTTACTTAGATTCTCTCCTTCATTGGACACTTTTTCTTTCCGCAAAAATTCTCCATAGCCCACCATTATTCTCTCTAGCTAATTAGAATTCAAGATCCTTTCCATCCCACCTACTTTTCCACCTTGAAAATACATTTTATCCCCTTGAATTTTAAAATGTTTTTCCTTAAAATATTATGGGCAGCCTACCAAAAAAATCTTTACCAATGGCCTTCCACTTTGGTCTACTTGCAGAATTGATTTTCATTAGTCCACCTTGGCATAAGTCATTTCTTATTGGGTCTTTAAATAGCCTTGATGCATAGTTGATCTTAACCCTTGTTTCTTTAATGTTACGGATGAATTGTGATCGTAGATTTCCCATTTTTTATTGCTCCCTTATATGTTTTTTCTTCTTTATATTTTCTTATGTTTTCACCATAAAAATATGTAATTTGATGTATAACATGTCCTCACTTATGGAAAAATATGTAATGCATGTGGGTCCCTTTCTTGAATAAGAGAGAGAGAGAGAGAGAGAGAGAGAGAGAGAGAGAGAGAGAGAGAGAGAGAGAGAGAGAGAGAGAGAGAGAGAGAGAGAGAGAGAGAGAGTGGACGAGAATAGTCTAATAGTGGGTTTTGGACTTTGCTTAGTTGTCCATGCACATGTACCTTTATTGTATGTGAATTTAGCTTCACATAGAAGATCTTCAAAGTTGGTGGAATGTGTGCATGTATGCATGAGAAGCTTACCACCTTGCCTTTTGATAAAGACAGCCTCTCATGTATGGATAAAAATAGTTGATGTCATAGAGTTTCTGATAGTGTTGAATTTGACAATTACACTCCCTCAACATTTTGAACTTTGGACTTATTGGTTCTAGGCAAGTGGGTCCACGACTTTCTTGAATGGTGGAATAACTATCTTTTAAGGTTTTGAGTAGCCAAAAATAGCATTTTTGTCAGTTGTACCCTAATCCTGCTGATGTGATTTTAAATTAACCGCAAGTTCCTATGTATATTATGGAATAGACTGGCAAATACATATTGGTCCCGTGAAGACTCTTTAATAAACATATTCAATTAAAACCTAAGTTATCTTACTTTAACCTAGCCAAAGATATGAAATAGGTAAATAAATTACTAATTACTTTAAAGTAAAGCAATAATGAAAGAGATCATAAACTAAAGAAAATAAATAATTGATAAAAGAAACTTTCATTGATATTACTTGTTTACATCAAACAGAATACATGAGAAATGGAAAGGAAAATATAGTAGGACAAGACTTCATTTTTCTCATCTTGAAATTTCAATGTAGGGGCTCCTCTACTGTGTCTCTCTCTTAGAGAACCTTTGTCTATCACCACTAGGTTCCCCTTTTACAATCTTGTTGATAGTGAGAAGGGAAATCTCTTCCTCACTATCAGCCATAGGATTATCACTCTCCATTCATCCACTTTGAGAGAAATAGACTTGTCTTTTCTTATTGCTGGACTCTTCTTCCACTAGACATTCCTTACTCATCTCATATGTCATTAACAACCCCATCAACTCATTAGATTGAAGGTTTATAAATCCTTGGTCTCTTGGATAACATGACCTTAGAATTCCAAGACCATGGAAATACCTTAGAAGCTAACAAATAATCTCAACACTGCTGAAAGTCTTTCCGAAAGACTTCAAAGAATTGATTATATTGGTGAATCTTGTAAAGGTTTGAGGTATAGATTCATGGGATTTCATAGAGAATAACTCATACTCAGGAACAAGCAATTTGGTTCTAGTTTCTTTAACTTGATTTGTAGCTTCATTACTAACTTCCACCCTTCTCCAAATATTTTGTGCTAGCTAACAAAATGAGATTTTGTTGAACTCGTTGAAATCAAGTCCACAATAAAGTAAGTTCATAACCTTATTATCCAGTTCAACTTTCATGTGGTCTTCTCACTATATTAAACAAGAGGGTTTTAAAGATAGTTAAAAACATATATCAAAGACAATTGCAAAAACTTCTTCTATCTAGCCATCTTTTAAAATAGGTTGAAAAAGAAGATGGGTATAGACCTGTCTTAAAATTTTTTTTTAAAGATGGGTTCCAAAATCATCTTTAAAAATGTTAAACTTGTAAAGATGGTTATAGAGAACCATCTTTAAAATTCATCAATCTTAAATATTGAATATAGACATTTGAAGATGGCTTTGAAAAACTATCTTCCCTACAATTCAAATACCTTTGAAACACCTACAGATAAGTCCTTCTCACTTGCAAAAATATTAACACCATGCTACACGTCCACACTTCTCCATATACATTTGATATAAAGAAATTGAAATCAACTCAAAGATATTAAAAAAGAATTTCTAGCAGTACATTCTCCACGTCCATGCCAGATGAATGACTAGAGTAGCCTACGTGAGAACATCTAACAATCCAAGAGAGAGATCTCAACTAACCTTCTTTCTTTTATGGAAAACACATCTAGTCTAAGGAGCTCCAATTGTCTAAATGCCTTAACAACTTGAAGACAAAAAACGAAAAAAAGGAAAGAAGATAATAGTCAGCTTGACTAAAAAGATGAAGCTTAAAGGAAAACTCACCAAGAGGATTAAACTGTAAGTGAATGGAAAGCAGTTTCTGAGTATTTTAAATGGAAGAAGAAGTAGATTGCAAGAGAGTCTACCAAAACTGTTGATTGCAAGCCCTACAAGCATAGACAAAATTGATCAATAATTTGTTGTAAATGCTATGCCATTTTTTGTCACAAAAAGAGCAAAGAAAAAGGACAAAAATGCTACTGAGAAATTAATGGAAAGAGAGGCACTTCGGCATTCCTAGCCTCCCGCTCCCTTGTTACAGCTCCAAATGAAGAAATTTTCATTTCATTGGCTCTAAATGAAGAATTCATCAACTCCAAATGAGAATGAGAGAGGTAGAGAGAGTGCAGATTGATTTCTTCCTTTCTTGGTCTTAAAAGGACAAGATTTTTACACAAAGGTCTAGAAAATCATCTTTAAAAACTTAACTTCTAAACACTATTGTAAAAATCCATCATTAAAACACATGGTTTTTGGTCTTAAAGATGATTTGGAAAAACCATCTTGAGAAACAATAGTTTTTAAAGATGGTTCTGAAAAGCCTTCTTGAGAAACTATGGTTTCCAATGACAATTTTCAAAAATCATCTTTAGAAATCATAGTTTTAAGGCAGTTTCCAAAAACCATAGTTTAAAAATCAAATTTAAAAATGGTTTCTAAAGATGTTTTTAAAGGAAATTTTGAAAGCCTGACTTTAAAAACCATATTTTTTTGGTTTTTAAAAGGTAGTTTCTAGAAGCCATCTTTAAAAATTGTAGTTTTTGGATTTCAAAGATGATTTTGAAAAACCATGGTTTGACCTACATAGCATCCACAATGAGAGCCAGTGTTCATCTACATAGCATCCACAACCAAACATAGTTGGGACTTAGGGTTCCTTTATGAGCATAGCTAACTTTCTAATTGTGGATATGGGTTAACATATCAAACGTTCTCGAGAATATTGACTACGTTAAGTGCCACTCAGCAATAAATTATCATATTTGATTAATTGATTGACTAACAAGTTGATCAATTTATGGATATGATTCTAATTTGTTTCAAATGTTTGACACAACTTTGTTTTTAACTGCATCACTTGGATTCAAATTCTAATATGATATATTTGATGATAGCATGCTTTGATAATTCATATGTATTTTGAATTATAGAACAAATACTTTTGTAGTTTTGGCTAGTTTTAAGTTTCCAATGAGTTAATTATATTACTCACCAAACCACTCGACATTCAAGAGACATTAAGATTCACGTTTTGATGTATGGAGAACTTCAAGATTAGTTTCCTTTTTATTTGAAAACTATTGCTAGACTAGTAATTGATCATTGAACTTTCAGTTACTTATAATTATGTCCCTTTTACCATCTTGTTGAAATTTCTAGTGAGAAGTGCAGCCTCTTCATCACAATGAACCTTACAATTACCAGTCCTCATTCATCCACTTTGAGAGAAATAGAAATGTTTTTTCTTATTTCTGGGCTCTTCTTCCAATAGACATTCCTTACTAATCTCATATGTCATTAACAACCTCATTAGCTCATCAAATTGAAGGTTTATAAGTCCTTGGCCTCTTAGGTAGTAGTAACCTTAGAACTCTATGATTGTGGGTAATACCTTAAAATCTAATTAAGAATTTCACCATTGGTGAAGGTCTTTCCAAAAGACTTCAAAGAATTGACGATATTGGTGAATCTTGTAAATATTTTAGTGACAAATTAATAAGATTTCATCGAGAATAACTTATACATAGGAATAAGCAAATTAGTTCTGGTTTCTTTAACTTGATTCATAGATTCATCAGTAACCTCCAATTTTCTCTAGATATCTTGAACTGACTCACAACTTGAGATTTTATTGCACTCAATGGCATCAAGTGAGCAATATAGTAACTCTGTAGCCTTGTTATCTACTTGAACTTTCTTATGGTCTTCTCTCTAGTAGATAAGAGGGTTTTAAAGATGGTTTTAAAATTGTCTTCTATCCAACCATCTTCTAAAATTAGTTGAAAAGAAGACAGGTACATAACCATATTTAAATACTTTTACAGATGGTTGAGAAAACCATCTTAGAAAAAGTATAATTTTTAAATGTGGTTATAGAAAACCATCTTTAAAAGTCATCAATCTTAAAGTTGGAATATAGACATGCAAAAATGGTTTTGAAAAATTGTCTTAAAAAATATGGATGTATAAAGATGCTTTTGTAACATCTTGTAGTCTAAACACCCTTCTCACTTGCAAAACTAGTAACACCATGCTAAACATTCACACTTCTCCATACACATTCAATATAAACAAATCAACATCCACTCAATGATATGAAAAGAGAACATCAAGTAGTCCATTCTCCAAATCCAAGCAAGATGAATCACTCGAGTAGCCCTATGTGAGAACGTCTAGTAGTCCAAGAGAGAGAGAGAGAGAGAGAGAGAGATCTCAACAAATCTTCTTTCTTCTATGGAAAGGAAAATATCAAATTCTTTTTGAGTAGCCCTATGTGAGAACGTCTAGTAGTCCAAGAGAGAGAGAGAGAGAGAGAGAGAGAGAGAGAGAGAGAGAGAGAGAGAGAGAGAGAGAGAGAGAGAGAGAGAGAGAGAGAGAGAGAGAGAGAGAGAGATCTCAACAAATCTTCTTTCTTCTATGGAAAGGAAAATATCAAATTCTTTTTGGAATAAGGATAGTATACTAAAATAAATGAAACAACTCTATATGCAATGCTAAGACTATGACTAATAAGTGTCCAGTTTGTATCAAAATTTCCTAATTAGTAGTCCATGTGTTATAAAATATAGGATATTATCTTAAGGTTTTTCCAAAATTCATAAGCCATGCATTTCTGATCTAATAATACAAAAGTTTGATGTTTTGCTGGTTCAAAAAGCTAATCTAGAGTAATTATGTGAATTATCAAAATATTTTAGGATTTAAATTGGGATTTTGATCTTTTGTAGGTGTTGCAATGACGATCCAACAACCGACATTGATCAATGTGAGGAGTGAAGTTCAAGATCAAAAGAGAAAGACAAGACTTAAAATTCATCATTTCAAAGCTTGATCAAGGTTTAAGATCATCCTAGGGAAAGCAATAAACCAATAGAAAGAATCCATGCAAGTCTTGAAGCCAAGGGAGTAAGCCACTCAAGCCATGCAAGCCTTGAAGACAAGGGACTAAGCCGCTCAAACCATCAATATAGGAGCCATCAAAGTGGGCCATGAAGCCATCTTAGCCATTCCACATGGAGTCACATGATTGGATGAAGAATTCAAGCAATTATCTATGCTAACAACATGATTTTCCAAGGGATAATTGAAGGATTTGATGGAGATTATCCTATGATAAGATATCCATGCATGGTGGACCAATGGGAGGAGTCCTTGAATTCTATTTTTCTTTTTCTTACTTTCTTTCTTTTCCCTCTATCTCCTCATATTTCCTTATTTTTCCCTCTGTCTTTCTACCTTTCCACCTCATCTGCTTTCCACTTTCCACTCACCTTCCTAGTTTTCCACTTTCCTAGCACCTTCCTAGAGACCTACTTCTAATTACCTTCTTAAGTTTCCTATCCTATCTTATCTCTCTCTCCTATTTCCTAGCCATGGAATTCTAAAAAGGCTTATCTTTTTAGAAAAGATGGAACATCATATAAGATGAGGAGGTCCTCCATGTTTTTTTTTTCATAGAGAGTTCCACTCCTCCTCCCTTGACTGATCTTCCATGCATCATTCATACACTCCCTCTTCCAAGCTCACTATGCAACCCTCCTTGGCTACCATCCTTTGTGTTCCACACATCATACAAACACTCTATTTCTTTGGTTTCTAAAATTATTTTCCAGGTTAGTTTCATGGTAGTTCCCTTGCGTCCATTGCTTTGTTTGTTATCTACTATCATGAGCATGGTTCCATCTTCGTTTTTGTTTGAATTTTTCTTCCAACTTTCTTAGTTTTCTTGCTTGGTTCTTTTAGATTTAATGCCTCTTCTCATTTTAGTGAAAACCAAGAGAAAAGTAGCCTTGAATCACTCTTACTTGCCCTTCATTACTCTCTTATTCCTTGATTTGTTTTAGATACATTCTAATTCTTTTGTCAAGATCATTCCCATCATTCTTGCACTTGTTCTCTTGATTTTCTCTCTTTCAGATTCACACACATGGGTCTTGATGGATAGCATTATTTTTTGAAGGTTGAAGTCTAGATTAGATGTACTAATGTTTAAGGTTTATGTGCACCAATTGTGTAATGTATCTCATTCAATCAATAAAATTTAATTCCAGCATATTTTATGCGTACTTTTCTATGATATTTCTAATGCTTAAGCCATATGATTCTTGAGTTTCATGCTCATATTCCATGCTTATTTGTCTTGAATGTGCCTTTGATTAAATCTAGCATTTCAACTTTTAAACAAGCATGCAAAAGGCATGACCAGAAGAATTGCGTGGAATAAGTGAATTTATCCAATTGAGGCATTATTGATTGAGAAAAAATGAATCCTTGCACATCTCTTGCTTCACGCGCACCATGTTGATCAAGTTTGCATCCTAAGTTTTATACACACCATGTGAGTGATTCCTTTAGTTGCATGCTTAGTTTAGTTCATGTTTAGGTTTAAATGTTCATTGTTGAGTTTAGTTGCATGTTAGTTTAGGTTTAAAAAGTTCCTAGGTTTAGTTTTTAGATAGTTTTATTCTTAGAGAATTTTATTTCTAGAAAGTTTCCATTAGTTGAACTTTCCTAGATTAATTCATTCTAATTTTGCACTACTTTATTCTATTGAATGTATGTTAATTAGAAGTTTCTAATTTTATTTAATATACTTTTTTAGATTGTTTCTTTAGTTTAGTTTCTAATTTCATGCATGTTTGGTTTTTCATGTTATTTAAATTCTTAGTTTAATCAATACAATCTTTCTTAATCTAGGATAAATAATTTAATCAAGATATTATCAATATACAATTCCATGGGATTCCTCATGGGATCGACCTCACTCGCATACATCTACTATAGTTGGTTCTTGCACTTGAGAGTACTTTTAAAACATGCACCAATGAGTAGTGGTAAACTTAAATCATAGTTAAACTCCATTGCGAGTCCTTGGCAACGGCACCAAAAACTTATTGTACTTTAATTATTACACAAGTGCATGATTCTATTGGAGTATACAATTGACAAACACTAGTCGGTCACATAGGGGCTCTAGATTAATGAGAGTTAATTAAAATTAAGTTTCTTTACTCTAACCTAGCCAACAACGAAAGAAAGGAAGGAAATTTAAACTAAATAACTAAACTAAGAAATTAAACTAATTCAAAGCAAGTAAATAAAACAAAGGAAACTAGCTAAGGAAATAAAATAAGTAAGAAAGTAAGGAACTAAAATATCTAAGAAAAGAAGAAACTATTTTAATAATGGGGATTGAATTACAAGGATTATAATAAAGAAATGAAACCAAAATAACAAAGCAAATAAGTAACTTCCTTGAAGTGGCCATTATAGGAGTCCTTTGTTATGTCACCTAACAAGGTTCTTTAGACATTCTCTTCTTCTTCTATGTTTGAATTCTGATTTACGGCTTACTTTGTTGTGTCACTCAACAAGTGCCTATACACTTGTTTTCAACTCAATATACACTAAGCTACAAACAAACTTTTCTCATCTCCTCAAACCAACAAGCCTAAACCCAATGTGACTCTCAATCATGTTTTAGGAATTGAAATTAACTTTAGCTACCATAGAAGGGCATCAAATGTTCTTCCTTTCCTTATATTCCCAAATCCCAAAAGTGAAGAAGAAGAGAATAAAAAGAAGGGGGTAATGGATGCATGTGAAAGTGAAGTGGAAAGAAGGATGTGTGTGCTATAACTAAGTAGAAAGAAGGGTGTAGCATGAACAAATGAGAGGAATGAAGGGTGTGTAAGGCTTAGATACTAGGAGCATAAAATAAAAAGTGAAAGGGGGAATGATGCATATAATGGTTGGAAGGAGGATTAAAGAAATGGGACCAGTTGTCTAAAAAGTTCTAAACAAATTCTTCCCTATCCATAAGACTAATGCCCTTCATAGGGAGATTATCAATTTCTAGCAGAGAGATGATGAGCAATATTATGAATGCTGGAAAAGGTAGAATGAATTGCTTCACAAGTGTCCTCACCACGGATTTGAAAAATGGCACCATACTTTTATGCTGCTCTAAAACCTCAAAATAGATAGATGATAGATGCAGCTAGTGGAGGAGCCCTCATGTTTAAAAATGAGATAGAGACCTGAGAATTTTTTAAAGACCTTAGCTGAGAATTCTTAGCAATGTGATTACTTTAAGAGGAGAGAGAGAGAGAGAGAGAGAGAGAGAGAGAGAGAGAGAGAGAGAGAGAGAGAGAGAGAGAGAGAGAGAGAGAGAGAGAGAGAGAGAGAGAGAGAGAGAGAGAGACGCACCTAGGCTCAAAATAAAAGAGGCCTATATAAAATAGGAGTGACCTTAGATCTATCATATAAGCTAGACCCCGTGGTTGAACAATTGGACAAGCTTGAAAATATGTTCCATGCCTTCATTGGTTATCAATGCATCCACAAAACATCCACAAGAAGTTTGTGCTAGTTGCTCTAGTCTAACACACTTAACCACAACTTGTCCATTTGATAGAGTGTGCACAATATCTTTTAGAGCAAGTGAATGATCCAAACACCTATTACAAACCTAGTAATAATCCATACTTTGAGACCTACAATCTAGGGTGGCTAGTCATCCTAATTTTTCATGGTCTAAGAACAATTACCAAGGAGGTGTATCTATGAAGCCCTACACAAAAATTTCATAGAACTTTAGTTTCCCAGTAGCCACCTAGTTTTTAGCTTCCTCAACAACCAAAGAAACCATCAATTGTGGACAATAGTCAATTACTCCTAAAACAAAAATGAGGAGGCTAACAAGGCCCTGTACCAATTACAACATGAGAGTCGATAGTCGGTTAATGTCAATTCTCAACATATTGCTAAATTAGAGATACAAATGAGCCAATTGTCTGCTACATTGAATGATAGAGGAAAGGAACAATTTCCTAGACAGCCAATCCTAAATTGTAAGGGTTAGTTTTTAATAGGGTCAAGTTCAAGTAGACAATGTGAGCAAGCAAAGTCCATAACTACCCTTAGGAGTGGCCGTTGGTTTGATAATAAAGTAGGGCAGACAAAGGAAAACTTAGAGGAGAATGAACTAGCTAAAATGAAGGTGAAAGGGAACAGACATAAACCTCTTACTCCATCTAACCCTATTATGGAGGCATCATATGTGCCTAAATCCTCATTCGCTCAGTTGTTAAGCAAGGCTAAGAAAGGAACTAATTTTCATAATATAATGGATGTGCTTAAGCATGTGCCAGTCAATATCCCATTACTCATTGCTATTAAAGACATTCTTGCTTGTGCCAAATTTCTCAAAGAGCTTTGCACACAAAAGCATATATTTATTGTGCAAACGAAAGCCTTCCTCACTAAATAGTTGCTCTTTGATCAAGCATAAGACCCTCCTACATTTAGAGACCCAAGTTGTTCTACCATTTCTTATGTTATTGGAGATCATGTCATTGACAAGGCACGACTAGATTTAGGGGCTAGTGTAAACTTGTTGCCATATTTTGTATATGACTAACTAGAGCTCGATGATCTTAAGCCAATCAATGCCACTTTGTAGTTAGTAGATAGATGAATAAAAATCCCACTAGCATGGTTAATACATGTGGACTAGTTTTACTTCCCTATATATTTTAGTATCCTGGATAACTAACTTGTATCGAGCCCTAGTAGTTAGATCCTGATCAATCCTGGAGATTCATTTTTGGCAACATCCAATGCCATCATCAATTGTAGAAATGGTTTGATGAAATTATCCTTCAGTAATATGAAAGTAAAACTCAATATTTAATGCTGATCATCAGCATCTAGACCTAGAGGAATCTTGTGCAATTAATTTAATTGAAGGTTTAATTCAAGATGCTAAACCACCATTATCCATTCTAAATCCACTTGAGGCATGTCTAGCATACTTTAATTGTGATTTCTATATAGACAAGTGCATAGATGAGGTCAATAATCTTTTCGATGCTGCACTAATAATGGATACCTTCAAATGCGGAGCTCTAGTGGAAACTCTTCCTCCTTCCAATTCTATCTTTGTGCCATTAGTAGCAAAACCACTTACCTTGGTCGTTAAGCCATTACTTCAAAATCTAAAATGTTCTTAGTTAGGATTAGATGAATCCTTGCCTATAATCATAACCTCAGATCTAGATAAAGAATAAGAAGATAAGCTCCTTGATGTTCGTATATAACATAAGACAACCTTTAGGTGGACCATAGTGGACATTCAAGGGATTAGCCCTACTATGTGTATGCATAGAATTCACCTAAAAGAAAATGCTAAGTATTAAGTGTTTAATTTTGGATAAAAGACCCTTAGTTTAGCATTCAATTAGATAATCTAACCAGTCAAATTTGCAAAATCTAGCTTGATTTTAAATTTAGCTCAAATTGACCATCCAAACTTTAATTTTTCAAAATCAACAATCAGATGATTATTAGTGCTTATTAGATGACTAATGTGAGGCTTAGATGATTCTAATTTAGTCTTTTATTTTGCAGATAAACTAAAATAAATTGGATGGCTAGGATTGAATCTCAATGTTACAGATAAGTGAAGATAAATAAGGCAAGAGTCCTAAAGGAATAGGTTTCCTAAGGGAAGAGGTTTCCTAATGGAAGAGGTGTTTCCTAATAGGATTCTATCTCTTCAAGGAAAGAGTTTGAGACAAATAAGGAAGTGCAAAGGCTATAAAGAGGAAAACTGTATGGGGGAGAGGGGAGAGTTTTTTTTGGAGTTTACTATTTTCTTTAACTTTGCTTGTTTCCTTTCCTTTGTTTACATTCGTTTGCCCTCTCTTTGCCTTTCCTTCATTGTTTGTTTTCAAAGCACCAAACCCAGTTCTTCTCTTTCACTTTGCCCTCTCTTTGCCTCACTTCTCATGTGCAGCACACCCCATCTTCTTTTGTTTCCCTTCAACCCCCAACCCATCTTCACAGTCCTCTTCATCCACAACACACAAGCCCAGACAAAAAAAAAAAAAAAAACTGCATCATCCCCACCTTCCATCACTCCACCTTCTCCATCCAACTCCATTGGCACACAAACCTAGTGTCAATCCCCCTCACATGTCTATTTTATTACTACCCAGGTTATCTACTTCCATTACCGTATTTACCTTCCCAAGCACTGATCTTTGTCCTCAATTCTTTTTCGTCAAACCCCATCGATCATGCCATCTTCTCTTCCCTCTACTCTATTTCCCTTCCACTACATAGCAGTCCACTTCTCTCTCAACTTTCCCTCTTTCCCCCACCGTGTTCTCCAACTCCATCGCACATCTTACTAGTTCCCAGATCCACCAACCATCTTCCTCTTTTATCTACTGCATAACCCATCAGCAACGCCCAAACAAGGAGCTTCCTCATTACTATTTGCATCTCCTCCTCCACTCCAAATGAACTAGACGAAGCCCAGAAAAGGTGTCATCTTTTTTATTTCACTTCGGATCATCACCGACCAGGCAAGTCTAGTTCGACCAGGTGACGTCCCTCTACTCTAGATGTTACCAGACGATGACAAGCCAAGATAGCACCTCCTAGGGTCTGCACATTTTTGGCCAAAGTCATCTTCTCTGGTGGATTTTGCTATTTACGGGAGTTTTTGGGAAGTTTCAGATAAAATTCCATATTTTCCCTTTAAAGAATAATTCAATTTACATTTAGGATAATCTTTAAATTCTTGTTTATTTTAATTCAAAATTTCAATTAAATTTTTTGGCATATTCTTATGATCATTTCTAGTGTAATTACTATTCCTAATCTTCATTTTGGATTCTAAAAATAGATCTAAGCCATGAAATCTTAATTTCTTTAATTAGATTAGATCTCTATCAATTTGAAGAGTCTGACAAATTCCTCCTCCATATAACTAATCCAAGACATGTTGAATATAGTGATAGAGGTTGATCAAAGTTTTGGATACCCTAAGTGAAGAAATTGGATAGTATTTAATCTAGGGAATTAGATTTTCTTAATTTTTCTAGTTTTAGTTCTAATTAAGGTTTTAGTGATTCTTTTTCTGTTTTTTTTAGAAATAGACTTCTGGAATTTCATTGCAAAAGTAAATTTGAAGTTAATTTTTTTTTTCTATTAATTGTTGTCAATTGATTGAATTTTAAATAATTAAATTTTATAAAAACTCTAAAATTTTAAAGCAAGTCCCTGTGGGATTGACTTGTATTTGCATAACTATACTGCAATAGCTTGTGTACTTGCAAAAAATATCGACACTAAGCCATCTAGAGAAACACAGAGGAGACTAAATCCTAATTTGAAAGAGGTTATGAGAGATGAAGTGTTTAAACTCCTACATGTTGGTGTTATTTACCTTATTTTTTATAGCACTTGGGTCAGCCCAGTTCAAGTTGTACCAAAGGAGTCCAAATTCATGGTAATCCAAAATGGTGATAACAAGTTAGTCCTCACTTGTATAACCAACTAGGTAGAGAGTTTGTATAGATTATCAAAAATTGAACTCGTTCATGACGAAGGACCATTTTCCTCTTCCCTTTATTGACCAAATGATAGAAATTTTAGCCAATCATAATTATGACTACTTTCTTGATGGATACTCTGGCTATAACCAAATCTCCATAGGAGAAGACTACCTTCACCTACCCTTTGGTACCTTCACCTACCGGGTATGCCTTTTAAATTTTGTAATGCTCTAGTTACTTTTCAATGGTGTATATTAAGCATATTTTCTAATATGGTGGAGAGGTTCTTAGAAGTGTTTATGGATGATTTTTTTAGTGTTTGGTTCTTCATTTGATGAATGCCCGCACTACTTAAAAACTATATCCTTGCTAGGTGTTAAGAAAAGAATTTAGTGTTAAATTTCAAAAAATGTCATTTCACATTATGAAACGTCATTGTTCTGGGCCACATCATATCACATAATGGCATAGAAGTAAACAAAGCCAAAATGGATTTAATCTCTAACCTTCCTCCTCTAAGGATAGTGAAGGAAATTAGATCTTTTTAGGCCATGCTAGTTTCTATAGATGATTCAACAAGGGCTTTAGCAAAATTGCCAAGCCCTTATGTAATTTACTTATAAAGGAGGCAAATTTTAACTTTAATGATCATTGTATGAAATCATTTGAGTACTTAAAGCCTGAGATAACTTCTGTGCCTATTATTCGACCGTTAGATTGGAATGCACCATTTAAAATAATCTATAAACAATCAAGGCTGTGTTGGTGCAGAGTATTGATAAACTTCCCCATGTGATATATTATGCTAGTAAGACACTCAACGATGCCCAACTCAATTATTTCACTACAGAAAAAGAGTTGTAGATAGTAGTTTTTTCCCTAGATAAGTTTAGGTCTTACTTGCTAGGATCTAAGGTCATTGTCTATTTGGACCATGTAGCATTAATATACCTTCTTTCTAAGAAACATGATAAACCTAGGCTAATTCAATGGATACTATTGCTACAGGAGTTTTATTTAGAAATTTAGGATAAGAAAGGTTCTAGAAATATTGTAGCAAACCATTTATCCAAGTTAATTGTGGAGTCTACTAGCGAGAATGTGCCTATAATAAAAACATTTTCAGATGAACAATTCCTACACATTTCTCAACCTTTCTTGTTACACAAATATAGTCAATTATCTTATCACTTGTCAAATGCCTAATCATTGGACAAAACAAGATAGGAAAAGATCATTGTCAAGGAGAAGCTCTTTGCATGGGATGATCTGTACTTGTTCAAGTACTGTCTTGATTAGGTCATAGGAGTGCATACCAGATAATGAACATCATAAATTATTTCCTTTTGTCATGAGCATGCATGCAGGGGCCATTTTAGTTCCTAAAAGACAGCCATAAATATTTTGCAGTGTGGTTTTTATTGGCCCACCATTTTTAAGATGCCTCTGAACCCCATTCTTATCATTAAGCCTTTTGATATTTGGGTCATTGATTTTATGAGACCTTTCCCTAACTATTTTAGTTATTTGTACATCCTTGTGGGAGTGGACTATGTGTCCAAATGGGTAGAAACCATATCATGTAAGACCAATGACCAAAAGGTGATGGTCAAGCTTTTAAAGGAAAATATAGTCACACACTTTAGTACCCCAAGGGCCATAATTAGTGATGATGATAAATTTTTTTTACAATAAAGTGTTTGAGAACTTAGTGGAAAGATATGATCTTACCTATAGGATTGCTACCCCTTATCATCCTCAAACTAGTGGTCTGAAGCTGAGTGAGGGGTCGAGGCAAATAAGAAGGAATGGGGATTATTCGCTATGCCAATTGCCAGTGGGGTTTTCTCTTTTAAAAGGAACCTTCAAAGGTGTGACATGTAAATATGTTAAATGGGGAGATAAAGTGAATCTTAGAAAAGATAGTCAGTCCAAATAAGAAAGATTGGTCATTGAGACTTAATGACACTTTATGGGCCTATCATACTGTATAAAGGAGCCCTATAGGCATATCACCCTATTGCTTAGTCTATAGAAAGGTTTGCCACCTACCTGTAGAACTAGAGCATAAAGCATAGTGCGCCATTAAAAAGATCAATCTTAATTTAGATAGTGCTAAAACCCACAAAAAACTCCAACTTAATGGGTTGGAACTAAGGAAAATGCATATGTCTACCAAGATATACAAAGATCGTATGAAAAGCTATCATGATGAACATATTTTTCCAAAATCCTTCACCCTAGGACAAAAGGTCCTTTTGTATTGTATAATCTACATTGCATTTATTTCCTAAAAAACTTTATTCTCAATGGTTTGGACCCAACACAGTATATACTATTTACCCTCATAGGGCCGTTGATATAGAAAAAGGACACAGAGATTTCTAAAGTCAATGCGCAAAGGTTGAAACTCTATTTATAGTTGGTAAATCCTGAAGTAGAAGAAATCTTGTTAGAAGAACCAATCTACTAGAACCCACCTTAGCATGTCACATGACTCTTGCAGTAATCATAAGATATGCATTCATCATTGCATTTTATCACATCATTGTATAAGTGGCTGAAGATGTTAAACTTAGCACTTATTGGGAGGCAACAAAGGAAGTTTTTTTAAAGAGTCTCATTGTTTTGCATTAGCCATTCATCACTTTTTTGACCAAAATAAAAAAGATCTTTTGAGTTTTTGAGGTCAAGGTTCCTTTTTTGTGATGAGAATTGGATTTTTTGAAGCTTAGTATTTCTCCTACTTTACCTTCTTAATAGAAATGCATATGGTTAATTTTGCATTATGTTCATATCTTAAAGTGTTTTACAAAGTTAAAATCTCAGAACATATATACACACATTTCATAGTCAAGACTAATAGATGGTTATGACTTGAAGTTGAGGAAAATCAGTTGAGACCTATATACCCAAGCGAATATTAGAGAATATCATCTTTATGAGGGTAATATATAATTCCCTATTTTCCCTAGCCATCATCAATTTTGAAAGATATTAATATCTTTGTTTTTGTCATTGGACAATAATAAAAAAGGAGTATTAACTTTCTTTCTTGAATATTTATTAAATTTGATAGTTTTTAAGAAACCTAGGAGATGATATAGGCATCCTTGTTTCAGCCCATAGATATAAAGCTTACCTAGAATATTATACCACTAGCTAGACCCTTTGAGCCTCTTCGTAAGCCCTTTTCTTTTTAAAACCTATCTACTTTAGCCTAGAAACCGAGTAAAAATCCATTACCCATCTTTCAAAAATGCATAGAGATGGTAGAAAAATGGAAAAAGTCTAAGAAGTGAAAAATATTGAAGTGTTAACAAATAGAAAATTCCTTGCCTTCAAAGAAATACAAAAAAAAAGAGTAAAAAGGAAGTATTGAAATAAGAAAAGAAAATGTTGAGAGAAAGGAAAAAATATAAAAGATATTCACTTCAATGCATCAAAAGTAAAGTTGTTCAAAAACAATTAAAGACATCTACTTAGATGTAATGCCCCTAGCAATTTATGCTATTTAACAAAAATGAATTGGACATTCTATAGGAAATGAAAAGTTCCCTTTTTGGAGATAAGGGTATTTTGATCATTTCACCATTCACCCTAACTAGACCTAGAAATTTGGTCCTGAGAATAGTACCCTTAGGTGTGTCTCAGAAAAAGGAATCCAATAAGACCAAAATCACCCAAAATGAAGTTAAAATGAGCAAGATATGGCCATTTGAAGTTCAAGGGCAAAAGTGTAAATTGATTCAAAAACGGATTTGGCCTGAGAAAACAGGGACCTGTTTTGATACGGGCACCCCTCTTCTTCCCAAACCTCCTGGAGGGTTCTAGAACAACGGTGTGCAGGGGAGAAACCATCGCCATTCTGGAGGTTTCTCCACCGCCATTCCATGGCGGTAAGAACCCCCTCGAGAACCCTCTTCAAGCTCTATAAATAGAGCTCTTGGGTGCCTCCAATGGCAGCCCAAAAGCTTGGGAAAAACCCATCGTGGAGAAGCAAACAAGAGGAGAAAATGTGGAAAAAACCCAACCACGAACTAGGTATGCCCAAAACCCCTCCAAACCCATCTCCCCCTTAGTCTTAGGATGAGTTCCCCCAAGTTTCTGCATGAAAAACCATGCAAAACGGGGCTCTAGCGAGCCACAAAGGACCCATGGAGGATGCTTAGGCGTACTAGTTCGATAAGATTGAACCAGGCATGTCCGTGGACGTGCCTGCAAACAAGAAAACGGGCAGAAGGCCCGGTGCATCTGTGGACGCGCCCCGTGGGCCTTCCATGAATTTTGAATACTAAAACGCCCATAACTTAAGTTCTAGGACTCTGATTGAGGCGCCGTGAAAGGCGTTGTGTCCATATCGACGACACGGACACATCCAAATCATAAAATACATGATCAAAGCCCTATCTAAGGTGGGAATGACCCTTAAACTATGATAGTGGCACGGGGCCACTAAACCTTTGTAAACCTGATGATACCAAGGCCCAGTTAGGACCTTAGGAGACCCATCGGCATGGGAATGAACCCCTAATGCCTAAGTAGTGAGGAAAAATAGGCCAAGCGAACCTTTTTCCCTAAACCATGTTCAGGAGTGTATGAGGACAAGGGGACTAACGTGATCAAACTAGGTAGGTGCTCTATCGTTACTAGACTTTTAAAAAGAGACATGATTGTTTTGAGAATGCATGTTTAAAGTATAACTTATATGACTTGTTTAGCATGACTTAATGAATTCAGCATGGATATGATAAATACATTATGCATAGACATGTTTTGCAAACGATTCCATAAATTGCATGATTTGTGGTTATTGAGTTTTGAAAAATTGCATGTCCTTGAGGGTTATCAAAAGACGCTGGAGTGCCCAAAAGACACTGGGTAGGAAGTTGTGAGGGTTAGGCAGTTGTGAGGGACCCAAAGAGGACATGTTTTGAAAAAGAGGTTTTTGCTTGATTGATTGCATATGATTTGGTCTAGTAAGCTTGTGGGCGCTATGCCGAGAGGTCTGGGGTGGCCTCCGAGCCTCTACCACTATTAGGTGGAAAGGGTACCATGCCAAAAAAGGCATGTCCCTACGTCGACTACATGTGGTACAGGGGGCTACCACTGGTGTCACGGCACTGGGTCGAGGTACCATATGCCCCGTGGAGCCTGTGACCGAGTGTCCCCAGGTACCCGGGGACCACACGGTGAGGAGGTCATGGGCATAGTGGGCCCTATGTTTTGAGGATATACTTGCATTGCATATGGTGTGACATGAGGTTGGTCGACCATACCATATATCCATGAGTTGGATTCAGTTGAGCATCTTATGCATGTTATTATGTTTATGATATATATGATACTTTCGACTTGGATTGTGCGATTCTTTAAGTTGTCAATATTCCAATTCGATAATGGTTTTTAATATTGATATTGAACATGAGTGTTCAAACGTGCACATGTTTTAAAGAGCATTTGATTTTAAACATAGCATGCATTGTAAAACTAGTAGTGATAGACTCCTATTGAGCATAGCGTATACACACCCAATCCTTAACATTTTTCAGACACAAGTAAGCACTTAAGGACAGGATACGCGTGTGACAGAAGACGCCTCAGGAAATGTTAGTGTTATGAGCAAGTAAATCAAAAGGAGACAATTATACACGTAAGTAAACGCTCTACCCTTTGGACATGTATTTGTTTATAGTTGGGCTATGAGCTGTGACTGGATAGACTTGGGAAAAACATTTATGATTTTTGATGCTTTTCAAAAACTACTTTGGTTGTTGTGAAAACAAATGCCACTCGGGGTTTTCAAAAATGAGTTTAAAACTAAAGATTTTCTGCTGCATTGCATGGTTTTTATAAAATGTTTTTTTCAAATAAGGATGCATCCCGCCTTAGGAATTAGATATTGCATTTAAAAATGCATGGGAAAACCCGGGTCGTCACAGTTGGTATCAGAGCCCAGGTTTTATCCTTTCACAGCTAGTCCAGCATGTCCAAGGGTCATAGACAATCGAGAAAATTAAGAAGAAGTAGTAGAAATGACTAGCATATTAATGCTCAAGGCATTTCACCATAAACAAATAGGTGAAAAAGGAGATGGGTCTAGCAAATACTTAGATATTGGATGGCTTAAATCTTATTGTTGTGCAGTGGTGCAAACAGGAAAACTCATATATGGATCAGATTATGATGAGAATGATGAATGAAGATGTTAGTGAACTTGTTAGTAGATAGTTCTGACCTGTAATAGATTAATCTCACCAAAGGTGAGAAAATCGAAGAACCTAGATGGCTATCTTACCCTTCTAAAGAATATCAGAATATGAATATGATAGGGGATGTAAAAGATGGACTTTGAGAAGATTTTGATGATAATCTAATAAGGATGAGCATACAAGATGATTCTAGGGGATAACTGTGACTCGTACTAGATCACAAAGGTATGGATCCTAAAGGACTTAGCTCAATTTTTGATAACTTCATAGGAGTCTTATGAAGAGTGAAGTGCTATCTAATAATGACAACCTGAGTATAATGGAGGAGATCAGGAGATGTGTACAAGTGACATATTGTGTGATTAAGAGGAATATAACACGAATATGATAAGGAACTGTATTCGACAAAGTTACCAAAAGATTTTGATGATAATATTACGGATGATAGATCCGTGATAATCGATTGATCTTAACATGAACTTGTAAGAGAAGTATAGCATGACCAAAAGAGCAATGACATTATTAAGACATTGTATGAATTTTATTGAGGCTATAGGCAATTAAGGATTTCAATGATATTAGTACAGTTTAGCATTTCTTAGAAGCATTTAGTTTATCATATCTGTTAAGTAAAAGAGTGGATGTAGTATCGATTATATACAACAAAGTATTGATCTATGTAGACAAAAATGAGGATTTTGAAGAAAAGAGAGAAAGAGATACAGATGTAACTATAAGTATTTGATGAATATTGAATAGTCAAAAGAAGAAGATCATGACTTTATGGAGATACATACAAATCTTTCATCTTGAATCCTATAGGAAGGTAAACCAAACAAATGCGAAGGAATAATACTAGTTGAGTTGGTGATAAAAGAAAGAAAGCATATGGGGTTTAAGACTTTGAGTAGAGTATCGAAGTTAAGGACATTATGCTATCGGAAATTTTCAAAGAAGAATGATGATCCACTAGAAATGAAATTCTACAAGTGGTTTGATGTCTATATCAATTATTGCAATTAGAATCTTATCTAATCCATTAGCTTATGGGGAACACCAATGGATATAGTCCATAAAAAGGAAAATTTGGTAATATCCTACCTTGCCAATAAAGTATATTGAAAAAGGAATTAAGCCGGGACAATAACTTGTCCATTTGTCTTTCTTTAGCAAGTAGGGTACCATCAAGGATCAAATTGAGGTATTGGAAGAGAAAATATCTTAAGACCATTATTTAGTCATTACCTTTAGAGTTCTGTTGACTAAATAAAGGTATCCCACCATATTTAATCAAATATGTTAGTATCTATTAGACAGTAGTCAAAGTTATAAACTCGGAGGAATATTCTGTGTTCTCCCTGAAAGAAGTACTTGTTAGACTAAGTCATTTGAGGGTATGAGGTTAGTTGAATTAGGCCACATCATGGAGGAGCTCCAAGTACAATGAATACAGTAACAACTGAGACAGAAGCAAAAATAAGGAGCGATCTCCACCAATGAGATAGATTTTTCCAAACCTGAATAGATACCATGACAAACCATAGAAATCACTGTGGGTATGAAAGATGCTGCTGACTTAGATAAGCACTGATCGCTTTAGAGAGACCGTTGAGCTCATAACCTATACATCTGGACAGAGATCAATAGGTAATCTAATAAATTCTCTTTCTATATGTCTATGAAAATGTTCCATGCTTACCTGAGTGTTTCTTAGATTTGATGATTTAACAGCTTCAGCATAACTTGATGTAATAGCTATCGAACGAGAACTGCTATTACAAGCTAAGTATGAGGAGGCACTTGAAAAATAAAATTTGAGGAATTGAGAAAACCACTACTTATGATGATGATACCTCCTGACAATTAAGATAGAATGGTTGACGATAAAGCATTAATAAAAGATTGAACAACATATTGATATAGGGAATGGAAGGAGAAAATTTGAGGTGGCCAGCACATTATAAGGTGAGATTCGATGTTACGTTGCCTTTAGACAAAAAAGTTAGTTGTTATGTATACCAAGTATGAAAAATCAATTGAAGGAATTTCCTAAGGACTAACCCTACTGGATTGAGTATAGAACTTTTGGACTGAAATGTTACGAAGGAAACCATCAAGCAAAGAAAGGATAAAGAAGATAATGACAAAGGATTCAACCAAGACCTAGTAAGGGTACTCGGTTATAAATAAGAGACTTAATTAATGTGCATAGTGAGATAGGCCTTTAGACGAGAACATTTGACCATGATGATGAATTAACCATAAAACATTTGACATGAGTTTGCATAAACTCTTTAGGGAGAAAAGCATTTGATGGCTTCAACATCTATGAAACTTGATGTACAGTTTGGATACCCTAATCGTAATATGAGATAGTGTTAGTGATGAAGGGTGCTATTTGAATTATTTTGCGACTAGACAGTTGAAATTTGAAGATAATCGAGGGTTTGGCTGTAGGGCACATGATACCATATTAGCTATTGAAGTATCTTGGGGACAAATATAAAAGATAAGAAGCAAAGTTAGACACAATAGAAAGAATATAACCTTTTTTGGACACTTACGAATGACATACAACCAACCATTAAAAGGAGATGTGGATGATGAAGAGATCATTAGATGGAAGACAAGAGGAAAAAGGGATTATTGTGACGACCCGGGTTTTTATATGATGCAATTTTGATAAAAAGGCGAGATCTCTTGTTTTATAAGTATGAAATGCATGAAAATCTTTTTGGTTTGGAAAACAATCTTTCATAAAATCCTCGAGTGTCAAACACACATTCTCAAATTATTTAGCCATGGCAAAGTTTAAATCAATATTATTCCCAAGAAAGTGTTAGTCACAGCCCCAGCTATTAGAGAGTAACTACAATCAAGTAACATTGAAAGATAAGGTAGGGGTTTTAATTACTTGTACTTAGTCTGGGGGTTCCTAGCACAAGCGTTCCTTGCCCTTAAGTATTTACTTGGTGTCTGAAAAATGTTGAGGATTGGGTGAGTATATACTATACTCAGTAGGAGCCTATCACTACTAGTTTTATAATGCATGAGATGTTTTAAAATCATATGCTTTTTCAAAATATGTGCATGTCTGAATACCAAATTTTTGGGTTTAGTCCAGGTGAATAGTAAAATGACTAAAATGCCCTTATCTTTAAAAACTGAACTTTTCATTGCTAACTTGGGATTTTAATATTACAAAATTGGATTTATTACATTCTTACCCCCTTATGGGAATTTCGTCCCTGAAATTCTTCAATATATACAGTCAAAAGATCTCGGGGTACTTTTCTTGCATTTCTGACTCCAATTCCCAAGTCTCTTCTTTCATGTGCACATTTCTTTACAAAACTTTGACTAAGTGTATGTCCTTGTTCCACAGCTTCTTACTCTTACGATTCCGGATCTCAACTGGTCTCATCTCTAGCTTGAGATCCTCCGTCAACTCTATGGGTACCTTCAACTACAGCATTTGAAGCCTAGGCTTGACTGGAAGTGAGGGCAAAGACACGTCCTTGGCTTTTTGGAACTTGATCTCCTTTATGCTCTTCAACTTCCTTTTCAGAACAATCCCTAGCAAAATGTCCTGGTTCTCAACAAAGATAGCAAGTGATGTCGAAATGGGACATGGTTTGCTTGAATGATACCTGTTACACTTAGGGCATGTCTTCCAGTCTGGTCTACTTTCTTTGTTTTCAAACGGCTTCTTGAAAGGTGGCCTGGGTTCAAAGGACTGAAATGGTCTCTTTCCTTTGTTTCCCATAGTGTTGATGTTCTTAGTTTCCTTTATTGCCTGGTTTCGTTGATAATCTTTTTCATATAGGGAGGCCACCTCTACGGCTTTGGCTACTGTGGAAGGTTGGAAACCTAGAACTCTGTTCCTAAGTCCTGGTTTAAGCCCATCTACAAATCGTTCTGCCGCATCTTCCTCATCAGCACAAGCATGTGGTGCAAATCTTCGGAGGCTAATGCATCTATTTTCATACTATTGGACAGTCATATTTCCTTGTTCTAAGTCCATAAATTCTTTTTCCTTCTGTTTCCTTACATGTTTAGGATAATATTTGTCGTTAAAGACCTTTTTAAATTCTTCCCATCCTATTGTTTCTTGCTGATCAAAATAAGTTCTTTCTGCTATTTCCCACCAAAAGGTAGCCTCTCCCCTAAACACAAACGTGGCCATGGGTACTTTTCTTTCTTCAGCTATGTTCATGGCTTTAAATATCTTTTCAATGTCAATTAACCATTTTTCAGCTATAGATGCTTCATCTTCTCCTGTGAATGAGGGAGCTAGTTTCTGAAATCTTTCTAACTGGACCTTAGTCCTATCTATTGCTTTATCAAGGGAAGGATCTCGGGTGGTAGGAGTTTGGGTTTGACTATTCATGTATTGTCCCATATTTTGTAGGAATTGTTGGAATAACTCAGCCATCCCATTGCCCGACCCAGTGGAGTCAACTGGTGGGGCTTCAGGTCTTGGAGCATTGCTTCCTTTCTTCCTAGGCATCTGACATCACAAGGCAATTCACCAAATCTTAGTTTGTGTTATCCTATTACCCCTTACTCTTTCATGGTTGAAACTT
The DNA here is from genome assembly GCA_035236585.1 of Warburgia ugandensis. NCBI lineage: Eukaryota > Viridiplantae > Streptophyta > Magnoliopsida > Canellales > Canellaceae > Warburgia > Warburgia ugandensis. Next base: position 4,561,972 of record CP141129.1, on the reverse strand, counting down.
GATTATAAGTTATTCTCCTCATAACTGGGCTGTGAGTAACGTTAAACTGTGCTCTGATACCAACTGTGACGACCCGGGTTTTTATATGATGCAATTTTGATAAATAGGCGAGATCTCTTATTTTATAAGTATGAAATGCATGAAAATATTTTTGTTTTGGAAAACAATCTTTCATAAAACCCCAAGTGTCAAAACACATTCTCAAATTATCTAGCCATGGCAAAGTTTAAAATCAACATTATTCCCAAGAAAGTGTTAGTCACAGCCCCAGCTATTAGAGAGTAACTACAATCAAGTAACATTGAAAGATAAGGTAGGGGTTTTACTTACTTGTACTTAGTCTGGGTGTTTCCTAGCACAAGCGTTCCTTGCCCTTAAGTATTTACTTAGTGTCTGAAAAATGTTGAGGATTGGGTGAGTATATACTATACTCAGTAGGAGCCTATCACTACTAGTTTTATAATGCATGAGATGTTTTAAAATCATATGCTTTTTCAAAATATGTGCATGTCTGAATACTCAAGTTTAATATTGATATAAGAATCCATTATCAAACTGAAATACTAACGACTTAAAGGATCACATAATCCAAAAATCGAAAGTATCATATACATATATATCATAACATTATGATATGCATCAGATGCTTCATGGAATCCAACTCATGGATCTCTAGTATGGTAAGGTCAACCTACCTCATATCATGCCATATGCAATGCACATAAATCCAGGAAACCATAGGGTCCCACTATGCCCACGACCTCACTGCTGTGTGGTCCCCGGGTACCTAGGGACACAGGATCATATACCTCCACAGGGCATATGACACTTCGACCCAGTGCCGTGACACCAGTGGTAGCCCCCTGTACCACATGCAGTCGAAGCAGGGACATGCCCTTTTTGGGCGTGGTACCCATCCACCTAATAGTGGTAGAGGTTGGTTGGCCAACCCACACCCCTCGGCATAGCACTCACGAGCTTACTAGCCCAAATCATGTATGATCAAATAAGCCAAAAACCTCTTTTCAAAACCTGTCCTCTTTGGGTCTCTCACAACTGCCTGGCCCTCGCACTCCAGCATCTTTTGGCAACCCTCAAGGACATGCAATCTTTGCAAGAACTTAATGCTCATAGATCATGCAATGTATGCAATAGTTTGCAAAACATATCTATGCATAATGTATATACAAAACATGTCTATGCATAAAGCATTTGTCACATGCATGCTAAACAAGTCATATACTTAAATTATGTATTTGCAAAACAATCATTGTTCTTTTAAAAGAATCTAGTAGCGATAGAGCACCTACCTGGCTAGGTCGCATTAACCCTTTTGTCCTCGGACGCTCCTGAACATGGTTTGGGGAATCAAGGTTAGTTTGGCTTATCTTTTATGAATTTTAGAGTAATTGGTCTTATTACTTAGGCATTAGGGGTCCATCCTTATGCCTATGGGTGTCCTAAGGTCCTAATTGGGCCTTGGTATCCTTAGTTTTCCAAAGGTCTAGTGGCCACGTGCCACCATCCTATTCTAAGGGTCATGCCCACCTTTGATTGGGCCTTGATCATAGATTTTATAGTTTGGATATGTCTGCGTTGTCGACACGGACACAATGCCTTTTGCGGCACCTCAATCGGAGCTATAGATCTCAAGTTATAAGCATTTTAGTGTCGCACATACATAAGGGTTTCAAGAATGAAAAGACGGAATGCTAGGGCACTGCACGTCTGCGTCGTGTGCCCCAGCTTCCTTAAGGAACGAAGAAATCCCGTAGCGCTAGCGTGCTGCATGTTTGCAGCGTGCGCCTCATCGGGCATGTCTGCAGATGACTTGGGTTTTCCGCCCAACTGTCTCTTTTGCGGGCGCGTGGTTTTTCAAACTCAGTCGACATGTGATGTTCTGATTGGAACGTTCTGTCGTCTGGGGGACCAGGGCATCCTCAGGACACCCTGGTTTGACCCTGTAGAACTAGTGCGGCCCAGGGGACGTCCTTAGGTCCTTGGTGAGTCTCCAGGGCTCCATTTTGCATGGTTTTTCATGCAAAAACCTAGGGAAATTGACCTTAGAACTACAGTGGAGATGGGTTTTGAGGGATCTTGGGCATACCTGGCTCATTGCTGGGTTTTTCTCCTTGTTTCCCCTCTAGGTGACTACTCCTCAACGGGTTTTCTTCAACATTTTGGGCTGCCATTAGAGGCGCCCAAGAGCTCTATTTATAGAGCTATGAGAGGGTTCTAGAGGGGGCTCTCACCGCCTTTGAATGGCGGTGGAGAAACCTCCAAAATGGAGGTGATTTCTCCTCCAATCATCGCCGTTCTAGAACCCTCTAGAGGTTGAAGATGAAGGGTGCCCGTATCAAAACGGGCCCCTGTGTTTTTGCAGGGTAAATTCGTTTTTTAATCAAAATTATATTTTTGCCCCTGAACTTCAAAGGGCCATAACTTGCTCATTTTAACTCTGTTTTGGGTGATTTTGGTCTTGTTGGATTCCTTTTTTCGAGACACACCCAATGGTACCATTTTTTGGTACTAATTTTATGGTTTTAGTCCAGTGAATAGTGAAATTACTAAAATGACCTTATCTTCAAAAACTGAACTTTTCATTGCTAACTTGGGATTTTAATATTACAAAATTGGAGTCATTGCAATTATCCTATGCTATTGAAAATGAAATAGGAGGAATAAGATCATATGATCTCAAAGAAGTATGAAGTAATTATATACGAGTAGGAGAGTATGGTCATCTAAGGAGACTATCCTACACATGATCAGAGGAATATGAGCATCTAAGGATGGGTAGCTATACGAAATACAGATAGAATCAGTAATGATAAATTGGCACGCATGGGACTATGTATTAGAGTACGCAATGAAAGTGGCCCATATATACTTAAAGAAAACGGATAAGATATATTGACGATATATATATGCGTAAGGCCTTGTGGAAGGAATTATAATGAGGATAAATTGAGAACGTGCCTAGGATTGGTTACAAGATAGTATGATTAGCATTTTAAGGACAACATTACTCCAAGTATTAACCCAATTAGAGTATTGGATAACAGAATAATGAATTCATCGACAATGGAAGTATGGGAATGAAGCAAAGGAATTTTCTTAGTTCAAGGGAGTCCTCAGGAAGAATATATCTTATCAAGAAGACAGCTGACTTGAAGGTAAGGATTTGTGGAATTTCGAGGACGAAATTCTTTTAAGGAGGTAATAATGTAATTGCCCAAGCAATTTATGCTATTTAACAAAAATGAATTGGACATTCTATAGGAAATGAAAAGTTCCCTTTTTGGAGACAAGGGTATTTTGGTCATTTCACCGTTCACCCTGATTGGACCCAGAAATTTGGTCCTGAGAATAGTACCCTTAGATGCGTCTTGGAAAAAGGAATCCAACAAGATCAAAATCACCCAAAACGGAGTTAAAATGAGCAAGGTATGGCCATTTGAAGTTCAAGGGCAAAAGTGTAAATTAATTCAAAAACAGATTTGGCCTGAGAAAACGGGGACCCGTTTTGATTCGGGCATCCCTCTTCTTCCCAAACCTCCTGGAGGGTTCTAGAACGGTGGTGTGCAGGGGAGAAACCACCGCCATTCTGGAGGTTTCTCCACCGCCATTCCATGGCGGTAAGAACCCCCTCGAGAACCCTCTTCAAGCTCTATAAATAGAGCTCTTGGGCGCCTCCAATGGCGGCCCAAAAGCTTGGGAAAAAACCATCGTGGAGAAGAAAACAAGAGGAGAAAATGTGGAAAAAATCCAGCCACGAACTAGGTATGCCCAAAACCCCTCCAAACCCATCTCCCATTTAGTCTTAGGATGAGTTCCCCCAAGTTTTTGCATGAAAAACCATGCAAAATGGGGCTCTAGGGAGCCACAAAGGACCCAGGGACGGTGCCTGGGTGTACTGGTTTGACAGGGTTGACCCAGGCGCGTTCGTGGACATGCCCGCAAACGAGAAAATGGGCAGAAGGCCCGGTGCTTCTGTGGACGCGCCCTATGGGCCTTCCATGTATTCTGAATACTAAAACGCCCATAACTTGAGTTTTAGGACTCCGATTGAGGCGCCATGAAAGGTGTTGTGTCCGTATCGACGATGCAAACACATCCAAACAATAAAATACCTAATCAAGGCCCTATCTAAGGTGAGAATGACTCTTAAACTATGATAGTGGTGCGGGGCCACTAAACCTTTGTAAACCTAATGATATCAAGGCCCAGTTAGGACCTTAGGAGACCCATAGGCATGGGAATGAACCCCTAATGCCTAAGTAGTGAGGAAAAATAGGCCAAACTAACATTTTCCACTAAACCATGTTCAGGAGCGTACGAGGACAAGGGGACTAACGTGATCAAACTAGGTAGGTGCTCTATCGCTACTAGACTTTTAAAAAGAGCCATGATTGTTTTGAGAATGCATGTTTTAAGTATAAGTTATATGACTTGTTTAGCATATAAATGAATTCAGCATGCATATGATAAATACACTATGCACAGACATGTTTTGCAAATGATTGCATAAATTGCATGATTTGTGGTTATTGAGTTTTAAAAAATTGCATGTCCTTGAGGGTTACCAAAAGACGGTGGAGTGCCCAAACGACACTAGGTAGGCAGTTGTGAGGGCCAGGCAGTTGTGAGGGACCCAAAGAGGACAGGTTTTGAAAAAGACGTTTTTGCTTGATTGATTGTATATGATTTGGGCTCGTAAGCTCATGGGCACTATGCTGAGAGGTCTAGGGTGGATTCTGAGCCTCTACCACTATTAGGTGGAAAGGGTACCACCCCAAAAAAGGCATGTCCCTACGTCGACTGCATGTGGTACAGGGGGCTACAACTGGTGTCACAGCATTGGGTCGAGGTGTCATGTGCCCCGTGGAGGCTGTGACCGAGTGCCCCCAGGTATCCGGGGACCACACGACGAGGAGGTCGTGGGCATAGTGGGCCCTATGTTTTGAGGATTTACTTGCATTGCATATGGCGTGACATGAGGTTGGTTGACCATACCATATATCCATGAGTTGGATTCAGTTGAGCATCTTATGCATGTTATTATGTTTATGATATATATGATACTTTCGACTTGGATTATGCGATTCTTTAAGTCGTCAGTATTCCAATTCGACAATGGTTTTTAATATCGATATTGAACATGAGTGTTCAAACATGCACATGTTTTAAAGAGGATATGATTTTAAACATAGCATGCATTGTAAAACTAGTAGTGATAGACTCCTATTGAGCATAGTGTATACTCACCCAATCCTTAACATTTTTCAGACACAAGTAAGCACTTAAGGACAGGATACGCGTGTGACAGAAGACGCCTTAGGAAATGTTAGTGTTATGAGCAAGTAAATCAAAAGGAGACAATTATACATGTAAGTAAATGCTCTACCCTTTGGACATGTATTTGTTTACAGTTGGGCTGTGAGTCAGATTTGGATAGACCTGGGAAAAACATTTATGATTTCTGAAGTTTTTCAAAAACTACTTTGGTTGTTGTGAACACAAATGACACTCGGGGTTTTCAAAAATGAGTTTAAAACTAAAGATTTTCTGCTGTATTGCATGGTTTTTATAAAATGGTTTTTCAAATAGGAATTAGATATTGGATTTAAAATTGCATGGGAAAACCCGGGTCATCACATTAGGTTTGAAACTTTGAATCTCTTTACCCTTTCTTTCAAAACTTTCATTTCATCCTATCCAAAGACCTGTTGATCTTAAGGTGGAATATAGCCTTAAAGGGGATATAAATATGAAGGAATTAAGGTGACTACCCTTATTGGTCTTGATAATGAAATCCATTCTTAAGGACTTCATGTCTTTGTCTCATTTGTGCTCATAAGATTATGTAAACCATCAGATTGTTGGATTTGATGACATAGTGAGAGAATTTTGTTTGACACTTTTTCTCTGATATCTTTATTTATAAGTGTATACTAGTGATAATTTGTGGTCAAGAAATTATTCCAATAGAGTATAAGCATTTCTGTTTAGAATTCCAAACTTATGTAGCCTGTACACACACTGCACTCTAAGATATCACTGTCATGAAATGGCTTTAGTATGTGGGTAAATTGTAGAAATTTGTATTCATCTTTATTAAATTGTTAAAATTGGTAGAGTACTAATGGAAAAGAATTCTCTAAGATAAATTAAGGAACTTACACTCATTGAATTTTGTAAGTATATTCACTACAAATCCTCACGAGGCCTAACTCATCCACTATGGGTAACTTAGGGGTTTAAGAACTTGTTGCATATACTAAATGATATCATGAGTATTTATGAAAAATGCAACAATTTTGCTTTCATGATTTTTCACATGTTTTGTTTAGGACTAGCAAAATGCTAGTTGAGGGGTGTTGAGATGACAATCCAATGGCCAAGATTGATCAAGATGAGAAGTGAGGATCAAGATCAAAAGAGAGAGACATCACTTGAAATTCATCATTTCAAAGATTGATCAACATTTAAGATCATCCTAGGTTAAGCACAAAATCAATAGGAAGAATCCATGTAAGCCTTGAAGCCCCTCAAGCCATCAAAGTCAATCATGAAGGCATCTTAGCCATTCCACATGGAGTCACACAATTAGATGAAGAATTCAAGCAATTGTCCATTCTAAAAATGTGATTTTTCAAGGGATAATTAGAAGGATTTGATGGAGATTATCCTATGGTAAGATATACATGAATGGCAGACCAATGGGAGAAGAGCCCTTGAATTCTATTTTTCTTTTTCTTCCTTTCTTTATTTTCTCTCTATCAGCCCATCTTTCCTTATTTTTCCCCCTCTCTTTCCTCCCTCTTTCCTCTCTCTTTCTACCCATCCACATGATATATCTCTCAAGGAGGGGAGTTCCACACATTTCTCCTTGAAAAGTGATGCCTTCCCTTTAGATGTTACACCTTCTAATTCCCTCTCTTTCTAACTTGCCACCTCATCTCCTTTCCACTTTCCACTTTCCACTCACCTTCCTAGTTTCCCACTTTTCTAACACCTTCCTAAAGTCCTACTTTTGTTTCCCTTATTAAGTTACCTATCCTATCTTATCTCTCTCCGAAATCTTATCTCTCTTTCCTATTTTTTTAAGGATAGAATTCTAAAAAATCTTACCCTTTTAGAAAAGATGAAACATCATATAAGAAGAGGAGGTCCTCCACATTTTTTTCCATAAGGAGTTCCATGCTACCTCCCTTGGCTAGTCCTCCACACATCATCCATAGCCTCCCTCTTCCAAAGGCACCATGCCATGCTCCTTGGATGCCATCCTTTGTGTTCCACGCAACATTAAAGTACTTCTTTCTCTTTAGTTTCTAAGCTTCTTTTCTAGGTTAGTTTCATTAGTTCTTTCCTTGCTTTCATTGCTGTGTTTATTACTCTCCTTTCATGCACATGGTTCCATATTAGTTTTCATTTGAGATTTGTGTCTAACTATCTTAGTTTTCTTGCCTAGTTCTTCTAGATTCAATGCCTCTTCTCGTTTTAGTGACAGCCTAGAGAAAAGTAGCCTTGAATCTCTCTTACTTCCCCTTTTGTTAAGATACATCCTAGTTCTTTTGTTAAGATCATTCCCATCATTCTTGCACTTTTTCGCTTGATTTTTTCCCTTTAGGTTCACATGCATGGATCTTGATGAATAGCATTCTTTTTGAAGGTTGAAGATGAGATTAGATGTTTAAATGTTTAAGGTTTATGTGCACCAATTTTGTAATGTTTCTCATTCAAGCAATGAAATTTAATTCCAGCATGTTTTATGCTCACTTTACTTTGGGTATTTCTAATGCTTAAACCATATGATTCTTGAGTTTCATGCTTATTTGTCTTGAACGTGCCTTTGATTGAATCTCGCATTTCAACTTTCAAATAATCATGCACACTTCCCTTGCTTCATGCGCACCATGTTAATTGAGTTTGCATCCTATGTTTTATGGCACCATGTGAGTGACACCTTTAGTTGCACACTTAGTTTAGCTCTTGTTTAGGTTAGTTTAATTGTTCATTGTGAAGTTTAGTTGTAGTTAGTTTAGGTTTAGAAAGTTCCTAGGTTTAGTTTTTAGAAAGTTTTATTCTTAGAAAGTTTTAAATGTAGGAAAGTTTTATTTTTAGAAAGTTTTCATGTTAAAGTTTCCAAGATTAATTCATTCTAGTTTTGCATTAGTTTATTTTATTGAATGCATGTTAATTAGGAAAGTTTCTAATTTTATTTAAGATTTTTACTTTTAAAAAGTTTCTTTAGTTTGTTTTCTAATTTCGTACATGTTTCCTTTTTCATGTTGTTTAAATTCCTAGTTTAATCAATACAATTCTTTAGTTTGTTTTCTAATTTAGTATAGGTTTCCTTTTTTCATGTTGTTTAAATTTCTAGTTTAATCAATACAATCTTTCTTAGGCTAGGATGAATGCTTTAATCAAGATCTAATCAACGTACAGTTTTGTGAGATTCCTCATGGGTCTGATCTCACTCATGTACATCTATCATAATTGATTCATGTGCTTGCAAGTGCTTTTAAAACATGCACTAGTGACTAGTGATAAAGTTAAAAAAACTTAAAAACAATGAATAAACTTCCTTGGAGTATAGAATCAACATACACTGATGACTTGTTGTGCATTAATTATTACCACAAGTGCATGACTATATTGGAGTATAGAATCGACAAATATGGGTTAGTTTGATGAGGACTCTATGATTAATGAGAATTAATTAAAATTAAGTTGCTTTAACCTAGCCAACAAGGAATGAAAGGAAAAAAATTTAAACTAAATAACTAAAGTAAGGAATTAAACTAATTCAAAGCAAGTAAATAAAACAAAATAAGGAAACTATTTAAGGAAATAAAACAAGTAAGCAAGTAAGAAACTAAACTATCTAAGAAAATAAATAACTATTTCATTAATGGAGATTGAATTACAAGTATTGTAGTAAAGAAAGGAAAGGAAAATAACAATGCAAATAAGAAATTGCTTTGAAGTAGTCACTATAAGAGTCCTTCATTCTATCACCCAACAAGGCACATTCCCTTCTTCTTTTGGGCTTGAATTCTCCTTTACAACTTACTTTCTTGTGTCACTCAACTGGTGCCTATACAATTTCTCTTCAATCCAATATACCCTAAGCTATAACCAAACTTTTCTCATCTCCTTAACCCAATATTTCACAACCCAATATAACTTTGAATCATATTTTAGGAATTGGAATTAACTTTGGCTCCATAGAAGGGCATCAGGTGTTCTTCCTTTCCGTATATTCCAAATACCAAAAGTGAGGAAGAAAAGAAGGGGGTGATAGATATGTGTGTGTGTGTGTGTGTGTGTGTGTGTGTGATATCTAAGTAGAAAGGAGGATGGCTAGGGAAAAGTGAGAGGAATGAAGGGTGTGTATGGCTTTGTCATGACCTGGGTTTTTATATGATGCAATTTTAATAAAAAGGCGAGATCTCTGGTTTTATAAGTATGAGATGCATGAAAATCTTTTACTTTTGGAAAACAATCTTTCATAAAAACCCCGAGTGTGAAAACACATTCTCCAATAATTTAGCCATGGCAAAGTTTTAAATCAATATTGTTTCCAAGAAAGTGTTAGTCACAGCCCCAGCTATTAGAGAGTAACTACAATCAAGTAACATTGAAAGATAAGATAGGGGTTTACTTACTTGTACTTAGCCTGTGTCTCCTAGTACAAACGTCCCTTTCCATTAAGTATTTACGTTGTATCTGAAAAATGTTGAGGATTGGGTGAGTATATAATATACTCAGTAGGGCTTATCACTACTAGTTTTATAAATGCATGAGGTGTTTTAAAATCATATGCTCATTCAAAATATGCATATGTTTGAATACTCGAGTTCAATCTCAGTATAAGAATCCATAATCAACTGAAATTCAAAATATGCGTATGTTTGAATACTCGAGTTCAATATCAGTATAAGAATCCATAATCAACTGAAATTCTCATGACTTAAAAGATCACATAATCCAAAATTAAAAGTATCATATATATATATATATATATATGAAGACATCATGATATGCAATAGATGCTTCATGGAGTCCAACTCATGGACCTCTAGTATGGTATGGTCGACCAACCTCATATCATGCCATATGCAATGCACATAAATCCATAAAACCATAGGGTCTCACTATGCCCACGACCTCACTGCCGTGTGGTCCCCGGGTACCTAGGGACACAGGATCATATACCTCCACGGGGCATATGACACTTCGACCCAGTGCCATGACACCAGTGGTAGCCCCTTGTACCACACGCAGTCGAAGCAGGGACATGCCCTTTTTGGGCGTGGTACCCATCCACCTAATAGTGGTAGAGGATGGGTGGCCAACCCATACCCCTCGGCATAGCACCCATGAGCTCACTAGCCCAAATCATGTATTATCAAAAACCTTTGTTCAAAACTAGTCCTCTTTGGGTCCCTCACAACTGCCTGGCCCTCGGCACTCCAGCGTCTTTTGGCCACCCTCAAGGACATGCAATCTTTGCAAGTATTTAAATCATGCAGTGTATGCAATTGTTTGCAAAACATGTATGTGCATAATATATATGCAATCTTTTACGAAACATGTTTATGTACAAAACGTTTATCATATGCATGTTGAATCTAGTCATGCTAAACAAGTCATATAATTATAACATATGTTCTCAAAACAATAATAGATCTTTTAAAAGAATCTAATAGTGATAGAGCACCTACCTGACTAGGTCGCGTTAACCCCTTTGTCCTCGTACGCTCCTGAACATGGTTTGGGGACTCAAGGTTAGTTTAACCTATCTTTGATGGGTTTAGAGCAGTTGGGTCTTATTACTTAGGCATTAGGGGTCCATCCCTATGCATATGGGTGTTCTAAGGTCCTAATTGGGCCTTGGTATCCTCAGTTTTCCAAAGTTCTAGTGGCCACGCGCCACCATCCTATTCTAAGGGTCATGCCCTACTTTGATTGGGCCTTGATCATGGATTTTATGGTTTGGATGTGTCCGCGTCGTCGATATGGACACAACGCCTTTTGCGGCGCCTCAATCGGACTCTAGATCTCAAGTTATAAGCGTTTTAGTGTTGTATGTACATAGAGTCTTTAAAGACAAAAAGTCGGAATGCTAGGGCGCTGCGCGTCAGTGTCATGCGCCCTGCTTCCTTAAGTAACAAAAATTCGACGTATGCTAGCGCGCTGCGCGTCTGCGGTGCGCGCTTCAGCAGGCGCGTCTGCAGATGCGCGCGAGTTCTCCGCCGTCTGTCCCTTTAGCGGGCGCGTCCCTGGACGCGCCCGTTTGGTTTTTCAAACGGACGTCGATGCAGGTCGACGTGGGACGTTCCTATTGGATCATCCTGCCCGTTAGAGACCTGGGTTGTCCTCAGGTCACCCTGGTTCGACCCTGTCGAACCAGTGCGGCCCTGGGGACGTCCCAGGGTCCTTGGTGGCTCTTCCAGGCTCCATTTTGCATGGTTTTTCATGCAAAAACTTAGGGGAATTGAGCCTAGGACTATGGGTGAGATGGGTTTGGGGAGTTTTTGAGCATACCTGCTTCGTGGATGGTTTTCTCTCCACGTTTTTCCCTCTTGGTCACTGCTTCGTGATGGGTTTTCTCCAAGGTTTTGGGCTGCCATTAGAGGCACCCAAGAGCTCTATTTATAGAGCTTTTAAAGAGGGTTCTGGAGGGGTTCTAACCGCCTTTGAATGGCGGTGGAGAAACCTCCAGAATGGCGGTGGTTTCTCCTTGAAACACCGCCGTTCCAGAAGCCTCTAGGAGGTTGAAGACAACGAGGTGCCCTTATCAAAACGGGCACTTGTGTTTTTTCAAGTTAAGTCGTTTTGTGAAATTTACAATTTTGCCCCTGAACTTCAAAGGGCCATATCTTGCTCATTTTAACTCCGTTTTGGGTGATTTTGGTCTCGTTGGATTCCTTTTTCTGAGACGCATCTAATGGTACCACTTTTAGGACCAAATTCCTGGGTTTAGTCAAGGTGACTAGTGAAATGACCAAAATGCCCTTATCTTTAAAACTGAACTTTTCATGGGATTTTAATATTACAAAAATTGGGGTCATTACAGGCTTAGATCGCTAGGGGCATTAAATAAAAAGTGAAGGGGAGAATGATGCATTTAATGGATGGAAGGAGGATTAAAGAGACGGGGTATGTGTCTAATGATGAAGATGGGGTAGGAAGTGTGGATTGCAAGGGTGGTTAAAGGCGTGGAATGCAAAGAGGAGGAGCCATGGTGGAGTGAGTGAGATGGAGGTAGGAAGGATGCATGTAATAGAGAGGTAGGAGAAGGAGGGTCTGTAGAGGTCATGAAGGTGAGTGCTTATTCATGTTGCCTAAAGAGTGCAAGGAAGGAAGAATGTGTGCAATGTAGGCATGAGACATGCATTGAAAGTAGAAAAGAAATAAAAGATAATCAAAGAGAAGAGAAGTGGTTGATGGATGAGCCTCTTAACCTAGGTTTGGAAAGTGTGGTTTTCCTCCCTCTATTTCTCCTAGGTTTAGTTTTATGTTCAAGGGAAAAGTGAAAGATAGGCTTTCCTTCTCCTTTGCCTCATATTTATAGAGTTTTAATAGTGGAATCTCTAGGGATGGATTGCTAGGATCTAAGGAAGAAAGATGAAAGAGTGGTTGAGATGATAGAATAAGAAGGGGAGATGGAAGGGGATTGCATGGAATTTAGTGTGGGGAGGTGTATTTGAGCTGAAAATACACTTGGATATGTGAGATGGGATAGGAAAGTGGGGACAAAAAGAGATAATGGTTGGTATATGAAAGAAATTGGCTATCAAGGAAGGAAGAGAGGAATAATAGGAGAAAATCTAGGAGATTTAGTTTGATTTGGAAAGTAGATTATGTAGGAGGCATGGAAACACTTTGAGTGTATGGAATTTCTAAATTTACAAAGAGTTTGGCATGTTCAATGATAATAAGGGGACGTGGGAGAGGGAGAGTGAAAGATCATCTTGCTCTCCCTTGTGAGAAAGAGATAAAAGAGAAATAGATAGGAAGGAGAGAAGAGAGAAATAGGAAGAAGGAAGAAGAGACAGGAGGAAACGCTTAGATATAGAGTTTTTCCTCAGATCAACTGCAAACAGAAGAATTGGACAAAAGGAAATTGCATTTTGAGGCTGGAGATACAACCTAAATCCTTTTCCTTTTTCAAAACAAACAAAAGATTGCAAGATTAATCAATGGTTTTTGTTTGATATGGTATGATTATATGCATGATGTTTTGGAATGTTTTAAATCACATATATGACTATGCACATGTATCATGCTAGAATGGTTTCCATTGAAGTTCTTGTTTTGACTTGTATATGGCACATCTATGTTTATGGTATGTTTCAATTCATTTTGCTATCATAGTTCCTATCTATTGTATGTTATCATGTGGATTGTTTTATATATTTTTTTGAAGCATATATAGAACTATGCACACCCATCATGCTAAAAGGGTTTCTGTCAAAACTTTACACTTAATTGCATGTGATGCATCTATGATCTTAAAGCATGTTTCAATTCCATCTTATGACTATGGAATAGATCTACAATATGGGATTAATAATCTTTCGATAATTTATATGGGTATTTTTCCTTGAAAAGTATAGTTGAAAATGTGTAGTACCTTGAAATTATAAAATTTTGATAAATCTTAATTTGGTCAATTGTTCCCTATGTGTTGTAGTATATGATTAGACCGATGATATGTGATCTATATCTAAAAGAAACATCAAGTAATCCCATGGCAATGATTTTTTAGTCCAAGAGTTTTGATGTATAGATCATCTTCTCTAAAATTATGAGTAGGTGCATAGTGATATAAGTTCATTGATTAGTTGTTTGTTAAAGCTTAATACCCTATTTTAAACAATCTGATATTATAATTCATGAATCATATCTCAGACTTTGTGTTTGTATAAGTGTATGGATGGTTTCCTATGACTTCTTATCTTATAGAAATAAAAAAACAACTATTGGAGACCAACAACGAAGGATGAAAAGTTAATGACTTAGGCTGAAAATCAAAGTTAGACCAATAACTATATGTCAACTGATTGAATTGGTAACACATGTATGATTTGAAATTTTTGAATCATAAGGTGTATAGATCTGATTTAGTTTAAAATATATGATTACGTGCATATATGCCTTATGGAAATTGTTTCAAGTTAAAGACGATTAACTCTCTTAGCTAAATCAAAATTACCCAATGGTTTGAGATATGGAGAAACTCTTTATTTGTAAAATTTTTGAATAAAGAATATGTGAATTGTCTCAAATACAATGGAAAGGAAAAACTTTCATTAAAAAATTGAGTTTCATATATGTATACACTTTATGAAAGAGACACATCACATAATAAGTTGTATTTGAACACCATACATGCCAAATACTACTTAAATATATCATTTTTATGCTAAGCATGTTAAGAATCTGAATATATATAACTTTGGAAGAGGTGCATCACTTGAAAAGTTAAGTTTTGACTCACTTGGACCTAGGCACATGGTATCAAAGGTAGGGAAGTGATATACTTTGATTTGAATAGTACAATCAAATAAAGTATGACTATTAACTTGGAATATATATGAAAAGTTATAATACAACTATACAAGAAATTGGATAGTAAAACATGTCTTATATGGTGAAGTGTTGAGCTTTGTATAACCAGCCATCAAAAGAACCACAACACGTGCATGTGGATGTAGCTACATGAATATATACTATGGGAATGATGATAAAGAAGTAAATGTTTATGTTTTTGAACTTCAAAAGATATGATTCTTGAAAAACATGAAAGATTGGTAGAATGATAAATATCTTGACACGAGTAACTTATATTCGATTAGACTATTTATAACATAAGCCAAAATTGGAACATATGAATAATTGCTGAAAATCATTACTTCATATTTGGCTATTTCGCCCCTATATGATATGGATTTTGTAATGGTATGTGATGAATGCTTTCCATTAAATTGTTATGACTGCCATTCTTTTTATTTTGCCTTTGTGCATTATACTTTAGGTTTTTACTCCCAAATTGAATTGTTGTATGTCCATGTTCAAATGAGTAGTAAATTGAAAGCTATGGAATTTGGTATTTGAAGAGTTTAAATACTTACACATTCTAAAAATTCTCTTTGTTGTTATATATGACCCTAGTTGATATGTGTATGGGGATGAAATATATGCTTATGCATTTTATTCCAAATGAACTAAGAGGTTAAGTATGTATACTTGACTTGTTATATAATTTGTTATAGTCGTTTATTGATCAATGATGTCACATAAATGATCTTTCGTCATGGTGATACTTAAATTCATATAAAGTATGATTGTAATGATTGTAAGTAAGCATCATTCGAAATTAATACTAAAGTACAAAAAGAGTTTTTAAAATTAGACAACTCACTCAATTGGTTTTGAAAAACCTTGAATTTTTGAAAATAAGGTAACTCATTTAGTTGGGTTTTATTTGTCTGATTTTATATGGAATACTCCATTGATTGCTATGCGAGGAAGTCAAGTTAGCCATTGGCTTCTGAAAAGGTACTAAGTCTATGATGGACACATTTTATGAGGGTAATGTCACATGGGAGGACTACTCTTATATAGGATTGATTCACCTGTGTGGTACCCATTGATGAGCATAGTTAAGAACTTGGAGTTTTGTTGTGTGCCTACTTGACCTTTTGTTTGACATGGGCTGACATGTTGGTCATTCTCGGGAATATTGACCTATGCCTTGTGATAGGATATTAATATCACTCAGAATCTAACCATATGATCTGATGATTTTTATTGATTGATGAGTTGATCAATAGTGGATTTGACTTTAATCCTATATGGATGATTGATTTGATATAGACAATTGGTCTAAAAGCTATAATTGAACTATATGAATAGTTTATCTATTAACACTGATAGAAAGATAAATAATTGATATATCTAACTCTAATAGAAATGCTTATGACACATTGATCATTGATAGATATGATTTGAATGGATATATGAATATGATTGATATGCCTGTATTTGATGATATCATGTTTTGATAATTATCATGTATATGAAGTTTCAAACTACACAACATAGATTTCTCTATTTTTTATTAGCTTTGTATTTTTTTACTGAGTATTTCAAATTACTCACCAAACCACCCTACAGGTGATTGTGAAGGAGAATAGTGGAAGTTGACATAGTAGAAGATCATGAGGAATCAAGTAACAAAGTATGAAGACCTTAGATTTGGTTTCTATTACAATAGAATAGTGTCAAAGTTGTAATTACATACTTAAGTTGTAAAAATTTACATACATATGAACTGTTGGATGATGATACTTAGATGGTTTACTTAGATTGATCACTTTATAACTAATGGATACTAAAACAATGACTAATCAAGTTTATTTTATTATATTGTGAATTTAAAAACTTTATTACAAAAAATCTATTTCTAAAACACAAAACCTCACAGATTGCATCAGAGCCCAGGATTAGATTGTTCATAGCTAAACAACTAAGGAATTAGTGTCAAAAGTAGAAAACATCGTTAGGTACATAGAATAACCTAGGTAAAAACTCACTCTAATTTCTAATTGAATTTTGAGATGGCACCAAAGAGATGTAGAACCAGAAACCAATCAACAACTACTGAGGCTCAAGAGAATGTTGGGGTTCAGAGTGATTTAGTTGATGATGTTGTGGGACTACTATTCCAAAGACTTAGGCATCTACTACGTAATTCTAGTCAGTCTAGAGATCACTTTGATGGCAGTGAAGGTGAAAACTCTAGTGGAAGGACTAATTCACTTCTATAGAGATTAAAAAGGATTGCTCCTAAATTTGATGGACAAAAAGGAGCAGAAGTTGTAGAGACATGGCTTATAGACATGGAAAAGACTTTCAAGGCAATGAGTGTTCTTGAAAATAAATAGGTTAATGTTTCCATATTTGTACTGATGGAAGAAGCTTCTATCGAAGGACATCAGTGACAAAAACTTATTTTACTAATGTGGAAACAATTCAATGTATGGATTTCAAGCACACTAAAAAAATTCTCTAAAATTTTAAGATTTGCCCCTAAAGTATGCCCCACTAAGCTTTGTGCAGCACATAAGTTTGTGTGAGGACTAAATTTCAACTTGAAGAGCAAGATTTTCACTGCTCAGCCTACTACTCTGGTGAAGATGGTAGTTCTAGCCTTCTTTCTTGAGAGGGAATTGGAGGATTCATCTAAAGATTGTGATAAGGCTAGTGAATCAAAGTCTAACTAGAAAGGAAAAAAAATTCCAAGATGCAATCAAAATTTTTAGTTGATGTGTTCTAAATAGCATTCACAAGCACATGAATCAAAGTAGTATGCTTTGAATCAAGTGTCATCAATCCTATGAGGAATCTCACATATTTGTATTTGATAAGTGTTCAATTTTGTATAAAAAGTACCCAATTAGTACTCCATGTATTATAAAGTATAGTTTATAAGGTTTTTTTGGAATCTCATAACACATGCATTTCTAACCCAATAATTCAAAAGTTTGACCTTTTGGTAAGTTTAGGAGCTAATCTAGAGTAAGAATGTGAATCATCATAATCTTTTAGGATCTAATTAGGGTTTTTACTCTTTTATAGGAAGTAAGAAGATGATACAGTGACTTATATTAAATTCTCAGAGTTTTTTGGGGTCAAGCTACACGATTACCTCCCTAAGAGTGCAAGGGTGGATCCCCTAAAAGGTTTCACAAAAATATCATGTTCTATTTTGTTGCAGTAGTCCTAAAAATTATCATGAAAGCAAGCCAAGCTTTGAAGCTAATAGACTGAGCCATTCAATCCATGCCACTTAGAGTCACACAATTGGACCATTATTTTAAGCAATTATTTATGATTAAAAATGTAATTTTCAAGGGATAATTAGAAGATTTTGAGCAAGATTTGTAGATGGTAAGAATATCATGCACATGTGGACCATTGAGAGAAGAGTCCTTCACCAATATTCCTCTTTCCCATCTTCCCATCTATCTCCACCAATCATCTTTGAGTTCTATGTCAAGCACAGAAAAGGGAGATGCCTCCTTTCCAAGAAAATGGCATCTTCCACTTTCATAGCTTATTAAGGTTTCATCTCATCACCTCTCATCCTTTAAATTTTCAATCTTCACTCCATGATCTAGCCTTCCATTCCCATCCAATGGTTATTGATGTTCCATCTAAAATCTCCCATGAAACCAATGAATTTCATTTAAGGGGGAGGCACCTCCTAAAAAGGTGGCGCCTCCAACCTACCTTAGTTGGTCACTTTCTAATTTCTAGCTATTCCACCTCACCTCACTTTCTATCTTATCTCTAATCTCCACCTAAATTTCCTACCTAGAAGTCCTAGTTCTAATTCTCTCTTTTCTTCCTAGAATAGGCATCAAATTGGAAACCAAATTCTCTATAAAACCTCATGAGTTCCATGCAATTTTCAAGTAGAGGAGTTTGTTCTAAACTCCTTGAAAGAGGTACATTACATTGGGCATATTTGAAGATTCAGGATTTTTTTGGCTGCATTTCCTTGAATTCTTCAAGTTTTTCCTTTGCTTTTGCACTTCAATTCCAGGTTAGTTTCTTGCTATCATACCTTGCTTCATATTTTGTTTTTTTCCATTGTTTTGTTTCTCTACTTCTATACGCATAGAACTAGCTATTTTTCCTTTGATCCTTGCCTCTATCTATCTAGTTTTTTCTTAGTTAATCTTTCAACATCAAATTTACTTCTTCTCTATTAGTGAAAGCCAACAGAAATAGTAGCTTGAATCTTCTTGTTCCTCTCCTTTTTTTTTTTTCTCTTTCTTCACTTAGATTTAGAGCTAGTTTTGGGCGTTATTTTGTTTGTTCATTCCCATCTTTCACGCCCTTAGTATCTTGATTTCTCTTATGGGTTTCACTTGAATGATATCTAAGTTTATATTTTGATCATTGGAGTGTGTTTTATCATTGATTTGTATTACATTCTAAGCCTAAGAGGAGTGTGCACTTTTCCAGTTTCCCGCTATGTATTTGTGCATCCCATTCGATGTAATTTTTAAGTCAATCAATCAAATTATTTGAAGATCATGGTTACTGGTTAATTCCATCAATAAATTACTTTAGTTCCTCAGTGTTATATTCCATTAAAAGTTCTTATTAAGTTGCTTTCCATACATTACTTGATTTGAGTTTCATATAGACCATGTTGCTGGAATTTTTCAGCTTATATTTCATGTGCAATGTGTAACAATCCATACACTTTGTTTGCTTGAAATCTTAAGAACCCATTTAAATTTTAGTTACTTTAGTGTATGCTTTAATTAGTTTTCATGTTATTTAGCATTTCATTCATGTTTTCTGGTATTTTTTGTTACCCATGAGCCATGTGCACACTTCCATGAGTTATGCGCGTGGTGATTGAAGTGGGATTCTCTTAGTTAGTTATTGATCTTTGTTTAGATTAGTTTTAAATCTAGTAGTTACTTATTTTGCATCTTAGATTATTTTAGAAAGTTTTTAAATTAATTTTAGAAATTTTTATGTTTAGTAAGTTTCTAATTTAGTTTTAGGAAAGTGTTAATCTAGGAAAGTTTCATTTTTAGCAAGTTTCCTAGATTCATTCATTCTAGTTTTTCATTAGTTCTTTTTTTCTATTTTTTATTGAATGCATGTTAGTTAGGAAAATTTCTAATTTTATTGAATATCTTTATTTTTATAAAGTTTCCTTTAGTTGATGTTTCTAAATTAATGCATGTTTCTAATTCCATGTTGTTTAAATAGTTTAATCAAAACCTCTTTCTTTGGCTAAGATAAACAACTTAAATAAGATCCAATCAACTAAAAAATTTGTGAAATTCCTTGTGGGATTGATCACTTGTGCATGCAAATTACTATATTGACTGGTGCACTCGTGAGTAATTTTAAAGCTACACTATTATTCAATTGGAGTCTTATTTACATTAATTATCCTAGCCAAGGAAAGATTGTATTTTGATTTACTTAAGAATTAAAAGAACATGGTAACAAAAACATGCATAAAATTAGAAAGTTAAACAAAAAGGAAACTTTAAAAGAGTAAGACTTTCTACAACCAACAAGGATTCAAGAAAGGAACCTAATGCAAACTAGAAACATGAATTAGTTAGAAACCTAAAGATGAATGAACTTTCTAAAACTAGAATTCAGAAAAATTCCTAAATACCAACTTTCTAACATGCACCTAATCTTAAATACACTTCCTAAAGTTGATTACTTTTTAAAAATGAATGATTTTTAATACTAAAACTTAGAACTTCTAAACATGACACTTTCTAAAACTGAAAATAGAAACTTCCTAAACAATGAAATCAAATATAAACATTCAAACTAACACAAGAAATGAATAATGAAGTCTAAACACTCAAACAAATTTCTTAATGAACAAAATATTAACTAAGCATGCATGATAAGGAGAGCATGCAAGAATCATAATGTTGTTTATTGTATGTAAAGTCCTTACAAGAATAGTGCACATAATTCAATGGAAAATTAAACATAAAAACATGCACTAGAATTGTGCACAACATTCAAGATGATGAAAATACAAGAGAATCACTTCAATACTCAATCTCTAATGTTATCCAACAACCAATAGATGGCATGTGTGTGAACCTAAAAGAGAATCAAAGAGAGAATGAAGCAAGATAGGAATGAATTCTAAGGGGAAACAATGAAGAACCACTTACATGGAATAAGATGATCCAAAGGCTACTCACTCTTGGCTATCATTGCAAGAGATTAGTAGCCTTTGGATAAAGGGGAGTTAGAGGGTAAAAAAGAGTCAAAACAAAAAAGAAAAACACCAAGAACTATGCACATGAATGAAAGGAACAAAACTTAGTAAGTAGAAAATAAAACCTTCTTGTACAAAGCATTAATGAAGTAGTAGAATTTTGTAATAGCTCCCCTTAACTTTGTCCAATAACACTGAATGTATTGCTATGGGCAAGAATTGTTGCATCAATGCATTGCAATTGTGGGACTTCATCCCCAACAATTTCAGCTCTTCCATAGAGATAATGTTTTTAAAGTTTGAAGAGTAGCTATCTAGGACTTTTGAGCTTAGACAGGGTTTTACACATTATTCTCCTCTCCTCTCTATTGAAAGTATAACTCGCCTTAGGCAGGTATGTTCCTCCACTACCCCTATCCTTTGGATGCAACCTCCTCTTCAAACCCATCTTCATAGGATCTATTCATACAAGTCCATCCTTTGTTTTTCCTCGACTATTAAGCAAGGTACCAGTCAAGCCATAGATACAATGATTTCCAATATGTCAGTCAAAAGAATATCGATTTCTTCTTCCAACAACTTCTACAATTACTTTCACCTATATGTTTACTTGATGTCTTCTTTCCCCACAAGACATTAATGTTTTCAACTTGATCTAATACTTGCTATCTTGTCAACATCTTTGGAGGTGCCCTTTCTTTACAGTACCATTAAATTCTCACATCTTAAAATGATATGGATGGTCTCTGTGC
Organism: Warburgia ugandensis; assembly: GCA_035236585.1. Classification (NCBI taxonomy): domain Eukaryota; kingdom Viridiplantae; phylum Streptophyta; class Magnoliopsida; order Canellales; family Canellaceae; genus Warburgia; species Warburgia ugandensis. Next base: position 4,540,411 of record CP141129.1, on the reverse strand, counting down.
AACCATCTTCTGTGACCAAGGAATGCCATTTTCCTATATGTTTAAGGTGTACATCACATGTTTGATCACTATAGATAGGACAAGCATTGTATCCCTTCACGTTGCTTCCAGACAAATTACCATATGTAGGGAAGTCATTTATTGATCACAATAGTATAACCTTTGGGGTGAATGACTCTTTCTTGCATGCATCATATGCTTTAATGCCTACATCCCATAATGTCTCAAGATCATCGATCAAGGGAGCCAATTACACATCAATGTCATTTCTTAGCTACTTTGGACCCGATATCAATATAGTTAACATCATGAACTTCTTCTTCATGCATAGAATTGGTGGGAGGTTGTAACAAATTAATACAATGGGCTAACAACTATACTTGCTGCTCATAGAACCATGAGGATTAATCTCGTCTGCAGATAATGCTACTCATAGGTTTCTAGGTTCTTCGCCAAAATTAGACCACATGAAGTTTACAAGCTTCCATGCTGGGCTATCTACTAGATGGAGTGAAAATCTATCAGCTACTTTGTCCTTTGTATAGGGGGGAAGTAGCATAGAACTTTTTGCAAGAACGTCTATAATTATATCAGTTGAATTATTCTTTAACATCCATCTTAACTATCAATAAGTTGGGCATGTAGTTTTATCCTTATGCTCCTTCCTATATAAGATGCAATCATTGGGACATGCATGTATCTTCTCATACTTCAACCCTAGTGTAGCTAGGATTTTCTTTGCCTCTCATGTGGACCTAGCTAATTTATTATCCTTCGGTAGCATCTTACCCACTACATGTAAGACTTTTGTAAAACCTTGATCTGCAAAACCAAATATTGATTTTACATTCTAAAGTTCTACCACTGCAAACAATTTGGTATAATCTTTACAGTCAAGGTACAATGGCTAATCGACTTCCTTTAATGTTGTATGAAATTGTTCAGGGTCATCCTATAAGTCATCATATGCATCTCAAAGTTTTGGTTTAGCTATACTATCTCTAACACTTCCTATAGTATCTTGATCATATATTTTAGGTCATGTCAAGGGCCTATGCAGAAGTTCTTCTCCATGTCAAATCCATGGGTGATAGCTTTCATCAATTCCATTGAAGAACAAGTGTTCTTTCAACACCCCTACAGTTACTTTTTTCAAGTTTCCACATTTTGAGCATGGACAACAAATGTGATTGTAATCAACACCTACCCTAAGTGCGAAATCAATGAAATTTGCTGTTCCCTCATATTCTTTTTATGTTCTTATCATAGTCGTCTAAGCATATTTGTCCATATCAGAAGAAATTGAAGCAAATCTATATGCGGAGACTTGTTAGACGTGAAAAATTAGGTTAGGCAATTTACCAAACACTACGTATACAAAAATTAAAAGTATTTGAAACAACTACATTACATGAAAATTTTCAATTAACAATGAAAAGAAAGAAAAATATGACAGATACATTAAAAAAAAAAAACTTTAAAAAGAAAAGCTTTTAACCATAATCGTGTAAAAATTCTTCAAATATGCATAATACATATGAGACAAACAAAGAGATACTAACCAACACTCAAAAAATCAATATTGACCTCAAATTTGTGAATGTAGTTCCAATTCACAGTCATGATTTGGTTGAAGATAGTCAAATAGAAATGTGGCTTAGTTTCTGTGTATAGATCAAGAACACAGTCAGAAAAGGCATGGTGAAAGTGACAAAATAACTCTTAAAATAGACTCATACAATTGAAGTCATTTTCTATAAATGACTTTAAAAATTTACATATTTTCACTTCAAATATATATATTTATTTGATTTTTGTACATTATAATCACTACAACACAAGAGGCTTTTAAAGTCAACAAAAAATGATAATAGAAGTCGGTTAAAAACGACTTCTATCGAGCCAACTTCAAAAGTCAATAAATTTTAAAGTTGTTTACATAAATGACTATAAAAATCAAGGACTTTTAAAGTCATTTTATGTAAACAACTTTAAATGTAATGACTTTTTGAAGTTGTTTAACCATAAACGACTTCAAAAGTACTTCAATGGTGATCAACTTTTGAAGTAAACGATTTAAAAGGGGTATATTTTTGAAGTTGTTTAGACTTAAATGACTTTAAAAGTAGCCCACTTTTGAAGTCATTTAGGGCTAAACAACTTCAAAAGTCTTTTTTTTTTTTTTTTTCCTTTTTGACATTGCAATCACTACCATCCATATATAATTCAATATTGTTCCTAATTTTACAATATTTATACACGTGAAAAACAAACATACATTCACTTTCACATTGTGTACAAAACATACAAATTCGTCATTAATTATCCATCCACATCTATCTTGGAAAACCACAAAATGAGAAATTTACCACAACACACACATTTACTATAACATCCACATCCACTTCATTTGTAAATCTATACACATTCGCATTTACTTTCACATTCACACTAAGTTACCCTCATTCATCATCCCATAAAAGTTATATAATTCAATGAATATATTGAAAACTAACTCCCATATTCCACAATAAGTTATCCTCAATCATCATCCAATAAATTTTTTACAATTCAATGAGTATATTGAAAACCAACTCCCATATTCACTTCATTTACAACTCGATCTCATTCTCATTTAGTGCCATACTCCAAGTTTCCACTCATTCATTGCTTAAAAAATTTATGAATATATTTCAAGGAAAATAATAAAAAATAAAAGAACACATACAAGTGAATGAAAAAAAATGTTATTATTTATTTTATAATCATGTGGCTACTCCAAGTATTCTAATTGAATCTAGTACTTAATTATTCCATTCTCTTAGTATTTTCTTGAGGTTATTTTGGAGTAACTCTTGTTGATTGCCCATTCAGAAAGCACAATAGCTTATAATACAACATATTTAATTTAGGTCACATTCTTTAAAATGGATCCATGAAAATCTATGAAAAATATAAGATTATGAGAAAGTAAAAGTGTCTTTCCTTTCTTAATTGGGAGACACCAATACCATCTAATATTAGGGTCCTCATGTATCACAGTACATAGTACTCACACTCCCATTTAGACTGTTACTAGTGCATTATGCAGTAAGGACAACAAAAGAATATATAAATATCATTTGTAATCTTGTAAGTTTAATTAGTTGTAAAATAAAGTAATTAATTTTTTTTTTCTATACCTTGACATTTGATGTTTACCGCAAGTGCATGGGCTATTGTAGTGTAGCGTATACAAGTACGAGTCAATCCCACAAGGACTCGCCTTAATAATTTGGAGTCTAACTAAAATTTAATTGTTCAAAAAAAAGTGATAGAAATTAAATAAAAATACAATCAAAATTCTGATATATTTAATCAATGAAAATTACAGAGGTCCAACTCAAAAAGACAAAACTTTAACTAAAAACTTTAAGAAAAAACTACTTCCCTAGCTTGATCACATCATTTTCTTCAAATATGCTATCTTCAGTCACAATTGGCCTTCATTAATCTCCTTTTAGTGCTTCTGATTAAAGATTCAACAGATGGATTAGGTAGATTCTTTAAAATTTCAAAGATCTGGTCTAGATAAAGATTTTGGGTTTTAATGACTTACATCTAATTGTTAAATCTCATATTGAAGATTAGTAATGATAAACAAGCGATAAAATGTCTTGAAAACAAGATCTAGAATTTGATTGAAATTGGTTGCGAAATGGATGAGAAATTGAAGATATCCTGTGATTAAAGCAGAACCATTGATTTGGTTAAATAGGGATGGATAAAACAGTTCTTGGGTTAATCATGGAATAAAGTAGAACATAGATAAGCTAAATAGGAATAAAATATAATACAAATAAGTACAAGATGAAAATGTAATTGAAATTATTGTACTATGGGTAAAATTGGAATCTTTACTAGAAGTTCCTTCCTTTTCCTGTAAAATAGAAAAACTCGACCAGGACAGAGGAAGATGATGCCTATCGGCTAGAACTGGTGAAGCCAGTGCTGTGTCGGGTTGGAGAACAAGGGGCAGACAACTGGTCTATGTGGTGGAGATGACTATTGATCCATGGTAGAGATGGGGATCTAGGACTTGACGGTGAACTTTAGCCGGTGAAACAATGAGGGACATAACAAGAGAGTAGAGGTGAAGAAGGTCGGTGCTAGCTTGGCAGAGAGCATGATGAATAGTGAAGTGCAAGGGAGCTCATGTGGGTGAATAGGTGGGAGGCAGGCTGCTCAGGTGAGTCTGGAGACGAACTAGCAGATGACTGGTGCTTGCGTCAAGTAGATATAAACAAAGGGGTAGACGATAGATGGTGAAGAGACATCAGCAGGTGTTGCCAATGAATAGAGAAAGAGTAGAGGGAACCGAGGGAGAAAAGTGTTACATGGATAGAGAAGAGGAGACGATGGATTGGCACTGTGAGGTGGGAACATAAAAGGGAGAGATGACCTAGGATGGTGAAGAACAGAGATGGGGCATGGAGAAAAACAAAAATGGGAGAGGGAATTAGAGGGAGAAAAGAAAACATTGTATGGAAGGGTGCTGGGCATTGACTGAAGGAGAGAAAACCAGAGAAAAAAAGAGAGTAGATAATTACTATGGAAAAGCAGGAAAAAAAAAATGATGAACAAAAGGAATGGAAAGAAAAGGAAATAGTGAAACAAGAAAGGAGAATGAAATGAAATAGAAGAGATAAAAGGGGTTGATCTATTATGGGTCTTCCCCTGTAGCTACCTTCTATGGACTAGGGGGGATAGAAGCTACGTGAGATGGGAGTTGTTCCTTTATAACAGTGCATTGGGTTTCCTCTTTGGATCTCCTTTTATTTTTGTTTCCACCCCCTACTTTCCTTCAAACTTCTATGATTTATTCACTTGAAACTTCTCCACCAACTCCTTCTATTTTACATGTTTCCTTTCCTTTAATAATCCTCTACATGATTTCCTTTAAAACCAAATTTTCTTTTAAGTAACTATTCCATCTTTGTTTGTGAGTGATCTAGTCCATTCAATGCCCTTTAGGATGATTTACACAGTTAAAATTTTATTTGACACTAATCATCACAATTCGAGCCATCTAAGATCCTATCTAATTGATCTGCACCATAGACCTAGTCGTCCAAACCATGATCTATTTGATCTGCAAAATAAAAAACTAGTTTAGAATCATCTAAACTATTCATTAAGCATCTGATTAGCTTTGGTGATCATTTGAACATTAAATTTGACAAATTAATGGTTGGATGGCCAATTTAAGCTAAAATTCATATTTTATCTAAAAATTATCAAATTGATGAGTTAGATGATCTAATTAAATGCTAAATCGAGGGTATTTTGGCCAAAATTGAACACTTAACACACCCCCCAACCAACATTTTGCTAGTCCCAAGCAAAACATGTGAAAAATTATTTTTCAAAAAATTGATATGAGGTGCCACTTTCATAGGTACTCACGATTGCATTTAACACATGCAACAAGCCCTTGAATCCCTAGATTACCCCTAGTGGATGAGTTATGCCTCATGAGGGTTTGCAGTGAATATACCCACAAAATTCAATCAGGTTGAGTCCCTTATTTTATCTCAGAGAATTCCAATTCATTAGCATTCTATTAATTTTTCACAACTTAATGGAGAAGATTTGACAATTTTACAAATATTACACATATGAAAGACATTTTCTTTGAGTTATTTCTCAGAGTGCATGCGTGTGTACAACCACATAAATCTTGACTTCTAACCAAATATGGTTAAATTCCATTGGAAATATGTCTTGACATCAAATTCTCACAGGTGTACTCTTTGAAATGAAACTCTCTGACATGGGTTTAAACATATTTCTCTAGTTATGTGATCAAATCCAATAAGCTAATGGTGCACATAAATCTTTTAAATGGTCATGAGATAGAGGAAAGTGATCCCTAACAGTGGATGTTATCACCAAGAATATTAAGGGTTGTTTACCTTAATTCCTTCTTTTTATCTCCTCTTTAAGGCTATGTTCCACCTAAGATCAATAGGCCTTTACCTAGGACAAAACGTACGCTTAGGACAAGTTCAAAAAACAAGGCTATAAGTATTTCAAAGGTTCAAAATTGAGTAGAGGTCTTTAATGAATATTTGTTAGGACAACTTTTCTTTCGTATTACACTTGAAGTGAATATCACTTTCATATTTTTTTCTCCTTTTTTTTTTCTTACTTTTTTTTTTCTTTGGCTTATTTGAAAGAAAGATGGCTAATTTTCATACTTCTTTGACATTTTGTCCTCTTTTTGAACTTTTTCTACTAACTCTACTCATTTTGACAATGGGTAATGGATATTTGGTTTACTAACTTGTTCTAGGTTAAGGTAATTGAGGTTAAGAAAGAAAAGGCTTAATAATAGGCTCCAAGGGGCTAACTAGTAGTATGATATACTGGGTGGCTTTATATCTCTAGGCTGAGCAGGGATGGCCTATATCATTTCCTAGGTTTCCTAAAGCCTATCAGATTTTATAAATTTACTGAAAATAAAGCTATTACTCCTATTTATTCTTGATGTTTAACCAAAACAAGGATAATAGGATCACATTAATTTATATACACTGAAGAAATTGTGAAATTACTTATAACTCTCTAAAAGAAGATAGTCCCTAAACTCATTAGGTTATTGGCCTCTACTAATTTTCCTCTGGGTCTCTAAGTCATACTCTCTATTAGTCTTGACTATGTGCTATGTGTAAATGGTTCCCAAGAATTGACTTTCATGAAATGTTTCAACATATGGATAATATGCAAAACTAGTCATATATATACTCCCATTAAGAGATGGAAGCAGTGGAATTACTAAATTTTGAAGATCCAGTTCTCATCATAGTATGGAAACTCTACCTTTAAAACTTTTTCTTTTCTTTTCTTTTTTCAAAAGAATCAAGAAAATTCAAAATCTCTATGTGCATCTACACCCACTGCCCTAAATGAAATATTGTCCCCAATGTTAAAAAACATAAGATCCTATATGGAAAGATGTAGAAGATAGAGATTTGAAAACATATGAGTTGCCTCCCATGAAATGCTAAGTTTTACATCTTCAGCCAAAAATGGCGAGATTTCTCACGCCACTTCAAAATCTACTGGTAATCTATATATTGCATCCACCTTAAAATTTTTGGTGGTGGTAACATTAAGATAACAAAGATCACCACAATTTTTAATTATGGGGAATCATATTGATGATCCCTCATCTTCAAAATTTCATGGTAGTCAATGTAATTCCTCCACCTCGAAAATTGAGGTGATGGTAATACAATGACTTCGTGTACTACTGTGCATTTTGTTGGACCATTTGGAGATGAATAGTCTTTTCTTGACCAAATTGAGGGATAACAATGATCATTATATTCAAGTTAAATTTTTCCCCCATTTTCCTGACATTGTCCTAAAATAGTTGTATAAGCTGACTCTACCTTTCCCAAAAAGGGTTTTCTCGTATTGCTGGAGATGGGGATGAGGTTTGGCTTAAACCCTAGTTATCTTCTGATGTGTACCTTAAAGTAGGTTGACATACATTAGCGAACTCTTTTTTTCCCTATTTTATGAACACAAGTAGGGTGTCAAATGGGCATACATGCTATCTCGTGTTTGTTCAAATAAGGTCAATAGGTCCCAATTAGGTACATCTTCTATATTGCAAGGATCTATTAGAATTTTAGGAATTGTGGGAGTTTCTAGTCTTACTTGCCATTAAGAGTGTCCATTAAAGGCACATTATCCAACAACTCATTCATCTCCTTAATGGATGTTTCTTCATCAATAGAAGTCTCTTCACCATAATTGTAAGGAGCAGGCCATGGCTCGAGTAGATACAAGTTAGAGGGTTCTATGGATGGTTGTGAACTTTGTGGCTCAAAATGATCATAAGATATTTCTATCCAATTATTAGTAATAAATGTCTCTTGTACATGAGAAGGGAAATATTTATGGTTAAATACTTCCTTAAATTCCTCCCATGTAGTATCTTCAGATTTTGAGAAGAAGGTGTTGTTAGCTGATCTCCACCAAAATGCAACTTTGTGACTCAAAATGATCATAAGATATTTCTATCCAATTATTAGTAATAAATGTCTCTTGTACATGAGAAGGGAAATATTTATGGTTAAATACTTCCTTAAATTCCTCCCATGTAGTATCTTCAGATTTTGAGAAGAAGGTGTTGTTAGCTGATCTCCACCAAAATGCAACTTTTTGTTTGAATAAGTAGGTGGCAAATTTCACCTTCAACTCTGGAGGAGTACGTAGTGCACCAAAAGTCCTTTCTACTTCATATATCCACTCCTCTGCCTTCTCAGCTTCACCCTTACCATTATACATTGTAGTCATCTTTTGAAATCTCTCCATCATTTTGTCAACTTTTTCTAGTTCTAATGTAGATTTTCCAACTTCTTCACTTGGTACAAGGGAAGATTGCCCTTGTACTAGTGTGGGAGTAGTTAGTGTTGGTGTAGTATGTCTCACTTCAGGCTGAGCCTGAGTCTGCGTACTTGGTATTTCTACAGGAGGTGATGAACCTTGGGTTTGTTGTAGGTGAGGAAGGAGGTTCCTCAACACCCTTGTCATCATTTCTTCAACATTGCTCATGGTTACTCTTATTTTGAGTTGCCTGCCTTATGACTTACTTTCGTGGCATCTGCTCATAAACCAAAATTTCTATAAATCCTCTATACAACTTCTTCTATCTTCATCTAAAATGGATTATAATCTCTATTTTGGACATACTTGTACTGTATTGTGACTGGATGAAATGCTCTGATACCAACTGCGATGACTCGAGTTTTTGTAACACGTTTGGCAATGTATTTAGAAAGGCAGGGCCCTTAACAGTGTAAATTTTTTTTTGCAAAACAAAGCAGCATAAATTCTTTCTTTAGAACTTGTTTTGTAAAACCTAAGTCATCACTTCATACATAACATAAGTAGAATTTTGTACAAGATAAAATTCCATTGAAGGAATATACTTTCATTAAAGTCCAGAATCCGTCCAATGGTTCACAGTATAGCCAAATCCATTTCAATACTTGTCCAAATTACATAATCCAAACTCAAATCTCACCATACAATGGAACTCTCATTACATTTCCAATATCTCAGCAAGAAATGCTTGGTAGGGGATTCAAGAAGCATAATAATTGACAATATAATTCCAATACTTCATAATCCCATTATCCCTAAACATATTCATGTCTCTACTCTTTACTTTGTAAGTTATGTACATCCATATACATACATACTATACATGGGTAAATCAGTTAAATATATAAAAGTAGTCAAATATCATTCCCAACTAAGCTGATCAATTCTCTCCATTATGAGGATTCAGTATTTCAGCTAACCCCACATTGGGAATTTCCCTCTTGGGAAATATTGATAATATACAATTACCTAGCATTTCATTATGCTACAACATAAGGCATTTCACTATGCCTATTCTCATACGCATCATAGTGCAAAATAATCAAAGGGCTACCATGTTGCAGTTTGATCCGTACTAGTGCGCTCGGATAATTGCCCTATTCACCACTGATACTACAGTGGAAAATATTATGTCACTGCCCATATGGGGGGAGAGGACTTTCACAGTGGTGGCCTTCCCATAATTTGATACCAACAGTGACAACCCGGATTTTTGTAACACGTTTTGTAATGTATTGTGAAAGGCAGGGCCCTTAATAGTGTAAAAATTTTTTTGCAAAGCAAAGCAGCAAAAATTCTTTTCTTTAGAACTTATTTTGTCAAACCCAAGTCATCACTTCATACATAACATAAGTAGAATTTTGTACAAGATAAAATTCCATTGAATGAATATACTTTTATTAAAGTCCATAATCCATCCAGTGGTTCACAGTACGGCCAAATCCATTACAATACTTGTCCAAATTACATAATCCAAACTCAAAGCTCACCATACAATGAAACTCTCATTACATTACAATACTCTCAACAAAGCAAAATACTTGTCTTCAAGGTGTATACCTTGAAGATTATTCTCTTCAAGTCTTCAATCGTCTTGAGCTCCTAACTCTCCTTCCCTGTATCTGAGATATTGCAACATTTACAATATCTCAGCAAGCAATGCTTGGTAGGGAATTCAAGAAGCATAATAATTGATAATGTAATTCCAATACTTCATAATCCCATTATCCCTAAACATATTCATGTCTCTACTCTTTACTTTGTAAGTTATGTACATCCATATACATCCATACTATACATGGGTAAATCAGTTAAATTTATAAAAGTAGTCAAATATCATTCCCAACTAAGCTGATCAATTCTCTCCATTATGAGGATTCAGTATTTCAGCTAACCCTACATTGGGAATTTCCCTCTTGGGAAATATTGATAATATACAATTACCTAGCATTTCATTATGCTACAACATAAGGCATTTCACTATGCCTATTCTCATATGCATCATAGTGCAAAATAATCAAAGGGCTACCATGCTGCAGTTTGATCCGTACTAGTGTGCTCGGATAACTGCCCTATTCACCACTGATACTACGGTGGAAAATATTATGTCACTGCCCATATGGGGGGATAGTACTTTCATAGTGGTGGCCTTCCCATAATTTGATACCAATTGTGACATCCCTGGTTTTTGTAACACGTTTTGTAATGTATTTTGAAAGGCAGGGCGCTTAATAGTGTAAATTTTTTTTTGCAAAGCAAAGCAGCAAAAATTCTTTTCTTTAGAACTTATTTTGTCAAACCCTAGTCATCACTTCATACATAACATAAGTAGAATTTTGTACAAGATAAATTTCCATTGAAGGAATACACTTTCATTAAAGTCCATAATCCATCCAGTGGTTCACAGTACAGCCAAATCCATTACAATACTTGTCCAAATTACATAATCCAAACTCAAAGCTTACCATACAATGAAACTCTCATTAGATTACAATACTCTCAACAATGAAAAATACTTGGCTTCAAGGTGTATACCTTGAAGATTATTTTCTTCAAGTCTTCAATCGTCTTGAGCTCCTAACTCTCCTTCCTTGTATCTGAGATATTGCAACATTTACAATATCTCAGCAAGCAATGCTTGGTAGGGGATTCAAGAAGCATAATAATTGACAATGTAATTCCAATTCTTCATAATCCCATTATCCCTAAACATATTCATGTCTCTACTCTTTACTTTGTAAGTTATGTACATCCATATACATATATACTATACAGGGGTAAATCAGTTAAATTTATGAAAGTAGTCAAATATCATTCCCAACCAAGCTGATCAATTCTCTCCATTATGAGGATTCAGTATTTCAGCTAACCCTACACTGGGAATTTCCCTTCTTGGAAAATATTGGTAATATACAATTACCTACTATTTCATTATGCTACAACATAAGGCATTTCACTATGCCTATTCTCATATGCATCATAGTGCAAAATAATTAAAGGGCTACCATGCTACAGTCTGATCCATACTAACGTGCCTGAATAACAGCCCTATTCACCACTGATACCACGGTGGAAAATATTATCTCACTGCCCATATGGGGGGACAGGACTTTCACAGTGGTGGCCTTCCCATAATTGCCCCACCTGACTTTTAGCCTCTCGTAGGGCAAGGTATCATCAAATCATCAAATTTTAAGGAGCGGGTGGCCAAACCCTTATAACTCCTCTAGCATAGTATCCCCTTAGGCTTATGCCTATTAAAAAACACTCACAAGCCTCCAAGCTTGTATGTAAAATAAATTTCATACATATCAGACCATCTGTCTATTTATTTAGGGCTGAAATATCTTCTAGTTCCCTATTCACTTATAGTCTAGTCCTTAACCATCTTATATGTGTTTGGTTGGATCATAAGGTTTTCAGAGGATTTAATACAAGTATTAACAATTACTCTTGTCAACATAAGGTTATGGGTTCAATCATGTTCATCCCATGTAAATGCATTCATCAAATCCTCCTACCTTCAAGGAGTGATCCCTTTTAGCAGATCATCCATGATCCTGACTGATGTATGTAATCTGTACATCTATACATATTGTCAATATATATAAAGAATGAACAATCCTATTGATCACTAGATCTGATGTTTAGAATGATCTTTAGATTATTCATATCTAGTATTTTTCTATCTCTAAGTCTTTGTGTGCCCATCTCCTTGATCTTGATCATTCATATATCCATTGATTAACAATCTACACATGTTGATAAAGATCAAGGTCCTAGATCTTTTATCATCTACTTCTTCTTTGATCTAAGTTCAGTTATTAGATCATCCCTAAGGAGGATGATCTTGGTTTTCTTCCTTGAATCATCTTTGATCAAGGGTTTGGATTATCTAATCTAATAAACTATAACATGCATACAAATAAACATGCATACTAAGTACAATATAATATTCTTATTCTTATTCTTGTTGATCATCCAAGATCTAATGGATCTTGTTTGATCATCCTTATCTTACTTATAGTTTTTATTAGGGTTAGGTAATTTACTAACCTTTTATGCTCTTACTATTATTATTCAACCAGTTAATGTTTTGCTGGTTGAAGGTAACTTATTTAAGCCTAAGTCTCGACTGCTCCTCTTATTTCCAATTGGCTAAGGCTTACTAGCTAAATAGGTGAACACAAAGTGGTTACTTCAATCCTCATGTAAGGAGGCGTTTAGACATCACAAATGTCAATGGAAGGTAGGGGAAGAGCGAGGCTCTATTAGATTACCCCCTTAACCACTATGCTCAACATTCACTAGAGTGACCATAGGTCAACCTTTCATAAGGTTCCTATGAGCATGTTGACCCTAAGTACTCTTTCTAATAGATTTTAATTAAGCCCATGAACATTTACAATGTCATTCATGGGGTTTATTATTCTCCTAGTTTGGGCTAAGGATTTGATAATCCTTATATTGTCCTACTAACTATAGCCCTTGCTAATGTTAAGTCAAAGTCATTCCTTCCTCTTATGTGTTCATGAAACTCTAATTTCCAATTAGATTGCATTTTGGTGACTTATGCTCATTATATCATAACAACTACTTAACATTTGAATCTACTAATAAAATTTGATAACAATTAAATCATAAACTTTGAAGCATGATTACAATATAAATTCAACAAACATTTATACTAACATGCTCCCTATGAATGTAACTTAACCCAATGGAACAAAACTATACTTAAACTAGCATGATCCTAAGTTATGAAATATATGAAATTTTACTAGTAATCTCGTGGAATCATGCTAAAATCTCAAATTCAACCTAACTTGGCCCTAAGATAATTTAATTTCTAACCTATTATAACAATCTAATAACATTTAGAGCATAACATGTAAAATTTAAGAATTACACTATTATGCTACCTAATTTATAACATAAATCACATTTACAATTCTTTTATCAAATAAAAGACATGTAAATTAATTATATTAAGATTATTAGAAACTTTTACTTATGATCTAACTATTAGATCTTAGGTATTTTGCTTTTGATTCAGAGTTTTAGCTATATTTAGGGGGTTTTCGTTATTAAGGTCCAAAGATCATATTGATTTGTTTTTTTCATAATCCATCCATGATCTCCTTGAATTTCATCATATCAACATCCATTTCATCATAAACTTTGTATTTTTAGGGTTTTTCTACCATAATGGGTAGATCCCTTAATATGTGTCATATTTGTCCAAATAAACCATATGTATCACTTCATTTCAATATTATATCATTATTAAAATAGATCACCAAGATCTGATCATCTCAGATCTTGAAGATCATGGAAATTGAAAACTTATTTCCTAAATACAAAATGTTTCATAAAATATTTTCTTTATTTTATCATTTCATAAGAAATTAGATGTTGTAAACTTTCCATAGCTTCTTTCCAATCTCAATTTGAAGTTCATATGACTCCAGAATTGGATTTGGAAGTTTACAGTCCATTCCTAAGGCCTAGATTTGATCTGGGCCCACTGGAATGGACGACCCAGATTAGTCGCACGGAACGCTTGACTTGTCTCGCGTTCGACGCAGATGCATGACGGACATCCACGAGCGCGTGGGACGACGTCGAATGGGCTGTGCGCGTGTAATAACCCCAATTTTTGTATTTGAATGAGAAAATCAATAAAGTTTGAGTTACAGAAATTTCGGGCTGAAATATTATGGTTACTTAGAATCTTCTTGTAAAAGTAAAATCAAGGAATAAGACATGTACAATTAAAATGAAACTTAGCAAACCCTTCAGAATGACTGTAAGCACGACAAATTCTGAATTCAGATGAAAAATCCTTAATTTTCTTCATTTTTTGGACAAAAGGGTAAAATAGTAATTTAACCCAAAAATCAAAATTTGAGACATAAAAATTTAGAATGTTCTGAGAAATACAAATCCAATGCCTCCAAGTACACTCAATTCTGAGATCATGGGAATAAACCCTCATTTTTATACATAAAGGGCAAAATAGTCTTTTTACACCATGTGGGGCCCACAAGGGACCCAAAAACGAATCCTATGGCCAGCCCACATGAAATCATGGGTCAAACCATACCAGCTGGTCTTATGGAAGAAAGTGAAGAATGGGAGAATCCAATGCTAAATTAATAATAAAAAATTAACCATCATCATTACACATCATCATGAAAGAAGACCCAAAATGCCTATAAATACAACCCCATAAATCTTCCAAAAATGTTCATAAAATTCCACAAAATTGTCTTCACTTTACCTGCAAATTTAGACCTAGATCCATCCTCAAAAACCCAAAACTCTCAAGAAATCTCCCTCTTTTCATTTTCATTTTCTCTCTCTAGATTGGAACAAGAGACCTAAATTCAATTAGGCACTCTGTTCCAGATCCAATATCACAAATTATACCGTCAAAAACTTCCCACCATACCTTAACTGCAAAACCGCCGAAGAAATTTTGAGATCTAACAGTTCAAACAACGGGAATCGAAAGAAAGGTGGAGCTTGGGCCATCTCTTCATCAAAAAGGGTATTTTTTTCAATTGGACCATATAACCTACATTTTTCTCCAATAAGGTAGGTGGAACTACTTCCTGGACATGTTTATTAGTGTTTTATGAAAATTTTAGTTTACTGCAATTTTATTTTGGTAAAAAATTTGTAAAAATAAAGTAATGTCAGTACCTTCAAATCAGGAATATTGAGTACTCAGATGGAAAATCTAACCATGTCAATCGATCCAAAAGGGTCTCAAAACCCTAGGGTAAAATTTTCACACTAAATTTCATGGCATTTTGGGCCCTCAATTGAGAAGGGATTGATTGGACGGTCCAAACGAATTGTCCAATCTCCCAATCGGACCAAAGACGACGTGCGAGATGCCGCACGCCCACCCGTGCAGTGCGTACGACGTTGTCCCGCGCGCATTTGTGGACGTCCCAGGCAGGAGCATTCGTTGCACATCTGCGACGGACGTGCGACGAATTGAGTGTTCCGCCCGTCCTATCTGCCTGAAAAATCTGGGCCGTCCATTCCAATGGGCCCAGATTAGATCTAGGCCCTAGGAATGGACTGTGAACTTCCATATCTAATTCCAAAGTCATATGAACTCCAAATTGAGATCAGAAAGAGGCTGTGGAAATTTTACAACCTCTATTTTCTTATGAAATGATAAAATGGAGAAAATATGTAATAAAACTTTCTGTATTTAGTAAACAAGTTTCCAATTGCCACGATCTTCTAGATCTGAGATGATCAGATCATTTAAATATGTTTTAATAATGATATAATATTGAAATGAAGTTATCTAAATGGTTTTTTTGGACAGATCTAAGAGATAGTAAGGGATTTACCCACTATGGTGGAAAAACCCTAAAAATTTCAAAGGCACGCACTTGATCAATAAGATCAAGTGTGATCAGATCCTTGGGATGGATGGAATGGATGTTGATATGATTAAGTCCAAGGAGATCATGGATGAATTATGAAAAAAATAAATCAATATGATCTTTGGACCTTAATAAAGAAACCCCCCTAAATATAGCTAAAACCCTTAATAAAAAGGAAAACATCTAAGATCTAATGGTTGGATCATAAGTAAAATTTTTTAATAATCTAATCTAATTAATTTACATGGCTTTTATTTGATAAAAGAATTGTAAATGTAATTTATGTTATAAATTAGGAAGCATGATAGTGTAATTCTTAAATTTTACATGCTATGCTCAAAATGTTATTAGATTGTTATAATGGCTAGAAATTTAATTATCTTAGGGCCAAGTTAGGTTGAATTTCATATTCTAGCATGATTCCATTAGATTACTAGTAAAATTTTATATATTTCATAACTTAGGATCATGCTAGTTTAAGTATAGTTTTATTCGATTAGGTTAAGTTACATTCATAGGGAGCATGTTAGTATAAATGTTTATTAAATTTATATTGGAGTCATGCTTTAAAGTTTATGATTTAATTGTTGTCAAATTTTATTAGTAGATTCAAATGTTAAGTAGTTGTTGAGATATAAAGAGCACAAGTCACCAAAATTAAATTTAATTGGAAATTAGAGTTTCATGAACACATAAGAGGAAGGAGTGACTTTGACTTAACATTAGTAAGGGCTATAGTTAGTAGGACAATATAAGGATTATCAAATCCTTAGCCCAAACTAGGAGAATAATAAACCCCATGAATGACATTGTAAATGTTCATGGGCTTAATTAAAATCTATTAGAAAGAGTACTTAGGGTCAACATACTTATAGGAACCTTATGAAAGGTTGAGCTATGGTCACTCTAGTGAATGTTGAATATAGTGGTTAAGGGGGTTATCTAATAGAGCCTCGCTCTTCCCCTACCTTCTGTCAATGTTTGTGAGGTCTAAACGCATCCTTACATGAGGATTGAAGTAACCACTTTGTGTTCACCCATTGAATTAGTAAGCCTTAGCCAATTAGAAGTAAGAGGAGCAGTCTAGACTTAGGCTTAAATAAGTTACCTTCAACCAGCAAAACATTAACTAGTTGAATAATAATAGTAAGAGAATAAAAGGTTAGTAAATTATCTAACCCTAATAAAAACTGTATGTAAGATAAGGATGATCAAATAAGATCCATTAGATCTTGGATGATCAAGAACAATAAGAATAAGAATATTATATTATACTTAGTATGCATGTTTATTAGTATGCATGTTATAATTCATTAGATTAGATAATCCAAACCCTTGATCAAAGATGATTCAAGGAAGAAAACCAAGATCATCCTCCTTAGGGATGGTCCAATAACTGAGCTTAGATCAAAGAAGAACTACATGATAAAAGATCTACGACCTTGATCTTTATCCACAAGTATAAATTGTCAATCAAAGGATCTATGAAAGATCAAGATCAAGGAGATGGACACACAAAGACTTAGGGATATAAAATACTTAGATATGAATGATTTAAAGATCATTCTAAACATCAGATCTATTGTTCATTGGGATTTGCTCATAAGTTTTATATATTAACAATATGTATGGATGTACAAATTACATACATCAGTCAGGATCATGGAAGATCTGGGAAAAGGGATCACCACTTAAAGGTAGGAGGATTTGATGAATACATTTACATGGGATGAACATGATTGAACCCATGACCTTATGTTGACAAGAGTAATTATTAATACTTATATTAAATCCCCTGAAAACCTTATGATCCAACCGAACACATATAAGATGGTTAAGGACTAGACTATAAGTGAATAGGGAACTAGAAGATATTTTAGCCCTAAGTAAACAAACAGATGGTCTAATATGTATGAAATCTATTTTACATACAAGCTTGGAGGCTTATGAGTTTGTTTTAATAGGCATAAGCCTAGGGGGATGCTATGCTAGAGGAGTTATAAGGGTTTGGCCACCTCCTCTTTGAAATTTGATGATTTGATGATACCTTGCCCTATGAGAGGCTAAAAGTTGGGTGGGGCAATTATGGGTAGGTCACCACTGTGAAAGTCCTGTCCCCCCATATGGGCAGTGACATAATATTTTTCACCGTGGTATCAGTGGTGAACAGGGCAGTTATTCGAGCACCCTAGTACGGATCAGACTGCAGCAAGGTAGCCCTTTTGATTATTTTGCACTATGATGCATATGAGAATAGGCATAGTGAAATGCCTTATGTTTTAGCATAATGAAATGCTAGGTAATTGTATATTACCAATATTTCCCAAGAAGGGAAATTCCTAGTGTAGGGTTAGCTGAAATATTAAATTCTAATAATGGAGAGAATTGATCAGCTTAGTTGGGAATGATATTTGACTACTTTCATAAATTTAATTGGTTTACCCATGTAGAGTATGTATGTATATGAATGTACATAAATACAAAGTAAAGAGTAGAGACATGAATATGTTTAGGGACAATGGGATTATGAAGTATTGGAATTACATTGTCAATTATTATTCTTCTTGAATCCCCTACCAAGCATTGCTTGCTGAGATATTGTAAATGTTGCAATATGTTAGATACAGAGAAGGAGAGTTAGAAGCTCAAGACGATAGAAGACTTGAAGAGAATAATCTTCAAGGTGTACCCTTGAAGACATGTATTTTGCTTTGTTTGAGAGTGTTGTATTGTAATGAGAGTTTCATTATATGGTGAGCTATGAGTTTGGATTATGTAATTTGGACAAGTATTGTAATGGATTTGGCTGTACTGTGAACCACTGGATGGATTCTGGAATTTAATGAAAGTATATTCCTTCAATTGAATTTTATCTTGTACAAAATTCTACTTATGTTATGTATGAAGTGATGACTTAGGTTTTACAAAACAAGTTCAAAAGAAAAGAATCTTTGCACCTTTGTTTTGCAAAAAAAATTTACACTATTAAGGGCCCTGCCTTTCAAAATACATTACAAAACATGTTACAAAAACCCGGGTTGTCACAGTTATTATCAGAGCCTTTCATCCAGTCACAGTATAGTACAAATATGTCCAAAAGAGAGATTATAATCCATGTTTAGATTAAGATAGAAGTAGTTGTATAGAGGATTGATAGAAATTTTGGTTTATGAGCAGGTGCCACCAAAGAGAGTCACAAGGCAGGTAGCTCAAAATACTCCAAAGGACAATATGGAGAGAGTAAATATGAGCAATGTGGAAGAAATGATGACAAGGGTGTTGAGAAACCTCCTTCCTCACCTACAACAAACTTAAGGTTCTTCACCTCCTGTAGAAATACCAAGTATGTAGGCTCAGGCTCAACCTGAAGTGAGACATACTACACCAACACCAACACCAACTACTCCCACGCTAGTACAAGGGCAATCTTCCCTTGTACTAAGTGAAGAAGTTGGAAAATCTCCATTAGCACTAGAAAAAGTTGACAAAATGATAGAGAGACTTCAAAAGATGACTACAATGTATAATGGCAAGGGTGAAGCTGAGAAGGCAAAGGAGTGGATATATGAAATAGAAAGGACTTTTGGTGCACTACGTACTCCTCCAGAGTTGAAGGTGAAATTTGCCACCTACTTATTCAAACAAGAAGCTGCATTTTGGTGGAGATCAACTAACAATACCTTCTTCTCAAATTCTGAAGATACTACATGGGAGGAATTTAAGGAAGTATTTAATGATAAATATTTCCCTTCTCATGTACAAGAAAGAAAGTTGATAGAGTTTTTGGACCTAAGGCAAGGGAATATGTCGGCAGTGGACTATGATAACAAGTTCACACAATTAAGGAGATTCGCGACTCATGTGTGTAACACAAAAGCATACACCGTGAATCGATTCATTGAAGGGCTGCACCCAGGGCTGAAAATAAATGTGCTGGGTACTAAACCCACTACCTTGGCAGATTGTGTGGAAATGGCTTCCAAGTTTGAAGAAGAATACAAAAAGGGTCAAACTACCAAGTTTAGTGGAGGAAACAATAAACCAAGGCCTTTGCAGAAGAATAAAAGGCCTTGGAACAATTTTAAGCCCCAAAGAAATCAGAGGAACAATGCACTAAGGCAAAACAGACAACCATGTCCAAGATGCAGAAAATTTCACCAAGGCAATATCTACCCTAGACCTATGCAACAACAACCACAACAGTTTCCAATCAAGTTCCATAATTGTGGGGAGTATGGACATATTGCCACCTACTGGACCAAACCATTGGCGGTCAAGGAGGCAAAACTAGAAATTGCCCCTCGACACCAAGGAAGGGTCTTCGCCATCACTGATGGCCAAGCTAGACCATCCAATGCGGTGATTGAAGGTACACTACTTGTAGCAGACAACTATGCCAAAGTATTATTTGATTTTGGATATACACATTCCTTTATATCTTAGCACATTCCTTTCTATCTTATGAATTTGCATATAGTATACAACTGTCAGTGAAAAACTTGGGATTTGATCTAGATGTAACAACTCCAGTTGGAAAAACAGTTAAATTACAAGAATACTTGCATAATGTACCTCTAGAAGTATTGGGCAAAAAAATGGACATATACCTCATTTTATTGAACATGGTAGATTTTGACATCATACTGGGTATGGACTGGTTAGCAAAATACTGGGTAGTTATGTATTGTCACAAGAAGAAAATCACATTTAGTATACCAGGGGAGAAAGTATTAGTACTGTATGGGAAACACAATGATTTAGACAAATCCATCATCTCAGCTATGAAGGCAGTCAAATATATGTCCAAGGGGTGTCATGCATTTCTAACAACAGTGATTTCCTTAGATGTTGAACAACCCAGTATAACAGAAATTGACGTAGTTAGGGAATTCCAAGATGTTTTTCCTGAAGAGCTACCAGGGTTACCCCCACACAGAGAAATTGAGTTTACCATTGAAGTACTTCCTGGTACAACTCCAATTTCTAAAGCACCTTATGAGATGGCCCCAGCAGAGTTGAAAGGACAATTGCAAGAATTGTTAGACAAAGGGTTTGTTAGACCAAGTAGTTCACCATGGGGAGCACCAGTAATATTTGTGAAGAAGAAGGATGGGTCTATGAGATTATGCATTGATTATAGAATGTTGAACAGTGTCACAGTGAAAAATAGGTATCCCTTACCTCGCATTGATGATCTCTTTGATCAACTCCAATCTGCTAAGGTCTTTTCCAAAATTGACCTTAGATCAGGATATCATCAATTGTGTATTAAGGATGAAGGCATACCCAAGTCAGCATTCAGAACTCGATATGGGCATTATGAGTTTCTAGTCATATCTTTTGGGCTGACCAATGCACCAGCAGTGTTTATGGATTTGATGAATAGAATCTTCAAGGAATTTTTGGATAAATTTGTGATTGTATTTATTGACGATATACTGATTTACTCTACCAGCATCAAAGAACATTAAGAACACTTACGAATTGTACTCAATACCCTCAGAACACAAACTATTTGGTAAATTTAGTAAGTGTGAATTCTGGTTAGAGAAGGTCAATTTCTTGGGTCATGTAATTTCCAAGAATGGAGTAGAAGTGGACACCATCAAGATTGAAGCAGTAATGAATTGGGAGAAACCTAAGACAGTAACAAAAATATGGAGTTTTCTTGGATTAGCAGGATACTACCATAGATTCATTCAAGGGTTCTCTCGTATAGCTCTTCCTTTGACTTCCTTGACAAGAAAGGGGATACGATTCACTTGGACAGAAGAATGTGAAAATAGTTTTCAAGAGCTAAAGAAGATGTTAACTACAGCACCAGTATTGACTTTCTCAGCTGGGAGTGGAGGATATGAAATATACTGTGATGCTTCAGGCAAGGGGTTAGGGGGCGTGTTAATGCAAAATGGGAAGGTCATTGCTTATGCATCTAGACAATTGAAGAAACATGAAATAAACTACCCAATACATGACCTAGAATTGGCAGCTATAGTTTTTGCATTAAAAATTTTGAGACATTATTTGTATGGGAAAAAGTTCAATGTATTCACAGATCATAAGAGTCTTAAATACATCTTCACACAGGCTAATTTGAACATGAGACAAAGAAGATGGATAGAGTATATCAAAGACTATGATTTTGCCATCCAATACCATCCTGGAAAAGCAAATGTAGTAGCTGATGCATTACGTAGACAACTAAGAGCTCTACTCACAAACATCACAATTAAATCAGCTTTTGTAGAAAGAGTCCTTAATGCCTAAGAAGAAGATACAATAACTCAGGAGTTATGTAAAAAGAAGGGATTTATTAGGGGTACAGATGGGGGTATACGTTTTCCAGAGAGATTGGTGGTTCCTTTAAATACGTGTTTGAGAAAGGAACTGATACAAGAAGCTCATCAGTCAAAGTTTTCTATACACCCTAGATGTACAAAGATGTATCAGGATTTGAAAAGAAACTTTTGGTGGGAAGGCATGAAAAGAGAAATATGAGAATTTGTGGCTAAATGTCTAAATTGTCAACAAGTAAAAGCTGAACACCAAAGACTAGCTGGAATGTTACAAACATTGGAACTTCTAGAATGGAAGTGGGATAATATCACTATGGATTTTGTAGCAGGATTGCCAAGGACCTGAGCAGGCCATGACATGATTTGGGTGGTTGTGGATAGGCTAACAAAGTCAGCACATTTCCTTCCAATTAGATAGAACCAATCAATTGACAGTCTAGCTAAGTTATACATCAAAGAAATAGTAAGTCGTCATGGGATTCCACTATCCATTATCTCTGATAGGGATGGAAGATTTACTTCAAGATGTTGGAAGAGTGTACAACAAGCCTTGGAAACCTCACTTAAATTTAGTACAGCATTTCACCCCCAAACAGATGGTCAATCAAAAAGGACTATTCAAACCTTAGAAGATATGTTGAGAGCATGTGCCTTAGATTGGAAAGGGACTTGGGATGAACATCTTCCTTTAGTAGAATTTGCATATAACAACAGTTTTCAAGCAAGTATTGGTATGGCACCATATGAAGCATTGTAAGGATGGCCATGTCGATCACCAACCTATTAGAGTGAAGTTGGAGAAAGAAAGCTGATAAAGTCAGAACTAGTGGAACAGTGTATAGACAAGGTCAGATTGATACAGAAGAGGTTGTTAATAGCACATAGTCGATAGAAGAGTTACGCAGATAAAAGACGTAGAAACCTGGAATTTGATGTGGGGGAGCACGTATTTCTAAAAGTATCACCTGCCAAAGGGGTAATGAGGTTTGGAAGCAAAGGAAAACTTAGTCCTAGATTCATTGGTCCATTTGAAATCTTAGAAAGAGTTGGTTCAGTGGCCTACAAATTAGCCATACCAACCCAACTCTCAGAAATACATAGTGTCTTTCATGTGTCTATGCTAAGGAAATACCTCCAAGACGATGCTCATGTACTTCAACGGGTGCCAAAAGAGCTAAAGCCAGACCTAACCTTCAAAGAGAAGGCAATACGAATTCTAGACCGCAAAGAACAGAAGTTAAGGACCAAAAGCATTCCATTAGTCAAAGTGCTGTGGTAACATCACTCTGTTGAGGAAGCCACGTGGGAAACAGAAGTAGAAATGAGGAAGACACACCCTAGTTTGTTTGATTAAGTATTTTATTACAAATTTCGAGGACAAAATTATTGTAAGGGGGGAAGATTGTAATAACCCCAATTTTTGTAATTGATTGAGAAAATCAATAAAGTTTGAGTTACAAAAATTTTGGGTTGAAATATTAGGGTTATTTAGAATATACTTCTTGCAAAAGTAAAATCACAGAATAAGACATGTACAATTAAAATTAAACTTAGCAAACCGTTCAGAATGACTGTAAGCATGACAAATTTTGAATTTGGATGAAAAATCCTTAATTTTCTTCATTTTTTTGACAAAAGGGTAAAATAGTAATTTTACCCAAAAATCAAAATCTGAGACATCAAAATTTAGAATGTGCTGAAAAATATGAATCCAACACCACTAAGTACGCTCAATTCCGAGATCATGGGAATAAACCCTAATTTTTATACATAAAGGGCAAAATAGTCTTTTTACACCATGTGGGGCCCACAAGGGACCCAAAAACGAATCCTATGGCCAGCCCACATGAAATCATGGGTCAAACCATACCAGCTGGTCTTATGGAAGAAAGTGAAGAATGGGAGAATCCAATGCTAAATTAATAATAAAAAATTAACCATCATCATTACACATCATCATGAAAGAAGACCCAAAATGCCTATAAATACAACCCCAACAATCCTCCAAAAATGTTTATAAAATTTTCACGAAATTGACTTCACTTTCCCTACAAATTTAGACCTAGATCCATCCCCAAAAATCCAAAACTCTCAAGAAATCTCCCTCTTTTCATTTTCTTTTTCTCTCTCTAGATTGGAACAAGAGACCTAAATTCAATTAGGCACTCTGTTCTAGATCCAATAAAACAAATTTCACCATCTAAAACTTCCCACCATACCTTAGCTACAAAACCCCCAAATAAATTTTGAGATCCAATGGTTCAAACAACGGGAATCGCAAAAAAGGTGGAGCTTGGGCCATCTCTTCATCAAAAAGGGTATTCTTTTAAATTGGATCATATAACCTACATTTTTCTACAATCAGGTAGGTGGAACTACTTCCTGGACATGTTTATTAGTGTTTTGTGAAAATTTTAGTTTATTGTAATTTTATTTTGGTAAAAAATTGCAAAAATAAAGTAATGTCAATACCTTCAAATCAGGAAGATTGAGGACTCAGATGGAAAATCTGACCATACCAATTGATCTAGAAGGGTCCCGAAACCCTAGGGTAAAATTTTCACACTAAATTTCATGGCATTTTGGGCCCTCAATTGAGAAGGGATTGATTGGACGGTCCAAATGGACTGTCCGATCTCCTAATCGGACCAAAGATGGTGTGTGAGACGCCGCACATGCGCCCGCGCAGTGTGTGCAATGTCATCCCGAGCGGGAGCATTCGTTATGCATCCCCGACGGACACGCGACAAACCGAGCATTCTGCCTGTCCTGTCCTCCCGAAAAATCTGGGCTGTCCATTCCAATGGGCCTAGATCAGATCTAGGCCCTAGGAAAGGACTGTGAACTTCCATATCTAATTTCGAAGTCATATGAACTCCAAATTGAGATAAAAAAAGAGGCTGTGGAAATTTTACAACTATTTTCTTATGAAATGATAAAATGGAGAAAATATGTAATAAAACTTTCTGTATTTAGGAAACAAGTTTCCAATTTTCATGATCTTCTAGATCTGAGATGATCAGATCTTTTAAATATGTTTTAATAATGATATAATATTGAAATTAAGTTACCTAAATAGGTTATTTGGACAGATCTAAGAGATAGTAAGGGATTTATCCACGATGGTGAAAAAACCCTAAAAACTTCAAAGGGACCCACTTGATCAATAAGATCAAGTGTGATCAGATCCTTGGGATGAATGGAATGAATGTTGATATGATTAAATCCAAGGAGATCATGGATGAATTATGACAAAAACAAATCAATATGATCTTTGGACCTTAATAAAGAAAACCCCCAAATATAGCTAAAACCCTTAATAAAAAGAAAAACATCTAAGATCTGATGGTTGGATCATAAGTAAAACTTTTTAATAATCTAATCTAATTAATTTACATGGATTTTATTTGATAAAAGAATTGTAAATGTGATTTATGTTATAAATTAGGAAGCATGATAGTGTAATTCTTAAATTTTACATGCTATGCTCTAAATGTTATTAGATTGCTATAATAGCTAGAAATTTAATTATCTTAGGGCCAAGTTAGGTTGAATTTCATATTCTAGCATGATTCCATTAGATTACTAGTAAAATTTCATAACTTAGGATCATGCTAGTTTAAGTATAGTTTTATTCCATTAGGTTAAGTTACATTCATAGGGAGCATGTTAGTATAAATGTTTATTAAATTTATATTGGAGTCATGCTTTAAAGTTTATGATTTAATTGTTGTCAAATTTTATTAGTAGATTCAGATGTTAAGTAGTGGTTGAGATATAAAGAGCATAAGTCACCAGAATGTAATCAAATTGGAAATTAGAGTTTCATGAACACATAAGAGGAAGGAGTGACTTTGACTTACCATTAGTAAGGGCAGGACAATATAAGGATTATCAAATCCTTAGCCCAAACTAGGAGAATAATAAACCCCATGAATGACATTGTAAATGTTCATGGGCTTAATTAAAATCTATTAGAAAGAGTACTTAGGGTAAACATGCTTATAGGAACCATATGAAAGGTTGAGCTCGTGATCATTCTAAACATCAGATCTAGTGATCAATAGGATTTGGTCATAAGTTATATATATTGACAATATGTATGGATGTACAGATTACATACATCAGTCAGGATCATGGAAGATTTGGGAAAAGAGATCACCACTTGAAGGTAGGAGGATTTGATGAATGCATTTACATGGGATGAACATGATTGAACCCATGACCTTATGTTGATAAGAGTATTTGTTAATACTTGTATTAAATCCCCTGATAACCTTATGATCCAACCAAACACATATAAGATGGTTAAGGACTAAACTATAAGTGAATAGGGAACTAGAAGATATTTCAGCCCTAAGTAAATAGACAGATAGTCTGATATGCATGAAATCTACTTTACACACAAGCTTGGAGGCTTGTGAGTTTGTTTTAATAGGCATAAGCTTAGGGGGATGCTATGCTAGAGAAGTTATAAGGGTTTGGCCACCCGCTCCATGAAATTTATTGATACCTTGTCCTATGAGAGGCTAAAAGTCGGGTGGGGGTAATTATGGGTAGGCCACCACTGTGAAAGTCCTGTCCCCCCATATGGGTAGTGACATAATATTTTCTACCATGGTATCAGTGGTGAACATGGCAGTTATCTGAGCGCCCTAGTACGGATCAGACTGTAGCATGGTAACCCTTTTGATTATTTTGAACTATTATGCATATGAGAATAGGCATAGTGAAATGCCTTATGTTTTAGCATAATGAAATGCTAGGTAATTGTATATTACCAATATTTCCCAAGAAGAGAAATTCCCAGTGTAGGGTTAGCTAAAATATTGAATTCTCATAATGGAGAGAATTGATCAGCTTAGTTGGGAATGATATTTGACTACTTTCATAAATTTAACTGGTTTACCCATGTAAAGTATGTATGTATGTATATGAATGTACATAAATACAAAGTAAAGAGTAGAAACATGAATATGTTTAGGGATAATGGGATTATGAAGTATTAGAATTACATTGTCAATTATTATGCTACTTGAATCCCCTACCAAGCATTGCCTGCTGAGATATTATAAATGTTGCAATATCTCAGATACAGGGAAGGAGAGTTAAAAACTCAAGACGATAGAACACTTGAAGAGAATAATCTTCAAGGTATACCCTTGAAGACATGCATTTTGCTTTGTTTGAGAGTGTTGTATTGTAATGAGAGTTTTATTGTATGGTGAGCTATGAGTTTGGATTATGTAATTTGGACAAGTATTGTAATGGATTTGACTGTACTGTGAACCACTAGATGGATTCTGAAATTTAATAAAAGTATATTCCTTCAATGGAATTTTATCTTGTACAAAATTCTACTTATGTTATATATGAAGTGATGACTTGGGTTTTACCTAACAAGTTGAAAAGAAAAGAATTTTTGCTGCTTTGTTTTGTGAAATTTTTTTACACTATTAAGGGCCCTGCCTTTCAGCATACATTACAAAGTGTGTTACAAAAGCCCGGGTTGTCACAGCGCGCGTGGGATGACGTCGCACGCATTGCACCGGTGCGCATGTGCCGTCTTGCATGCTGTCCATGGGACTTTGGTCCAATCGGGAGATGGGATAGTCCATTTGGACTGTCCAATCAATCCTTTCTCAATTGAGGGCCCAAAACTCCATGAAATTTAGTGAAAATTTTATGCTAGGGTTTTGTATCCTTCTGGATCGATTGGTAGGGTTAGATTTTCCATCTAAGCCCTCAATTGTCATGAATATAAGGTTCCGTTATTTACTTTATTTTTACCATTTTTTTACCAAAATAAAATTACAATAAACTAAAATTTTTACAAAACACTAATAAACATGTCCAGGAAGTATTTCCACCTGCCTGATTGGAGAAAAAAATGTTGGTTATATGTCCAATTTAAAAGAATACCCTTTTTGATGAAGAGATGGCCCAAGATCCACCTTTCTTGTGATTTCCATTGTTTGAACCATTGGATCTAGAAATTTCTTTGGAGTTTTGTAGCTAAGGTATGGTAGGAAGCTTTTTACGGTGGGATTTGTGATATTGGATCTTAAACAGAGTGCCTAATTGAATTTAGGTCTCTTGTTCCAATGTAGAGAGAGAAAGAGAAAATGAAAAGAGTGAGATTTCTTGAGAGTTTTGGGTTTTTGGGGATGGATCTAGGTCTAAATTTGTAGGGAAAGTGAAGACAATTTCATGGGAATTTTATGAACATTTTTGGAGGATTGTTGGGGTTGTATTTATAGGCATTTTGGGTCTTCTTTCATGATGATGTGTAATGATGATGGTTAATTTTTTATTATTAATTTAGCATTGGATTCTCTCATTCTCCACTTTCTTCCCCAAGACCAGCTAGTATGGTTTGACCCATGATTTCACATGGGCTGGCCATAGGATTCGTTTTTGGGTCCCTTGTGGGCCCCACATGGTGTAAAAAGACTATTTTGCCCTTTATGTATAAAAATTAGGGTTTATTCCCATGATCTCGGAATTGATCATACTTAGTGGCATTGGATTCTTATTTCTCAGAAAATTCTAAATTTTGATGCCTTAGATTTTGATTTTTGGGTAAAATTACTATTTTACCCTTTTGTCCAAAAAATGAAGAAAATTAAGGATTTTTCATCCGAATTCAAAATTTGTCATGCTTATAGTCATTCTGAAGGGATTGCTAAGTTTAATTTCAATTGTACATATATTATTCCTTAATTATACTTTATAAGAAGTATATTCTAAATAACCCTAATATTTCAGCCTGAAATATTTGAAACTCAAACTTTATTGATTTTCTCAATCAATTACAAAAATTGAGGTTATTACAAGTACCTGTAATGTTAGGTCCATAGACACCAGGCTCTAGAAGGAACATGGATGTGGCTAGTGAAACTTTTAGTGAATGGAGGCACCAAGATTTTCAGAAGCTGATATAGAGGTGTCTCGTCATCATATTTTAGCATTTTTACCTACACCTACAGTTTATGAGTGCTTCCTGGGGTAGGCAAGGTTACACTTACCATTTAGAGCCCTCTGGTGGCTAGGATAGTTACAATGAATGTTGCAGAGGTTATGAACTTGGTGGCTTATGTTTTTGCTCCTGCAGTTCTAGTAACTCCCTTGGGTGCTTTAAGCATTATAGTGAGTGTTGTTTTGGCGCACTTTTTACTAAAAGAAAAGTTACAGAAAATGGGTGTTTTGGGATATGTGTCCTACATAGAGGGTTCAGTGGTGATTGTAATCCATGCAACTCAAGAGTATACTCTAAGTTCTTTGAAGGAGATTTGGACTCTAGCTACTCAACCCGAATTTATGTTTTATGCAGCAGCATCATGGTCAATGGTCTTGGCACGGGTTCTACACTTCAAACCTTGTTATGGTCTGACATATATTAGTTTACTTGTACATCAGTTCTTTGAATGGGTTCACTAATGGTTGTTAGCATAAAAGCCCTTGGTATTGCAATAAGGCTTACAATAGAGGGGATAAGGCAAGTTGCTTATCCTAAAACATGTTTTGTTCTTTTTCTTGCTATAGTAGTTGTGTGCATTCTAACTTGATTGAATTACTTGAATAATATTGAAGCATGTGGTCAATCGTGGAAAAGAGGGCGATTAAAGCTAGTGGAATTGAAGAACATGTCGCACGAGGTAAGTGAAAATTTAAGACAACATGTCTAAATGATAAGATGCATGTTCTAAACATGATCTTATTTCTGATTATACATGTTATAACATTTAAATGATATGATTGAAATCGAACATGCTTTAAATTGAAATGATGAAACTAATGTTAATTAAAAGAATTGTATGTTATAATTGATGCTTATGACTTGTACATCATGTATGTAAATTGTAAAATCATGTTTATGGTACATGGGTACCATGTTAGTATTGATGATGTATGTGCCTAGGTTTGTAGGATACATCCTTAGTGGATTATCACTAAATAAGTGAAGATGTTATATTGTTATGAAATATATGAGCAAGCAAATAGCCTATTATTATGATTATTTTACATCTGGACATGGAGGCCTAAGAGGTTTGTTTTATACAAGCATATGCTTCAGGGTGCTATGCTAGGGAAGTTATGAGGGCTTGGCCACCCGCTTCCCTAAATTTGAAGATATGATGATTCCTTGCCCTATGAGAGGCTAAAAGTCAAGTGGGGCAATTATGGGAAGGCAACCACTATGAAAGTCTTGTCTCCCCATATGGATAGTGACACAATATTTTCCACCGTAGTATCAGTGGTGAACAAGACAGTTATCCTAGTGCGCTAGTACGAATTATACTATAGCATAATAGTCCTTATGTTTGATGCACTATGGTGCTTACATTATGGTAATATGATGTGGCATAATGATATGCCTTATTTTTCCAATGATGGCAAGAGGATTGTGGACCGCGTATAATGAGGGTTAAGAGGATTATATTGATATACCAACAGAGACTAGATGGTTATGAACCCCACATGATGTGGGCTATGATTCTAAAACCCAATATAATCTGGAGATATAGATTAGTAGACTTATTGATTATATTCATAATTTTGTATGTCTTTTAACAATTTCCATATATGTGGATGTAGCCTATATGTATATGATTGAGGTCGTAGTTTCATATAAGTTTTATGTGGGTATATGAAAGGGTAGAACTGTTATGTAGAGTATGATTCATGGAATTGGATTAGTTTATTTAGATAACAAATAATAATTAAAGATGTTTGATAAATCAATAGATTAAGATATTGATAATTATGAA
Source organism: Warburgia ugandensis (assembly GCA_035236585.1). Taxonomy (NCBI): domain Eukaryota; kingdom Viridiplantae; phylum Streptophyta; class Magnoliopsida; order Canellales; family Canellaceae; genus Warburgia; species Warburgia ugandensis. The sequence goes on along the minus strand of CP141129.1, from coordinate 4,509,493 downwards.
ACATGTTAATAATTGATTTATCAATGGATTGTTAATGATTATGAAACATGTAGATATTTGGTTTATAAATGGATTATTGAAATGTGAATCATACAGTAAATCCAATTCAATATAATTTCTATGAAAATGAATATTCTAATTAATATGGAATAATTAATGTATATTAAGATTCAACATGCTTCTTAAACTCCCCTACCAAGCATAGCTTGCTGAGGTATTATAAATGTTTTATGTTTACAATATCTTAGATACAAAAAGACAGGAGAAGCTGAACAAGAGGAATCTAGCAACCATACTTCTGTGCTTAGGTATACACTTTAATAAAGCTTTTGTATTGTGCAGTTAGTCATTTGAATTGTGATATTGGCCATTTAATATGATGTTTATAAGGGCTGTATATGTGAACCGCTAGATGGGTCTTGTTTTTAAGAAATGCATGTCCATCTTTTAAAAAACTATATATATATATATGTATGTATAGTGTGAGCATGAAAGTGACATCCAGGTTATTGGAAAAATGAATTTCAAAGTAAAATCTTCCTCTATTTTCAATTTTAAAATTTAGAGGCATGCCATCTTATGAAAGTGAACGCGAAAAATTTTCAAGGAAAAACCTAGGGTGTCACAACACTGGTAGGTGTTGCTGGTGAATAGAGAAAGAGTAGAGGGAGTCAAGGGAGAAAAGTGGTGCGTGGCCGGAGAAGAGGAGACAATGGACTAGTGTGGTGAGGTGGGAATAGAAAAGGGAGAGGCAACCTGGGGCGGTGAAGAACAAAGATGGAAAGAGATGGGCATGGAGAAAAATAGAAACAGGAGAGGGAATTCGAGAGAGATAAAAAAAATTGCATAAGGAAGGGGGTGGGTCTATTGTAGGTCTTCCCTTATTGATGCCTTCTACAATCCAAGGGGGAGGGAGATGCTACGTGAGATGGGAGATGTTCCTTTATAGCAGTGCATTGGATCCCCTCTTTGGATCTCCTTCAATTTTTGTTTCCACCCCCTACTTTCCTTCAAACTCCTATTGTTTTTCCACTTGTAAACTTCTCCTCCAACTCGTTCTATTTTAGATCTTTCCATTCCCTTAAAAATCTTCTCCATGATTTCCCTCAAAACCAACTTTCTTTTAAGAAACTATCCCATCTTTCTTTGTGAGTGATCTGGTCCATTCAATGCCCTTTATGATGATCTGCATCATTGAAATTTGATTTGACACTAATCATCACAATTTGAGCCATCTAATATTCAATCCAACTGATCTGCATCATAGAATTAGCCATCCAAACCATGATCTATTTGATTTACAAAATAAAAGATTGGTTTAGAATCATTTAAACCATTTATTAAGGATTTGATTAGCTCTAGTGGTCATCTGACTGTTAAATTTGACAAATTAACTATTGGATTGTCAATTTAAGCTAAAATTCATATTTAATCTCAAAAGTATCAAATTGATGAGTTAGATGATCTAATTAAATGCTAAATTAAGGGTATTTTGGCCAAAATTGAACACTTAATAACATTCTTCCAAGTGAGTTTTAGTGGTTGTATAGTCTTAGTCAAATTAGCCCATGTAAACGATGCTCTACAAGTTTAAATTTCCAATGCATGAAAAGAATAACAGCTTACTCATTTATAATTTTTGCAAGGGCAAGATGGATGTGTAATCCATAAGAATAAAAAAGAAAGCCTACCCACCATGCACGTCCAACACAAGTAGCATCCAATGAGCCCTATATAGATAGTCATATGAATTGTAATTAAAGTTGACAATCCCTAAGTAGGCAAGAAAACAAGAAAATCAAAACTTATCTGCTAACCAAAATAAGCCTGGAAAAATATCCATCAACACACCTCTCTATCTACATTGCTCCACACACTACAAATGATGTCGAAGTCAAGGAATTGGTAAAGTATACCCTCAACCTCAAAAAGGCTACTTGTATCATTCAAGAAGCTACATAAAAGAAATAATTATTATCTATACCATGAAAATATAACATGTAATATCAAATATTTTATAAGCAAATATGTGCATATACCCCATGTAGGAGACAATGTGAGGGTCTCGAGTTGATTCCATAGGCAAACTTGTAATAGGTCCTCAACCATAAGTGGCACTTCAACAATGTGATCGTTAAGCACTCCCTCCTTGATTTGTACAGGATTGATTGCCCTACCTTTGTTATGAAACTATAGATTAACCTTAGGGTTCGAGACATGTTAGGTGGGACTTCCACATGATTCTTAAATAGCTACTATAAAAGTTATAGAAATTTTTAACTAAATAATATTAATCAATGAAGAGGACCTAATTTATGAAGCAAAAAGTAAACATATATACATGTACATGTTCCATTGGTGTGGTAATAGGTGATGGTGCAATGACGAGTGATCTTTATGGCGCATGTTGTTGTTGATTAACCGTATGAAGTTAATAGACAATTAAATTGAGGTCTCTAACTAAAATTTATTGATGGGAAAGGTAGCATGATAAGATACATATTGTGTACTCTATGGGAATGATTATTGCTTCCAACCAAACGACGTGATATGCAATTGTCTGCCCAATGGCCATAGTATTTTTCATTTCTAAAGGGAATGACTAGTGCCTCCATTTTTATTTTCTCAACCAATTTATTATAGGCCTCCATCAACAACACCAAACACCCTCCTTACCCCCACCAGCTTGAAGCTTAGGAAGAAGCTAAAGATGAGTGTTCATGTTTGTCATATAATTTTATTGAGTTCTTGTTTAAAAATTGATGTATGAACAATTTCATGATAAGATTTCCTCTAAAGAATAATTTTGATATTTTTATCTAGTATCAATTCCAACACTTGTAGTTTAAATGAGATGTATATGAAATGGTCTTTAATATCTGAGTGAATGCTTTCTTGGAAGTGTTATGCTAAGATTAGATGAGTCATGCCTATAGTTCATGGATAATTCGCGCTAATTTAGATAGGTCATGCCATTAGAATATTTGTTCCTTCTTTAGATGAAGTTTTAACTTGTATCCAAGGCTTTTAATTCATGCATGTTTTCAAGTAATGAGAAACATTATCATGATTCTTTTGGTGGATTCACAATTCCTACGTTACTCTCTATCATCTTAGATTTTATTAAAAAAAAAAAAAAAAAATCCCTTAAATTTGGTAGAAATTTATTGCATCCATGTAGTTCAACAACTCTTTATATATAGTGTACAATAGATCTTGTATACCCTCGAGTAGTTTTGGTCTAAAATAATAAACATCGGGGCATAGTTTGAAACAAAGAGAGAGAGAAGAACCTCTTATATAGGTAACTAAGGTTGGAGGTTGCTCGTGGGTTGTAAAAGAGACTACACCATATGGCTTGAGAATTAAATCCATTCTCAGATATTATGAATTGGTGATTGGACGAAAAATGAATTTAGCTAATCACAAATCTTGGGTGTAAATACTTCTTCACATATTCTTGATAGCATTGCAACCTATCTTAATTGCAAGGTGGTACAACTCCTATTCACCAATTTAGGTCTCCCTATCTCCTCCAGCAAATCCAAAATATTACTCTAGGATCCTTTGCCAAAAGAATACAAAAAAAGCTCTCATCTAGGAAGAGATCTTATCTCATCAAGGGTGGCAGAGTCACATGTTAAATCATCTATATTAAACATGCAACTTCACTAAATGTTTATACTGAAGTGTCCAACTACTATCATCTCAAAAATCAATAAAAATTTGGAGAAGATTATTATGAAAAAGTTTATATGATTCCAACAAATTACATCTAGTTGCATGGAAAAAAGTATGTATATCAAAGAAGAACATTTGTTGGACATCAAAAAGTTAGAGGAAATGAATAGAGCTCTTTTATACAAGTCATTATGGAGATTTTTTTGGAATAATCGAGGTCTTCACAAACTCTTATCATAGAGACATATAATCACCATAAAGTCTGATAGGCAAAAGCAGTTGAGTATTCTATAGGATCGAGCATATGGAAGAAGATGTGACGACTTGGATTTTCCCATGCATTTTTAAATGCAAGATCTAATTCCTAAGGCGGGATGCATCCCTATTTGAAAACCATTTTATAAAAATCATGCAATGTAGCAGAAAATCTTTAGTTTTAAACTCATTTTGAAAACCCTGAGTGTCATTTGCTTTCACAATAACCAAAGTAGTTTTTGAAAAAATTCAGGAATCATAAATGTCTTCCCAGGTCTATCCAGTCATAGCTCATAGCCCAACGGTAAATAAATACAAATACATGTCCTAAGGGTAGAGTGTTTACTTACATGTATAATTGTCTCTTTTTGATTTTTCTTGCTTGTAGCACTAACATTTCCTGAGGCGTCTTCTACTCGTGAATGGAGCTATCCTGAAAAATGTTAAGGATTGGGTGAGTATATACTATACTCAGTAGGAGTCCATCACTACTAGTTTTACAATGCATACTATGTTTAAAATCATATGCTCTTTCAAAACATGTGCATGTTTGAACACTCATGTTCAATATCGAGATTAAAAACCATTGTCGAATTGGAATACTGACAACTTAAAGAATCACATAATCAAAGTCGAAAGTATCATATATATCATAAACATAATGATATGCATAAGATGCTCAACTGAATCCAACTCTTGGATATATGGTATGGTCGACCAACCTCATGTCATGCCATATGCAATGCAAGTAAATCCTCAAATCATAGGGCCCACTATGCCCATGACCTCGCCGCCATGTGGTCCCCAGGTACCTGAGGACAGCCGGTCATAGCCTCCACGGGGCATATGACACATCGACCTAGTGCCGTGACACCAGTGGTAGCCCCTTGTACCACATGCAGTCGACGTAGGGACATGCCCTTTTTGGGCATGGTACCCATTCCACCTAATAGTGGTAGAGGTTGGGAGGCCAACCTAGGCCTCTCGGCATATTGCCCACGAGCTTACTAGCTCAAATCACATACGATCACACAAGCAAAAACCTCTTTTTCAAAGCCTATCCTCTTTGCGTCTCTCACAACTGCCTGGCCCTCACAACTGCCTATCCAACGTCTTTTGGGCACTCCGGCGTCTTTTGGTAACCCTCAAGGACATGCAAATTTTCAAAAACTCAATGCTCACAAATCATACAATATATGCAATTGTTTGCAAAACATGCCTATGCATAATGTATTTGTCATATGCATGCTGAATTTGTTTATAAAATTAAATCATCCTAAACAAGTCATATAACTTAAACTTAAAACATGCATTCTCAAGATAATCATGGGTTCTTTTAAAAAGTCTAGTAGCGATAGAGCACCTACCTCGAAGTCTCCTGGAGTCGCGTCCTTCATCACTCAACCCTACCCTAGGTCTCATTTATAAACTCTTGGATATGAATGATAACAAGGAGTCCTTATCAATTTCAATCCATTTAGACATTAGATCGCTAGATCTGCCTTTTAGGGTCTATGGTCCTTGCCTAATTCATTGTCAGGCTAGATCCTATGATATGGATCTATTATTCAATAGTTAAACTTTGTAAATTGTCCTCTGATCCTAACTTTATAGTCTCATTAGGTCCGCGTGTCCCAGTTCCACGGACACCCGTGCATCCTGGTTGAACCGCGACCGCCTCATGTGCGTGGGCGCCCAGAGGCCGTGCCAGGGACCGAGTTTTGCACGCGCACATGCATGCCCAAGTGATGCGCTATGACACGCATCTTGGATGGCATTGCATGGACACACCTTTGGTGTAGCATGGCGCGTCTCAGCTCCCAGGGCACCTCGTGCATCCCGGTCGAGCCAAGGCCCGTGCCCCACGTCGCACGCGCACCCGAAGGCCGCACCTGGGACAGTGTACGCACTATCGTACACATCGAACCCATCCCAGGGACCTTGTCCCAGGCGCATGTGGAGCATGGTGTCCCTGGGATGCCTTGTTCATGCAGAGCCAGTTGGAGCCGGCTGGGTCATTTTTCGGCTAGGAAGACCGGTTGGAAAAAGACTAGATCTGGCATGGATCTTGGCCTGGGGGAAGCAAAATGGAGAGAAAAAGGGGAAAATGGCTTACCTAGGTAGCCTAGGGAGTGCCCATTGCCGGTGGGTGTGCCTATTCTTCACTCTGAATCTCCTGCTTGCCGAAAAACTCGAAGAAGGGAAAAGCCCACCGTTCCGGTGCGACCAGAGGAAGAAAAGGGAGGAAAGAAGAGAGGGGAATGGGGAAATGGCAATGGCCGGCCTAACTCGGGCATGGCCATTGCAGGAAATCTCATAGAAACTAGCTTGAGACGGGTTTCCGATTTTTTCCGAAAACCCCAGTCCCAAAATAGCCGAAAAACTCGTGTTTTGAAGAGAGGGGATTAGGGGCTTTTTATAGCCTTGCTATGGCGATGCTGCCATTGGCGGTGGCAAAAACCTCTGGAAACAGGGTTTCTGGAGAAGTCTAGAGGAAGAAGATGATGGGGTGCCGTTATCAAAATGGCCCCCTGCGTTTTCTGTCTTTTTCGTTTTTTTATTTAAATTACAAAAATGCCCCTGATCTTTAAACGGCCGTAACTTCTTCATACGAACTCTGTTTTCGGTATTCTTTGAGGCGTTGGATTCCATTTTTTGAGTAGAATCTAATGGTACCAAGTTTTCTCACAAATTCGTTCATTTACTATTTTAAATAAAGTAAAATATTTAACACAGTTTATTTCCCATAGAATGTCCAATTTTTTGTTAAAAATAGCATAAATTTCTCGGGCATTACATTATTACCCCTTAAAAGAATTTCATCCTCGAAATTCCATAAATCCCCTTCTTCAAGTTAGCTATCTTCTTGATAAGACATATTTAGGACTCCCTCGAACTAAAAAATTCCCATACTTCTGTTGTCGACGAATCCATTATTTCATTATCCAATACTCTAATTGGATTAATACTTGGAGTAATGTTGTCCTTAAAATGTGAATCATACTATCTTGTACTCAATCCTAGGCACGTTCTTAATTTATCCTTGTTATAATTCCTTCCATAAGGCCTTACACATATGTATCGCATCAATATATCTCATCTTTTTTCTTATATGTCACAACCCCATCGGGCCCACAGTAACGATATTGTCCCGTGCGCACTCATGTGCCACGGGTTTTGCTCTTCCCCTGCGTCTAGGGGAAAACCGGTCATTACTGTGAAGGGAGGCATTCCCCCTTATAACTCAGGCCCATCACCTCCCCTAACCGATGAGGGACTAACTCTCAAGCCTCACCTTGCCTAGAAGCCTGCCAGCCCTCCAGGCCCGCCCTCATCGACCAAGGCTAACCCTCTCCCCCTCATCGGCCAAGGCTATATGTGCCTGACCCTAAACATGTTCTTGAACAAGTACCAACCGAGCTACAACCGGATTTAACCTTGGAAACAAAACCAGTACATATTCTGGACAGGAAGATCAAGACACTGCGGCATAAGGATATCCCACTAGTCAAAGTTTTGTGGCGAAATACGACCATCGAAGAAGAAACATGGGAGGTGGAATCGGAAATGATAAAGAAGTACCCCGAACTATTTTCTTGAAAGGGGTTGGAGAATTTCGTGGGCGAAATTCTTTTAAGGGGGTAATGATGTAATGACCCAACATTTTGGAGACCTTTTGTATAAAGAACAAACATAGTGTGATGTGCTAATGATCTTGTAACTTGACTATTTTGGAATAAATATATGTTTAAGGGTCTTATTAGGTGGTTGAATGTTTGATCTAAATTCACATAGGGAACTTAGGAATTTGTGAATAAAATTAGTACCACTAGATACTACACGCAAAATGGAATCCAACGCCTCAAAGAATGTCAAAAATGGAGCTCGTATGACGAAGTTATAGGCGTTAGAAGATTGAGGGCATTTTGGTAAAATGCACCTAAAAACGAAAAAGCCAAAAACCACAGGGGGCTGTTTTGATAACGGCACCCCCTGTCTTCTTCCTCCTCCAGCTCTCTCTTGATTTCTCCAGAAACCCTTGGTTTCCAGAGATTTCCACCACCGCCAATGGTGGCACCGCCATTAGCAGCACCGCCTTTCCTCTCCTATAAATACCCCCCAAGCCCCCTTCTCCTCCAAGTATTTCCAGGTTCAAATCTCCGGCAAAGAGAGTTTGGAGAACACAATTCCAGGCGTATGACGGCTTCACGGTGGATGTCCAGGTACCTCCTCGTCCCCACTATATTCCTCCTCTCTTTCCCCTCCATTGTCCCTCACAATTCGACCGGATCTAGCGTCTCCCGGCCGGAGTACCCATTAGGGAAGATGGGTTCCTTACAAAACCCTAGGGTCAGACAACCAGGGTGCCGTTCCAGGATGCCCGACTGACCCTCCTTTTCCGCCTCATTCCCAGCCCAGATCCTCGTCGGATCTGGGATTTTTCCGACCGGAAATCACCGGTCCTTAGGGAGGAAAACCAGACGGGTGAAATCCCGTCAAGAAGAGAGAGAGAGAGAGAGAGAGAGAGAGAGAGCCTCCCAGGGCGCACGAACGTCCCAGGGTGCATGGCGTAGTCCAGGACGCCCGGCTTGATGCACACCTGTGCCATGCTCCCTGGGGGCTGTCCTCACGCACACGTCGTATGCGGATAGTTGTCTTAGCTCAACAGGGACGCATGGGACGTCCTGGGAGCTGAGGCACACCGTAGCCACACTTAAGACGCGTCCGCGCAATAGTACACCATGACACACCATTCAGACGTGCGCACATGACCCAACCTGGTTGCGGTGCGACCAAGGCGCACGCATATACTAGAAAACGTAGAGCGCGCATTCTAGAACTATGGTACGCAAGACCCTAGGTGCTACATTTGGGTCGTCCATTAAGGCACGACCTTTTAAAATCCAAATTTGGAGCCTATACAATAAAATAGCATAGAATAACGCCTAGATCTTATGTTTGGACATCAGTCAGGACCTTACCAAGATATTCTTGGACTTGAGGTGAAGACAGGTACGAGCGACGTAACAACGCATGAGGTAGGTAGTCTGATCCTACTCTGTTTTCAAAATACATCCTAAATGTTCATTAAGTTACTTGTTTTAATACTGTATTAAGCATGTATTTTAAACTATGTTGTTCTTATACAAGTATGCAGGACCTGCTTGCATGATTTATATATTTGAAAAATCTTGCATTAACTGAAGAATGCTGTTGAGAAATAATGTTTTTATACATGTTACGGATTCATGGAATTTTACGCAATGCTTGCATACTTTGAAAACAAAGCCATAATTGCATGGTTTATGTTGATTCGAGTTTTGGACTATGTATGGTTTTGGGCTATTAAGCCTAGTGGGCACTATGCTGAGGGGTACGGGTTTGGCCTCTCGGCCTCTACCACCAAAAAGGTGGATGGTATCACTGCCAAAAATGGCATTGTCCCTTCCCTGACTGCTGTGGTCAATAGGGACGACCACTGGAGGTGTTCACAGCACCCTTCTGGGGACATATCCATAATCGCCGTGGAGGCTATGGTGGACTGGTCTCTAGATATCGGAGACATGCGATCCAGAGTGGTTCTAGTCGCAAGCATGGTGACCCTATGATTTCAGTAGTATGGATATGCATATAGCATTTAAATTGGTCGTAAACGAGTACTCGTGACCAGATGAATTGAGATCGGTGCATGTTACTTCGTGATGCTATCATTTACCTCATATGCAGACTACTTTAAGTATTTTCTGATCATTATATACTACGCATAGCTTTGACATATGGTGTAGATCTCATAACCAGGATATGGTGAATCTATTGATTTTGACTTTCTAAACTCAGACATACTGTCAGTATTGCATACTAACTCATGATTGATAAAGAATTTCAATGGATGACATTACTTACACTTTATGCACACATATGCGCACCTATTACAAATTGAGCATGCCTTTCATGCAACCACTTTGAACTCTATATGATGCATTGCTATGCTTTCAAAAAGGGTAGTATCAGGTTACCTACTGAGTATGATAAATACTCAACCCAATCCATTATTTTTTAGATCAAATAAAAGACAAATAGAAGAAATAGCAGGAGGCGTTGGAACCAAAGTCAAGTAGGCAAAGGTACGATTTAATTAATAATTTCCTTTGGTAACTACTATAATCTTGATTGTAAGTATTTGTTGTAGCTGTGGCTGTGACTAACAATCCTGGGAGTGATTACTTGTTTTGATTTGATTTATAAATTGCCATGGCACTATGCATTGAGCATTCATTTTGACACTCAGGCTCTTTATACAATGTTCTTTGAAAAAGAAGAAAATTTTCCTGCATTCTTTTGCATAAATCGTACCTTTGCCTACTTGACTTTGGTATTAGAGCCATACCCCGACCCCGAGTCGTCACAGTTGGTATTAGAGCCATACCCCGACCCTGAGGGTGGATGGCTAACCGCACGCGGGCGCTCGGCATGTGACACGCGGGGACGTGTGTCCCCTAAGGGGGAGAGGGCTAGCCTTGGTCGATGAGGGCAGGCCTGGAGGGCTGGCAAGCTTCTAGGCAAGGTGAGGCTTGAGAGTTAGTCCCACATCAGTTAGGGGGGTGATGGGCCTGAGTTATAAGGGGGAACGCCTCCCTTCACAGTAACGATCAGTTTTCCCCTGGACATGGGGGAAGAGCAAAACCCGTGGCACGTGAGTGAGCACGGGACAATATCGTTATTGTGGGCCCGACGGGCTTGTGACATTATATATGTGCCGCTTCCGCTACGTACTCTAATACATAGTCCCATGCGTGCCAGTTTATCATTATGTGTTTCTATTTGTATTACCCATCCTTAGATGCTCATATTCCTTTTGATCATGTATAGGATAGTCTCCTTAGATGACCATACTCTCCTATTATTTCATACTTCTTTGAGATCATATGATCTTATTTCTCCTATTTCATTTTGAATATCATAGGATAATCCCTTTTTCTTCTTGTCTTTCGTCTAGTGATCTCTTCATCATCCACATCTCCTTCTAATGGTTGGTTATATGTCATTAGTAAGAGTCCAAAAAAAGTTACCTTCTTTCTATTGTGTCTAACTTTGCTTCTTATCTTTTATATTTGTCCCTAAGATAGTTCAATAACTGACATGGTATCATGTGCTCTATGGCCAAACCCTTGATTAACTTTGAATTTCAACTGTATGTCATTTTCCATATGTGACTTGATTCCTCGACCAAAGTTACATTCAAAATAAAATCATGAAAGCCAATTAGTAGCATCTTCCATCGAGGAGCTTATCATATACTGAAAGTAAAATGTCCTAACTCTATATCCAGTTTCATAATTATTGAATTCATTAAACGCTTTTCTCATGTCAAATGTTAATGGTCAATTCATCATCATGGTCAAATGTTCTCGTCTAGAGGCCTATCTCACATCAATTTGTCATTAGGATTACCAACAATGTTCCCATTTATGCAAAAAGTCTCTTATTCATAACCGAGTACCCTTACATGGTTGAATTCTTTGTCATTATCCTCTTTGTCCTTTCTTTGCTTGATGGTTTTCTTCGTAATCTTTCAATCCAAAAGTTCTATACTCAATCCAGTAGGGTTAGTTCTTAGGAAATTCCTCCAATTGATTTTTCGTACTTGGTATATGCTCATAACAACTAACTATTTGTCTAAAGGCAACTTAACATAAAATCTTCACCTTATAGTGTGCTAGCCATCTCACCTTTTCTCCTTCCATTCCCTATATCAATATGTTGTTCAATCTTTTATTAATGCCTTACCGTCAACCATTCAGTCTTATTTGTCAGGGGGTATCATCATCATAAGTAGTGGTTTTCTCAATTCCTCAAATTTTATCTTTCAAGTGCCTCCTTATTTTATCTTTCAAGTGCCTCCTCATACTTAGCTTATAATAGCAGTTCTCGCTCAGTAGCTACTACATCAAGTTATGCTGAAGCTATTAAATCATCAAATTTGAAAAACACTCAGGTAAGCATAAAACATTTTCTTAGACATAGAAAGACTTTATTCGATTACCTGTTGATCTCTTTCCAGATATATCTATGTCATAAGCTCAAGGATCTCTAAAGTGATCGGTACTTATCTACCTTTCTTTTCAATCCAAGTCAACAGTATTTTTCAGACCCAAAGTAATTTCTACACCTTGTCATGATATCTATTCAGGTTTGGAAAGTCTGTCTCATTGGTGGAGATCGCTCCTTATTTTTGCTTCTGTCTCAGTTGTTATTGTATTCATTGTACTCGTAGCTCCTCCATGATGTGGCCTAATCAACTGACCTCATACCCTCAAATGACTTAGTCTAATAAGTAACTTCTTTTAGGTAAGACTCATGTCTAAATACTTATAATATCCGTCTGAGTTTATAACTTCGACTACTATCTAATAGCTACTAACATATTTGATTAAATATGGTGGGATACCTTTATTTAGTCAACAATACTCTAAAGGTAATGACTAAATAATGGTCTTAAGATATTTGCTCTTCCAATCTATGATAGCAAGGCCTCAATTTGATCCTTGATGGTACCCTACTTGCTGAAGAAAGACCAATGGACAAGTCACTGTCCGGGCTTAATTCCTTTTTCAATATACTTTATTGGCAAGGTGGGATATTACCAAATTTTCCTTTTTATGGATTATATCCATTGGTGTTCCCCATAAGCAAATGGATCCAATAAGAATCTAATTGTAATAATTGATATCAAACTATTTGTAGAATTTAATTTCTAGTTGGCCACCATTCCTCTTCAAAAATTTCTTGTCACATAATTTCCTGAAATTCGATACTCTACTCAAAGTCTTAAACCCCGTATGCTTTCTCTCTTTTATACTCTTTTACAATAAGATCACCAACTCATCTATCATCATTCCTTTGAAGTTGATTGGTTTATCTTCCCACTCGATTCAAGATGAAAGATTTGTATGTTTCTTCATCAAGTCATGATCTTCGTCTTTTGAATATTCAATATTCATTGAATACTGGTAGTTACATCTCTATCTCTTTCTTTCTTTTCTTCAAAATCCTCAATTTTGTCTACCTAGATCAATGTCTTCATGTGCTTTGTTTCATATAATCGATACTACATCTACTCCTTTACTTAACAGATATGATAAACTGAATGCTTCTAAGAAATTCTAAACTGTCTTAAGATCATTGAAACCCTCAATTGCCTATAGCCTCAATAAAATTCATACAATGTCTTAATAATGACATTGACGTTTTGATCATGCTATACTTTTCTTACAAGTTCATGTTAGGATCAATCTATTATCATCCTTAGTATTATCATGAAAATCTTTTGATAACTCGGTCAAATTCATTTCCCTATCATATTCGTGTTATGTTTCTCTTAATCACATAATATGTCACTTGTATACATCTTCTGATTTGCTCCATAATACTCGGGTAGTTATTATTCAATAGCACTTCACTCTTCATAAGACTCCAATTAAGGTATCCAAAATTGAGCTAAGTCTTTCAGGATCCATACCTTTGTGATCTAGTATGAGTCACAGTTATCTCCTAGTATCATCTTATATGCTCATCCCTATGAGATTATCATCAAAATATTCTCAAAGTCCGTATTTTACATCCCTTATCATATTCATATTCTGATATTCTTTATGATGGTAAGGTAGCTATCTAGGTTCTTTGATGTTCTCATCTTTGGTGAGATTGATCTATTATAGGTCAAAACTATCTACTAACAAGTCCACTAACATCTTCATTCATCATTCTCATCATAATCTAATTTATATATGAGTTTCCCTATTTGCACCACTGCACAACAATCCTTATTGATAAGATTTAAGCCATCCAATATCTAAGTATTTGCTAGACCCATCTCCTTTTTCACCTATTTGTTTATGGTGAAATGCCTTGAGCATTAATATTGTAATCTTCAAATAGAAGTACTCATCTCTACTACTTCTATTTATACTACTTCTTCTTGATTTTCTTTATTGTCTATGACCCTTGGACATCTTTGAATTTGTTGTGAAAGGATAAAACCTGGGCTCTGATACCAACTGTGATGACCCCGGTTTTCCCATGCATTTTTAAATACAAGATCTAATTCCTAAAGCGAGATGCATCCTTATTTGAAAACCATTTTATAAAAATCATGCAATGCAGCAGAAAATCTTTAGTTTTAAACTCATTTTGAAAACCCCGATTGTCATTTGCTTTCACAATAACCAAAGTAGTTTTTGAAAAACTTCAGAAATCATAAATGTCTTCCTAGGTCTATCCAATCACAGCTCAAAGCCCAACGGTAAATAAATACAAATACATGTCCAAAGGGTAGAGTGTTTACTTACATGTATAATTGTCTCCTTTTGATTTTTCTTGCTCATAGCACTAACATTTCCTGAGGCGTCTTCTACTCGTGAATGGAGCTATCCTGAAAAATGTTAAGGATTGGGTGAGTATATACTATACTCAGTAGGAGTCCATCACTACTAGTTTTACAATGCATGCTATGTTTAAAATCATATGCTCTTTCAAAACATGTGCATGTTTGAACACTCATGTTCAATATTGAGATTAAAAACCATTGTCGAATTGGAATACTGACAACTTAAAGAATCACATAATCCAAGTCGAAAGTATCATATATATCATAAACATAATGATATGCATAAGATGCTCAACTGAATCCAACTCCTGGATATATGGTATGGTCAACCAACCACATGTCATGCCATATGCAATGCAAGTAAATCCTCAAATCATCGGGCCCACTATGCCCACGACCTCGCCGCCGTGTGGTCCCTGGGTACCTGAGGACACTCGGTCATAGCCTCCAAGGGGCATATGACACATCGACCCAGTGCCGTGACACCAGTGGTAGCCCCTTGTACCACATGCAGTCGACGTAGGGACATGCCCTTTTTGGGTGTGGTACCCATTCCACCTAATAGTGGTAGAGGCTGGGAGGCCAACCCAGACCTCTCAACATAGCGCCCATGAGCTTACTAGCTCAAATCACATACGATCACATAAGCAAAAACCTCTTTTTCAAAACCTGTCCTCTTTGGGTCCCTCACAACTGCCTGGCCCTCACAGCTGCCTACCCAGAGTCTTTTGGGCACTCCAGCGTCTTTTGGTAACCCTCAAGGACATGCAATTTTTCAAAAACTCAATGCTCACAAATCATACAATATATGCAATTGTTTGCAAAACATGTCTATGCATAATGTATTTGTCATATGCATGTTGAATTTGTTTATAAAATTAAATCATGCTAAATAAGTCATATAACTTAAACTTAAAACATGCATTCTCAAGATAATCATGGGTTCTTTTAAAAAATCTAGTAGCGATAGAGCACCTACCTCGAAGTCTCCTGGAGTCGCGTCCTTCATCACTCAACCCTACCCTAGGTCTCATTTATAAACTCTTGGATATGAATGATAACAAGGAGTCCTTATCAATTTCAATCCATTTAGACATTAGGTCGTTAGATCTGCCTTTTAGGGTCTATGGTCCTTGCCTAATTCATTGTCAAGCTAGATCCTATGATATGGATCTACTATTCAATAATTAAACTCTATAAATTTTCCTCTGATCCTAACTTTATAGTCTCATTAGGTCCGCGTGTCCTAGTTCCCAGGACACCCGTGCATCCTGGTTGAACCGTGATCGCCTCACGTGCATGCACACCTAAAGGCCGTGCCAAGGACCGCGTTTTGCACATGCACATGCATGCCCAAGCGACGCGCTATGATGTGCATCCTGGATGGCATTGCATGGATGCACCTTTGGTGTAGCATGGCACGTCTCAGCTCCCAGGGCACCTCGTGCATCCCGGTCGAGCCAGGACCCGTGCCCCACGTCGCGCGTGCACCTGAAGGCTGCACCTGGGACAGTGTACGCACTGTCGTACGCCTGGAACCCGTCCCAGGGACCCTGTCCCAGGTGCACGTGGAGCATGGCGTCCCAAGGATGCCTTGTTCATGCAGAGCTGGTTGGAGCCGGCTAGGTCAGTTTTTGGCTAGGAAGACCAGCTGGAAAAAGACCAGATCCTGCATGGATCTTGGCCTGGGGGAAGCAAAACGGAGAGAAAAAGGGAAAAACAGCTTACCTGGGTAGCCTAGGGAGTGACTATCACTGGTGGGTGCACCTATTCTTCACTATGAAGCTCTTGCTTGCCGAAAAACTCGAAGAAGGGAAAAGCCCACCGTTCTGGTGCGACTAGAGGAAGAAAAGGGGGGAAAGAAGAGAGGGGAATGGGGAAATGGCAATGACCGGCCTGACTCGGGCCTGGCCATTGCTGGAAATCACATAGAAACTGGCTTGAGATGGATTTCCGATTTTTACCGGAAACCCCAGTCCCAAAATAGCCAAAAAACTCGTGTTTTGAAGAGAGGGGATTGGGGGCTTTTTATAGCCTTGCTATGGCGGTGCTGCCAATGGTGGTGCCGCCATTGGTGGTGGCAGAAACCTCTGGAAATAGGGTTTCTGGAGAAGTCTAGAGGAAGAAGATGATGGGGTGCCGTTATCAAAATGGACCCCTGTGTTTTCTGTCTTTTTCGTTTTTTTGTTTAAATTACAGAAATGCCCCTGATCTTTAAATGGCTGTAACTTCTTCATACAAACTCCGTTTTCGGCGTTCTTTGAGGCGTTGGATTCCATTTTTCGAGTAGAATTTGATGGTACTAGTTTCCTCACAAATTCCTTCATTTACTATTTTAAATAAAGTAAAACATTTAACACAGTTTATTTCTCATAGAATGTCCAATTTTTTGTTAAAAATAGCATAAATTTCTCGGGCATTACAGCAGATCACCAAAAACATTGATTTTTTGAAGGCTCACAACAAATTTAAATTATGTAGTGGAGACAAAATTAGCTTCTAATTGGATCCCTAGTAACTTAGGCTTAAGATTCCCTAAACTATAAAGGGCCCTTAGTTTTCCTCATTCTTTTATTATGGATAGTTTCTTACACTCCTCTGTTCAAATAGTTTGTGACATCTAACTCAAAAGACTCCTAAGAGGTGAAGAAGATTTACATTACTACTACATGTTGTAACTGCTTAATGATACTATGATAATTAACTTGAAGAATGATAAAATCATATGAACCCTTGACACCTTTGGAAAATACTTTGTTAACTCTACATACAATTCCTTCGACAACATGATGATTGATGGACGTACACCACGCTTATAGGAGGTTGTTCCTAGTGCTCATTGAACACTTATCTTATGGAAGATCTTGATGTACACTTAAACCACAAGTAGGCTTCAAAGCAATATCTAGATGCATGCTTCAACCACAGATACACTTGAACCACTCAAATCAAGATATGGGTTTTCTTGGATCTATAAGTTAGGCTCTTCATACTCAGTGAGATGATCAATCATTTCCTCTGTTAACATCCTACAAACTCTAGCACCAAAACCCTTCTTCTTCTGCTTGCCACCGTGACACATCTTCTCTTACTAGCAAGGCTACTCTCCAGCAAGAACAACTACTCCTCGCTTCTCTCTTTCACACCTCTTTGCCTTCTCCTTCTCCTTCTTCTTCCCCTTCTTCTCCATTTTTTCCCATCGAGTTTACTCTTTTTGTGTGTGTCGGGTTAGGAAAAATGATAACTTAAGTGGGGAACTTTTAAAGTTGCTTACAAAAAATGACTTAAAAAGTGGGGTACATTTAAAAGTCGTTTTCTATAAGCGATTTCAAAAGTACAAACTTTTAAAGTTGTTTTCTATAAGCGACTTCAAAAGTACAAACTTTTAAAGTCATTTTCTATAAGTGACTTCAAAAGTACAAACTTTTAAACTCATTTTCTATAAGCAACTTTAAAAGTACCCACTTTTAAAGTCATTTTTTGTAAGTAACTTTAGAAGCACCCCACTTTTAAACTCATTTTCTATAAGGGACTTTAAAAGTACCCCACTTTTAAAGTTGCTTACACTTTTAAAGTCTTTTGCTATAAGCGACTTTAAAAGTACCCCACTTTTAAAGTTGCTTATACTTTTAAAGTCATTTGCTATAAGCGACTTTAAAAGTACCCAACTTTAAAAGTGTCCAAATATGCATGGAAAACCTCTACTCATATTTGAAATTTTGAATTCTTATACACATTCTTTTTAGAACCCTACCTAAGCCTACGTTTTGTCCTATCTAAAGACCTATTAATTTAAGGTAGAAAATAGCCTTAATGAGGATATAAATAAGAAGAAATTAAAGTGAAATACCTTTATTGATCTTAGTAATGGAATCTATTCTTAGATATCATATTTCCTTGTCTCAATTGTGGTTATAAGATTTTGTGAATCATCAGTATCTTTGGATTGGGTCACATAATGAGAGAATTTTGTTTGAACCTACTTCTTTGGGAGCTTTGTTTCTTAGTGTATACCAGTGAGAATTTGTGGTTAAGACATCATTACAAGTGATGGAAAAATAATCAATACTATTTAGAAGTCCTGATTAGCATTGCTATTTAGAAGTCCTATTATATCTAGCATGTATACACACATGCACTCAGAGATATAAACTATAAAGAATTGGCTTATCTTATAGAATTTTTCATTTATCTTTCTTAAGTTATTAAAGTTAGTAGAGTGCTAATGGATGATAATTCTCTAAGATAAATAAAAGACTTCACCTTATGAAAATTTGTAGGTATATTCACTGTAAACCCTCATGAGGCTTAACTCGTCCACTATGGGTAACCTAGGAGTTTAAGGGCTTGTTGCATATTCTAAATCCAATCATGAGTACCTATGAAAATTGAATTCATTTTTAATTTTCAAGATTTTTTGAATGTTTGCTTGAGACTAGCAAAATGCTAGTTAAGGGGTGTGATAAGTGTTCAATTTGTATAAAAAGGTACCCAATTAGTAGCCTATGTATTATCAAACGTAGTGTTATTTCTATGGTTTTTCTATAAATATGTAACACATGCATCTTTGGCTTAATAATTCAAAATTTTTAGGTTTTGTAAGCTTAGGAGTCAATCTAGAGTAAGCATGTGAATCATCATAAATTTTTAGTTCTTAATTAGTGTTTTTAATCTTTTGTAGGTGTTGAGAAGATAATCTAAAGGTCGAGATTAATCGAGATGAGAATTGAAGATCAAGATCAAAATATAAAACCAAAGCCTAAATGACATCATTTCAAAGCGTGATCAAGGTTCAAAATGATCCTAAGGCAAGTAAGAAGGTAATGGGAAACATAAAAATGATCCAACCAAAAAGCCATGCAATTCCACCACTTTGCGTGAGAATTGGATCCATACATAAGGTTTCCTAGTTAGGAAGCCAAGCCATTCAAGTTTTAAAGATTAAGGAATTAGTCATTCAAGCATCAAAGAATGAGCCATCAAGCCACATAGAGTCACATGATTGGAGAAATCAATTATTTTATACCAAAAGTGTTATTTTCATTGGATAATTGAAAGGTTTTGATAGATATTTGTAAAAGGTAAGATGATCATGCATAGGTGGATAAATCAAGAGAGAAATCCCACTTTAAAAATCCCACACTTTTAAAGTCATTTACACCAAATGACTTCAAAAGTCCTTTCCTGCATAAAATCCCTATTTGCGCCAAATTAAAGTGTTTACTTTTAAAATCATTTGACTCAAATGAAAAATTTTACACTTTTGAAATTGTTTAGTCTAAACACTTTAAAACTTAATCACTTTTAAAGTATTTTATAAATAAATGACTTTAAAAGTATATGTTTTTGAAATTGTTTGAGTCAAACGACTTTAAAAGTCATTTCTCGCTAAAATATTCTCATTCCTACTAGACTAAAGAAGTCATTTTTTGCTAAACAACTTCTTAAGTGTTTATTTTTAAAGTCATTTTTTAGTAAGCGACTTGTAAAATATTTACGAAGTCGGTAGTCAAAACAACGACCTCTTTATATCGACTTTAAAAGCCTCACGTTTAATAATGAATATCTTATATAAATACACAATGAAACCAATTTTAAACATACAAAGGTGTATATATGTATATATATATATATATATATATATAAACAAATATGTGAACAAGGAAATCAAATTTTTTTATATTTTTTATTACATCCAATGTTACGTATTATTAGATCTTATAAGTACAAGATCAAAGAGCGAATTTGATCTTTTTCATCAAAATCTAGCCTCCTAGTATTTAGCTCACACCATTCTATGGGGAGAGAGGGTGTCCTAATATTTCCTTGGCCAAAACTTAATGGTATAACTACCATTCTTCATCAAACCCTAATTTTGGATGAGAATAAAAAATTCTAATGTTCTCCCTTTCTCCAAATATAAGGCTTAGAGAGAGAAGCAGTTGTCGTTTGCAATGAAATTATACCATTTTTACAAAATTAGGATGATCTAACACACTTCTTAACCCCATCATTTGTAGTAAGAAAACTCATGATCTATAAAATGAAAACAAAGATATTTAGTAATAAGAAAGTAATTCATGATAAAGGAGGTTATGGTTTACTTACAGTGTTTTTCATGACATAAACAATCAAAATATCCAAAATGGAAATCTAAAAGGGAAAAAGAGAGAAGCATAAGGACCAAAGGAGGATGCCATCATGCCACCCATGAGAAGAAGGGGATACAAGAAAAAATGATATAAGGTTAGCTATTTATAAATGAACAAGGACTTTTGAAGTCATTTAATACTAAATGACTTTAAAAGTTAGTAACTTTTGAAGTAGTTTAGTACTAAAAGACTTCAAAAATATATGCAGGGGAAGGACTTTTGAAGTCATTTGACTCAAGTGACTTCAAAATTAACTAAAATTTAAAGTCATTTAGTGTTAAATGACTTCAAAATTAATTGACATTTGAATTCTTTTAGCATCAAACAACTATAAAAGTCTATTCCCGTCTAAAATAATCTTCACGAGAAATTTATGTGCATACTTTTGAAGTCACTTAGCCTAAATGACTTTAAAATTTATTAACATTTAAAGTCATTTAGGTCTAAACAACTTCAAAAATTGAAGTCATTTAATTGTAAACTATGTAAAAGTCCTTCTTGCAAAAAATTTCCTCTTCAAACCAGACTTTTAAAGTCATTTACAATTAAACGACTTCATATGTCTACATTTTTAAAGTCATTTATTTCTAACAGACTTGTAAAATGTTTATGAAGTTGGCAATCAATATAACAACTTATTTATGCCAAATTTAAAGGCCTCATGTGTAGTAGTGAGGAGATGTAGAGGGCTGACAAGAGAGGAGCTGTTGGGGAACTTAGGAAGGAGGGAAGGGTGGAGATGCCTTCTTCTTAGTAGGGGGCTTTCTCCCCTTCTCTCAAAAAAATTTTCACGTGGGACTATTCTTAAGTTTTGTATGGGTTGGACACTTTCTAATATAGATGGATTGAACTTAGGGTGGAGAAAGAAGACATGGCTTTGAAGGATAGGATAACTGAGGAAGTTATATTAAGAAAGTGAGCATTTAATGCTTCTAAGGAAAAATTGTTGAGCCCATTCTATGATTTGGACATGTGTTGCTATTTAGGACTTAGGATGGATCACAGGAAACCTTAGGATGAAAAGTCAAAGGTGGAAGTGATAAGGAGATGTGAATGGAAAGTAAGATGAGGAGGAAAACTAGGGCAACCAACTAAAACAACTAAAATGGCATCTAAGAGGGGGAAAGGCACGTATTTTCTAGGATTTTGGTGTGGAACTCCCCATGCTCCAAAAGTGGTTCATGTTGAATGAGATAAAGGAGGGGAAAGTGGAAAGAAAGAAATGGAAAGAAGGGAAGATGTGGCATGAAGGGATTGGTCACCCTAACTTAGTAACCTAGGACAATTAAGAGGGAAGCAAGGTGGGAATTAGGAAGGTGAGAGGTGCCTTCTACCTTTTGAAGTCATGGGAACCCTAAAGGCTGATGTGGAAAATAAAGAAAAATAAAGGACAAAGAAACAAATAAATAGAAAGTGGTGGAGTGGATGATATGGCAGCCATTGGATCAAGAGTGGAGGGTGCGATGATGATGACAACTTAAGCAACATGAGACACCTACACAGTGGAAGGCAGACACCACCTTCTAGGGAAGTTGTGTGACAACCCAGGTTTTATAATTCAATTTTATAGAAACGCAGCGAGATTGATCTCTATTTTTAAAATAATTCATGCAAAAGAATGCAGGAAAAAATTTTCTTTTTCCAAAATCGTTGTATAAAGAGCCCAAGTGTCATAATGAATTCTCAATGTATAGCGCCATGGCAATTTATAGACCAAATCGAAACAAGTATTACTCCCAAGATTGTTAGTCACAGTAGGTACCAATTAATATTGCAATCAAGATTACAGCATGTACCAAAAGAATCAATAATTAATTCTTACCTTTTCCTACTCGATTGTGGGTCTAACGCCTCCTAATACTCCTTCTATTTGTACGTTGTTTGGTCTGAAAAATAATGGATTGGGTTGAGTATTTATCATACTCAGTAGGTAACCTGACACCACCCTTTTTGAAAACACAGCAATGCATCGTACAGAGTTCAAAGTGGTTGCATGAAAGTCATCGGGAATGCTAAATTTGTAATAGGTGCGCATATGCATGCATGAAATGTAAGGAATGCCATCTATTGAAATTCTTTATCAATCAAACGTCATTGCAATGCTAACAGTATGTCTAAGTTCAGAAAGTAAAAATCAATAGATTCACTATATCTTGGTCATGAGATCCAAACCATACATCAAAACAACGTCGAGTTGAGGGTTCCAGAACGAACCCTTCTTCCCAAGGCGTTCTCCGGCCGGGAAACGTTATATCCAGCCGGACTCTGGGGAAAAAAAAAAGGGAAAGAAAGGAAGAATGGGATGGAGAGGAGGACGTACCTGGATAGCCACTGTGGAGCCTGGAACGTTTTCTCCAAACCCTCTTTGCCGGAGAAGAAGAATAGGAAAATTGGATGGTTGGAGGAGAGGGGGAGAGTAGGCTTTATAGCTGTGCTAAGGCAGTGCTCGTCCTATGGCAGTGCCGCCATTTCCCCTGGCACCACCTTGCAGAGGCAGTGCTGGAGTTTCTGGAAAAATCGGGAGACAGGGCTAGAGGACGAAGAAGTCGGGGGTGCCGTTATCAGAATGCCCCTGCGTTTTTCATCATTTTTCATTTTTAAGTAAAATTTACAAAAATGCCCTCAACCTTTAAACACCTATAACTTCTTAATACGAGCTCCGTTTTTAGCATTCTTTTAGGCGTTGGATTCCATTTTGAGTGTAGAATCTAGTGGCATTGATTTTCTTCATAAATTCCTAAGTTTTCTATGTGAATTAAGATAAAACATCCAACCACCTATTAAGACCATTAAACATATAATAAACATATATTCATTCCCAAAATAGACAAGTTACAAGATCATTGGCACATCGAAATATTATGGTTGTTCTTTATACAAAATGTTGGGTCATTACATCATTACCCCCTTGAAAGAATTTCGTCCTCGAACTTCTCCAATCCCTTTCAAGAAAATGGGTCGGGGTATTTCTTTATCATTTCTAATTCCACCTCCCAAGTTTCTTCTTCGATGGTTGCATTTCGTCACAAAACTAATGGGATATCCTTATGCCGTAGCATCTTGATCTTTCTATCCAGAATCTGTACTGGTTTTGTTTCTAAGGTTAAATCTGGTTGTAGCTCGGGTGGTACCTGTTCAAGAACATGTTTAGGGTTAGGAATATACTTCCTCAACATGGATTTGTGAAACACATTGTGGACTTCTGATAACCATCGTGGTAGCGCTATCCTGTAGGCAGTTTTTCCTACTTTTTTCTAGGATTTCAAATGGTCCAATGAAGCAAGGACTAAGTTTCCCCTTTATCCCAAATCTCATGACGCCCTTAGTCAGAGGTATCTTCACAAAGACATGATCTCCAACTTCAAATTCTAACTATCTACATCGCCTATCTGCGTAACTCTTTTGTTGACTGTGAGCTGCAAGAAGCCACTTTCTAATAAGTTTTACCTTGTTTGCACATTGTTCCACTAATTTTGACTGTATGATTCTATTTTCACTGACTTCATTCCAGCACATAGGTGATCGGCAGGGCCTTCCATAGAGCGCTTCCTAAGGAGCCATTCCGATGCTTGAATGGAAGCTGTTATTATACGCAAATTTAACTAAGGGTAGACTTTCATCCCATCTTTCCATCCAGTCAATTGCACATGCCCTTAACATATCCTCCAATACTTGAATTATTCGCTCAGATTGGCCATCAGTCTGAGGGTGAAAAGCCATACTGAAACTTAATGAGGATCCTAAGGACTTTTGTACTGACTTCCATAATTGCGAGGTAAAACGACTATCTCTGTCTAAAATAATGCTGAGTGGTATCCCATGCAAACTAACCATTTCCTTAATATATAATTCAGATAGGCTATCAGTGGATTGATTCTGTCGTATGGGGATAAAATGTGCTGTCTTGGTTAGTTGATCGATGATCACCCATATCATATCATGTCCCTTAGAGGTCTTAGGTAGCCCTAGGATGAAATCCATAATAATATGATCCCACTTCCATTCTGGTAGCTCAAGTGGTTGTAGTAATCCTGCTGGTCTCTGATGTTCAGCCTTAACTTGTTGACACGTCAAACACCTTGCTACAAATTCTCCTATATCTCTTTTCATACCATTCCACCAGAAATGTCGCTTCAAATCTTGATACATCTTTGTTCCACTAGGATGAATAGTGTACTTTGATTGATGTGCTTCCCTCAGTATCTCTTGTCTTATCTCATCATTGGCTAGTACGACTAACCTCCCTTGCAGGTAGACACTCTCATCCGCTGCTTTGACAAATCTTGGTTTTCCAACTAATGCTTGTGTGTTAGTGTCATCTTTTTGCATCTGTTTAACTTTCTCATTAATAGTGGACTTCATAGTTAGGTTGGCTATAATGGATTTCCCATGACTTATTTCTGGTCTGCATTCGATCACCTCTTGTAATAACTTCGATCTCCTGACATATAAACTTGCACATATCCCTTGTGTCTTTCTACTTAAGGCTTCTACTACAACATTTGCTTCCCCTGGATGGTAGTGGATGGTCAAGTCGTAATCTTTCAAATACTCCATCCATCTCCTCTGTCGCATGTTCAAGCCTTGTTGTGAAAATATGTACTTGAGACTTTTGTGATCCGTAAAAACCTCAAACTTTTCCCCATATAGATAGTGCCTCAAAATTTTTAAGGCAAAGACTATAGCAACAAGCTCTAGGTCATGGGTAGGGTAATTGACCTCATGCTTCTTCAATTGTCTCGAAGCGTAGGCAATTACTTTTCCATTTTACATAAGTACGCAACCCAGGCCTTGTTGAGAGGCATCACTATATATCTCAAATCCTCCACTGCCAGATGGTAAAGTAAGTACTGGTGCAGTGGTTAGTCACCTCTTTAGTTCTTAAAAACTCTCCTCGCAAGCCTTAGAAAACTCCTTACTTCTGTAACTATTTTAGGCGTATTCCATTTCTCTACCACCTCAACCTTTGCTAGGTCAATGGCAATGCCATCTTTGGATATAACATGACCTAGAAAATTTACTTTTTCCAGCAAAAATTCGCACTTGCTAAACTTTGCGTATAATTTGTGTGCCTTAAGTGTATCCAGCACCACTCATAAATGTTCTTTATGGTTTTTAGGGGTTTCTGAGTAGACTAAAATATCATCCACAAATACTATTACAAAGCCTATCTAGATAGGCTTTGAACACTCGGTTCATAAGATCCATGAACGCGGCTGATGCATTTGTCAGTCCAAAAGACATCACTCTAAACTCATAATGTTTGTATCTAGTTCTGAAGGCCGTCTTTGGAATGTCTTCTTCCCTGACTCTAAGCTGGCGATATCCAGATCGTAAGTCTATCTTAGAAGAGACACGAGCTTACTGAAGCTGATCGAATAGGTCATCAATACGAGGTAAAGGATACTTGTTTTTCACTGTAACCCTATTTAACATTCGGTAGTCGACGCAGAGTCTCATTAACCCATCCTTTTTCTTGACAAAAAGGACTGGAGCTCCTCAAGGAGATACACTAGGTCTGACAAACCCTTTGTTTAGCAATTCCTACAACTGGGTCTTCCGATAGGGTGCCTTCGATATGGGGGTTGTGCCAGGGATCAAGTCAATGGTAAAATCTCTCTCTCTCTCTCTCTCTCTCTCTCTCTCTCTCTCTCTCTCTCTCTCTCTCTCTCTCTCTCTCTCTCTCTCTCTCTCTCTCTCTCTCTCTCTCTCTCTCTCTCTTTGTTGGTAACCCTAATAAGTCTTCAGGAAAAACATTTGGGAATTCACTAACCACATCTACCTCCTCTAACTTAGGCTTTGCGACTTCCGTGACTTCTATCTTAGTAAAAAAGAATGGACACCCCTGAGCAATGTGCTTTGCCACTTTTATAGTAGAAACAACACATGCTCCTGCATTCTCTCTCCTTCCTTGTAAGGAGACCACCCTCCCTCCAGGAAGGTGAAAAGTAATCTTCTTTTGTTGACAATCAACTATTGCATTATGCCAAGCTAACCAGTCCATCCCAAGTATGACAACAAAATCTGTCATATCTAGGTGGATGAGGTCTACACTCATCTCATTGCCCTCAATTACAAGAGGAACATCTTGGAAGTGGGTGTATGTGGAAATTGACTTACCTACAAGTGCCATGACTTCTAAGGAGAAGTCTAAGTCCCAGACTATCATATCCATGGAAGAGGCAAATTCGCAAGATATGAAGGAATGAGTGGATCCAATGTTAAACAATACCTTAGCAGATCTATCACAGACATGAAGCATACCTTCTACTATGGCATTGGATGCTTGTGCCTGTCCTGAGGTAATGGCGAATACTCGTCCTTGACTTCGAGGAATGTGATTCTCCTTATGATCTTCTTCCCTCTTCTTCTTAGGGCAAGTCCTGGCTATGTGTCCTGTCTCTCCATAGTTGTAACATGAAAATTGGGGTAAGGTACATGGCCTACCGGGTGATATCTGTTGCATCTAAGGCAACTTTTGATGTCTGGCCTCCTTCCTTTAGGATCAAACAGTCTTTTGTGTGGGTGTCGAGGTCCAAAAGATTGGATAGGTCTTTTTCCTTTACCATTTTTCCCTTAATTATTGTTCTCCACATCCCTAGCAGCTTGTGTCCTTTGAAAATCTTTTTCAAAGAGAGACGCCATTTCTACTACCTTTGCTACAGAAGTTGGT
This sequence comes from Warburgia ugandensis, assembly GCA_035236585.1. Classification (NCBI taxonomy): domain Eukaryota; kingdom Viridiplantae; phylum Streptophyta; class Magnoliopsida; order Canellales; family Canellaceae; genus Warburgia; species Warburgia ugandensis. The sequence continues at coordinate 4,482,345 of CP141129.1, read as the reverse complement.
TGGAATCCTATTACTCAGTTCCTGAGGCCTGAGTGTAGTCCATCAACAAACTTCTCGGTAGCGTCTTCCTCTGTGGAGCAAGCATTGGGTGCAAATCTTCAAAGACTTATGAACTTATTTTCATACTGTTGCACGGAGAGGTTACTTTGCTCTAGGTTCATGAATTCTTTTTCCTTCTATTTTCTTATATGGTGGGGATAGTACTTTTCATTAAATACTACATTAAATTCTTCCCAAGGTATAACAGTATTATCTTCAAAATATGTTCTCTCAGTTGTTTCCCACCAAAAGCCTGCCTCGCCTTTTGGTACGAAATTGGCCATGGCAACCTTCCTATCCTCTGGGATTTTCATAGCCTTGAATAATTTTTCAATATCGAAGATCCATTTTTCTGCTGTTGTAGACTCATCTTCTCCTGAGAATGAGGGGGCCATTTTCTAAAATTGTTCAAGTTGGGCCTCTGTCCTATCAGCAATTCTTTCTGGAGAAGAGGCTCTTGTTGCTGGTGCGTGTGGTTGGTTCTACATGAACAGCCCCATATGTTGCACAAATAGCTGAAAGGCTTCAGCCATTCCATTACCAGTGGAGTCAGCTGGAGGGTTATCAAGTCTTGGGGCTTCACCTCCTCTTCTCCTTAGTGGCATCTGGTTTAAGATCAATCTCTACCTTTAAGGGACTCTTATCCTATTGGTTTGCCTATTAATATATCTTGATTATAAGTCTTTATTTCATAACTGGGCTGTGATTAACATGAAACCTAGGCTCTGTTGATGTAATGACCCAACATTTTGAGACATTTTGTATAAAGAACAACCATAATATTTCGATGTGCCAATGATCTTGTAACTTGTCTATTTTGGGAATGAATATATGTTTATTATATGTTTAATGGTCTTAATAGGTGGTTGGATGTTTTATCTTAATTCACATAGAAAACTTAGGAATTTGTGAAGAAAATCAGTGCCACTAGGTTATACACTCAAAATGTTGGGTCATTACAAGTTGGCATGGAACTCCCCTCCTCCTCAGGTATGTCACATGGAGGACAATGAGTGGGATGGAGGGATAGATTAGATGAGGATGGAGAGGAAGATAAAAGGGAAGATAATGATGTGGAGATTTTTTAGTGGCTAGGTGGAAGCATAGAAAGGCATTAGGAAGGTGCATCTCCCCCTTAGTGGAATCGTGGGATGTATTATGGGGGGGGGGGGGGGGGGGAGAGAGAGAGAGAGAGAGTAGGAAAGACGTGGGAAAGGCAAGATGGGATATGGGTTCTTACTATCAGTCCATATGCACACTTACTTGTTTTGAGTCTCACCCTATATATCTCTTAATTATCCACTCCAAAACCCACATTTTAGCTTAGGACAATTAAGTGAAATTCTCCTCCAATAGCATTACTCCATGTAACTTGAATTAAGTAGCTTTGATGGCTTGCTTTGAGGGATCGTTTGGCTTAGCTTCATGGCTCACACCCTTGGCTTTGATGACTTGGCTTGACTCCTTAGCTTGTCACCTTCCCTCATGGCTTATATGGCCAAGGTGGCTTGGATGGCTCCCGTGCAAAGGTGGTGGAAATACATGGCACATGCACGGGCCCATTTTAGTCACCTTTAGCTTCTTCAATTACATCCTTTGCTTTCCATAAATATAATCTTGGACCTTAATTATACTTTGAATTGATGACATTTAAACCTTGGCTTCCTTAGGGTTCCTAGTTAGATTAGGAAACTTCATGCATGGCTCCAATTCTTATCTCGATCAATCTCGGTCATTCAATTACCTTCCCATCACCTATAAAAGGTCAAAAATCTAATTAAATCCTAGGAAAATATAATTATCCACATACTTACTCTGGATTAGCCTTTGACCTTACAAAATATCAAACTTTTGAATTATTCACTCAGAAATGCATGTGTTATAAATTTTGGCTACAAACCCTAAAATAACATCATCAGTTATAACACATGGGGTATAATTGGGTGATTTTTATACAAAATTGAACACTCATCAAATCCCTACATCAAGTTTTTAGAGGGTCAAAATGACCCTTCTTCTAGTTTCTACCTCCTAAGGATATGATGAGCATGCTGTGATTGGATGTGGCTCACCAAAGGCTTGCCTCTTCTCTTAGCTCTTAGGTCTAATCTATCCTCTCTCTCTCTCTCTCTCTCTCTCTCTCTCTCTCTCTCTATATATATATATATATATATATATATATATATTCTTTTCATTCTTTCAAAAAGAAAATGGGCTGACTCTTGAAAGTGTTGGTTTACAATTTAAGGATGCTATTGGAAAGCATGAACATATAAACTTCAGAGAATGCGAGACCTAGTGTTGGATAGGTCTAAGGGAGGAGGGTTCAGTTGGTGATTAGTGTGCTTAGCCTCAGTAGTGTCATGGATGGGGAATGGATCCCTCACAAGAGGATTTGTGTGGTTGAGTAGCCTAAGAGCTCTAGCCAGTGTGCGTAAAGTGCCTTGCGAGGTTGAGAGAAAGTGATTTTTTTTTTTTTTTTTTTCATTTTCTTCTTTTACAAGAATCTTGAAAGTGAAAGTGTAAACACTTCTATTTTATGATATGCATAGTTTTTCTTATCATTTCTAGCTTGAATTTTTGGGTGACATGCTAAATGTGTGGATTTTTCAATTTTGAAAAATATTTATTTTCGTGGAAAGGAAATGTCATCATATGCCTTGATGTTTTGGCAACTTGAGATGGGTTAATGATACCCAAAACTAATGAAGTGATGAGTCACATGTAACAAAATGAGATTTCTAGATACCATTTTCATACTAGAATTGCAGTGTTCACGATCATATGGTTCAGGCTTCTAAAGCTCATGAACATATGTACCAAGTGTATTGACACTCAAAAGTGAGAATCTTTGGTCTTTTTAACACATTTATGAATTCAATCTAAAGTGAGACTCCTTTTTAGTCATTTGTGTGACACTAGAAGAGTTGGAAGATGGGAGAACTCAAGGGAAATCATCATGGGAGGTAGTTTCTTGCATTTTCATTAAAAAGCTTACCTTCTTTATGATTTGATGGTATCATGTTTCACATTGCTTGAATATTTTTTTACTAGACTAGAAACTTTGTCTCTTTTTATGTGGTAGATGATAATGAATGGATGGGTGACATCAGAGAGAGATAGCAAGGGCTAATTGATTTGCATTCCTAGGCAAAGGTCCAATCTACACTCTTTCTATGATTGACTACAAGTTAGTGGAGGCATGTACTAGATTTTGGGATGAAGAAGATCATGTTCTTCATTTTGTAGATGAGGTGATCTGTTCTACCATTGGAGATTTTAGGAAGTTGATGACGGTTCACAATGATGCTAGGGTTTCTTAGAGCCTCCTACAAGTGAGACAAACTTCCAGTTGTTTTTCCAATGCCTTTCCTCAATGAGATAGCATGGAGGGAAATATATGCACGCCTTTGAAGAATGAAAGGCTTGGTAGGGTCATTGCCATTAATCTATTGTTTACAGACTTTGTATGTGGGACCATTGCCTTGTTTTCCCTGGCCTACACTATTAAACTAGATGGTAAACAACATATATCTAAGACAGATATAAAATTATCATCTATCTAGCCATCTTAGAAATTGGTATAAAATAAGATGGTTACAAAAATCAATTTTGAAGATAGTTAAAAACATATATCTAAGACAGATACAGACTATCTTCTATCTAGCCATCTTAGAAAATTAGTAGAAAATAAGATGGTGACAAGAACCTTCTTAAAAGAAAATTAAGATGGTTCTCAAAATTGTCTTAAAAAATTTAGACCTATTAAGATGGTTTTACAAAACATCTTAAAGAGTCCTTAATTTTTAAGATAGTGACTTACAAGTTGGAGATAACACAACTTTAACCCTTGTAAGGATCATTAAGAGGCTCCAATATAGCTAGAAGATAAAAAAGGAATCCTCAGAGAAAAGTCATTCTTCTTCAAGGGCTAGAACCGAGCCCTAATAGTTCTCCTTTCTTCTTTTTTGTGAATGAGAGAGAGTTAGTGCAAAAATTGTAAAAGCTGATCCCAGGGTGCTACCTTAACTTAGGAGCTAATTACCTCCTATACTAGGTCAACTAGGTAACATAGGCCATTCATGCACACCATGGTAGTTCTAAATATGTCCCAATGGAATTTCGTCATCTCAATTGTCTAATTCTATAATGGTTCAAGCAAATGAACCAAAAACATGTGCCCTATGGTTTGGTCAACCACTATAGCACTAACATCTCCCACTTGGTCAATTAAACTCAGGTTTAAAAGAAACTAGTCAGTCTCCTCGATCCTAACAAGTACTTGTGACTTAAGAATAGATTCGTTTTTAAGGGCTTCATTAACGAATCATCCCACATCTTGGTAGTGAGAATATGACTCATAGTCACTTTTTTCCTTAGAATGTCAAACACATATAGATAATGAACCTTTATATGCTTGACATTACTGATTACCTCACCATACATAAGTTTATACTATAGCCAAGTTATCACACGTTAGTTGAATAGGAAGGCTAGGGCAAACCTCTAGTTTCAAATCTATTACAAAACCTTTGATTGACACAATTGCAAAACCAATTAAACAACAAGCTACAAATTATTCTTCCATAGTAGACTTGGCAATGAACTTTTGCCTTTTCCTATTCCATGAGATTGCAACACCACCAAACATAAACACGTAACTAGCTATGGATCTCCTCTCATCCAAGTTACCTACAAAGTTAGAAATCTGCAAACTCAAGAGGAATAAACTCATAGACCTAAAAGGTGAGCTTCAATTCCTCTACCCATTAAGTAGTAAAATACCCACTTAAGGATATGAGGAACACCAAGGTTATTGTGAAACTTGCTCAAAAGAACTATGATATAATCCACATCCAGCCTGATGCATGTCATGGCATGTATAAGACTATCACCAGCCTAAGCATATGACTCAAACTCCATTATAAGCCTATTCTCATCACTTGATAGTGTTATCTTCTTGCTCAACTGAGTACCCATATCACATGACTACACAATTTACCAATCCAATGGTGCTGATGATCCTCTACGAGAACATGATATCCAAGATATTGGAGTTGATAAATTGAGGGTAGTACAACAATTAACAAAGCATTTTCAACCCTTCAAAACTCAAAGTCATGTTCTAATTGTTAGCGGCCATGGATCTATCTGCTAATCTAATGACACACAGATTAGTATCATTCATCTTGTGGCTATCATAATTTAGTTCTCTACTAAAAGGATAGTAGAAGGGACATTTCTAGACAATGACATCAATTTTGAGCCAATAAAATAAGGGATACATACGAGAAAAAGATGTTCATTGTATTGGAAAGGACTTAGAATTTCATGCATTCCATTGATTGTCCTAACCATATGATCTGTGTTGGCTAAGCTAAAGCATCACATGGGACCCTCATTTTTGCATTTTCAATTAACACCATAGTGCTTACTTGAAATAAGGTAAGGAACTAGAACTATTGCTTTGGACTAATAATTTTGATTGTGGGCCAACCCACCCTCATGAAAAGTTTCTTAGACCAGAGATAGGTGAAGTCCACTTGAACTAATTGGGCTAGAGTATATTCCAATAAAATCAGTCCCAATAATAAGGTATTTAAGGTTTACTTCACCTTAAGCAATAATCCACACAAATAATATAATTGATGGATTAACATGTGGGAAATGATTAGGACTGGTAAATCCATAAATGCTTATTTTTCCCATTAAAGTAGGCCTTAATAGAGAGGGCAAGACCATAGCATCTCTATTAGACAAAGAAATTACTATAATTTCAAATGAATTTTCATCACACTTCTCTTCTATTTGCTTTAGTACTTATAATCCTTAAAGCCTTTCTTTAGCTTTGTATGTTTTACTTTTCCTCCCAATCATAACTTTACCAAACTTATGCTGCTTCCAAGCCTCAGATCAACATAAAACAATGCAAGGCTTTGTTGAAGGATATGAGAGTGGGCAAAAATAGAATCAAATGGAAGGATAGAGAGCCCTATGCTTACTGGAAAGGAAATTCTACTATGGTTCCTGCTAAGAGAGACTTACATGCAATGTCTTAGAGCACTATCACAACGAGGGATTTTTAAGATGGTCAAAAACATATATACAAGACGGCCCAAAAACCATCTTATACTAGGACATCTTATTAAATGAAAACAAACATAAGACGATTTTTGAAATCATCTTATAAAACTATCAAATATAAGACAATTTTTTAAAATCATCTTATAAAACTATCAAATGTAAGGCAGTTTTTAAAAAAAATTATCTTATAAAACTATAAAACTATGAAAATATAAGATAGTTTTTGAAAAAATGTCTTATAAAACTATGAAAAGATAAGATGGTTTTTGAAAAAACATCTTATAAAACTATGAAAATGTAAGATGGTTTTTTAAAAACCATCTTATAAAGGTGTAAAACTGTCAAAAAATGTAAGACAGTTTTTGAAAACTACCTTATAAAACTGTGAAAATATAAGATGATTTTTAAGAAACCATCTTATAAAATTGTAAAACTATGAAAATATAAGGCAATTTTTAAAAACCATCTTATAAAACTATGAAAATATAATACAGTTTTTGAAAAATATCTTATAAAATTATAAAATATAAGATAAATTTTCAAATATTGTCTTTTAAAACTGTGAAAATATAAGACAGTTTATGAAAAATCATCTTATAAAACTCTACTTTGGATGCCTTTTTGAGGATTATTGAAAGCATAAGACTTGGGCCTTTTTATTTTCAATGTTCTCTGTCTAATGTAATCAATTTTATAGATTTTCATTGATTAACAAAGCATGAAATCATGCACAAAGTGCTCTTGAACATAAGGAAAATACTATTACTGTTTGCAAGAACAACGATAAGTAGTAGACTTTAAGCTCTATGTTGGATGCATTATTGAATGAAAATTAAAAATCTAAGACTTAGGTCTTCTTATTCTCAATATCCTCTATCTAGTACAATTAAATTTTAGAGATTTTCATTGATTAATGAAAAGGAAAGTCATATTCAAAGTGCTCTTGAACATAAGCAAAATATTATTACTATTCATGTCTCATATCTAGCAAAATTAAAAATCGAAGACTTAGGTCTTCTAATATGTCTCATATCTAGCATGATCAATTTTAGAGAATTTCACTGATTAACAAACTAGGAAATCATGCACAAAGTTTTTTAGAAAAATAGAAGCATGCACATAAGAAAATCAAGCGAGAGAGGGAGCGAGTTGAGAGAAAAACAATGATTGGTAAGGTGGGGGTGCTCGTGCATTCTCTTTCTCTCTTTGAGTTTCCTCCTCCTCCTTTTCTTTTTCATCATCTTCTTCTTCTTCTCTCCTGGCATTAGGTAGTAGAGGTGAGGCATACTTGCTCTCTCTCTCTCTCTCTCTCTTAGGTTTTGATCTAGTGAGGGAGAGGGTTTTTTTTCAAGACAGGAGAGGGATGGGGTTCTATACATAGTAATGGAATATAGGATGGTTCATTGAAAAACATCCTGTATTATCTATAAATCTTTCTTGCACAATCTCACTGCCTTAATTTTATTTGAATAATATAAGATAGATTTTGAACAAAAGCTTATAATATCACAAAGAATATAGGATGGTTTTTGAAAATAGTCTTATAAAAAAAGTTTATAACATGATTTTCAGAAACCATCTTATAATGTCACATAGAATATAAGACGATTTCTGAAAACCATCTCATAAAAAAAGTTTATAAAATGGTTTCTAAAATCTATTTTATAATGTCACACCAAATATAAGATGGTTTTCAGAAACAGTCTTATAAAAAAATTTATAAGATGGTTTTTGACAACCGTCTTATAATCTCATAAAGAATGTAAGATGGTTTTCAAGAACCATCTTATAAACATTTTTTATAAGTCAGGTTTTTTAAACCATCTTACAATGTCACATTTTGTAAGATGGTTTTCAAAAATTGTATTTTTTATTTTTAATAAGATGGTTGTGTTTAAACCGCCTTTTAAAAAAAAAATATATTTCCATCCTATAAAATCCCAATTTTAGTAGTGGAGAAACAAGACTAGAATTCTTGCTTGTGTATGCAAGTGTTCTCATGCAAAAGGTATTGGGATTTAGAACTATATATGGGCCTCAGATATTGAGTAATTGAAGTTGTTGAGGAACTAAAAACATGTATCATATGGTTTGGTGTATGTTGGGCCCATACCCTATCTTAACTCATGGTTCTCCTTTGCATGATCCTAACTATTAATTTTCTAGGCAATGATCATAACTCATACAATTTTACTCTTTTGCATAGCAAAATGATCACTTTGGGCCAAGATTCTTACCAATAGAAATCATATGTAAGATTGGTGCAAGGAACAAGCTAAGGGGTTTAAAGCGTCCAATATGGTAACCACAATTTTGGTTCTTGGGATTATATCTTTGATGTCTGTAGTTGACAATTGGATTTTCTTTTTGTGCTAATCTAACACTAGATACAATATTTACATTGAAGGTAACTTGTGACCTATTAGCGAGAAGTACATCTTGGCTTGTAACTCTCCTACTTTGCTAGTGAAGCCTCAAAACTATCATTTCTTCACAAGAGGTCTCATGTTTGACCACCATTACTAGCCACTAAGGGACAATGAAGAGAAGATCGGTCAAATTCATAGTTGACTGGGTCAACAGCCAAGAATAAGAGGTAATTCTCTTTCAAAATCTATTTAACTTTGATCATAAGGAAAAGGAAGTAAAACCACCAACTCTTCCTTCTATATGCCCAGTTTAATTCAGCATATTATGGCCTGGTGGTAGAATTTGGAGTCCTTCATATTCTCTGTCTGTATTTGCATATACAGGAACTAAGATCCAAATTATGTTCCTAATAGCCTTCATTTCTGCTTATTCTCATGAGTGTGAATCAATAGAGCTCTTGCCCCTACTTTTTGGTGTACGAAGGTTGTTTGGCACTGGCATAGCTATTCCTATACCAAGTTATTTGTGACACTTATATGCTGCCACTAGCAGCCCAAAAACATTGATGAATTGAGAAAAACCATTCAAGATTTAGTGTTATGTTATATATTTTAGATCTGCTTCATTTTATATACAATTTCCTTATCGTTGATACTATGTCAACCAACAGGGTCCATGCCACTCCAAATTCTAGATTAGAAATCTAGGTAGAGTTCTCTCTCTATTTCTATCTTATTCAAGAGAATAATTGTAAGGTAAATCACTCATACACTATTAAATCTAATTGGCAGCCAAATGGGAAGGCTTGTAGTTTGCGAACAACTACGCTAGAATTTTTTTGGCTATATAGATGTTTTTGTTTAGTAGAATTTGGGAGTATAGTTAAGCAAGATTCCATTTGACTTGTCTAGGATTCTAGTCTTTCTATTTTATTCTAAATTTATGGTATGTAATTACCTTCCGAGTGCTTTATAAAATAAGAAAATATCATATTAGTTGTTAAGGCAAATCCATGCAAAACAAGATCTTATCCAAGGAAACCATCATGTTTCAAGTAGCCCTTGCAAGTGTTGGGATTGGGCGTACACATGACAAACACACAAAGGAAGAAGAATTTATGTGGTTCAGCCAAACTCGGCCTACATCCACTAGAAGAAACAAAGTCTTCCCATAAAGTGGTAATGTACAAAGGAGTTTTACAATTTGAAATGTGAAAATCAAGCTTGTTACTCTGCTCCTATTTATAGGAGTTTAGAGGATCTTGGTTAGTTGGATTTCCATCAAGAAATTAGGTCCAAAAATTGGATCTTGATTTCTTTGGGATATCCAAGATTCTTGTTGTGATTTTAAGTTAAAACTCAAAAGCATATGAATCAGTTGTATTAAGTCATGCAAGGAGGTTGGTCCCATGAGGAATCAAATAGTTGTGATACTAGTAGTCCCTACTTTTAAGTTATCTAACCTAGCCAAATCAAGGAGATCTTTGCTAAACTAAGAATAAAAATTAACATATGAAGATAGAAATTATGCCAAAATCAAAACATGCTAAAATTAACAACTTTCCTAAAACACATTTTCTAAAAATAAAAATCTTCTAAATGAAAACTTTCTAAATTTATGACTTTCATAAATTAAGAACTTTTCTAAATCAAAAGCTTTCTAAAAATGAAATTTTAACAACTTCCCTAAATCAAATTTTCTAAGCATGAAATTTAGCAATTAATATAAGGAAACATGCGACTAATCAACTACTTTCCTAATCATGCGAATCCTAAAGAATGCAATTGTATTCATGGAATGAAAACTTTAGCAATCTATCAAGCAACAAGATAAGCAATCTAACCAAGACTAACATTCAAACACTAATTAAACTAACTTTTCCTAATATGAATGGATTCAACTAACTTGAAAATCAACACCACCAAATCATGCAAAACCATGCGTACCACTCATGGATTGTATGCATGGCATCAAAATGATTTGGAAAGTGTTCTTCATGCTCTTCATGCTTGTTGAGCTAAGAAATTAAACTAATGAACTATAACATCCATGGAGAGTTTCCAATGTTATACTAGTTTCAGCCTAAAGAAACTTAAAAATCATGCGTTCAATATCTTAAGTTGTATGCGTGATTTCCATAGGTCTTTGGTTGACTGTTTTGGGAATTTAAAACAACAAATTCAGTTACCCATTATACTATGAAATCAATATGCAACAAGAGAACAAGAAGAAATCATTATCATCCATCAATCAAAGAGATTCCATTAATCATCAACATGTATTGAAAAGAAGTAACACTACAAAAGATGGTGTGTTCTATTCATGGAATAGGCAAACCATGCTTTATAACATATGCTCAAAACTAAATCCCAAATGCACTTTAATCACTATCCAAATCTCTAGAAAGTTGCATGTGAACCATTGAAGATAACTATTGGAAAGGAAGCATGTGAATGGAAGCACCAACAAATGATCTAGGCAAGGAGGAAATTAGATTCAAGGTTACTTTCCCTTGGCTGTCACTTCAAGGGAAAAAACAACTTGAGTCTTGAATCACAGCCAAAAGTAGTAAGGCAATGAAAGAAACATTCCACTAAAAACAATGAAAGTTAAAAGCAATTCAAAAGAGAAGAAGATCAAAAGGAACTAACCAACCATTCATGGTAGAACTACAAGACCAAGCCTAGGCATGGAGCACTTGGATAAGAGCAACTCATCTTGGAAAGGAAAGCATCCACTCAAAAGAAAGAATTGTCAAGGCGAAAAGGTAAGAGAATGGTGGAAGGAAAAGGACATCATCTCCAAGGTGAAGGAGGCATCTTTTTTTTCTTTCTTTTTTTCTTCCAAAGGGAGATATGCTAATCCTTAGTTTTTGAAGATCTTTTATACTTTTTTGTCCTATATTTTCTAGGTTGACCTAAGATTTCCAATTTCCAAGTAATCAACACATAAAGGCATAACTTTATCTCAATTAAAATATTCAATTCAATAGTTATTCACTACTAAAAACAAGTGTAAACAAGAACTTCAAGTGATTTCATTGAAATAGTACCAATTACAACCAAACAGTTGAACACAAAACATATACATAATGCCGAAAATTGCATTCAATTCAAGATATGAAACATTATTCAAATCAATTCTAAAACACCTTCCAAAACCCTCAAACTGATATCCTCTAATATGCAAGTGGTTTCCAAGAGAAAAAAAAAAAAAGCTGGACCAATGAAGGAACTTAAGGAAAGGAACACCTAAAACTATGTCTATCTCTAAGAAGAAAGAATGAAATGCAAAGAGGGAAATCAAAGACTCAAGTCACTTCTTCCATTAGTTGTCACTACCAGAGAAGAATTACCTTGTTTTTTGAGGACTAGGCAAGGAAAACTTAGGAATTGAAGGCAATTCAACAAGGTAAACAACAATGAAAACTAATGAAAACAAGGCTAGAATTCAAGGGAACCAAAAGGAGAACTAAATGGCAATGAAAAGTAAGGATAAGATTAGATCCAAGGTGAATTTCCTTGGCTGTCACCTCAAGGGAAAACTAACCTTAGACCTTAATCTTTAGGCAAGGAAAAGTAAGAGAATTAAAAAGCAATAATAAGCAACAAAGGGAGTAAAATCAAACAAAAGAGAAACAAGGAGACTAACCAACCTTCAAGGAAGAATCAAACACCCAAGGCATAGGTTTGAACACTTGAGGAAGCAACAACACACCTTGGAAGTGAATAGCAGCCATCCAAAGGAATCAACCAAACATAAGCAAAAGAGGGTAAATGGGCTATCAGAAGAGGCCATCCTCCTCCCTAATGGAGGAGGCATCTTTTCCTAAGTGGGAAAAAGTTCTTTTGCTTGGATGTTGCTGGGTTTTTAAGCTTGTTCTCCTAAATTTTCTAGGTTGTCCTAATGTTAAGGTATGGTGGGGATTAAAGATTGTCTAATTGAATGGCTAGGATGGGGGAAAGGGTAAGATATCAAATCAGAAGGTGTGAGGAAGGAGGTGGCTGCCTTAAGGAGGGGAGTAGGTGGGAGATGCCACCTTTTTTGTAAGGGGCATCTCCCCCCTCCAAAGTCATTGAAACCTTTAGAAAATAGGAAAGTGGGTGGGGATTGGTTGGAAAAGAAGTGAAGGGTGTTAGATGGAGAGATTTGGTTGGTTGGGAAGTTTCCTAAGATGTGGAATGAGATAGAGTTTTGGAAATTCGTAGTGCATCTTTATGGTAAGGTAAAAATTAAGGAAAATTTGGGGAAAAGTGAGAAAAACACTAAAAATTGAATGCTCTTATCCCATTGGTCCATGTACCATCTTATTCTAATAGATTTCCCTTAATTATCTTCAAAATATCTTGCAGATAACTTTCTTGAATCTCCTCCAATCATAGCCTTCCATTTAACTTAGCTTGATGGCTTAGATGGCTAACTTTGAAGGCTCCATTGGCTAAGCTTCATGGCTGGCTTAGGAAGCTTTCTTGGCTTTAACCCTTGGCTTGAGTGGCTTATATGGTTTGGCTTGAATTCCTTAGCTTACCACCTTCTTTCATGTCTTATATGGCTAAGGTAGCTTAAGTGGCTTTCATTCAAAGGTGGTGGTAATGCATGGATTACTTCATGGGCACACTTTGGCCATCTTTAGCTCCTTTAATCACATCCATTATTGGTCCAAAAGATAATATTCTACTTTGGTTTGGGTTGAAGTGATGATTTTGAGGCTTTGACTCCATCTTTTGATCTTGATCTTCAATTTCATCCTGATCGATCTTGGCCATTGCATCACATCTTACTTCCTACAAAAAGTGATAAAACCCTAATTAAATCTTAGAAAAATATGATTAATCACATACTTACCTTGGACTAGCTTCTAGACCTACAAAATATCAATCTTTTGGGTTATTAGGTCAAATATGCATGTGTTATGGATTTTGGTCTAAAAACCCTAATTTAGCCCTATAAGTTGTAACACATGGGTAACTAATTGGGTAGATTTTATACAATATTAAATACTTATCATTATCCTCCAATCATGGCCTTCCATTTAGCTTAGCTTATGTGGCTTTGATAGCTAACATTGAGGGCTTTATTGGCTTTGCTTCATGGCTTGCTTAGATGGCTTTCTTAACTTAGCTTGATGGCTCAAATCCTAGGCTTTGGTGGCTGGCTTGGCTCCTTAGCTTGTCATCTTCTTAATGACTTGAATATGGCTAAGTGGCTTAGGTGAAACCCATGCAATGGTGGTGAACTTTGCATGGCTTGTGCTTAAGCCCACTTGGCTACCTTTGGCTCCTCTAATTGCATCTTTTATGTGTCATAAAGTTGATCTTCATCCTTGATCTTATGTTGGATTGATGATTTTTAGGCTTAGACTCAATCGTTTGATCTTGATCTTCCACTTTTAGCATGATCAATCTTGGCTATCAAATCATCATCTCGCTTCCTACAAAATGTTAAAAACTCTAATTAAATTTTAAAAAATATGATTAATCACATACTTAGATTAGCCTTTGAACCTATAAAATATCAAAATTTTGAGTTATTAAGTCAAAAAATGCATGTGTTACGAATTTTGGTCAAAAACCCTAATTTATCCCTATAATTTGTAACACATGGGTAACTAATTGGGTCGTTTTTATGTAAGATTAGACATTTATTAAATTCAGACTGATATTTAGTTTCCAAATATGGTATCCAGAGATGTCACAATCTCGAGAAACTTAATTTGATTGGGAAGGTGAATCAAGTAGCATCATCGACTCCCATATGGGTATGGACCCATTCTCCCCCTCCATACCCATGGGAGGAGAATATAATGTATTCCATCAATTTGAGTCTATTCATGCTATGTCTCTACATAGCATTAGAGTCTCATATGTTATCACCTTTATCAACATCTCTGCTAGATTTTCATAAGTGTAAATCTTCTCCAATGTCCCCTCTTGTATCTAGTGATATTGAAAGTTGATGTGTTTTGTGTGTGTATGGTACATTGAGTTCCTGCTTATGTCCAAAGCACTCTGACTATCACAATGTATCATGTATTCCTTCTGCATGATACCAAGTTCCTAAAAAAATCAATTCATCCACAACTTCTCCTTGTAAGCTTTGATGTGGCAATGTACTACGCTTATATTATTCACAAAGCAACGCACTTCTATAGCTTGGACTATCAATGTACAGCTACCCCAACAAAAGTGAAAAGAAATTTGGATGTCAATTTCCTAAGATCAAGATCTCATGTCATGTCTAAATTTGTATGTCCTTCCAAGACAAGTTATGTTCCTCCAAAACATAATCACAACTTGAATATACACTTTAGTTACCTCAGAATCTACTTCACTACTTCCTAATAATCTCTTACTGGGTTGGATAGGAATCTACTCACAACTCTTACTGCATTAGTAGTGCCTAACCTTGTATACACCATTGCATACATTAGGCTCCCAACAGCTGAAGAGAAGGGAAGTACTGCCATCTTTTCTATAAACTATCTTGAAGAGGGATCGGTGCGCTTACTTCGATTGAAATGATTACTAAGTAGAGTGTTGATTGGCTCGGCATACTATATGTTAGACCTCTTAATTACCCATTCAACATACTTCTGTTATGACACTCACAACTTCTTTGCTTTTATTTCACATGCCATATTCATGCCTAAATCTGCTAAGTTAGGCCTAAGTCCATGTCAAAGGGCTTTGACAACTCCTTCAACTTGCAGATCATAGCTGCATAGAGTAGGAATATGGCAAATATACCATCCATGAATCTCTACACTTATACACATCAATCTGTAGCAATCCTCTTGTATCTTTGAATTATCATGAATGAGTCAAACTTCTTATAACATTGCCTCAATGCTTTCTTAAGGTCATAGAGATAGTTATTCAACTTGCATATCAAGTGTTTCTTTCCTACAACTTCAAACCCTTCCAGCTGTTCCATGTAAATATCCTCCTCCAGGTGTCCATGGAGAAAAGCTATCTTTATATCCATCTATTCAAGCTCCAAGTTTTGACTTGACACTAGTCCAAGTATAGTTTAGATTGATGTCATCTTCACTAATGGTGAGAAGATCATGTTAAAGTCAATTTCCTTCTTCTGTTCAAAGCCTTTGATGGCCAATCAAGCTTTGTATTTAAATGGTTCTCCATTGCTACCTCTCTTCAACTTAAATACCCATTTATTCTTCAGTGCTCTTTTGCCTTTAGAAAGTTTTACTAGCTCATTAGTCTAATTCTTCATTAGTGAGCTAATTTCTTCTCGCATGGCTTGCATCTATTTTCCCTTATCTACATGTCTCTAAGCTTCCTAGAAGCTCTCTAGCTCACCATCATTGATAAGTAGAATATATTCTTATTCTAGATACTTCTATGAAGGAATCAATATGCTACATCTTGTTCACATCTTTAACTGAGACACAACTTTTGGATAAGGAGTTGCTTCATCATCTATTAGCTTCTAGTGGAGGGAGTTGCTACTCCCCCTACTCTATATCCCCTGCCTCTTCTTCTTCTTCTTCTTCTCCTTTTGCCTCTATTAATCCATCCTACATATCTTTTGTGTCAGCTTGTACTAGTGCAAGATCTAGTATTAGATACCTACTTCATCAGTCTTTTGTAACCTTTCAAAGTCCTTGTAGAATACTATGTCTTTACTTTGGATGGTTCTCTTCCCATAGGATCCCATAGCCAATATCCAAATTCTTCATCTTTGTAGCTAATAAAGATACATGGAATACACTTTATGTCAAGCTTTTGTCTCATCTCCTTGGATACATATGTGATTACTTTGCACCCTCAAATGCGAGTTGGAGACCTTTCTGCCAGACCACTTCTATTCTAGAGCTTCAAAGTTCTCATGCTACTGGTGACATGTTGATCAAGTAACTAACAGTTCATATAGCTTGTCCCCAAATTGGCTTAGTAGCTTAGTAATATTGAGCATGTATCTCACTCTTTTCATAATGGTCTAGTTCATCCTTTCTGTTACTCCATTGTGTTGCAGGGTACATGGGATCATCTTCATACTGAGCATACATCTCACTCGATGCAATATGTGTTAAACTTTTTAGAGGTGTATTCTCCTTTGTTATTTATCCAGAGACACTTTAGCGTCTTTCCTATTTGTCTTTCCTATTGCATTAAATCTTTTGAAGTATTCAAATACATGGTCCTTAATTTTTACAAAGTATACCCATACCCTCATAAATGCATCATCTATAATAGTTACATAATATATGTTCTCACCTAGTGACTCTACTTCCATATAGGTTCACATACATCTGAGTACAACAAACTCAATAGTTCTTTTTTTTCCTATTAAATGGGGAAGAAATTGCAACTATCTATTGCTTACTAATTAAACAATGGTTGCATGGGTTTAGAGTTATACCTTTGGAAACTTTGTTGAGTTGCTTTTCTACAATAGTGAATAACCCTTTCTCTCCCATGTGGCTAAATCTCTTATGCCATAGGTTTGGTGATGCCTCATCTTCTACTAGATTAAGGTTGTCTTTGCAATCTTTGCATGGGTCATGTATAGAGTGTAGAAAATATGCCCTCTTACAAAATTACAACACCTTTCATCAATTTCCAAGTGCTACTACCAAAGTATTTAGCATAGCCCTGCCAATCAAGGGCATGAACTAAGATCGAATTCAACCAAAGCTTCTAAATGTGATGCACCTCTTTCAGCATCATTGTGCAACCAAGGTTTGCCTTGATTTGTGCATCTCCAATCCCTACTATCTAGGAGGAATACGTTATTCCCCATCTTCATAGTGCCAAAATATCCTCCTCAGTAGGAAGTGAAGAATTATTTGAGAGGAGTGGCATGGTAGGAAGCTGCTGTGTCTACCACCCACTCTACCTAACTATTTACAATGTGTAGGCAAAATTCTTCCTAGAAAAAAAGAAAGAAAGAGCTGATACATCATGTGCAATGGTGATAAGTTTTTCACCATTGTCCTCCTTGGGTTTACTACTTTGTCCTTGATCTCTTTTTCATTTTTGGTAGGCTTTTCTCATATAGTCGCCATGCCACAGTGGAAGCTCTTGTATTTTTTCGTATGCTGTCTCTTAGATCTACCACAATCCTGAGATCTTCCCCTATTCCCACTTTTGCTTCTTCTATAACCAGAGCATCTGCCCAATCCATGTCAGCTTCCTTTCTCCTAGCCTCTTCATTGAACAAGCATCCTTAACCATAACCATGGTAAGTTTTCCATATTGAGCTTAATTGCATAGAAAAATTACTAAGGTCTCCTAGCTATTAGGTGGGGAACTTAATTAGTAGTAGTAGGGCTTGCTCTTCATCACCCAAGCATAGCTCAATGGATCCAAACTAATTTACCAAATTATGGAATTCATTGGTGCACTCAATGATAGTCATTCCACTCTTCAATTTCATACTAACAAGCCTTCTTATTAGAAGGGCCTTGCCATAAGTAGTCTTTGCATGACATATATTCTCTTGCCTTGTTATAAAACATAAGCATTATCTTCTTGTGCTACATGGTGAAAAACAATATGGCAGATACACTGCTTGATCTGACTTATACTTTTCTTATTCATCTTAACCCAATCTTTTTTTGAAGTTCCCTCAAACCTTGCTTCATCATCTTCCAGTGGGTCATAAAGGTCTTTACAATATAAGAGGTCTTCCATTTTAAGCCTCCACAAAGTGTAGTTGATGGCAATGAGCTTTGTCATAGATCTTGTCATCACGAATCCTAAAACAAAATCCTCCATTAGCTCTAGGCACCTTTTTCTATCATTTCAAAGTCAATCTATGCAGAATGGAGTGCATGAATGTATCTGAGATGGTAAAAAATATTAGGGGGGGAGCTTCGGTCAATTTTGAAGAGTACAAAATTTTCATATATGAGGGTGTCTTTATTAATTTTGAGGGGTGCTATTTATGCATACATTAGGTGCCCTTGTAAATATGAGGTTTGCTAACTTAGGCCATTGGAAAAGCCATTATGAACTTAGGGGTTAGCTATTGCTTATCCTGGGGGTGCCAATATCAATATTTGGGGGTTATTCTTATTTTTTTCATATAAATAGAAGTGAAGAAAGCCCTAACCTCTTTCAAATCCTTTCCCTGAAGTTGTGTAATAACCAAAAACTTTAAAATTTTGAAAATACATAATTTCATAGAATTATAGATTTTTTTTTTAAAATTAGGAAATTGAAGATTTGGGGAAATGAGATGAAATCTCGAGTTAAAACCTCAATAATTTGAATGTACTTAAAAAATGGAATCCAACGCCACTAAGAATGCTAAAATAGGAGACTGGAGGAAAGATAGTTAATTTATTTAATTTTTGTATTTATTTAAATTCAAAAAGGGGGGTCAAATGGTAAATACATGTGGGGCCCATGTACTGGGCACGAGAACCCACGAATGAGGCTACAAAAGCCTGCCCTATTTTCCCGTATGGCCAAACTTTCCCTCTCAGTTTTTGTGTCACCGACAACGACGACAATGCTAAATGTAGTGATGGGAAGCCCCTCTTTCTACTCAATCTGATCATGATAGGCCACCCTCTAATATTTTTCCCTTTCTTTCATTGAGTTTTCATCATTTTTAAAGCTGAAAAATGGCATGGATTGCCGTTTTCTAATGAAATAATATGTGTTACTTTTCTTTTCAACATTAACAGATGAAACTGTATCAAATCGTGATCTGAACCATTCATCTTATGCATAGTAACACAAAGAACAAACCGATGAATTTTCATGGTGATCGGACGGCTAGAGATGCGAAAAACTTAGAAAATAGTAAGAGGAAGATTTTTAGGAACATGATGAAAATCAAGTGAAAATGCTAGATAACGATAGAATTTGTTCAAAGGTTGCTTAAAAATAGGTTTTATGTAAAAAACTGAGTGAAATAGTGCAAAAATCCCACCATTTGGACACCTGAGAGTCGTCGACAGTGACCGAAGTTTGGCTATCATCTCCGGCAACGGTGGCCAGCCAGTCATTGTTCCCTGCGATGGCACCTAGTGGTTGCAGATCAATGGGCATTGCCCACACATGGGCCATTGGGCAGCGAGCGCACACACCGACACGCACCGACATGCACACGGCATTCAACACGAGGCAGCAAAGTGTAGCACCACACACACGGCCACACACACACACTTCACATGCGCGTCACATGGGACTGAATTTTAAATCTATTATTTTAATTGTTTTGGACTCTTTAAGTTGTTCATTCACAAGAAATGTGATTTGGGGAGCTACAGAGGTCCAAATCGCGATCTGAAAGAGGCGTTGTGATCGTCTTGATAGTGCGGACCTAGATTTGACTTAAAATCTAAATCTGAACACCTTTTAGATGGTTAAACCACTAAATACCATTAAATAACCTAGATTAGGCTAATCAATGGATAATCAGGCCTTAGACCTTGATTGTCTACATCGAATATGAGATGATCTAGGGGATTAGAAGAATAGATCTCATTGAATTACCAAGTGATAGATGACTTATGATGTAATAGGTACATCAAAGCACGCGACATGACATTGCCCACACGCCTGATTAGAGCACTGCATTTATCAAGGTAGGTGATTTCATTCAAAGTTCTCCATGATTTCAATAACCATGATCTGTTCTCTAAAGTTTTGACGCATGTGTTTTTATGTCTTCTCATGTTCACATAAATAAGTCCCTGCTCCTTGTTGGTAGCATGACATTCCATTTTTTTGCGAATAACCATGTTTTACATAGATGTACTGTATTTATCATGGGCTTTGATCATACTTATTGAGATTATTTTATGGAGTATTTTCATGATTTATGACGGGTGCTTCCACTTGGTGGGTACTATGCTAGGATGGTTGTAGGGTTGGCCACCCACCCTCTAACTTTGTGATGATGATGATTATACACTACCCTTGAATGGTACAGGGCTAGGTACATAGATGGTGGTATCATGGGTAGTCCCCCTATGGGTCTATTCCTCCCCATTGGGATGGAGAACGTCTCCCATTTGGGTGTCGACAAGGAGCAACAATGATTCAGATCCTGGTAGGGTTGCCATTGCAGCATAGTATTCCATACTATTATTCTATATGCTTATGTGGATTTATATGTGGGGTGAACTGGGGCAAGCCGGGCCTAGGCTGTGAGTAGCTCCAAGGGCTAATGCGGGCTGCATGAGAGGGACCTAGGGTTGGTATGAGTACTCATCACTGGTGATTGAGTGTCGTGGGACACTCTTGGGGTTGTTTTTGATACCATGTCCTATTTATCTTGACCTGTATGCATATTATTCTATGGACATTGACTCATATTATTTTGATGGACTCACATCTATATTCTGATCATGCCTTGCATGCCATCATGATTTGACTTGATATCTATTTATGAAGATTTATGATTTTCATGTGTTACTCCATTATGATTGTCCGATTATATGACGTGTCTTATATATGTTTGTTTCATGAGATTCACCATGTGATTTTATTAAGCTTTAATTGAGTGTGATCACGTACATAGGCATAGCTTGCTGAGGCATTGCCTTGTTTTGTAATGCCTCAAATTTGGAGCGTGATAGTAGAAAAGGAAAGTAGGTGGAGTAGCATTGATTTGGGCAAGGACCTGAAGACTATCCACTTTTTGTATTCAGAGACAGATTAGTGTACGTCTCTTAGACTTGTATTAGACCTTTGGGACTTTACTTGGATGTTTACATATTTTGATATATTGGACCCATACCATGGTGTAGTGAATGTTTAATTATAGATGTAGTTGTTGTGGTGATCATGGATGGAACCTGGTGACTTTTTGATTTGATTTATTATTGTCTTTAATCAACTTGAGTATGTATTGTGGTTTTAAATAGAGCATGCTCAGAGTATCCGAATTTGATTTTATTTATTGTTACAGTTTTGGAATGTGGTTGACCCCCCCCCAAGGTTTTCATTTTTGGTTAATTCTTTTAAAACTATGCATAATTTATACATTTTGAGTTTTCATTTTAAGGGATCCCCTCTATTTTTTCTTAAAACATATATTTTTTTTTATTACTTTGGGAAAAAGGTTTATAAAGGCCTGGGATGTCACAAGTTGTCTCCCCCTTATTTTAACTCCTACTCCTAGTGTGATGATATTCAACGTCACCACCCTTTTAAACTCCATCTGGTGACTCTACTCCATTCGGCCATCCCACTCATCTAGCATTTCCAGCTTCTCCCAACTATTTATTTTTAATTTTTGTACTTCTATGATATGTGGATACTTGACGTCGGTTGTGTCACAAACAAGTGATGATTGTTGATCTTCTTTAATTTAAAATTGATCTCTTTGTTTTGGATTTATATATGTGAAATCAGAAGAATAAGTTTAAGAAAATATATTCATGAATACAATTGAAATTTTACAATATAAATTGGCATTTTATCTTAAATGAATATTTGAAGAAACAAAAAATTTGTTTGTACTGAACATATATGGAAGTTATGGAAATATTATTTGTGAAAGGTTACGATTTTAGAACTGAGATAAGGATGCCTTTTTAGAATTGATTGAAAGATATCATGAAAAGAATTTCAAGGATGAAAATCCCTAAGAGGGGAAGAATGTAACATCTTTGATTTTTAAACATTAATTTAAATAAATGTTGGAGTTATGTTAAATAGGATGAAAAGTGAATATTAAATTTCCTATTTTTGAAGTTCTAGAAATTCAAATTTTTATAAACATCAAATCAAGTGTTCAGACCTCCATATTTGGATTGTATTCAAAAGGATGATTCTAACGGTACTAAGAACACCAAAATTGGAGTTCAAATGAAGAAGTTATGACACTTGAAATATGAAGATCATTTTAGTCAAAATAAGATAAAAAGAAGAAGAAGAAATGCCTAAAATAGAGGCTACGTATTTGATATTGCCACCCACCTCTGTACCTAAGTAAAATGAGAACAAACGTTAGGTCTTTTCCTGAACCAAATAGAGGAAGAAAAACCCAATAGAGAAGAAGAAAAAGAAAGAGAGAGGAGGAAGAATAAGAAGGAAAGGAAAGGGGGGCGGGGAGCAGGAGGCCCTGCTCGCCTGGGAAAGCGACAACACAGTGGCAAGAAGGGAAAGAAGAGATTCTACATTGGTTGGAGTTGTAGGGGTTCGTCGAAAAAGACGACACTCGGATTGTCGATCCAAGCTGATCATTCTCTTCATCGCACTTGTAAAAACCAAAACCCTAACAAAATTTGATGATTTGTATCATTCTTGCCCATTGATCAAAGAGGAAACTAGAGCATGACAAGATCATGGGGGTTTCGCAAGAAATCATTGTTAATCCAATTCATCTAAGGGTGTAGGAAGCACAAGAACATGCTTTGAAGGTAAGCTCTCTAATACCCAACTCTTAATTTAAATTTTTAAGCTCAATCCATATGGTTTATTCTACATGTGGATTTTTCAGATGATCCAGCCATCCACTTTTAATCCAAGCTTAGAAATAAGTAAATAGATACTCGATATAGATTGGATCTAACTAAGATTCCTGATCTAGGCTAGAAACCGATTAGACAATCTCAGCCATCTAATCTATCATGATTCAAATAGTGACTTTGTGTTGTCTAATTGATGTTAAACACCACAAATGAGTTTTGGACATTGAATTTACTATTAAATGATAGAAATTGAAATTTTTAGATGGATATTTATTAAATAATCTCAACCATCCAATCAAACAATGAAGGAATAAGGCCCTACTCGACTAAGAAAGTGACAACACAGCGGTAAGAAGGGAAAGAAGAGATTCTAGATTGGTTGGAGTTGTAGGGGTTCGTCGAAAAAGATGACAACTTGGATTGTCGATACGAGCTGATCAATCTCTTCATCGCATTAGTAAAAACCAAAACCCTGACAAAATTTGATGATTTGTATCATTCTTGCCCATTGATCAAAGAGGAAACTAGAGCATGACAAGATCATGGGGGTTTCACAAGAAATCATTGTTAATCCAATTCATCTAAGGATGTAGGAAGCACAAGAACATGCTTTGAAGGTAAGCTCTGTAATACCCAACTCTTAATTTGAATTTTTAAGCTCAATCCATATGGTTTATTCTACATGTGGATTTTTTAGATGATCCAGCCATCCATTTTTAAACCAAGCTTAGAAATAGGTAAATACATACTTGATATAGATCGGATCTAACTAAGATTCCCGATCTAGGCTAGAAACCGATTAGACAATCTCAACCATCTAATCTATCATGATTCAAATAGTGACTATGTGATGTCTAATTGATGTTCAAACACCACAAATGAGTTTTGGACATTGAATTTACTATTAGATGATAGAAATTGAAAATTTTAGATGGATATTGATTAAATAATCTCAACCATCCAATCAAACAATGAAGCAATAAGGCCCTGCTTGCATGAGAAAGAGACAACATAGCGGTAAGAAGGGAAAGAAGAGCTTTTAGATTGGTTGGAGTTGTAGGGGTTCGTCAAAAAAGATGACAACTTGGATTGTCGATCCGAGCTGATCATTCTCTTCATCGCACTAGTAAAAACCAAAACCCTAACAAAATTTGATGATTTGTATCATTCTTGCCCATTGATCAGAGTGGAAACTAGAGCATGACAAGATCATGGGGATTTCACAAGAAATCATTGTTAATCCAATTCATCTAAGGATGTAGGAAGCACAAGAACATGCTTTGAAGGTAAGCTCTGTAATACCCAACTCTTAATTTGAATTTTTAAGCTCAATCCATATGGTTTATTCTACATGTGGATTTTTTAGATGATCCAGCCATCCATTTTTAAACCAAGCTTAGAAATAGGTAAATACATACTTGATATAGATCGGATCTAACTAAGATTCCCGATCTAGGCTAGAAACCGATTAGACAATCTCAGCCATCTAATCTATGATTATTCAAATAGTGACTATGTGATGTCTAATTGATGTTCAAACACCACAAATGAGTTTTGGACATTGAATTTACTATTAGATGATAGAAATTGAAAATTTTAGATGGATATTTATTAAATAATCTCAACCATCCAATCAAACAATGAAGGAATAAGGCCCTGCTCGCCTAAGAAAGTGACAACACAATGGTAAGAAGGGAAAGAAGAGATTCTAGATTGGTTGGAGTTGTAGGGGTTCGTCGAAAAAGATGACAACTTGGATTGTCGATCCGAGCTGATCAATCTCTTCATCGCACTAGTAAAAACCAAAAACCTGACAAAATTTGATGATTTGTATCATTCTTGCCCATTGATCAGAGTGGAAACTAGAGCATGACAAGATCATGGGGATTTCACAAGAAATCATTGTTAATCCAATTCATCTAAGGATGTAGGAAGCACAAGAACATGCTTTGAAGGTAAGCTCTGTAATACCCAACTCTTAATTTTAATTTTTAAGCTCAATCCATATGGTTTATTCTACATGTGGATTTTTTAGATGATCCAGCCATCCATTTTTAAACCAAGCTTAGAAATAGGTAAATACATACTTGATATAGATCGGATCTAACTAAGATTCCCGATCTAGGCTAGAAACCGATTAGACAATCTCAGCCATCTAATCTATGATTATTCAAATAGTGACTATGTGATGTCTAATTGATGTTCAAACACCACAAATGAGTTTTGGACATTGAATTTACTATTAGATGATAGAAATTGAAAATTTTATATGGATATTTATTAAATAATCTCAACCATCCAATCAAACAATGAAGGAATAAGGCCCTGCTCGCCGAAGAAAGTGACAACACAATGGTAAGAAGGGAAAGAAGAGATTCTAGATTGGTTGGAGTTGTAGGGGTTCGTCGAAAAAGATGACAACTTGGATTGTCGATCCGAGCTGATCAATCTCTTCATCGCACTAGTAAAAACCAAAAACCTGACAAAATTTGATGATTTGTATCATTCTTGCCCATTGATCAGAGTGGAAACTAGAGCATGACAAGATCATGGGGATTTCACAAGAAATCATTGTTAATCCAATTCATCTAAGGATGTAGGAAGCACAAGAACATGCTTTGAAGGTAAGCTCTGTAATACCCAACTCTTAATTTGAATTTTTAAGCTCAATCCATATGGTTTATTCTACATGTGGATTTTTTAGATGATCCAGCCATCCATTTTTAAACCAAGCTTAGAAATAGGTAAATACATACTTGATATAGATCGGATCTAACTAAGATTCCCGATCTAGGCTAGAAACCGATTAGACAATCTCAGCCATCTAATCTATGATTATTCAAATAGTGACTATGTGATGTCTAATTGATGTTCAAACACCACAAATGAGTTTTGGACATTGAATTTACTATTAGATGATAGAAATTGAAAATTTTAGATGGATATTTATTAAATAATCTCAACCATCCAATCAAACAATGAAGGAATAAGGCCCTGCTCGCCTAAGAAAGTGACAACACAATGGTAAGAAGGGAAAGAAGAGATTCTAGATTGGTTGGAGTTGTAGGGGTTCGTCGAAAAAGATGACAACTTGGATTGTCGATCCGAGTTGATCAATCTCTTCATCGCACTAGTAAAAACCAAAAACCTGACAAAATTTGATGATTTGTATCATTCTTGCCCATTGATCAATGAGGAAACTAGAGCATGACATGATCATGGGGGTTTCACAAGAAATCATTGTTAATCCAATTCATCTAAGGATGTAGGAAGCACAAGAACATGCTTTGAAGGTAAGCTCTGTAATACCCAACTCTTAATTTGAAATTTAAAGCTCAATCCATATGGTTTATTCTACATGTGGATTTTTTAGATGATCCGGCCATCCATTTTTAATCCTAGCTTAGAAATAGGTAAATACATACTTGATATAGATCGGATCTAACTAAGACTCCCGATCTAGGCTAGAAACCGGTTAGACAATCTCAGCCATCTAATCTATCATGATTCAAATAGTGACTATGTGATGTCTAATTGATGTTCAAACACCACAAATGAGTTTTGGACAATGAATTTACTATTAGATGATAGAAATTGAAAATTTTAGATGGATATTTATTAAATAATCTCAACCATCCAATCAAACAATGAAGGAATAAGGCCCTGCTCGCCTAAGAAAGTGACAACACAGCAGTAAGAAGGGAAAGAAGAGATTCTAGATTGGTTGGAGTTGTAGGGGTTCGTCGAAAAAGATGACAACTTGGATTGTCGATCCGAGCTGAGCAATCTCTTCATTGCACTAGTAAAAACGAAAACCCTGACAAAATTTGATGATTTGTATCATTCTTGCCCATTGATCAAAGAGGAAACTAGAGCATGACATGGTCATGGGGGTTTCACAAGAAATCATTGTTAATCCAATTCATCTAAGGATGTAGGAAGCACAAGAACATGCTTTGAAGGTAAGCTCTGTAATACCCAACTCTTAATTTGAAATTTTAAGCTCAATCCATATGGTTTATTCTACATGTGGATTTTTTAGATGATCCAGCCATCCATTTTTAATCCTAGCTTAGAAATAGGTAAATACATACTTGATATTGATCGGATCTAACTAAGATTCCCGATCTAGGCTAGAAACCGATTAGACAATCTCAGCCATCTAATCTATCATGATTCAAATAGTGACTCTGTGGTGTCTAATTGATGTTCAAACACCACAAATCAGTTCTAGACATTGAATTTACTATTAAATTATGGAAATTGAAAAATCTAGATGGAAATTGGTTAAATAATCTCAACCATCCAATCAAACAATAAAGGAATAAGGCCATGCTCGAGTGGGAAAGCGATGACACAGCAGCAAGAAGGGAAAGAAGAGATTCTAGATTGGTTGGAGTTGTAGGGGTTCGTCGAAAAAGATGACAACTCGGATTCTCGATCCAAGCTGATCATTCTCTTCATCGCACTAGTAAAGACCAAAACCCTAACAAAATTTGATGATTTTGTATCATTCTTGCCGCTTGATCAAAGAGGAAACTAGAGCACGACATGATCATGGGGGTTTCACAAGAAATCATTGTTAATCCAATTCATCTAAGGATGTAGGAAGCACAAGAACATGCTTTGAAGGTAAGATATGTAATACCCAACTCTTAATTTGAATTTTTAAGCTCAATCCATATGGTTTATTCTACATGTGGATGTTTTAGATGATCCAACCATCCATTTTTAATCCAAGCTTAGAAATAGGTAAATACATACTTGATATAGATTGGATCTAACTACGATTCTCGATCTAGGCTAGAAACCGATAAGACAATCTCGGCCTTCTAATCTATCATGATTCAAATAGTGACTTTGTGATGTCTAATTGATGATCAAACACCATAAATGAGTTCTGGACATTGAATTTATAAAATTGAAAAATCTATATGGAAATTGATTAAATAATCTCAACCATCCAATCAAACAATAAAGGAATAAGGATTTGGCAATGTTTGATTAGTGATCAAATGCCACCATTATGTACCCCTAACCTTTTTAAAGTAAAAATACTCTAAAATTTTTAAAATTAGGGCATTGGTTATTAAGAAACTAATGGATTGAAAGAGGACCATTTATTTACCACTATACACATTTTTCATTCAGGATCAGTACTCTAGTAACCTTTCCAAGGTTTAATGAGCCTTAACCCTTAATACCCTATCCATTCGCTTAAAGAACATAGAATCAAACATTGAAACACTAAGTCAGATCACCATCACTTGTTGGATTAAACTTTTAAGATTTGGAACAGAATTGATAGTATATTCCCCCATGTAATCTATTATCAATGGAAAAATTAGACAGTTTATGATGATCAAAACTATCAGGCTTTAATTAGAATTGATTTCTTATGTACTTACTAATATATGATTCAACATTGACATGAACTCTGGAACATCAACAATGAAGGTTGGTCAATAAGTGAGTGGAAGAAGAGATATAACTAAACCGAGGAGCACATTAAAAGAGGTAGGTAATCTAATACAACCAAGCTTCAAATGAACTTCAAAATGAGAAAATAGTTTGTGAACTATTTCTGGTCTAGAATGGTTTGGTTATCATACTAATGATTAGATACGTACATATGTTATTCGAGTGTATATGATTTCCATGTACATTCACAATTTATCATGTGTTCCTTATCTGACATTCTTATAAATGATGCATGTAAATAGATATATGATTTTAAGTTCATGTTTCATACCTAATTTTGAAAGAACAAAGAATTATTCAGTTCATAGTATTCAAATGTTTACTTTACTTGTGAGGCATGAGGAAGATTGTGATTTGTATGTGTGTGATTTCCATACTTTGAAAGGAATGCTTGAAAATGCATGGTTTTGCAGGGTATGCACATCATATGATATGATTTTGTGATGTATGAATATGAATTGATCTGGCCATTGAGTCATGCTTTGAAATAAAAATTTGAGATACATGGTTTTGCATAAGGTATGCCATACAATTTTATAAGATTTAATATCTATGATGTTCATCTTTTGATGATTACCCATTAGGCAAGCACTCAATGAGCAGCTGTAAGCCTTAATGGTTATATGTTGATGCATTAGGTGTGTGCTCTGTGAGCAACTATAAGTTCTAGTAGATATGAATTTCATCAATGTTTTAGGCAGGCACTCTAAGAGTGTCCTAAGTCCCAGATTACTTAGTAGGGTTGCTGCGTGCTGTAAGACCTAGAGGTAGTCTTGTTGTGTGCTATAAGGCCCAAAGGCCTGTGCTATAAGTCCAGAGAGCCCATGTAAGGAGGTGCAGTTGGCCATTGACCTCTGAGATGATTTGATACTAGCCTTGTGATAGAGACAACAGACAATGGGAGTATCTTCTCATGTAGACAAGTTGAAGTAGAGCCACAGTAGTCTTTGGTGGGTGACGACAGGGCCCTAAGAGCATAGGTGTCTACGTGTTGATGATTGTGTGGGTCATTTCTTGAGAGTTAGACCTCGTCCAGGGTGACAAGACTATATGCCATCATGATTGGAGCGATTAGTATTCCACAATGGTGTGGGCATGGATTTGTGCATTTTGGATCGATGGCTATGGACCTCGATTTCAAATTCATCTATTTTGAGCACACTGGTTTAACAAACTTACCAAATTCTTTTGGACATTTAGGATGATTTGAGATCACCTGTCTTTCATTGTGGATTATCACCTCATGTGTATGAGACCAATTTTCATAGTTATGATTTCAATTTAATTTGATGCAGAAATAACTATTTGAACTTACAAATTGACTGATTATGCTTTTGAAAAGTATGACCAGATTTTGGTTTTTCTAGGTTGCATATTATTGAATGTTGGTTTCTTACTAGTTGGACTTGAAGCATATAGTGTGCTTTCTAACCTTATCGACTGACTTTATCTTTTATTGATACTATGCTTTGTTGTATACACTTAGGAAGTAATTTTACCATTGAGATTTTAATACATATTGATTTTTCTAAACCAACAGTTTTAGCCTAGTTAGATTTACTAATATGTTGGATGCATTGAGCATTATGAGTGCTTATGTATGATCAAATATTGATTCATACTTGCATGTGTTGCAAAAGGGACATATGGGTGAGTCCACCTTGCTATGAGCACATGGACTATTGGTTAATCACTTTGCATAAGTGCGAAGAGATTTGGTGATTTACCCTATATGGGTCGTCTACCTAAAATGTGTTGTCAAAAGACATTGTGGTACTTGTTTTTACTATCCATGATTCTTTTTTAAAATGGTGAGCTCATTATTTGAAATATAATACATTTGGTTGATAAAATAATTGAGGTTTATATGTGCACAGTAATGAAGTTATTAGTGGTTTTAAATGACCAACATGTAGTTTAACTGATTTCTACTTTGAATTTTAAAGTGATCATATATTACTTGATTTGTCAAGTATGATGTAGATTTGTGGATGATATACATACATACATACATACATACATACATACATACATACATACATACATACATACATACATACATATGAGTGCTTATGATGCATTCCATGTGATAGCTTGTGGCCATGTAATTTTTATCAACAGAGAAACCTTTCTTCAAATCATTGTATGTGTGTGCTATGATTTCGATTTTGTAATATTGGATTATCTACTAAGTATGTTGTATACACACCTTATCAATTTTACCAAACATCATCTCAAAAAGAATTAGAAAGGAGATTAAGATTCTAAGAAAACCACTTGATGATTTCAAGAGGATAAGAAGTGAGGTAATCCAAAGTTTCATTAAGAACTCAATCTATGTTGGCTATTAGGTAATATTTCAATCTTATATGTGATTTGAATTGTAATTTGGCTGTGTCTAATAACTCTTGGAGAATGTTAGATGTTAATGAAAGGAAACAGAGTCTCCAATCATGTTTTAAATTTAAATGAATGTTTATCAGGTACTTCACATCACATGCCTTAAATGCCTTATGTTTGAAAAATAGAGGAAACTCTGTCGAATTTTTTGTAGAAATGTAGTGCTCATTTCGTCAAAAATCCTTGTTTTGAGAATAGAAAAATGAAACTTGGGGTTTTCAAAGTGAATTTAAAAGAAAATATTCTGCTGTCATATTGCATTGCTTTTATGAAATTGTTTTCAAATAAGGATCAATCTCGCATTGGGAATTACTTTTGCAATTAAAAATGCATATGAAAACCTGAGTCATCACAGTTGATATCAGAGCCGAGGTTCATGTCATTCATAGTCAATTATAAATAAATAAATCATGAATAGTTAGCAGTGTTAAGAGAAATTTATGTCATAGTGTAAGTTATTAGAGCAAACACTTACATAGGATTAGCATAATCTGAAACAAGATGTCACATTGAAGAAAGAAGTAACTAGAGTATAAGTACTCACTTGGTATTGTCTAAATGTGAAATTGAAGAGATGCCACATAGGCTGAGTAGAAGTTTGACCCTAGGAATAAGAGTAATTCTAGAAACTCCCTTGAGTAAGAAGCTCCATCAATTGAGACTGTACAGACATTCATGTAGCACTTAGATCATTTTTTCCAGAACGGACGACAAGGAGAAACAACAACTAGAACTATGGAATTAGATCATGCTGATGAAAGGGCAAATGCTCAATTAGAAAGATTCAAAAATTTGGTACCATCATTCTTTGAAGAGGATCAATCTTACTTAGTAGAGAAGTGGATTTTTGGAATAGAGCAAGGTTATGAAAGCAATGAAAATTTCAAAGAATAGAAAGGTAGTAATTGCTACCTTTATCTTGATAGGAAAACTAGCCTTTGGTGGGAAATAGTCAAATAAGTAAATTTTGAAAGATAAGAAGAGAGAATTTATGAATTTGGATTAGGGAATAGGGAATAGGGAAATTCTACAACAACACTGTAACAACCCCAAAATTTTACTATTGCATAATCAAAGTATGAGTCTTCTAGGACTATAAATTTTTATAAAATTTGAATCAGAAATTAAAATATAAATAATTAGATTCTACTCAAAAAATAGAATCCAATGACCCAAAGAATGCTAAAAAACGAGTCCGAATGAGGAAGTTATAGGACTTTGAAGTTAAGGCTATTTTGGTAATTAAAAGTAAAACAAAACAAAACTTAAAACTTAGAACTTGGGAATTGAAATTACCAATTCTGGATTCTACTCGTCGATACAAATCCAAATGACACTAAGTTTGTTGAAATTGGAGATTGGACGAATAAACGGTAATTTTCTTACAAAAGGGTATTTTAGTAATTTTGCCAAGTGGGCCTCACAGGAGTTGGAATGTAACAGTCAATGGAGTTGAAAAACATCATTAGTATGTCTTACCTTTTCTTTGACTGATATCATGGTGTTCACAATAGTAAAAACACCATTATGAAATTTAAAATAAATAAAACAAAACAAAATTAAAATAACAAAAAGGGGGCACATTTGATAACGACACCCCCCACTCAAGTGACAACGTAGGGAATAGACTTAGGGCTACTCCAAAAACTCAACAAAACCCCACGAACAGTAGGAAAGAAAGAGAAGAAGGAAGAGGACGGAAAGGAAGAAGAAGAGAAGGAAGAGGAGGGAAAGAAGAAAGAGGAAGGAGAGAGAGAGAGCTCGCCGAGGAAACCAGTCATGCCAATGAGCACGAGAAAACAGATTTGGGTAGGGTTTCCATGTTGTCGGAAGTGAGAAACTCACTAGCAATAATTGGGGGCTCGGATTTCAAATCTGAACCCCCCACATTGCTCTCCTCAAAGTCTAGGGCAAAAGTCCTTTGGTACTACTATGATCGGAGGAGGAAAATGGGTTTTTCAGCTGGCCAGAGTTGCAGGCCGTCACTGGAGACGACGACAGATCAGATCAATGATCAGAGCCGGTTATCTTCTATGGCTGGCCATGAAGAACCAAAACCCCATGTTTTTGGATGGATCTGGGATGATCTAGGCCATCGATTGAAGACGACTCTACTATGCGACTAGATCAGGGAGGGTTCACCTAAAATAAATATCGATCTGGCTCATCCAAGGGTGGAGGAAGCATGGAAACACGCTCTGAAGGTAAGATATGTGAAACCTTATTTTCGATTTGGGGTATTTTGTTAAATCTGTTTGATTTTATGCTAGATCTAAATTTAAGGACGATCTAATCATCCATTTCTTAATCCAAACCTAGGAATAGGTAAATAAGTGCTTGATAAAGCCTAAATCTGACCGAGATCATCGATCCAGGCTAGAAACCGATTGAACAATCTCAGTCGTCCAATTGAGTACTATTGACACAGTAATTTTGCAATGTCTGATCAATGATCAAACACCATGGATGAATCTTATGACCTGAATTAGCTATGATGTGACTAAAATGGTGTAATTTGGATGAAAACCTATTAAGAAACCTCATCCATCTGATCTGTTACCATTCAAATAGTGACTTGTTGACATCGAATCCACGATCAGACCCCACATATGAGTTATATTGTCAATCCAAAGATAGAAGTGGTCTATTTGACCAATGTGCACCCTTAAATTAGTTAAATCTGACCATGTAATCTGATGGAAAGCATTGAACACATAAATCCAACCATCGATCTCAACCCTAATCTAAGGACAGAGATTGGCAGAAGCCTTAATCAACTCACATGAGTTTTGATCTTATGTAAAGATCCAATATTTACAATCTGAGCTTTAGATTTCAATGGATTCTTAAAATTATGATCAAAAGGCTTATAATTTTGAAAAAATTATGACTACCCAAGATTGATTAAAACCTTGAGCAACCATTGGATCTTCGATTAGAGTTGATAGTCCTAATTAGGGGAAATTATAGGAAAGTCTTGATCTAGGGTCGAGAATTGATTAATTAGACTTGAAAGGAACTGAATAGAATAAGAAATAGGGACCTCGACTATATGATAACGGCCCTAAGCTTATAATCAAATACTGAGGGCATAGGATCATATCATTAGATCATAATTAAATCTAAATATCCATATGTATGTGAATGTATTAAGAAAAGAATTTTTATGCGTTGTATAGAATGAAGGGCACGGGGTCGATCATGGAGAAAAGGGCGATTAAAGCTAGTGGAATCCAATGAATGCGTCACACGAGGTAGGTGAAAATTTAAGAAGCATGACCAAATAATAAGATTCATGTTTTAAACATGATCTTATTCCTTATTATGAAAGTTACAACATGGAAATAGTATAATTATCATTAAATATGCTTTGTATGGTGAATGATGGAAGGTAGTTATTTAAAATGATGTCATGCTTATAATTCATGCTTTATGTACACCTTCTATCTAACAAACATGATTAAGACTTGTACATCTTATATGATTGTGAAATTACGTTTATGGTACATGAGTACCATGTCAGTATTTGTGATGTATGTGTCTAGGTTTGTAGGGTACATCCTTGGTGGATTGTCACCTAATAAGTGAGGATGTTATTCTTGTTATGAAATATGTGAATAGGCAATTTGCTTGCTATTATGATTATTTTACATGCGGGCATGGAGAACTGAGAGTTTTGTTTTATGTAGGCATATGTCTGAGGGTGCTATGCTAGGGAAGTTATGAGGGTTTGGCCACCTACTTCCCGAAATTTGATTATATGATGATACCTTTCCCTATGAGAGGCTAAAAGTCAGGTGGGGCAATTGTGGGAAGGCCCTACCATGGTATTAGTGGTGAACATGGCAGTTATCCGAGCGTGCTAGTACGGATCAGACTATAGCATGGTATTCCTTATGTTTGATGCACTATGGTGATTATATTATGGCATTATGAGATGCCTTATATGATGTGCCATGATGATATGCCTTATATTGATATACCAGCAGAGGCTGGATGATTATAAACCCCTCATGATGAAGGGCATGATTCCGAAACCCAGTATAGTCTAGGGATATAGATTAGGAGACTTATTGATTATATTCATAATTTTCTATGTCTTTTAACAATTTCCATACATGTGTACGTATGCTATATATATAATTGAGGGCATAGTTTCATAGAAGTTTCATATGGGTATATGAATTAGTAGAACTGTTATGCAGAGTATGGTTCATGGAATTGGATTAGTTTATTTAGATAACAAATAATAATTAAAGATGTTTGATAAATCAATGGATTACTTATAATTATGAAACATGTAGATATTGATAATTATAAAACATGTTAGTAATTGATTTATCAATGGATTGTTAATGATTATGAAACATGTAGATATTTAGTTTATAAGTGGATTATTGAAATGTGAAACATATAGTAAATCCATTTCAATATAATTGCTATGAAAATGAATATTCTAATTACTATGGAATAATTAATGTATATTAAGATTCAGCATGCTTCTTAAACTCCCCTACCAAGCATAGCTTGCTGAGATATTATAAATGTTTTATGTTTACAATATCTTAGATACAGACAAATAGGAGAAGATGTACACAAGAAGATGAATCCAACAACCATACTTCTATGCTCATGTATACATTTATTAAAGCTTTTGTATTGTGTAGTTAGGCATTTGAATTGTGATATTGGACATTTAATATAATGTTGTAGGGGCTGTACAAGTGAACTCCTGAATGGGTCCTATTTTAAGAAATGAATTTCTATCTTCTAGAAAACTATATATATATGTATGTATGTATGTATGTATGTATGTATGTATGTATGTATGTATGTATGTATGTATGTATGTATAGTGTGAGCACAAAAGTGACATTCGGCTTTTTGGAAAAATGAATTTCAAAGTGTATTTTAAAATTTAGAGGCATGCCATCTTTTGAAAATACATGCAAAAAAATTTTCATGAAAAACTTGGGGTGCCACAGTTGGTATTAGAGTTGTTCATCTAGTCATTTGCAGCCATTTATGTCTAATAAAAAGATTACAATTCAAATATAGGTTAGGATCTAGTGAGTTGATATTGTATTATGATGGAATTAGTTAAGTATTAGAGAGAATAAGTTAGTATACTTAGATTACAAAGGAATAGTAAACCATGAGGAGATGTCCATAGTATGGCAACCAAGATAATGATTTGAGAAATTAGTGATTCCACTATTGAGAATAGTGAACTAGAGAATAAAGTAGCAGAGATAGTTAAGTGAGTGTGATAGAATATCCTTCTTATCTATAAGGTACCCAAATACCATAACTTATAGCAGTGCAAAATGCTCCTACCCAAGTTTAGAAAGAAATTATGCCTAGCATCAATGTTCAAGGATAGAATACCCAGCATATGTATATACTTATTGTCCATGTATACCAAGTGTAAGAGTAGGAAGTTTGAAAAGAGACAAAAGATAGGCTAGAAAAGCTTATATAGAATGTATTGAATGTGGTCTTGGTTTGTATAGAAAAGTGTGAAATAGAGATAACTAAAGAATAGTAAATTAAAGAGGAGAAATAGAAACAATTGAGGAATGATAGGTTCAAGAGGAGGTAACTTAGAAGGATTGCATACTTCCATTGAAATGGAAGCTATAACTACCATATACCTTGAAACTAAAAATGGTATGTTAGAAATAACAAATCAAATGTATCTATAGAGACAATACTGCTTGAAGAGAATTCAAGGAAATAGTGTGTACTTTCTTTCTCATGTATAATTAATGAGATAAAAAGGAATTTATTTGTTTACAGCAAGAAATCTCATCATGATAGAATACAAGAATAAGTTTCATATAAAGTGATAATGGATTGATGTTTGAAAGAAATATATCTTAATCTGAAAATTTAAGTTATTGGTAAGAAACTTGTTATAATAGTAGAGCATGAGATGACTTGAAAATTTGAGAAAATTTCCAAGACAAAACTAATTATGAAGCTTATAAAATATATATGTATTATCTCAAATCTTTTAAGAAACAAGTGGTTCACATTAATACCACAATGAAATAAGGAACTGTGCATTCTTTTGTTATGTATAATTATGTGAAATATGTTATAGCCGACCCCAAAGTGGGATAAGGTCTTGATGACAATGAGGATGATGTACAATTATGTTAAATATGAATGTATTGGTGAAAAGTTGAAAAAGGAAGTTGAGATGATAACTCCAGTTGATGGATAAGTCGCTAACACAAGGACTTATTCTAGGAAATGTTTATTACAACTTATCAAAAGAATGATAAGTATATCCTCATGTGATACGATAGACGATACCAAGATTGAATTGAATTGCAAATTATGAGACAATGTTGATTGTCACAAAGATGAAATGATGTTGTTGTGATAAAATAGTCTTCTTATGTAGAAGACAAGATATGGTAAAATCTTACATTATATCAATTGTAAAGTGAATGAATGATGACATGTATTTTTGACAATTATGATTGTTATGGATGATGAATGATGTATGAATTGAGAATAATGATGGTGTTAAAGGTTAATAAATAAAATAAACTAAAATCAATAAAAATCATTGTACAGGAGAAATCCTATGCATTCTCAAATTCTAGCTCTTTCTTGTTTCTCTCCATTTTACACTTCTCTTCATGATTCTCATTGCATTACCCTTGCTTTTCTCAGACTTATAGCCTTCTCTCATTTCATCTCCATATGACCATACTCTTTCTATTTTCCCTATTTCCTTATCTTTATTTGCCTTGCCCTAGTTCCTATTCAGTTCCCCTATACTTGGCATTAGCATATGCGTGCTCTTTAAAGTAAAAGTTATTTAGTTATAAGTAAGTGTGCATGACGAAGATTTAAAATTCCCCTACACATTGCATTCTTATACGCATGCTCTCTAAAGTAAAAACTACCCCATCACAAGTGTGCATGATAAGGAATCAAATTATACTTTGCATTCTCATGTGTGTTGCTTAAAGTAAAAACTACTTCATCACAAGTGTGTATGATAAAGAATCAAATTATACAGTGCATTCTTAGGTGTGTGCTGCCTAAATGTAAAAACTACCTAATCACAAGCAAGCGTGCTTGATAAAGAATTAAATTATATTACAATAAACTAATATCTAAACAAAAAAGTAATGGTTCAAATTGACATCACTAGATTGTTGACTAGTAACGATTTTGGTAATAAACGCATATACCGATACAGGAAGAATGATTTGTGGGATATATAAAATATAACAATCTTGATTTATGAGAAAAAAATACTACCTATGAAGGGAAGTATACTTTGAGAAAATAAGTAAATTGTAGTTGTACCTTATTTTTGCAATAACCTCAATTTTTGTAAATTGATTGAGAAAATCAATAAAGTTTGAGTTTTAAAAATTCTAGGTTGAAATATTAGGTTATTAGAATTTCTCTTTTTATAGAGATTAAAACATAATTTAAAACTTAGAAATTATGAATTTAATCAAAAAATCGATCAAAATGACACTAAGTACATTCAATTCCGAGTTAAAATGAAAAATCCCTAATTTTCTTCATTTTATGAATAAAAGGGTAAAATGGTAATTTTACCCATAACCGAGTTCTAAGAAATCAATATTTAAAATGTACTCAGAAATGCGATTCCAACGCCACTAAGCACGCTCAATTCTGAGTTCAGCAGAATAAAATGGATTTTTTTCCACAAAAGGGCAAAATGGTCCCTTCACACCCCTATGGGGCCTAGAAACGAATCCAACGGCTAGAAAACATGTAATGAGTGGTCAAACCACTACTAGCTGCAAGTGGATAAGGAGGTGGTAGTGGTAGATCCAATGTTAATTTAATATTTAAAAGAATTGAAACATAATTATTACAAGTAATTATGAAAAATTCAAAAACTTCTATAAATATGCCCCCAAAAATCCTCCAAAAAAATTCATTAAATTTCCCACAAAATTATCTTACTTACCCTGAAAAACCAAATCTAGATTTACATCCAAAACTCTCTCTTCATTCACTTTCTCTCTCCTCTCTCTAGATTAGAATAAGAGACCTAAATTCAATTAGGTACTCTGTTCCAAATCAAATCTCACAAATCCCACCATTCATATTGTCCTATACTACCATATCTACAAAACCCCGAAATCAATTTAAAGATCCAACAGTGCATCAATGGGAAACCACAAAACAAGCAGGTATCGGGCTATCTTATCATCAAAGGGATATCTATTTAAAATTGGGCTACAAAATCTACCTTTTTCTCCAATCAGGTTAGTGAAAACCCTTTCCACACTTGTTTCATGTTATTTTATGTAATTTTTATTTTTCTGAAAATAAGTTTAGGTTAAAAATAATAAAAATCAAGTAAGGGTAAGAACCCTTCAATTTTGTACAATGGAGGGCTCAGATGGAAAATCTAAGCTGTCCAATCGATTTAGAAGGATCCAAAACCCCTAGGGTAGAAGTTTCAAGAAATTTAATCAAGTTTAACTCCTTGATTAAAGAGGAATTGATTGGAACAAGATCCAGTTCCCGGGACGCGCAGCAAAACGTCACATGGAAACGTACCCAGCAAGAGAGTTTCCGCCGGCGCGATCCGCGTGTGGTGACGTTCTGACTGAACGACATGTTGAGCGACATGGTCCTAGGTAGTGCATTCCCACTTGCATTCTAGTGATGAGAGCGCAGCCAACTTTGTCCAACCGAACCCGCACCGCCTGACTGATCCCAGCTGTCCATTCCATTGGGCCCAGATCAAATCTGGACCTTGAGAATGATTGTGAACTTCAGTTATCAATTGTGGAGTCATTTGAGCTCCAAATTGAGATCAGAAAAAAGCTATGAAAATCTTGTAACGTATATTTTCTTATGAAATCATAACATTTAGAAAATTCTCCATGAAACTTTTTGTATTTAGGAAATAAGCTTCCAATTTCCAAGATCTGAGATGATCAGATCTTGGGGATTTGTTTTAATGATGATATAATGTTGAAATCAAGTAATATCCATGATTTATTTTGACAGATCTAACATAAAATGAGGAATCTACCCTTTATGGTAGAAAAACACTAAAAATGCAAAGGGACCCACTTGATCAATAGGATCAAGTATGATCAGACCCATGGGATGGATTGAATAAATGATATTATGATGGAATCTAGTTAGAACATGGATTCAATATAACAAAAACAAGTGGATATGATCTTTGAATCTTAATGGAGTAAAAACCCTAAAAGTAATTAAAACCCTTGATCTAAAGGAAAAGATCTAAGATCTAATGGTTGGATCATAAGTAAAAGTTTCTAATAATCTTAATCTAATTAGTTTAATTGTCTTTTATTTAATAATATAATTGTAATTATGATTTATGTTACAAAGTAGGAAGCATGATAGAATAATTCTTAAATTTTAGCATGATGTGCTCTAAGTGTTATTAGTTTGTTATTAGGTTGGTAAATTTAATTATCTTAGGACCATGTTAGTTTAAATTTGAGATTTTAGCATGATTCCATTAGATTAGTAGTAAAATTTCATGTATTTCATAACTTAAAATCATGCTAGTTTAGGTATAGTTTTATTTCATTAGGCTAAGTTACATTCATAGGAAGCATGTTAGTATAAATAGTTGTTAAATTTATATTGGGTTAATTCTTTAAAGTTTATGATTTAATTGTTGTTAGATTTTATTAGTAGATTCCATTGCTAAGTAGTTGTTAAGATATGATAAGCATAAATCACCAAAAATGTAAACTAATGGAATATAGAGATTCATAGACAATTAAGATGAGTGAATGACTTTGACTTAATATTAGTAAAGGCTATAGTTAGTAGGACAATATAAGGATTATCAAATCCTTGGCCCAAACTAAGAGAATAATAAACCCTATGAATGACATTTTAAATGTTCATGTATTTAATTAAAATCAATTAGAAAGAGTACTTAGGGTTAAATGCTCATAGGAACCTTATGAAAGGTTGAGCTAAGGTCACTCTAGTGAATGCTAAACATGGTGGTTAAGGGAGTTTTTTAATAGAGCCTTGCTCTTCCCCTACCTTTCGTTGATGTTTATAAGGTCTAAATGCCTCCTTACATGAGGATTGAAGTAACCACTTTGTGTTCAACCATTTAGCTAGTAAGCCTTAGTCAATTGGAAATAAGAGTAGTAGTCTAGACTTAGGATGAAATAAGATATCTTTAAACAGTAAAACATTAACTGGTTGAATAATAATAAGAGCATGAAAGGTTAGTAAGTTATCTAACCCTAATAAAAATTGTAAGTAAGATAAGGGTGATCAAACAAGATCCATGGGATCTTGAATGATTAAGAACAATAAAAAGAAATAAATACTTCTTGTTGATGATATATATTGCTTGTAATTTAGAAGATCTTAGATCAAATAGAATAGAAGATCTGAACCCTTGATCAAATATGATTTAAGGAAGAGAACTAAGATCATCCTCCTTAAGGATGATCAAACAACTGAACTTAGATCAAAGAAGAACTAGATGATAGAAGATCTAAGTCCTTGATCTTTATCAACAAGTATAAATTGTTGATCAAAGGAACTATGAAAGATCAAGATCAAAGAAAGGAATACACAAAGACTTAGAATAGAAAATACTTAGATATGAAAGATTATAAGATCATTCTAACCATTAGATCTATTGATCGATAAGATAGACACTATCTGAGGAAGGTAGATCATGATAGGACAAAAGATCTAGAACCTTTATATCAAAGGACAAGATTAAACAAAGAATATAGATATGATCAACAATATAGGATTATTCAGATTGTATAAATATTGACAATATGTATGGATTTACAGATTTCATATGTCAATCAGGATCATGGAAGATTTGAAGAGATGAATCGCTACTTAAAGGTAGGAGGATTTTATGAATGGATCTACATTGTATGTACATGTTGAATACATGATCTTATGTCCAGAAATGTTGACAAGTGTAATCTTAATGCTTGTATTAAATCCCTAAAACCCTTATGATCCAACCAAACACATATGAAGTGGGTTAAATTAGACTTGAGGAAAAGACTGTAAGTGAATATGGAATTAGAAGATATTCTAGCCCTAAGTAAGTAGACAGATTATCTGATACGTATGAAACCTATTTTACATACAAGCATGAAGGCTTATGGTTTTATTTTAAACAAGCATAAGTCTGGGGATGCTATGCTAGGGGAGTTATGAGGGTTTGGCTACCCGCTTCCCAAAATTTGATGATACCTTGCCCTATTAGAGGCTAAAAGTCGGGTGGGGCAATTATAGGAAGGCCACCACTTTGAAAGTCCTGTCTCCCCATATGGGCAGTGACACAATATTTTCCACCATGGTATCAGTGGTGAACAGGGCAGTTATTCGAGCGCGCTAGTACGGATTAGACTGCAGCATGGTAGTCCTTTGATTATTTTGCATTATGATGCATATGAGATAGGCATAGTAAAATGCCTTATGTTTTGGCATGATGAAATGGCAGGTAATTGTATATTACCAGTATTTCTCAAGAACAAAAATTCCCTGTATATGATTAGCTGAAATACTGATTTCTCATAGTGGAAAGAATTGATCAGCTTAGTTGGGAATGTTATTTGACTACTTTCATAAATTTGATGGATTTACCCATATACAGTATGTATGTATAAGGATGTACATATATGACAAAGTAAAGAGATTGATACATGAGTATGTTTATGAATAACGGGATTATGAAGTATTAAAAATTTACTGTCAAATTATTATGCTTCTTGAATCCCCTAACAAGCATAGCTCGCTGAGATATTGTAAATGTTTGAATGTTTACAATATCTTAGATACAAAGAAGGAGACTTAGGAGCTCAAGACTGTAGAAGACTTGAAGAGAATAATCATTAGGGTATACCCCTTGAAGACATGTATTTTGTTTTGTTTGAGAGTATGGTACTGTAATGAGAGTTTCATTGTATGGTGAGCTTTGAGTTTTGGATTATGTAATTTGGACAAGTATTGTAATGCATTTGGGCTGTACTATGAACCATTGGATGGATTCTAAAAATTAATAAAAGTATATTCCTAAAATGGAATTTTATCTTGTACAAAAATTCTACTTATGTTATGTATGAAGTGATGACTTGGGTTTTTCAAAACAAGTTCTAAAGAAAAGAAATTTCGCTACTTTGTTTTGCAAAATTTTTTTACTACTAAGGGCCCTGCCTTTGAAAAATGTATTACAAAATGTGTTACAAAAACCTAGGTCGTCACAATTTCGAGAAAGATTCTCAAACTATATATGTTGAAAGATCAAAACTGATATTTGAGTTGTGTCTGAAATTAAGACATTCCATCAATTATTTAATATGATGGACTTTTAGTCTATTCCACTAGCTATTGATCGACCCTATGAATTTGGACTCTTATGATGAAGAGTAATTGGTTATATATCTGAGGTTAAGTGAGATAACCTTATTTGATAAATGAAGTGAGGAAATTTGATTGAATCATATGTCAGAGGAGAACATACTAAATAATTGTATTAGTATGTAATGATGGAAACTTTTTAGTATCATTATGTAAAGTTAGATGATACTACATTAATATTTGTGAACAACAATAATTTAATTTAAAAAATTGAGCCTTAGTGAAATGGTAAAAGTTGTTGTTGTGTAACCTTGAGGTCACGAGTTCAAGGTGTGGAATTAACCTCTTGCAAAATGCAATGTAAGCTGCCTACTATAGACCCTTCTGGTCCACCTTTCCCTAGATGCCGCAAAGGCGGGAGCTTTGTGCACCGAGGCTGTCCTATATGGTGTTATTTAATATTTGAATGTGATTACACATTTAGTGTGATTTAGTTGTTCATTTAATGCTATGAGTTTCATATTTGCATTTGAGAAATACTGAATGTATTATTTCTGTTTTTTAATCTGAATACACCAAAGGGTGTAAGTTCATTTGTTATAATTTGAATTATGTGTTATCTCCAGCATTGGTATTGGTATGTTTGTATTTATATTTAAGTTAAGAATGATTGTTTATGATTATCTGAATGTAAGGTTGTATATATGATTTTAGTGAATTGGAATATGAATACGTCAGAGATGTTATTTGATTTAAATGACTATCTCTTTATTTTGGATTCATATGTGGACTGGATGAATGATTATGCAAAAAATCTATTCATTATTATGATTGAAATGTTATGATATGAATTTACATTTAAGATTAAATGCTTGTTTAGAGAAATGAAAGATTTATCTGTTTGAACCTATGTTGAGGTGATGGAAAACTATGTGAGCAAAGTCTATGATGATAGAATTAAAATAAGATTCATTATAGTAATTGGATTTTTTATTTGTAGTTGGGATTGTAAATTTTCATATATTTATTTTAATGCAATTCAGGATGGATTTTGATAGAAGATAGTGGATGATAAGAAAATCTTCCATTTATATATAGTTGTGATGATGATGATTGTGATTAAACATTTATCAATTGATGATTTTATAATGTGTTGGTACTATACTATTGAAGAATTTGGATATTATACTTGAAGTTGTGGAAATGTCTAAGTAATTCTCAGAGCA
Organism: Warburgia ugandensis; assembly: GCA_035236585.1. Lineage (NCBI taxonomy): Eukaryota > Viridiplantae > Streptophyta > Magnoliopsida > Canellales > Canellaceae > Warburgia > Warburgia ugandensis. The sequence goes on along the minus strand of CP141129.1, from coordinate 4,437,990 downwards.
TTAGGATTTGTTATATTATGGTAATGTGGAGAATGTAATGAGACAAAGTCTCTGAGATATATACTATGTGGATGAATGGTTAATTCTATTATTGTGAATGTTTGAATGTAGTGGGACAGAGTGTCTAAAATGTATTTTGGATTGATAAATGGTTTATCAGGTGTATCGCAATCGCATGTGTTAAATGCATAATTCCAAAAAATAGAGGAGACTCTACTGAAATTTCGTCAGAAATATGATACTTGAAATTTTGAAGATAGGTAGTTTCATAAGGTTAGAATTGGTTAAGCATATGTAGAAGGGATCATCTTTAAGTGAGAAATATAAATTCAGTGTTTGAAGTTAGTATAAAGAGTTATATGGATAAGAAAATAGAAAGGTTGAGTTGGAGATAAAGATTATGTGTTCTAAGAATCATTACAATCAAAGGATTTTGAAAGTTGAAACGAAAGAAAAACTTAGTTAGAAATTTATTATTTTGATAGATTATCAAGTGAAGGCTGTTATCAGAGTGCGTAGTGAAAGTGATTCTTATTGCTTATTGCAGATAGAAAAGATGCACTATTAAGTGACATAATATCTAGTTTAAGTTGAAAATCATTTATATTTTGAGGATTGATGTTTTATTGAAGTAATTATATGACTTTAAATTTACAATGAATGAGAATATTATTAAAGTTGTTGGAAAGATATCATGGAAAGAATTTCAAAGATGAAATTCTCTGAGGGAAGAATGTAATGACCCTAAAAATTTCGAGGACGAAATTTCTCTAAGGAGAGAAGATTGTAACAACCCCAAAATTTGACTATTACATGATCGAAGTATGAGTTTTCTTAGAGAATAACTTTTTATAGAATTAGAATCACAAACTAATATAAGTAATTAGATTCTATTCAAAAAATGGAATCCAACGACCAAAAGAACGCTAAAAACGGAGTCCAAATGAGGAAGTTATGGGACTTCAAAGTCAGGGCTATTTTGGTAATTAAAAGTTTAAAAAAAAATAAGAACATGAAATTGAAATTATAAAGTCTGGATTCTACTCATCAATATGAATCCAACGACACCAAGTTTGTTGAAATTGGAGATTGGACAAATAAATGGTAATTTTCTTACAAAAGGGTATTTTAGTAATTTTGCTAAGTGGACCCCACTTGCAGGAGTTGGAATGTGATAGTTAATGGAGTTAAAAACATCATTAGTATGTCTTCCATTTTCTTTGATTGATATCATGGTGTTCAGAATAGTAAAAACACCATTATGAAACTTTAAAATAAATAAAACAAAACAAAATTAAAATAACAAAAAGGGGGGCACATTTGATAATAGCAGCCCCCACTTAAGTGAAAACATAGGGAACAGACTTAGGTTTGTTCCCAAAACCTAATAGAACCCAACAAACAGAAGGAAAGAAAGATACGAAGAAAGAAAAGAGGAAGGAAAGGAAGAAGAAGAGAAGGAAGAGGAGGAAAAGAAGAAAGAGGAAGGAGAGAGAGAGCTCGTTGGGTAAACCAGTTACACCGGTGAGCACAAGAAAATAGATTTGGGTAGGGTTTCCATGTCATCGGAAGTGAGAAGCTCACCGGCGATAAGTGGGGGCTCGAATTTCAGATCTGAACCTCCCACCTTGCTCGCCTCAAAGTCTGGGGCAAAAGCCCTTTAGTTCTGCTATGATTTTGAGGAGGAAAAATGGGTTTTTCTGCTGGCCAGAGTTGCAAGCCATCGCTGGAGACGACAATAGATCGGATCAATGATCTGAGCCAGTCATCTTCTACATTTGACCTAGAAGAACTAAAACCCCATGGTTTTGGACAGATCTGGGATGATCTAGGTCATCGATTGAAGAGGACTCTACTGTGCGACTAGATCAGGGAGGGTTCACCTTAAATCAATTTCAATCTAGGTCATCCAAGGGTGGAGGAAGCATGGAAACTCGCTCTGAAGGTAAGATCTATGAAAACCTATTTCTTATTTGAGGTATTTTGTTAAATCCATTTGATTTTATGCTAGATCTAGATTTAAGGATGATCTAACCATCCCTTTCTTAATCCAAACCTAGGAATAGGAAAATAAATGCTTGATATAGCTTGAATTTGACCGAGATAATTGATCTAGGCTAAAAACTGATCAAACAATCTCAGCTGTTCGATCGAGTACTATTCATGCAGTAATTTTGCAGTGTCTGATCAACGATCAAACACCATGGATGAATCCTAGAACCCTGAATTAGTTAGGATGTGACTAGAATGGTATAATTTGGATTAAAACCGATTAAGAAACCTAAATCATCTGATCTATTACTATTCAAACAATCACTTATTGACTTCCGATCGACGATTAGACCGCACAGATGAGTTCTGATCATCAATCCAAAGATGAAACTGGTCTATCCAACCAATGTACACCCTTAAATTAGTTAAATCTGACCATGTAATCTAATGGAAAGCACTAAACTGTGAGGTTCACATAAATCCAACCTTCGATCTCAACCCTAATTTAAGGACAGAGATTGACAGAAGCCTTGATCAACTCACATGAGTTTTGATCTTATGTAAAGATCCAATATTTATGATCCGAGCTTTAGATTTCATTGGATTCTTAAAATTATGATCAAAAGGCTTATAATTTCAAAAAAATTATGACTACGCAAGATTGATTAGAACCCTGAGCAACCATTGGATCTTCAATTAGAGTTGATAGTCCTAATCAGGGAAAATTATAGGAAAGTCTTGATCTAGGGTCAAGAATTGATTAATTAGACTTGAAAGGAATTGAATAGAATGAGAAACAGGGACCTCAACTATATGATCACATCCTTAAGTTTATAATCAAATACAGAGGATGTAGGATCATATCGTTAGATCATAATTAAATCTAAATATCTATATGTATGTGAATGTATTAAGAAAAGAATTTTTATGCATTGTATAGATTGAAGCACACTGGGTTGATTGTGGAGAAGAGGGCAATTAAAGTTAGTGGAATTCGATGAACACATCACACGAGGTAGGTGAAAATTTAAGAAGCATGACGAAATAATAAGATTTATGTTTTAAACATGATCTTATTCCTTATTATGAAAGTTATAGCATGGAAATAGTATAATTATCATTAAATGTGCTTTGTATAGTGAATGATGGAAATTAGTTATTTAAAATGATGTCATGCTTATAATTCATGCTTAATGTGCACCTACAATCTGATAAACATGATTAAGACTTGTACATCTTATATGATTATGAAATTATGTTTCTGGTTCATGGGTATCATGTCAGTATTTGTGATGTATGAGCCTAAGTTTGTAGGGTACATCCTTGGTGGATTATCACCTAATAAGTGATGATGTTATTCTTGTTATGAAATATGTGAACAAGCAATTTGCTTGCTATTATGATTATTTTACATCCGAGCATGGACGCTTGAGAGTTTTGTTTTATATAAGCATATTTCTGAGGGTGCTATGCTAGGGAAGTTATGAGGGTTTGGCCACCTACTTCCCGAAATTTGATTATATGATGAAATCTTGCTCTATGAGAAGCTAAAAGTCTGGTGGGGCAATTAGCGGAAGGCCCCACTGTGAAAGTCCCATCTCCCCATATGGGCAGTGACACAATATTTTCTACTGTGATATCAGTGGTGAACAAGGTTATTATTCTAGCACTTTAGTACGGATCAGACTACAACATGGTATTCCTCATGTTTGATGTAGTATGGTGCTTATATTATGGCATTATGAGATGCCTTATATGATGTGGCATGATGATATGCCTTATATTGATATACCAGCGAGGTTGGATGATTATGAACCCCACATGATGAGGGGTATGATTCTGAAACCCGGTATAGTCTAGGGATATAGATTAGGAGACTTATTGATTATATTCATAATTTTGTATGTCTTTTAACAATTTTCATATATGTGTATGTATGATATATGTATATGATTGAGGGCGTAGTTTCATATAAGTTTCATATGGGTGTATGAATGGGTAGAACTGTTATGCAGAGTATGGCTCATGGAATTTGATTAGTTTATTTAGAGAATAAATAATAATTGAAGATGCTTGATAAATCAATGGATTACTTATAATTATGAAACATGTAAATATTGATAATCATGAAACATGTTAGTAATTGATTTATTAATGGATTGATAATGAGTATGAAACATGTAGATATTTAGTTTATAAATGGATTATTGAAATGTGAAACATACAGTAAATCCAATTCAATATAATTGCTATGAAAATGAATATTCTAATTATTATGGAATAATTAATGTATATTAAGATTTAGCATGCTTCTTAAACTCCTCTACCAAGCATAGCTTGCTGAGATATTGTAAATGTTTTATGTTTACAATATCTCAGATACAGATAGACAGGAAAAGATGTACACAAGAAGAGGAATCCAGCAACCATACTTCTATGCTCAAGTAAACATTTTATTCAAGCTTTTGTAATGTGTAGTTAGTCATTTGAATTGTGATATTTGACATTTAATATAATGTTATAGGGGCTATACAATTGAACCACTAGATGGTTCCTATTCTAAGAAATGAATTTCTATTTTCTAGAAAACTATATATATATATATATGTATAGTGTGAGCATGAAAGTGACATCTGGGTTTTTGGAAAAATGAATTTCAAAGTAAAATCTTCCATTATTTTTGTATTTTAAAATATAATGGTGCCCCATCTTTTGAAAATAAATGCGAAAAAATTTTCATGAAAAACCTGGGGTGCCACAAACACAATATGAGAACCTCAAAGGAATCAAACCCCTCGAAACTAAGATCATGTACTTGCCACCACTTTAGGGCAAGCACAGACATTTGATATGGAGATAAAAGGTGCACTTCACATACATATAACATAAATGTTAAGATACATCAACATACGGATGGAGAGATTATGTATTGTGTTGGGCATGAGTTTTTGTATTTGAGGTAGGTTGTTTGACATCTTTAATTCACCAGTATATTCATATTATGACCAAATTATTGGTCTAGTCAAATACATGTCATGTTGGATTTTAATAAATTGATGGATGATGTGATTACAAATTATGAATGCATCATTCTTCATGGAATATCTCTTCTTTTGATGATGATAATATTAAACGAGTACTTTGGTATGTGGACATGATTTGAGATATGTGAATTATAATGATATAGATGATACTGAGACACATGAGTGATAATGATAGAGATGTGGTGTATCCCAGATTTTTTGTTTAGAGCTCAGTTAATCCTCAAACGGCTAGGTCAATATGTCCAAAAGAATACAGCCAACCAATGTGTGTTGGTTGATAAGTTATGAGTTAGAGAGATAACTCATATAGGTAATGTCAGCCAATGAGAAACAGACACTACCAATGAAGGTTGGCATACATTAAGAAAACAAGTGTGTTGGATTTGTGTCTTATTTTCAGAAAGATTCTGAAATTATCTTTAAAAATTCAATTTTGATATTTGAATTTGTATCCAAATTTGAGACATATTATATTGATTATTTGATTTGCCAAACTTCTAGTTTATTTGACTAGCGTTAATCAATGATATGATTTGGACTCTTTTGATGAGAAGTATTTATTTATACATTTGTAGTTAGGTGATCTAAATCTCATCTAATCAAAGGGGTAGACTTGTTGGACTGTATGTCAATGGTATCACTTCTAAACCAGATCTTTTGACTAATGATAGATCTACATTGGAGTTTTTATAATTAGACTCCTTGGATAGGAGTATTTAAGTAGCCACAGTAGTTTAGTATTCTGAACCTTATCTAATCAATAAGGTGGGTGAACTCTTTTGGACCTTATGCCAGCGGGGATCATTCCAACTATTTGTATTTGTATGTACCGATAGAAATGTTTCTGTATCAGTATTTGAAAGTATGATGGTACTATATCTGTATTTGAAAACATCAAGGGTATTATTTTGATATTTGAATGTGTAGTTAGTGAGATTTCAGTTATTCTTTTAATGTTGTTAGTTTTATGTTGCATTGGAGAAACATAGAAGGTGTTATTTCTATGTTTGAATTTGAATACACCAAAGGATGTAAGTTCAGTTATCAGTTTCTGATTTGTATAAATGTTATCCTCAGTATTTGTATTTGAATGTTCTCATCTAGACTTAAGTCAGAGGGTATTATTTTTTACTATGTGAATTTAAAGGCCATACATATTTGTGACAACCCGAGTTTTCTCATGCATTTTTAAATGAAAAATCTAAATTCCTAAGGTGGGATCCCGATTTGAAAACAATGCAATGCAGCGGAAAATCTTTAGTTTTAAACTCATTTTTGAAAACCCTGAGTGTCATTTGTCTTCACAACAACCAAAGTAGTTTTTGAAAAACTTCAAAAATCATAAATGTTTTCCCTAGGTCTATCGAGTCACAGCACACGGCCCAACTGTAAATAAATACAAACACATGTCCAAAGGGTAGAGAGTTTACTCACATGTATAGTTGTCTCCTTTGTTTATTCACTTGCTCGTGGCACCAATATCTCCTGAGATGTCTTCTATTTGTGAGTGGAACTATCCTGAAAAATATTAAAGATAGGGTGAGTATATACTATACTCAGTAGGAGTCTATCACTACTAGTTTTGCAATGCATGCTATGTTTAAAATTATGTGCTCTTAAAAACATGTGCATGTTCGAACAATCATGTTCAATATCGATATTTAAAACCACTGTCAAACCGGAATACTGACCACTTCAAGAATAGCATAGTCCAAGTCGAAAGTATCATATATCATAAACATAATGATATGCATAAGATGCTCAACTGAATCCAACTCATGGATATCTAGTATGGTCGACCAACCTCATGTCATGCCATATGCAATGCAAGTAAATCCTCAAACCATAGGGTCCAACTATGCCCAGGACCTCACCGCCGTGTGGTCCCCAGGTACCTGAGGACACAGGGTCATATGCCTCCATGGGACATATGACACTTCGACCTAGTGCGTGACACCAGTGGTAGCCCCTTGTACCACATGCAGTCGAAGCAGGGACGTTGCCCTTTTTGGGCATGGTACCCATCCACCTAATAGTGGTAGAGGCTGGAGGCCAACCCAAACCTCTCGGCATAGCGCCCATGAGCTTATCAGCCCAAATCAAATTAGATCAAACAAGCGAAAACTCCTTTTTCAAAACCTGTCCTCTTTGGGTCCCTCACAACTACCTAGCCCTCACAACTGCCTACCCAGCGTCTTTTGGGCACTCCAGCGTCTTTTGATAACCCTCAAGGACATGTAATTTCTCAAGAACTCAATGCTTCACAAATCATGCAATATATGCATTTGTTTGCAAAACATATCTATGCATAATGTATATGCAATTATTTGCAAAACATATCTATGCATAAAGCATTTATCATATGTATGCTGAATTAAGTCATGTTAAACAAGTTATATAACTTATACTTAAAACATGCATAAAACAATCATGGCTCTTTTAAAAAGTCTAGTAGCAATAGAGCACCTACCTCAAAGTCTCCTGGAGTCGCGTCCTTTAGTACTCAACCCGTCCCTGGGTCTCGTTTATAAACTCCTGAGTATAAATGGATACAAGGAGTCCTCATTAATTTTAATCTATTTAAACATTAGACTGCTAAATCTGCTATTTAGGGTCAAGGATCCTTGCCTAATTCATTGCCAGGCTAGCTCCTATAATATGGACCTACTTATTCAATAGTTAAATTCTATAAATGGTCCTATGATCCTAATTTTAAAGTCTCATTAGGTCCGCGTGTCCCGGTTCCCAGGACACCCATGCATCCTGGTTGAACAGCAACCGCCTCACGTGCGTGTGCGCCTAAAGGCCATGCCAGAGACCACGTTTTGCACACCCACATGCATGCTCAAGTGACGCGCTATGACGTGCATCATCACACGGACGCACCTTGTAGCATGGTGCGTCTTAGCTCCCAGGGCACCTTGTGCATCTTGGTCGAGCTAGGACCCATGCCCCATGTTGCGCATGTACCTGAAGGCCGCACTTGGGACAGTGTTCGCATGTGGACAAGCATGCCTAAGCGACGCGCTATGACGCGCGTCCTGGATGACCTCGCGCAAACACACCTTGGCGTAGTCGAAATGTGCCTTGGCTCCCGGGCCGCCAATGCATCCCGGTCGAGCTTGGACTGTGCCTGGGATGCACCGAGGCCACGGCCATACACAGTCGCTTGCCCTTGTGTACAGTGGCATGCCTGGGACGTCGTGTTCATGCACAGTCGGCTAGAACCGATCTTGGGGCATTTTTCGGTCAGGAATTCCGGCTGGAAATGCTAGATCCAGCATGGATCTAGCTTGAAAGGTGGAGGAACCGGAGAAGGGAGGTAAGGACGTCTTACCTGGGCAGCCTGGGGAGTGCCCATTGCCGGTGATGGAACCCCATTTCCGTCTGAAACCCTATCTCGCCAAATTTCTGTGTTTGTCCAAACCCACGAAGGGGAAAACCCCAATGTCAGACCGAAACCAGAGGAGAGAGGGGAATGGGGAGACGGGAACGGGATGGCCGGCCTGACTTGGGCCTGGACATTGCCGGAAAACCCAGGGAACTGGGTTTTCGATTCTAGCCAGAAACCCCAGCCCAAATGTATGGAAAACTCGTGATTTTGGAGGGGGGAGATGGGGTTTTTATAGAGGAGTGAAAGGTGGTGCCCCTCAATGGCGGTGCTGCCATTTCCCCTCGTGTATTCTAGAGAAATCAGGAAAAATTGGTTTTCTAGGAGGGTCTAGAGGTTGAAGACGACAGGGGGTGCCGTTATCAAAACAGCCCCCTGCATTTTTCGTCCTTTTTCGTTTTTTTCGTTTTTCTGTTTAATTTCCAGAAATACCCCTATCATTAAATGGCTGTAACTTCTTCATACGAACTCCGTTTTGGGTGATTTTTGAGGCGTTGGATTTCATTTTTCGAGTAGAATCTAATGGTACTAATTTCTCACAAATTCCTTTGTTTACTATTTTAAATAAAATCAAACATTCAACACAGTCCATTTCCCATAGAATGTCCAATTTTTGTTAAAAATAGTGTAAATTGCTCGGGCATTACATTATTACCCCCTTAAAAGAATTTCGTCCTCGAAATTCCATAAATTATCATCTTCAAGGTATTTTGTCCCTTAGATAACTTTTTGGTGAATGCATTCTCCCCTTAGGAATTTAATTTAGGCTCATCCTCAATTTATCATTTTTATTGTTCCTTCTACAAGGCCTTACCTATAAGGGCCGCTTTCGCTGCGTACTCTGATGCATACTTCCATATGTGCCAGTTTATCAATACTGATTTCTAGCTGTATTTCATCTATCTCGAAATCCTTAGATGCCTATACTTTTCTCATTGTGTATAGGATAGTCTCCTCGTAGGATCATGCTTCTTCATTCATGTATATACTTCTTTCAAGATCATATTATCTTATTTCTCCTATTTTATTTCGAATATCATAGGATAATCCCTTTCATCTAGTGATCTCTTTCATCATCCACAAGTCCAAAAAGTTACCTTCTTTCTATTGTGTTTAACTTTGCTTCTTATATTTGTCTCCAAGATACTTCAATAACTGATATGGTATCATGTGCTTTATAGCCAAACTCTTACTTAACTTTGAATTTCAACTATCTGTCATTTTCCATATGTGACTTGATTTCCTTGACCAAGGTTACATTCGAAAATGAAAGCCAATTAGTAGCATCTTCCATCGAGGACCTTATCATATACTGAAAGTAAAATGTCCTAACTCCATATCCAGTTTCATAATTATTGAATTCCTTAAAACGCTTTTCTCCGTGAAGATTTTATCCAAACTCAAGTTGATTCATCATCATGGGTCAAATGTTCTCGTCCAGAGGCCTTATCTTACTATTCACATCAATTTGTCATTAGGATTTTCATAATAATGTTCCCATTTATGTAAAGCAAAAGTCTCTTATACATCCCCGAGTACCCTTACTAGGTCATGGTTGAATCCTTTGTCATCATCCACTTTGTTCTTTCTTTGCTTGATGGTTTTCTTTGTAACCTTTTAGTCAAAAGTTCTATACTCAATCCAGTAGGGTTAGTCCTTAGAAAATTCCTTAAATTGATTTTTCGTACTTGGTATATGCTCATAACAACTAACTATTTGTCTAAAGGCAACGTAACATTAGATCTTCACCTTATAGTGTGCTAGCCATCTCACCTTTTCTCCTTCCATCCCCTATGTCAATATATTGTGCAATCTTTTATCAAGGCTTTATTGTCAATCATGCAGTCTGTATTGTCAGGAGGTATCCTCATAAGTAGTGATTTTCTCAATTCCTCAAATTTTATCCTTCAAGTGCCTTCTCATACTTAGCTTATAATAGCAGTTCTGATTCAATAACGATTATATCAAATTGTACTGAAGTTGTTAACTCAACAAGTTTAACAACACTCAGGTAAGCATAAAACATTTTCTTAGACATAGAAAGACTTTATTTGATTACCTATTGATCTCTTTCCAGATATATCTATGTCATAAGCTCAAGGGCCTCTAAAGTGATTAGTACTTATTTGCCTTCCTTTTTAATCCAAGTTAGCAACATCTTTCAGTCCCAAGGTAATTTCTTCACCTTGTCATGGTAGCCATTAAGGTTTTTGGGAAATCTTTCACATTGGTGGAGATCACTCCTTATTTTTGCTTCTATCTCAGTTGTTACTGTATTTATTGTACTTGTAGCTCCTCCATGATGTGGCCTAATCAACTGACCTCATACCCTCAAATGACTTAGTCTAACAAGTAACTTATTTTTAGGTAAAACTCATGTCCAAATACTTATAATATCTCTCTGAGTATATAACTTCGACTACTAACTCATAGATACTAACATACTTGATTAATTAGGGTGGGATACCTTTATTTAGTCAACAGTACTCTAAAGGTAATGACTGAATAATGGTCTTAAGATTTCTAGTCTTCTAATCCAAGATAGTAAGACCTCAATTTGATCCTTGATGGTACCCTACTTGCTAAATGGACAAGTAATTGTCCCAGCCTAATTCCTTTTTCAATATACTTTATTGGCAAGGTGGGATATCACCAAATTTTCCTTTTTATGGACTATATCCATTGGTGTTCCTCATAAGGTAATGGATCTGATAAGAATCTAATTGATATCAAACCATATGTAGAAGTTTAACTTCTAGTTGGTCGCCATTCCTCTTCGGAAATTTCTTGTCGCATAATTTCCTGATATTCGATACTCTACTCAAAGTCTTAAACCCCATATGCTTTCTCTCTTTTATAAGATTACCAACTCATCTAGTATTATTCCTTTGCATTTGTTTGATCTACCTTCCCATGGGATTCAAGATGAAAGATTTCTATGGATCTATTCTTTCCTCAATAGAGTCATGAGCTTCTTCTTTCGAATATTCAATATTCATTGAATACTGGTAGTTACAACTCTATCACTTTCTCTCTATTCTTCAAAATCCTCATTTTTGTCTACCTAGATCAATGCTTTCATTTAAGTGGTTGCATATATTTGATCTATGTGGTAGTCAAGAGAAACTTGATACTTCTAGGAAATGTTGCAGTTTTCTAATATCACCGAAATCCTTAATTGCCTATAGCCTCAAAAAAATTCATACAATGTCTTAATAATGACATTGATGTTTTGATCATGCTATACTTCTCTTACAGGTTCATGTTAGGATCGATCTATTATCATCCTTAGTATTATCATCTTTTGATAACTTGTTGAATTCATTTCCTTATCATATTCGTGTTGTGTTTCTCTTAATCACATAATATGTCACTTGTATACATCTTCTGATTTGCTCCATAATACTCAGGTAAATATCACTTTACTCTTCATGAGACTCTAATGAAGGTATCCAAAATTGAGCTAAGTCTTTCAGGATCCATACCTTTATGACCTAGTTCGAGTCACAGTTATCTCCTAATATCATCTGGCATTCTCATCCCTCTTAGATTATCATCAAAATTCTTCTCAAAGTCTGTCTTTTACATCCCCTATCATACTCATATCATATCCTTGTGATAGTGTACTCATATTCTGATATTCTTTATGATGGTAAGATAGCCATCTAGGTTCTTCAATTTTCTCACCTTTGATGAGATTACTTTATTGCAGGTCAGACCTATCTACTAACAAGTTCACTAACGTCCTCATTCATCATTCTCATAATATGATCGATATATGAGTTTTTATATTTGCACCACACAACAATCCTTAATCCTTAAGTCGTCTTAAACTTGATTTTGGATAAGGGTTGCACTATCCTCTACCTAATTATTTGTTAAACCAAGTTGTGTTTCACCTATTTATTTATGGTGAACTGCCTTGTGCATTAATATTGTAATCCTCAAATAGAAGTAGTCATCTCTACTACTCCTATTTATACGACTTCTTCTTGATTTTCTCTATTGTCTATGATCCTTGGACATGCTAGACTGGCTGTGAAAGGATAGAACCCATGCTCTGATACCAACTGTGACGACCTGGGTTTTCTCATGCATTTTTAAATGAAAAATCTAAATTCCTAAGGTGGGATCCCGATTTGAAAACAATGCAATGCAGCGGAAAATCTTTAGTTTTAAACTCATTTTTGAAAACCCTGAGTGTCATTTGCCTTCACAACAACCAAAGTAGTTTTTGAAAAACTTCAGAAATCATAAATGTTTTCCCCCAAGTCTATCCAGTCAAAGCACACAGCCCAACTGTAAATAAATACAAACACATGTCCAAAGGATAGAAAGTTTACTCACATGTATGGTTGTCTCCTTTGTTTATTCACTTCCTCGTAGCACTAATATCTCCTGAGACGTCTTCTATTTGTGAGTGGAACTATCTTGAAAAATGTTAAAGATAGGGTGAGTATATACTATACTCAGTAGGAGTCTATCACTACTAGTTTTGCAATTCATGCTATGTTTAAAATCATGTGCTCTTAAAAACATGTGCATGTTCGAACAATCATGTTCAATATCGATATTAAAAACCATTGTCAAACTGGAATACTGACAACTTCAAGAATAGCATAGTCCAAGTCGAAAGTATCATATATCATAAACATAATGATATGCATAAGATGCTCAACTGAATCCAACTCATGGATATCTAGTATGGTCGACCAACCTCATGTCATGCCATATGCAATGCAAGTAAATCCTCAAACCATAGGGTCCAACTATGCCCAGGACCTCACCGCCGTGTGGTCCCCGTCTACCTGAGGACACAAGGTCATATGCCTCCACGGGACATATGACACTTCGACCTAGTGCTGTGACACCAGTGGTGGCCCCCTGTACCACATGCAGTCGAAGCAGGGACGTTGCCCTTTTTGGGCGTGGTACCCATCCACCTAATAGTGATAGAGGCTGGAGGCCAACCCAAACCTCTCGGCATAGCGCCCACGAGCTTATCAGCCCAAATCATATCAGATCAAACAAGCAAAAACTCCTTTTGCAAAACCTGTCCTCTTTGGGTCCCTCACAACTACCTGTCCCTCACAACTGCCTACCCAGCGTCTTTTGGGCACTCCAGCGTCTTTTGGTAACCCTCAAGGACATGCAATTTTTCAAGAACTCAATGCTTAACAAATCATGCAATATATGCATTTGTTTGCAAAACATATCTATGCATAATGTATATGCAATTATTTGCAAAACATATATATGCATAAAGCATTTATCATATGTATGCTGAATTAAGTCATGCTAAACAAGCTATATAACTTATGCTTAAAACATGCATAAAACAATCATGGCTCTTTTAAAAAGTCTAGTAGTGATAGAGCACCTACCTCAAAGTCTCCTGGAGTCATGTCCTTTAGTACTCAATCCGTCCCTGGGTCTCATTTATAAACTCCTGAGTATAAATGGATACAAGGAGTCCTCATTAATTCATTGCTAGGCTAGCTCCTATAATATGGACCTACTTATTCAATAGTTAAATTCTATAAATGGCCCTATGATCCTAATTTTAAAGTCCCATTAGGTCCGCGTGTCCCGGTTCCCAGGACACCCGTTCATCCTGGTTGAACCGCGACCGCCTCACGTGCGTGTGCGCCTAAAGGCCGTGCCAGAGACCACGTTTTGCACACACACATGCATGCTCAAGTGACGCGCTATGACGTGCATCATCACATGGACGCACCTTGTAGCATGGCACGTCTGAGCTCCCAGGGCACCCCATGCATCCTAGTCGAGGTAGGACCGTGCCCCATGTTGCGCACGTACCCGAAGACCGCACCTGGGATAGTGTTCGCATGTGCACAAGCATGCCTAAGCGATGCGCTATGACGCGCATCCTAGATGACCTCGCGCGAACACACCTTGGCGTAGTTGAAATGTGCCTTGGCTCCCAGGCCACCCATGCGTCCCTGTTCGAGCCTGGATTGTGCCTGGGATGCACTAAGGCCACGCCCATACACAGTTGCATGCCCTGGTGTGACGACCTGGGTTTTCTCATGCATTTTTAAATGAAAAATCTAAATTCCTAAGGTGGGATCCTGATTTGAAGAAAATAGTGCAATGCAGCGGAAAAATCTTTTATTTGGAATTCATTTTGGAAACCCCGAGTGTCATTTGTTTTCACAACAACTAAGGTAGTTTTTGAACAGCTTTAGAAATCACAAATGCTTTTTCCCCAGGTCTATCACGTCAGAGCACACAACCCAACTGTAATTAAATACAAATACATGTCCAAAGGGTTGAGAATTTACTTACATATATAAGTGTTTCCTTTTTGGTTCACTTGCTCATAGCACTCACATAGATGACCTCTACTCATGGATGAAATCATCCTGAAAAATGTTAAGGATAGGGTGAGTATATACTATACTCAGTAGGAGTCTATCACTACTAGTTTTATAATGCATGCTATCTTTTAAAATCATGTGCTCATAAAAACATATGCATGTTGTTCGAATAATCACGTTCAATATCGATATTAAAAGCTATTGTCAAATCAAAATATTGACGACTTAAAGAAATATCATAATCCAAGTCGAAAGTATCATATATCATAATCATAAAAATATGCATCAGATGCTCAACTGAATCCAACTCATGGATATCTATCATGGTATGGTCGACCAACCTTATATCATGCCATATGCAATGCACATAAATCCATGAAACCATAGGGTCCCACTATGCCCACGACCTCACCGCCGTGTGGGCCCTGGGTACCTAGGGACACAGGATCATATACCTCCACGGGGCATATGACACTTCGACCCAGTGCCGTGACACCAGTGGTAGCCCCCTGTACCACATGCAGTCGAAGCAGGGACATGCTCATTTTGGGCGTGGTACCCATCCACCTAATAGTGGCAGGGCTGGGTGGCCAACCCACACTCCTTGGCATAGCACCCACGAGCTTACTAGCTCAAATCATGTTCGATCAAATAAGCCAAAAGATTTTGTTCAAAACCTGTCCTCTTTGGGTCCCTCACAACTGCCTGGCCCTCGGCACTCCAGCATCTTTTGGCAACCCTCAAGGACATGCAATCTTTGCAAGTACTTAAATCATGCAATGTATGCACTTGTTTACAAAACATATATGTGCAAAATGTATATGCAATCATTTATGAAACATGTCTATGTACAAAACGTTTATCACATGCATGCTGAATCAAGTCATGCTAAACAAGTCATATACTTATAACATATGTTCTCAAAACAATAATAGATCTTTTAAAAGAATCTAATAGTGATAGAGCACCTACCTGACTAGGTCGCGTTAACCCTTTTGTCCTCGTACACTCCTGGACATGGTTTGGGGACTCAAGGTTAGTTTAGCCTATCTTTTATGGGTTTAGAGTAGTTGGGTCTTATTACTTAGGCATTAGGGGTCCATCCCTATGCCTATGGGTGTCCTAAGGTCCTAATTGGGCCTTGGTATCCTCAGTTTTCCAAAGTTCTAGTGGCCACGCGCCACCATCCTATTCTAAGGGTCATGCCCACCTTTGATTGGGCCTTGATCAGGGATTTTATAGTTTAGATGTGTCCGTGTTGTCGATACAGACACAACGCCTTTTGCGGAACCTCAATCGGAGCTCTAGATCTCAAGTTATAAGCATTTTAGTGTCGCACGTACATAGGAGTCTTAAAAATAAAAAGACGGAATGCTAGGGCGCTGCGCGTCTACGACGTGCGCCCTGGCTTCCTTAAGAAACGAAAAAAAATGGGTTGCTAGCGCTACGCGTATGCAGCATGCACCTCAGTGGGCGCATCTGCAGACGCGCGGTACTTCTCTGCCCGTCCTTCTCTTTAGCGGGCGCGTCCACGGATGCACCCGTTGGTTTCCTCTCAGACGCGTTCGACGCGTCTCGTTTGGATAGGGGCGTTTCCATTGTTGGGGGACTGGGGCATCCTTGGGATGCTCTAGTTCATCCTTGAGGAACCAGTGCAGCCCTGGGGACGTCCCAGGGTCCTTCGTGACTCCCTACGGGCCTATTCTCCATGGATTTTTATGCAAAAACCTAGGGAAACTGAGCCTAGGACTATGGGTGAGATGGGTTTGGGGAGTTTTTGAGCGTACCTGCTTCGTGGCTGATTTTCTCTCCACGTTTTCTCCTCTTGGTCACTGCTCCATGATGGGTTTTCTCCATCATTTTGGGCTGCCATTAGAGGCACCCAAGAGCTCTATTTATAGAGCTAAGAGAGGATTCTGGAGGGGGCTCTCACTGCCTTTGAATCGTGGTGGAGAAACCTCTAGAATGGCGGTGATTTCTCCTCCAATCACTGCCGTTCTAGAACCCTCTAGAGGTTGAAGACGAAGGGGTGCCTGTATCAAAACGGGCCCCTGTGTTTTTCAGGTTAAGTCATTTTTGTAAAATTTACAGTTTTGCCCCTGAAATTCAAAGGGCCATAACTTGCTCATTTTAACTCCGTTTTGGGTGATTTTGGTCTCGTTGGATTCCTTTTTCTGAGACGCATCTAATGGAACCATTTTTAGGACCAAATTCCTGGGTTTAGTCAAGGGGACTAGTGAAATGACCAAAATGCCCTTATCTTTGAAACTGAACTTTTCATGGAATTTTAATATTACAAAAATTGGGGTCATTACACCTGGTGCACAATGGCCTACCTGGGACATCGTGTTCATGCATAGCCGGCTAGAACTGGTCTTGGGGCATTTTCTGGCCAGGAATTCCGGCTCGAAAATGGCTGGAAACGCCAGATCCATGCTGGATCTAGCATTCTAGAGTGAAAGGTGGAGGACTCGGAGAAGGAAGGTAAGGACGTCTTACCTGGGCAGCCTGGGGAGTGCCCATTGCCGGTGATGGAACCCCATTTCCGTCTGAAACCCTATCTCGCCAAATTTTTGTGTTTGTCCGAACCCACGAAGGGGAAAACCCCAATGTCAGACTGGAACAAGAGGAGAGAGGGGAATGGGATTGCCGGAAAACCCAAGGAAGTGGGTTTTCGATTCTAGCCGAAAACCCCAGCCCAAATGTCTGGAAAACTCGTGATTTTGGAGGGGGGAGATGGGGTTCTTATAGAGGAATGACGGTGCCCCTCAATGGCGGTGCTGCCATTTCCCCTGGTGTATTCTAGAGAAGTCGAGAAAAACTAGTTTTCTGGGAGGGTCTAGAGGTTGAAGACGATAAGGGGTGCCGTTATCAAAATGGCCCCCTTCGTTTTTCATCCTTTTTTGTTTTTTTCATTTTTCATTTTAATTTCCAGAAATACCCCTATCTTTAAATGGCTGTAACTTCTTCATACGAACTCCGTTTTGGGTGATTTTTAAGGTGTTGGATTCCATTTTTCGAGTAGAATCTAATGGTACTAAGTTTCCTCACAAATTCCTTCATTTAATTTTTTAAATAAAATCAAACATTCAACATGGTCCATTTCCCATAGAATGTCCAATTTTTGTTAAAAATAGTGTAAATTGCTTGGGCATTACAATATTATTTCAATTGAAATTTGGGGACATCAAAGATGTTCTTTAAATTGAAGGTGATCTATTTGTTTTGGATTTATATATGTGAATTCGGAAGAATAAGTTTGAGAAAATGTATTCATGAATACAATTGAAATTTTATGATATGAACTGACATTTGATCTTAAATTATTATTTGAGGAAATGAAAATTTTATTTGCACTAAACATATACAGAAGTTATGGAAAATCTATTTGTGAAAGGTTATGATTTTAGAACTGAGATAAGGATGCCTTTTTAGAATTGTTTGAAAGATATCATGAAAAGAATTTTGAGGATGAAATTCCCCTCAGGGGGAATAAAGTGACATCCTTGATTTTTAAATCTTAATTTAAATAATTGTTGGAGTTATGTTAAATAAGGATGAAAAGTGGATATTGAATTTCCTATTTTGGAATTCTAGAAAGTGGAATTTTTAGAAACATCAAATCAAGTTTTGAGAACTCCATATTTGTATTGTCCTCAAAAAGGCAATTCCAACAACATTAAGAACACCAAAATCAAAGTTTAGAGATAAAGAAGTCATGACGCTTTAAATATAAAGGCATTTTAGTAAAAATAAGATAAAAGAAGAAGAAGAAGAAATGCCTAAAATAGAGGAGGCATATTTAATACTGGCACCCCCTCCTCACTATAGTAAAACAAGAACAGACGTTAGGTCTATTCCCGAACCCAGCAAAGCAAGAAAAACCCAATGGAGAAGAAGAAAAGGAAAGAGATGGGAGGAAGAAGAAGAAGGAAGGAGAGACGGGGGGGGGGGGGGGTCGCGGCGGGCGTGTGTGGAGAAGGAGGCCCTATTCGCTAGGGAAATCCATGACAAGGCAAATAAAAGGGAAAGAAGACATTTTAGGTTAGCCAGAGTTGCAAGAGTTCGTCAAAGAAGATGACAACTCAGATTGTTGATCCGAGCCAATCATTTTCTTCAGCGCACGAGTAAGAACCAAAACCCCAACAAAATTTGATGATCTGTAAGTAAACTAGGCATGACAAGATCAGGGGTTTTTAGCAAAAATCATTGTCAATCTAGTTCATCTAAGGGTGTAGGAAGCACAAGGACATGCTTTGATGGTAAGATCCATGAAACCCAACTCTTGATTTGAATTTTTAAGCTAAATTCATATAGTTTATTCTACATGAACATTTTTTAAATGATCCAACCATCCATTTATTAATCCAAGCTTAAAAATAGGTATAAACATACCTAATATATATCTGATCTAACTGAGATTGTTGATCTAAGATAGAAACCAATCAAACAATCTCAGCCGTCCAATCTATCACTATTCAAATAATGACTTTGTGATGTCTAATCAATGATCTGAAGCCACAAATTAGTTCTAAAACACTAAGTTTACTAGTAAATGATAAAAATTGAAAAATCTAAATGGAAATTGATCGAATAATTTCAACTATCCGATTGAATAGTAAAGGAATAAGGACTTGGCAATGTTTTATTGGTGATCAGATGCCACCATTATGTACCCTAACCTTTATTAATTAAATGTACTATGAAATTTTTAAGATCAAGGCACTGATTATTAAGTAACTGATGGATTGAAAGAGGACTATTGATTTGCCACCATACACATTGGTCATTTAGGATCAGTACTCTAGTAACCATTTTAGGGTTCTAATTAATGAGCCTTAACCCTTAATACCCAATCCAATCACTCGAAGAACAAAAAGTCAAACATTGAAAAACTAAGTCAGATCACCGTGACTTATTGGATTAAACTTTTTAAATCTAGGACTGAATTAATCATATATTCCCCTATGTAATCAATTATCATTGGAAAAATTAGACAGTTTATGATGAACTAAACTGTCAAGCTTTAATTAGAATAGATTTCTTATGTACTTACTAATCTATGATTCAACATTAATAAGAACTCTTGAACATCAATAGTAAAGGCTGATCGATAAGTGAGTGGGAGTGGAGATATAACTAAACTAAAGAGCACATCAAAAGAGATAGGTTATCATACTAATGATTTGATACATATGTATGTTATTTGAGCGTATATGATTTTTATGTAGATTCATGATTTATCATGTGTTCCTTATCTAGCATTCTTATAAATGATGTGTGTAAACTGATATATGATTTTAAGTTCATGTTCTATACCTAATTTTGAAAGAACAATGAATTATTCAGTTCATAGTATTCAAACTTTTACTTTACTTGTGAGACATGAGAA
Organism: Warburgia ugandensis; assembly: GCA_035236585.1. NCBI lineage: Eukaryota > Viridiplantae > Streptophyta > Magnoliopsida > Canellales > Canellaceae > Warburgia > Warburgia ugandensis. Next base: position 4,417,830 of record CP141129.1, on the reverse strand, counting down.
AGATTATGATTTGTATGTATATGATTTCCATACTTTGAAAAGAATGCTTGAAAATGCATGGTTTTACATAGGGTATGCACATCATATGATATGATTATGAGATGTATAAATATGAATTGATTTGGCTATTAAGCCATGCTTTGAAATAAAAATTTGGGATACATGGTTTTGCATAAGGTATGGATATTATTTTTTATGATTTAAGATCTATGATGTTGATCTTTTTATGATTACCCATTAGGTAGGTGCTCAATGAGCAGCTGTAAGCCTTGTTGGTTATGATTTCATCGATGCTTTTGGCAAGCACTCTAAGAATGGCCATAAGTCTTGATGGATACTGATATGTTGATGTATTAGGCATGTGCTCTACCAACAATTATAAGTCCTGGTGGATATGGATTTCATCGATGTTTTGAGCAGGCATTCTAGGAGTGTCATATGTCTCAGATCACCCAGGTCCTGCTATGGGCTATTAAACCTGGAGGCTCGTATGTGCTATAAGACTTGGAGGCCTGCCGTGTGCTATAAGTTTTGAGACCTTATGATAGGAGGTGCAGTTTGCCACTAACTTCTGAGATGATTTAATACCAGTCCTACAATGGAGATGGTAGGCAGTATGAGTATCTTCTCATGGGAAAGTTGTTTAAGTGTTAGTGGAGTAGCCCTCATGAGGTCCAGTGAGAAATGATCGTGAGGTATCCATGAGTCAATGTGGCCACAATAGTCGTCGATTGGCGACAGTAGAGCCCTATGAGCATAGGTGTCTACGTGTTGATGATTATGTGGGTCATTTCTTAAGAGTTAAACCTTGTCTAAGGTGGTAGTACTGTATGCCAACGTGATTGGAGAAATCGGTTTTCCACAGTAATGTGAGCATGGATTTATTCATTTTCGATTGATGGCTATGCGCCTTGATTTTAGCATCATCTGTTTTGAGTACATTAGTTTAACAAACTTATCATATTCTTTTGGACATTTCAGATGATTTGAGATCTCCAGTCTTTTCTCGTGGATTTTCACCTCATGTGTATGAGGCCAATTTTCACAGTTATGATTTTAATTTGATATGATGCAGAAAGAACTATTTGAATTTGTGAATTGATCAATTATGCTTTTGAAAAGTATGAACAACTCCTTGTTTTGCAAGTTGCAAATTTATCAAATGTTGGTTTGTTAATAGTTGGACTTGGAGCATATAGTATGCTCTTTTACCTTAGTGACTGACTTTATCTTTTATAGATGATGTGCTTTGATGTATACACTTAGTTGGTGGTTTTACCATTGAGATTTTAGTACATATTGATTCTTCTAAACTGAGAATTTTACCCTAGTCAAATTTACTAATATGTTGGATGCATTGCATTAGGAGTGATTCTGTATGATAAACTACTGATTCATATATGTGTGTGTTGCAAAAGGGACATTTGGCTGAGTCTTCCTTGTTGTGAGCACAGGGACTAATTGTTAGTCACTTTGCATAAGTGCAAAACAACTTGATGATTTACCCTATATGATTTGTCCACCTAACATGAGTTGTCAAAAGACACTTTGTGTTATTTGTTTTTACTATCAAGAATGATACAAATCATCAAATTTTGAAAAGGAGACGGAGTCTCCAATCATGTTTTAAAATTTAAATGAATGTTTATCAACCACTTTGCATCGCATGAGTTAAATGCCTTATGTCTAAAAAACAAAGGAAACTCTGTTAGATTTTCGGTAGAAATGTAGTGCTCATTTCATTGAAAATCCTTGTTTTGAGAAAAGAAAAATGACACTCATGGTTTTCAAAGTGAATTTAAAAGAAAAGATTCTTCTACTACACTGCATTGTTTTTAAATAAGGACTGATCCCGCATTAGGATTTAATTTTGCATTTAAAAATGCATATGGAAACCTAGATTGTCACACCAAGCCCATGAACCTTGCCTCCTACCTTTTATCCTTTAGATCTTCAAGCACTCCTACATAGGAAACTAGATTCAATAAGGCAAGTAGAGATTTGGGAAGAAAGATATAGGGAATTGGAGGCACAAAAGCAAAACACTAACAATATGTAAGTTCACTCTCAATTCCTTTTTGTAACCTTTTTAAATTAGTAAGTGCTACTCTTTTTGCCTCAAGAAGCATATGTTGTATATTGTATCCCATCTTTCACTTGTGATAAACTAGCTTAATGTCCATGAAGAAAGTGTAAAATGAGGAGATAATTAAATTCCATTATTAAACAACACTATTTGTATCATTTTTCCATCTTTCACACAAACTATCTTATGCAATCTATGTTAAAGCTTGAGGCCTGATTGGCAACCTCTAAAAGATACTGAGTTCTCCTTTTATAGGCTTTTATGCACATATGTTGTTGTGTACCTTATACATATTTGTTGCGTGTTGGCTAATTGTATGTATGTTTGAGAAAATGTTTGATAAACGTTGTATGTTCCAATCATCAGTATTTACTGGCATGTGAATGGCAATTGAAGCCATTCATATTAGCATTACCACTACATTGTATGAGATGTTTAATCTAGTAACAAATGGTGGATTCTACTGACAAAGAAAGAATTTTCTTTGGGGAACGTTCATAAAAAATGTTGGCATCTTTATCTAGCTTGGAATCCATCAGCTTTTGAGATTCTATAGGCAAAGGTCGATGATGATTAAAGAAAATTCTTTTTGAAAGTGCACTTGGTTTCTTGAGGAAGAAGTCAACTTTTGGAGCCAATATGTGCCATCCAATCCATTAAATTGGTAGATAGTGAGAAGCTCATCCCATCAATACTAATTTTATCTTAATTGAAGACTCTTCATCCAAGAAGTCCTATTTAGGGTTTTTCTAGGAAACTGACCAGTGTTAGTTTCTCATTAAATTATAGTCTGCTAATGAAATATTCATTAAATTGACATGACACAAGAGCCATATATTTCAATTGTATTGACTGTTTGGCAAGGGTATTGTACTTCTTCCTTGATCAAGAAAGTCCCTTGCTTAAGTAGTCAAACTCTTAGTCAAATATCAACAACATTCTTGTGATATTGAATGACCCTTCACTATTAAGATTCTTATTTTGAATCCTACTTAGAGGAATGATAGCATAGTGCATGATGCAATAAAACTTGCTCTAGTGTGAACGACTTCCATCTAAGTCCTTTGACTTTAAATGACTATTTCTCCAAAAAGAGCAAGGATTGAATGGGCTTGGAATCACAAAAAAAAAATATATATACTTTGAGATTTTGCTAACCTCTCCAAGATTTTACACAAGAATTGACATTGCATTGAATGAAGGATTAATGCACTTGCATGAACTATACCTTCTAACAAATACTTGGAATACTATCCAAGACTAAGATAGTTATACCACTCTCAATTTACAATAACAAAGAATAAGAAGAAGAACAATCTCTCCTTAGAAATAATAGAACAAAGATACAAAGAATAGAGAGAGTTTTCAATATATAAAGAATAGCCAGAGTTAGCCAAGGGGCTTAAGGAAGCTTGGTTGAGTAGAAATTGTGGGCACATTATTGATTTTTAGTCTCTTTGCTTGATTGTCTTTATCTTCTAGTGTGTCATATATATAGTCTGATTTTAGAAAGATCCAATGTACACCAATCCCTGACATTTGAAGAACATCCTTAGCCATTTGAGAGGTAAATTTTCAAATTTGAATAGACAACTCTCATGTTTGTATCCCAAATAGTCAACTATTTTAAAAATTTTATCAACTCTATTCCTTGTATAGTAAAACACATTTTTACTATTGATTACATAGACACATGTTGTATGAATCTAGTTAACTCCTTTGAACCTAGAAATTAAAACCCATTTGGTTCTTCTGATAGTCAATTGCATTCTAAAAGTAGTTGACTATTTACTTGTAATGACTCCAATTTTGTAATATTGAAATTCCAAGTTTAGTAATGAAAAGTTCAGTTTTTAAAGAAAAGGGCATTTTAGTCATTTCACCATTCACCTTGATTGAACCCAGAAATTTGGTCCTAAAAGTGGTTCCACTAGATGTGTCTCGGAAAAAGGAATCCAACGAGACCAAAATCACCCAAAACGGAGTTAAAATGAGCAAGATATGGCCCTTTGAAGTTCAGGGGCAAAACTGTAAATTTCACAAAAACGACTTAACATGAAAAACACAGGGGCCCGTTTTGATACGGGCACCCCGTCGTCTTCAACCTCTATACGGTTCTAGAACGGCGATGATTTGAGGAGAAATCACCGCCATTCAAAGGCGGTGAGAGCCCCCTCTAGAACCCTCTCTTAGCTCTATAAATAGAGCTCTTGGGTGCCTCTAATGGCAGCCCAAAACCTTGGAGAAAACCCATCGTGAACCAGTGACCAAGAGGGGAAAACATGGAGAGAAAATGAGCCACGAATCAGGTACGCTAAAAAACTCCCCAAACCCATCTCACCCATAGTCCTAGGCTCAGTTTCCCTAGGTTTTTACATAAAAATCCATGGAGAATAGGCCCCTAGGGAGTCACCAAGGACCCTGGGACGTCCCCAGGGCCACACTGGTTCCTCAGGGAAGAACCAGGGCATCCCAAGGATGCCCCGGTCCCCCAATGACGGAAACGCCCAATTTGGACGAGACGCGTCGAACGCATCTGAGAGGAAACCAACGGGCTCGTCCGTAGACGCGCCCGCCAAAGAGAAAGACGGGCGGAGAAGTACCGCGCATCTACAGACGCGCCCGCTGAGGTGCACGCCGCAGATGCACAGCACGCTAGCAGCGCGTTAACTTTTGGTTCCTTAAGGAAGCCAGGGCGCACGTCGCTGACGCGCAGCGCCCTAGCATTCCGTCTTTTTGTCTTTAAGACTCTATGTACATACGACACTAAAAAGCTTATAACTTGAGATCTAGAGCTCCGATTAAGGTGCCGCAAAAGGTGTTGTGTCCGCGTCGACGACTCCGACACATACAAACTATAAAATCCCTGATCAAGGCCCAATAAAATCTGGGCATGACCCTTAGAATAGGATGGTGGCACGTGGCCACTAGACCTTTGGAAAATTTGATAATACCAAGGCCCAATTAGGACCTTAGGACACCCATAGGCATAGGGATGGACCCCTAATGCCTAAGTAATAAGACCCAACTACTCTAAACCCCATAAAAGATGGGTCAAACTAACCTTTAGTCCCCAAACCATGTTCAAGAGCGTACGAGGACAAATGGGTTAGCGCGACCTAGCCAGGTAGGTGCTCTATCACTATTAGATTCTTTTAAAAGAACTATTATTATTTTGAGAACATATGTTTTAAATATATGACTTGATTTGCATGACTTAATTCAGCATGCATGATAAAATGCTTTGTACATAGCCATGTTTTGAAATGATTGCATATACATTATGCACATATATGGGTTACAAACGAGTGCATACATTGCATGATTTAAGTACTTGCAAAGATTGCATGTCCTTGAGGGTTGCCAAAAGACGCTGGAGTGCCGAGGGCTAGGCAGTTGTGAGGGACCCAAAGAGGACAAGTTTTAACAAGAGGTTTTGGCTTCTTAATCTTATGTTATTTGGGCAAGTAAGCCCGTGGGTGCTATGCCGAGGGGTCTGAGTTGGCCACCCGGCCTCTACCACTATTAGGTGGATGGGTACCATGCCCAAAAAGAGGCAAGTCCCTACATCGACTGCATGTGGTATAGGGCGCTACCACTGGTGTCACGGCACTGGGTCGACGTGTCATAGGCCCCATGGAGGCTATGACCGAGGGTCCTCAGGTACCCGGGGACCACAGGGCGAGGAGGTCGTGGGCATAGTGGACCCTATGGTTTGATGATTTATTGTGCATTGCATATAGCATGATATGAGGTTGGTCGACCATACCATACTAGAGATCCATGAGTTGGATTCCATGACGCATTTTATGCATATCATGATGTTATGATATATATGTATATGATACTTTCGATTTTGGATTATATGATCCTTTAAGTCATTAGTATTTCAGTTTGACAATGGATTTTGATGTCGATATTGAACTTGAGTATTCAGACATGCACATGTTTTGGAAAGAGCATATGATTTTAAAACATCGCATGCATTATAAAACTAGTAGTGATAGACTCCTACTGAGTATAGTATATACTCACCCTATCCTTAACATTTTTCAAGATAGTTCCACTCATAAATAGAAGACATCTCAGGAGATATTAGTGCTATGAGCAAGTGAATCAAAAAGAAGAAAGTTATACATGTAAGTAAACTCTCAACCCTTTGGACATGAAGTTGTATTTAATTATAGTTGGGCTGTGTGCTGTGACTGGAAAGACCTGGGGAAAAATATTTATGATTTTTAAAGTTTTTCAAAAATTACTTTGGTTGTTGTGAAGGCAAATGACACTCGGGGTTTTCAAAAAAATGAGTTTAAAACTAAAGGTTTTCCGCTACATTGCATGGTTTTTATAGAATGGTTTTCAAATAGGGATGCATCCTGCCTTAGGAAATTAGGTATTGCATTTTTAAATGCATGAGAAAACCCAAGTCATCACAGTTGGTATTAGGGCCAAGTTTAACGTTACTCACAGCCCAGTTATGAGGAGAATAACTTATAATCAAGTTTCATCCATGAAAGAGAAAGGGGTAATAGGACAACACAAACTGAGATTTGGTGAATTGCCTTGTGATTACAGATGCCTAGGAAGGAAGGAAGCAATGCTCCAAGACCTGAAGCCCCACCAGTGGACTCCACTAGGTCGGGCAACGGGATGGCTGAGTTATTCCAACAATTCTTATAGAACATGGGACAATACATGAATAGTCAAAGCCAAACTCCTAGCCCCCGAGATCCTTCCCCTGATAAAACAATAGATAGGACTGAGGTTCAGTTAGAAAGGTTTCAGAAACTAGCTCCCTCGTTCACAGGAGAAGATGAAGCATTTACAGCTGAAAAATGGTTAATTGATATTGAAAAGATATTTAAGGCCATGAACATAGCTGAAGAAAGAAAAGTACCCATGGCCACATTTTTGTTTAGAGGAGAGGCTACCTTTTGGTGGGAAACAACAGAAAGAACTTATTTTGATCAGCAAGAAACAATAGGATGGGAAGAGTTTAAAAAGGTCTTTAATGACAAATATTACCCTAAACATATAAGGAAATAGAAGGAAAAGGAATTTATGGACTTAGAACAAGGAAATATGACCGTCCAACAGTATGAAAGTAGATTCATCAGCCTCCGAAGATTTGCACCCCGTGCTTGTGCTGATGAGGAAGATGCGGTCGAAAGATTTGTAGATGGACTCAACCCAAGACTCAGGAATAGAGTTCTAGGTTTCCAACCTTCCACAGTAGCCAAAGCCGTAGAGATGGCCTCCCTATATGAAAAAGATTATCAAAGGAACCAGGCAATAAGAGAAACTAAGAACATCAACACCATGAAAAACAAAGGAAAGAGACCCTTTCAGTCATCTGGACCTAGGCCACCTTTCAAGAAGCCGTTTGAAAACAAAGGAAGAAGACCAAACTGGAAGGCATGCCCTAGGTGTAACAGAAATCATCCAAGCAAACCATGTCCCACTTTCAACATCACTTGCTATAGTTGTGGAGAATTAGGACATTTTTCTAGTAACTATCCAAAAAGGAAAGTACAAGAGCGTAAAGAAGATCAAGTTCCAAAAATCCAAGGACGTGTCTTTGCCCTCACTTCTAGTCAAGCCCAAGCATCAAATGCAGTCGTTGAAGTTATTCTTTCTATCTATGATACACCTGCTAAAGTTCTATTTGATACAGGCTCCACTCATTCTTTCATATCCCGGGAATTTGCATCATCCTTGGACATTATACCACAGGACCTAGACTTCACTCTAGAAGTCATGACTCCTGTAGGCCAAGCACTCCCCACTTATTCTTATCTCCAGGATGTCCCCATTCTGATTAAGGACCATTTGTTACATGCTAACCTTATCCACTTAGATATGAATGACTTTGACATCATCCTAGGTATGGACTGGCTAGCCTTTCATCAAGCCTTTGTTGATTGTCGTCAGAAGCATGTCACTTTTACCCTACCTAATAGAGACACTTTCACCCTCCAAGGAAGAAAGGATTATTCTGGAGCGTGTGTTATTTCTGCCATGAAAGCAGTTAAACACATTGCTCAAGGATGCCCCTTCTTCTTAGCTAAGATTGAATCCATCAAGAGTCCTCAACCAAAGCTAGAAGATGTCGAGGTTGTCCGAGAATTTCCTGACGTGTTCCCTAAGGACTTACCAGGTCTACCTCCACTAAGGAAAATTGAGTTCATCATTGACCTTATACCCTATACTTCCCCCATTTCCAAAGCTCCTTACCGAATGGCTCCTGCAGAATTAAGAGAACTGAAGACCCAGTTACAGGAACTACTTGACAAAGGGTTCATACGACCTAGCGTGTCTCCGTGGGGAGCTCCAGTCCTTTTTGTTAAGAAAAAGGATGGCTCCAAGAGATTGTGCGTAGACTATCGGATGTTGAATAGGGCCACCATTAAAAATAAGTACCCTCTTCCCCGAATGGATGATCTTTTCGATTAACTTTAGTCTGCTAGAGTCTTCTCTAATATTGATCTATGATGAGGGTACCATCAACTTCGAGTTAGAGAAGAAGATATCCCCAAGATAGCCTTCAGGACTCGATACGGCCATTATGAATTCAGAGTGATGTCCTTTGGTTTGACTAACGCTCCAGCTGCATTTATGGACCTAATGAATAGGGTATTCAAGGAGTACTTAGATAAATTCATCATAGTGTTTGTGGATGACATCTTAATATATTCTGAAATTCCTGAAGACCATATGGAACATCTAAGGATAACATTAAGCACCCTACGAGCACACAAGCTATATGCAAAATTCAGTAAGTGTGAGTTTTGGCTGGAAAAGGTTAATTTCTTAGGACACATTATTTCTCAAGATGGCATAGCAGTTGACCCTACTAAGGTTGAATCAGTACAGAACTGGGAAAGACCTAAGATAGTCACAGAAATAAGAAGCTTCCTAGGACTTGCCAGATATTACAGGAGATTCATCGAAGGTTTTTCACAAATGGCTTTACCTCTAACTAAGCTGACCAGGAAAGACACAAGATTTGAATGGACTGATAAATGTGAGGAAAGCTTCCAAGAACTAAAAAGAAGGTTGACTACCGCACCTATCCTTACCTTACCTTCAGGAAGTGGCGGATTTGAGATATACAGTGATGCCTCGCAACAAGGGCTAGGCTGCATACTTATGCAACATGGGAAGGTGATTGCTTATGCTTCTCGGCAACTTAAGAAGCATGAAGTCAATTACCCAACCCATGACTTGGAATTAGCAGCCATAGTCTTTGCCTTGCGAATATGGAGACATTATTTATATGGGGAAAATTTTGAAGTTTTTACAGATCACAAGAGTCTTAAATATATCTTTTCCCAACAAGACTTAAACATGCGACAAAGAAGATGGATGGAATACTTAAAAGACTATGACTTCTCCATTCATTATCACCCTGGAAAAGCTAATGTGGTAGCTAATGCATTAAGCAGAAAAACCCAAGGGATGTGTGCAAGTTTATTAACTAAGAGATGGAAGCTACTACAAGAAGTAATCACATGGAAACCAAACATAAGTAAGCACAAGATCATTATGGCAGGTCTAACAATAAAGTCGGCCGTGAATGAAAAAGTTAAGCAAGAACAGAAAGGAGATCCAGATATACAAGCTTTCATAGGAAAACCAGGATTTATAAAAAGGGAAGATGGTAGCATTTACATGCAAGGAAGATTAGTGGTATCGGCTAATGAAGAGTTAAGACAAGAAATTTTAAAAGAGGCTCATCGGTCCAGGTATACAATACACCCAGGAGGGACTAAGATGTATCAGGACTTAAAGAAACAATATTGGTGGGATGGTATGAAAAGAAACATAGGGGAATTTGTGCCAAAGTGTTTAACATGTCAACAAGTAAAGGCTGAACATCAAAGACCTGCAGGATTGTTACAACCCCTTGAGTTACCTGAATGGAAATGGGACCATATCACAATAGACTTCATCGTAGGGCTACCCAAGACCTCTAAGGGTCATGACATGATCTAGGTAATTGTTGATAGATTAACTAAGACAGCCCATTTCCTTCCTATACGTCATACCCAATCCACTGACAGCCTATCTCAGCTATACATCAAAGAGATAGTAAGTCTACATGGTATACCCCTTAGTATCACTTCAGATAGGGATAGCCACTTCACTTCGCAACTCTGGACGTCTGTCCAAAAATCCTTAGGATCTTCCTTGAACTATAGCACAGCCTTCCATCCACAAACCGATGGACAGTCAGAGCGCACAATCCAGACAGTCAAAGATATGTTGTGAACTTGTGCCCTTGATTGGAAGTAGAGTTGGGATGAAAACCTACCGCTAGTCGAGTTTGCGTACAACAATAGCTTTCAGTCAAGCATTGGCATGGCTCCATACGAGGCGCTCTATGGGAGACCCTGTCGATCACCCACCAGTTGGAGTGAAGTTGGAGAATCCAGGGTGCTCCAGTCCGAGCTGGTAGAGCAATGTGTCGAGAAGGTCAAACTCATAAGAAGCTGCCTCCTCACAGCTCAAAGCTGCCAAAAGAGCTATGCTGATCGAAGGAGGAGACCATTGGAATTCGACATAGGAGAGCACGTTTTCCTGAAGATATCTCCCACTAAAGGAGTTATGAGGTTCGGTATCAAAGGCAAGCTTAGTCCGCGTTACATAGGACCTTTCGAAATCCTGGAGAAAGTGGGAAAAGTGGCCTACAGGATCGCACTACCCCCTCAGCTATCCGAAGTGCATAACGTATTCCATGTGTCTATGCTAAGGAGGTACGTGCCTGACCCCGCTCATGTCACCGACCAGGTACCCATAGAGATGACGGAGGATCTCAAACTAGAGACAAGACCAGTTGAGATTCGGGATCGTAAGAATAAGAAGCTGCGGAACAAGGACATACCCTTATTCAAAGTTTTGTGGAGAAATGCGCACATGGAAGAAGAAACTTGGGAACCGGAGTCAGAAATGTGAGAAAAGTACCCTGAGATCTTTTGACTGTATATAGTAGAATTTCGGGGGCAAAATTCCCCTAAGGGGGTAAGAATGTAATGACTCTAATTTTGTAATATTGAAATTCCAAGTTTAGCAATGAAAAGTTCAGTTTTTAAAGAAAAGGGCATTTTAGTCATTTCACCATTCACCTTGACTGAACCCAGAAATTTGGTCCTAAAAGTGATTCCATTATATGCGTCTCAAAAAAAGGAATCCAATGAGACCAAAATCACCCAAAACGGAGTTAAAACGAGCAAGATATGGCCCTTTAAAGTTCAGGGGCAAAACTGTAAATTTCACAAAAACGACTTAACATGAAAAACACAGGGGCCCGTTTTGATACGGGCACCCCATCGTCTTCAACCTCTAGAGGGTTCTAGAACAGTGGTGATTTGAGGAGAAATCACTGCCATTCTGGAGGTTTCTCCACCGCCATTCAAAGGCTGTGAGAGCCCCTTCCAGAACCCTCTCTTAGCTCTATATATAGAGCTCTTGGGTTCCTCTAATGGCAGCCCAAAACCTTGGAGAAAACCCATCGTGGAGCAGTGACCAAGAGGGGAAAACGTGGAGAGAAAACTAGCCACGAAGCAGGTACGCTCAAAAACTCCCCAAACCCATCTCACCCATAGTCCTAGGCTCAGTTTCCCTAGGTTTTTGCATAAAAATCCATGGAGAATAGGCCCCTAGGGAGTCATCAAGGACCCTGGGACGTCCCCAGGGCTGCACTGGTTCCTCAGGGACAAACCAGGGCATCCCAAGGACACCCCGGTCCCACAACGATGGAAATGCCCAATTCGGACGAGACGCGTCGAACGCGTCTGAGAGGAAACCAACGGGCGTGTCCATAGACGCACCCGCTAAAGAGAAAGACGGGCGGAGAAGTACCGCGCGTCTGCAGACGCACCCACTGAGGCGCACGCCGCAGATGTGCAGCGCGCTAGTAGTGCATCGACTTTTGGTTCCTTAAGGAAGCCAGGGCGCACGTCGCAGAGGCGCAGCGCCCTAGCATTCTGTCTTTTTGTCTTTAAGACTCTATGTACATACGACACTAAAACGCTTATAACTTGAGATCTAGAGCTCCGATTGAGGTGCCGCAAAAGGTGTTGTGTCTGTGTCGACGACGCGGACACATCTAAACTATAAAATCCTTGATCAAGGCCCAATCAAAGGTGAGCATGACCCTTAGAATAGGATGGTGGCGCATGACCACTAGACCTTTGGAAAAATTGATAATACCAAGGCCCAATTAGGACCTTAGGACACCCATAGGCATAGGGATGGACCCCTAATGCCTAAGTAATAAGACCCAACTACTCTAAACCCCATAAAAGATGGGTCAAACTAACCTTGAGTCCCCAAACCATGTTCAAGAGCGTACGAGGACAAATGGGTTAGCGCGACCTAGCCAGGTAGGTGCTCTATCACTATTAGATTCTTTTAAAAGAACTATTATTATTTTGAGAACATATGTTTTAAATATATGACTTGATTTGCATGAATTAATTCAGCATGCATGATAAAATGCTTTGTACATAGCCATGTTTTGAAATGATTGCATATACATTATGCACATATATGGGTTACAAACGAGTGCATACATTGCATGATTTAAGTACTTGCAAAGATTGCATGTCCTTGAGGGTTGCCAAAAGATGCTGGAGTGCCGAGGGCTAGGCAGTTGTGAGGGACCCAAAGAGGACAAGTTTTAACAAGAGGTTTTGGCTTCTTAATCTTATGTTATTTGGGCAAGTAAGCCTGTGGGTGCTATGCCGAGGGGTCTGGGTTGGCCACCCGGCCTCTACCACTATTAGGTGGATGGGTACCATGCCCAAAAAGAGGCAAGTCCCTACATCGACTGCATGTGGTATAGGGGGCTACCACTGGTGTCACGGCACTGGGTCGACGTGTCATAGGCCCCATGGAGGCTATGACCGAGTGTCCTCAGGTACCCGGGGACCACAGGGCGAGGAGGTCGTGGGCATAGTGGACCCTATGGTTTGATGATTTATTGTGCATTGCATATAGCATGATATGAGGTTGGTCGACCATACCATACTAGAGATCCATGAGTTGGATTCCATGAAGCATTTTATGCATATCATGATGTTATGATATATATGTATATGATACTTTCGATTTTGGATTATATGATCCTTTAAGTCGTTAGTATTTCAGTTTGACAATGGATTTTGATGTCGATATTGAACTTGAGTATTCAGACATGCACATGTTTTGGAAAGAGCATATGATTTTAAAACATCGCATGCATTATAAAACTAGTAGTGATAGACTCCTACTGAGTATAGTATATACTCACCCTATCCTTAACATTTTTCAGGATAGTTCCACTCATAAATAGAAGACGTCTCAGGAGATATTAGTGCTACGAGCAAGTGAATCAAAAAGAAGAAAGTTATACATGTAAGTAAACTCTCAACCCTTTGGACATGAAGTTGTATTTAATTACAGTTGGAGTGTGTGCTGTGACTGGAAAGACCTAGGGAAAAATATTTATGATTTCTAAAGTTTTTCAAAAATTACTTTGGTTGTTGTGAAGGCAAATGACAGTCGGGGTTTTCAAAAAAATGAGTTTTAAACTAAAGGTTTTCCGCTGCATTGCATGGTTTTTATAGAATGGTTTTCAAATAGGGATGCATCCCGCCTTAGGAAATTAGATATTGCATTTAAAAATGCATGAGAAAACCCAGGTCGTCACATTACTAAAGCAACCATCCACTCCTATCATTTTAATAGACTCAATTTCCAAATAGTCAACTATTGTGACAAGTGAAATCCATCCCAAAATTACTAGAATGATATAGTTGACTCACTTGAAGACAATCAGGTGTTCTCAGCATGAGTGTCAAACTTGTGTTAAGTCATTAATTCTTTAATCCAATGACATTCTTTCCTCATTTAGTCAGCTTAAATCACAGTCTGCATATTGTAAACTGATAATTAAGAATAATTGACTTTTCTTCTAAGATAGTCAACTCTTAGTGTCAAAGACTTTATATGGTCATTTTGTATTGATCAAGTTGAGTGGTCTAGTACTAAGCCATGGTAATTGACTCAAATTTAATTTTAATTGACTACATTTGTGACACTTAGATAGCTCTAATAGATAATTTTACCAATTTGATTCTATTTTGTGTCTAAACAAAGATGTACATTAACACTCTTACCAACAAGTTAGAATTAGATGTAATTGATATTTTATTATCATAAAAAATGAATCTTCCACAAGTATTAGCATAGCTTTACTCATAAGAGTATGAACCAATGTAGTAGTAGCAAGTGAGAGAGGTTAAACCCACTAGGAATCTCATAAATTTTCAATCTTTGGATCTCATTTAAATCACTTAACTTCAACAAAATAGAGAGAGTTGATGATTAAACCAGGAATTTAAAACCAAAAGGAAACATGCATGAAATTAGAAACTCCAACTAAAAAAAACTTTCTATATGAAATGGAATTAGAAACTAACCTAACTATCATGCATTTAATTAAAGGAAACTAATGAAAAATTAGAATGAATTAAACTAAACAACGTAACTTAAGGAAACTACAAAAAAGGAAACTTTCCTAATTTAACACTTTCTTAATTCTAAAACGTTCTAAAAATGGAACTTTCTAAAACTCATAAAGGAAGTTTTCTAAACCTAAACTAAGATGTAAACAACTAATTAAAAACTATCAAACCATGACTAAGAAATTAAACTAATCAAGAACCTAAGGGAGTTAAGGTGCATGTGAATGATCCATGGATGTTGTGCATGGTTCACGGATTCAAAGATGGCTAGATTTGATGACTCAAAATTAAACTAGCATGCAACCTGAGCTTGAACTTAATAAACAACCTAAAAGGAAAAATAGGTTCCTAAGGATTCAAGAAAATAAGATGTTTTGATGGCTGGAAATAAAGCATAAAGATTGAACGGAGAAATATCCATATTTTAAGCACTTAGAACTTCAAATCAAATCAAGCATATAAAGCAATTGAGGTAACAATTTCTATACCTGATAAGAAGTACATTAATCTAAGAAACAATCAAGAATAAGAACCCTCAAATATTTTTATTGAATCAATGCTAAATTACACCAAAAATTGTACACATAAAACATGTATCTAATGTAAAAATTGTGCACAAAACATAGCACCAAAACTTAATCAAAACGACAACAAAAACACAATCTAATACTCACAATATAAAGCAAGATAACATGAAAATAAAATCCAGGAAGGAAATCAATAGAGAAGATGGATGAATAGATGAGCTAACTATGGAACAAGATGCTTAAAACTAAGTGCAATTAAGGGAGAAAAACGTGAAATTTTTAAGCTGGAAAGCAAGGATGCAAGCTATTTCTTGTCTTGGATGTCACTACCAGAGAAGAACTAACTTGAATCTTAAGGGAATGAATAGGATAAACTACGAAGATGAAATTAGAGAACAAAAACACAAGCAAAACAATATGAAATCAAAGCAATGAAACTAAACTACTAACTAGGATTGAAGTGTAAATAACAAGAGAAATAACTAAGAAATTTGAAGGAAGAACAACGCAAAAGAAAGACAAAGTCCAGCTCCAAAGATCACTAAAGGAAGAGTGCTATGTTTCAAGGTTTATCATCAACCTCTACTTAGAAGAAAAAATGAGGAATGCCTTGGGGATTTATATATTTTTGGGTTTCCAATTGGATGGAGCTTATTCTAGGAAAGGGAAGGTAGATCTAGATCTAGGACTTCAAGGTAGGAAAGTTAGGTGGAGAGATGAGGTAAGAAGGTGATGTCATGGTGGTTGCCATGTGATTAGAAAAGGGGGGAGGCATCACCTTCTTAGGAAGGTGGCTTGGAGCTCCTTTCTTTCTCATCACATGGTATTTTGGTCGTTGGAAAGAGGGAAAATAGAAAGGATAATGGTAGGAAATATTGGGAAAATTATAAGGTTTTGATGTGCTTTGATTTGAAGTAAATCTATAGGTTTCTTAATTATGAAACCAGTTAGGATGCCAACTAAGTAAGGGGGAGGCTCCCTCCTTAAGAAAAAAATGTGGAAACCCTAGGTAGATGGGTGGAAATGATGAAAAATGGAAAGTGAAAAGTGGGTTTTCTCTCTTGATTGATCTACATATGTATGATCATCTTACCTTTTACAAATATCGCTCAAAACCTTTTAACATAGGATAATTTCTTGAAAAGTCTCATCCACTAGTGTGGCTCCAAGTGGCATGGTTCCATGTGGCTTGATGGCTCCATTTGATGGATCATCCCTTGGTGGCTTGAATGGCTATGCCTTTTGGCTTCAAAGCTTGCATGGCATGGCTTCCTTATGTATCCTAGTTAAACTAAGAAACCTCATGCATGGCTCCAATTCTTATGCAAAGTGGTGGAAATGCATGGCTTTTTACATGGATCATTTTAATCACCTGTGATTTCTTCTAATTCCCTTCTTGTTTGTATTAAGATAGTTTTTAAGACACAGGCTCCGTCTCCGAGTCCCCAATAGGGGTTCGTTGCCTTTTGCACCCCCAGGGAGCTAACTACATAGCTCGACCTGCAAAAAACTTTGTGAAGTGCAATATAGGTTGTTGGATCATCTTCTCACTCTCTAAAAAAAGAGTAAAAACCCTAACTAGATCTTATAAAACTATGATGATCCACATACTCTAGATTTAATTTTGAACCTCCAAAATATCAAAGTTTTGAATTATTATGTTAGAAATACTTGTGTTATAAATTTTTAAAGAAACCCTAGGATAATGCCTATAATTTATAACACATAGACCACTAATTATGTACATTTTATACAAAAATGAATACTTATCAAATACTCTTTCTATCCACTATAGAATTAGCAAATCAGTGTCACTATAAGTATTCAAAACTACAATAGGTATCTCTACCATACCACAATCCTAAATTAAGAGTACACAAAAGATATCTAAAATTTCTTTTAGGAACAAATAAATGAGTTTCTTTTGGATCATATTGAAATCTTGGACAAATGTTAACATTGAATTGAATATCAAGTATACTAGTAGTTAATAACAACAAAGAACTAGTTATGCTCCCACAACATTTTCTATGAACACTTTTACCTTTCTCATGTTTGTCTAATTTAAATATGAACTCATTGGAGTTACAATTATTGAATTATTCTCCATTCCAAACCTCTTGGTTAGGTTTTTAACATGTTTAGATTGTTCTTATAAAACTCATTTTGTTGATTGTTTCACCTGAGTCAAAGGATCCCATTCATATTCTCCATGCATACACTAGGAGAATTATTTTATATTTGCTAATTAGTAGAAACAAAAACTATGTCGACAACATAAATTTGCATACCAAGTATGCCTCAACCTTTTCTTTTGGTAAAAAAAGTTGTATTTTGTGACGACCCGGGTTTTCCCATGCATTTTTAAATGCAATATCTAATTCCTAAGGCGAGATGCATCCTTATTTGAAAACCATTTTATAAAAACCATGCAATGCAGCAGAAAATCTTTTGTTTTAAACTCATTTTGAAAACCCCGAGTGTCATTTGCTTCACGACAACCAAAGTAGTTTTTGAAAAACTTCAGAAATCATAAATTTTTTCCTAGGTCTATCCAGTCACAGCTCACAGCCCAACTATAATTAAATACAAATACATGTCCAAAGGGTAGAGTGTTTACTTACATGTATAATTGTCTCCTTTTGATTTTTCTTGCTCGTAGCACTAACATAGGTGTCCTCTACTCGTGGATGGAACTATCCTGAAAAATGTTAAGGATAGGGTGAGTATATACTATACACAGTAGGAGTCTAGCACCACTAGTTTTACAATGCATGCTATGTTTAAAATCATATGCTCTTTAAAACATGTGCATGTTCGAACAATCACGTTCAATATCGATATTAAAAACCACTGTCAAATTGGAATACTGACGACTTAAAGAATAGCATAATCCAAGTCGAAAGTATCATATATATATCATAAACATAATGATATGCTTAAGATGCTCAACTGAATCCAACTCATGGATATATGGTATGGTTGACCAACCTCATGTCATGCCATATGCATGCAAGTAAATCCTCAAAACATAGGGCCCACTATGCCCACGACCTCGCCGCCGTGTGGTCCCCGGGTACCTGGGGACACTAGGTCATAGCCTCCATGGGGCATATGACACATATTCGTCGTAAATCATGCAATTTATGAAATCGGTTGCAAAACATGCATGCAATGCATAAAATCTGGTCATGCTAGTATCGCATTCAAAGTCATAACCCTGCCTAGAAGCCTGTCAGCCCTCATTAGCCCACCCTCATCGGCCTGCCCTCATCAGCCTGCCCTCATCGGCCAAGGCTACACTTATCATGCAATCTATGCATGTAGGATATGTCTTGGCAATAGATGCGCAATGTATTTTTCATATGCATGCTAAGTTTATTTATAAAATTAAGTCATGCTAAACAAGTCATATAACTTATACTTAAAACATGCATTCTCAAAACAATCATGGGCTCTTTTTAAAAGTCTAGTAGCGATAGAGCACCTACATCAAAACATCACAAGTTCTTTTAAAAATTATAATAGCAATGGAGCACCTACCTCGAAGTCTCCTGGAGTCGTGTCCTTCATCACTCAGCCCATCCCTGGGTCTCATTTATAAACTCCTAGATATGAATGGATACAAGGAGTCCTTATCAATTTTGATCTATTTTTAGAAATTAGATAGCTAGATTTTCCTTTTAGGGTCCATGGGTCCTTACCTAATTCATTGTCAGGCCAGATCCTCTGATGTGGATCTACTATTCAATGGTTAACTCTGTAAATTGTCCTCTGATCCTAACTTTCTAGTGTCATTAGGTCCACGCATCATGGTTTCTAAGACGTGTGCGCGCCTTAATGGACGACCCAGATGTGTCAATTAGGGCCCTGCGCCATAGGTTCTAGGATGCATGCGTGCCCTGGTTGTACCTAAACCACATTAGCTCACATGCGGTTATCTGAATGGTGCGGTGCGCACATCCGAATGGCGTGCTAGGGTGCGCGTCTTGGACGGCGTTGCGCAGATGAGTCTTAGGCGGGGTTGCACGCACGTCCTAGTTCCTGGGGCACTCGTGCGTCTCGGTCGAGTCGGGCATCTGTCCATGAGCAGCGCGCATGTGACAGTCGCCCCAGGGAACTCGCCATGGTTACGCATCACGCCCACACACCCCTGGGACGCTTGTGCACCCTGGGATGCCCACACCCCAGGGATGCTTGTTCACCCTAGGACGCCCACACCCCAGGGACGCTTGTTCACCCTGGGACGCCCACACCCCAGGGACGCCCGTGCATCCCTAGGATGTGTTACTGGGATGGGTTTTTCACCCGTTTGGTTTCCTTCCCCAGAAACTCACAGATTTCTAGCCAGAACCCACCAGATTCGGCATGGATATAGGCCTAAAAAGGGAGAAAACAAAGGAGAAATGCAAGAGGGAGGTGAGAGCTTACCTGGGCAGCCGGAGATGGTGCTCCTCCCGCTTGGTAGGTTTCCTTTAACGCCTTCCTGAACCCTTGGTCCCTGGAAAACTCCAAGAAGGGGAAACTAGATCGATCTCCGGTGAGACCAAAGGAAAAAGGGGGAAAGGTGAAGAGAGGGGAAATGGATGACCTAACTCGGGCCTAGCTGGAATGTTTAGGGAAATGCTAGAGATGGGTTTTCGATTTTTGTCGGAAACCCTAGTCCTAATATAGCCAGAAAAATCATGATTTGGAGAGGGGGGATAGGACTTTTTATAGCCTTGCTATGGTGGTGGCAGATTTCTCTAGAAACTAGGGTTTCTGGTTTCTAGAGAAATCTAGAGGAAGAAGACGATGGGGTGCCGTTATCAAAACGGCCCCCTGCATTTTTTGTCTTTTTCGGTTTTTTAGTTTAAATTACAAAATTGCCCCTGATCTTTAAACAGCCATAACTTCTTCATATGAACTCCGTTTTTGGCATTCTTTGAGGCGTTGGATTCCATTTTTTGAGTAGAATCTAATGGTACCAAGTTTCCTCACAAATTCCTTATTTTACTATTTTAAATAAAGTAAAACATTTAACACAGTTTATTTCCCATAGAATGTCCAAAATAGTGTAAATTGCTCGAGCATTACATTATTACACCCTTAAAAGAATTTCGTCCTCGAAATTCCATAAATTATCATCTTCAAGGTATTTTGTCTCTTAGATAAATTCTTGGTGAATGCATTCCCCCCTTAGGAATCAAATCTAGGCTCAACCTCAATTTATCATTTTTGTTGTTCCTTCTACAAGGCCTTACCTATAAGGGCCGCTTTCGCTGCGTACTCTGATGCATACTCTTATACGTGCCAGTTTAACAATACCAGTTTCTAGCGGTAATTCATCTATCTCGAAATCCTTAGATGCCTATACTTTTCTCATCGTGTATAGGATAGTCTCCTCGTAGGATCATACTTCTTCATGTATAAATTACTCCATACTTCTTTGAGATCATATGATCTTATTTCTCCTATTTTATTTTGAATATCATAGGATAATCCTTTTTCTTCTTGTCTTTCATCTAGTGATCTCTTCATCATCCACATCTCCTTCTAATGGTTAGTTATATGTCATTAGTAAGAGTCCAAAATATTACCTTCTTTCTATTGTGTCTAACTTTGCTTCTTATCTTTTATATTTGTCCCCAAGATACTTCAATAACTGACATGGTATCATGTGCTCTACAGCCAAACCCTTGATTAACTTTGAATTTCAACTGTCTGTCGTTTTTCATATGTGACTTTATTCCTCGACCAAAGTTACATTCAAAATAAAATCATGAAAGCCAATTAGTAGCATCTTCCATCAAGGACCTTATCATATACTGAAAGTAAAATGCCCTAACTCTATATCCAGTTTCATAATTATTGAATTCATTAAACACTTTTCTCATGTCAAATGTTAATGGTCGATTCATCATCATGGGTCAAATGTTCTCATCGAGAGGCCTTGTCTCACTATTCACATCAATTTGTCATTAGGATTTCCAATAATGTTCCCATTTATGCAAAAAGTCTCTTATTCATAACCGAGTACCCTTACTAGGTCATGGTTGAATCCTTTGTCATCATCCTCTTTGTCTTTTCTTTGCTTGATGGTTTTCTTCGTAACCTTTCAGTCCAAAAGTTTAAATCAGTAGGGTTAGTCCTTAGGAAATTCCTTCAATTGATTTTTCGTACTTGGTATATGCTCATAACAACTAACTATTTGTCTAAAGGCAATGTAACATTAAATCTTCACCTTATAGTGTGCTAGCCATCTCACCTTTTCTCCTTCCATCCCCTATGTCAGTATATTGTTCAATCTTTTATGAAGGCTTTATCATCAACCATGCAGTCTGTATTGTCAGGAGGTATCCTCATAAGTAGTGATTTTCTCAATTCCTCAAGTTTTATCCTTCAAGTGCCTCCTCATACTTAGCTTATAATAGCAGTTCTCGTTCAATAGCTAATACATCAAGTTATGCTGAAGCTGTTAAATCATCAAATTAAAAAAAAAACACTCAGGTAAGCATGGAACATTTTTGTAGACATATAGAAAGACTTTATTTGATTACCCATTGATCTCTTTCCAGATATATCTTTGTCATAAGCTCAAGGGTCTCTAAAGTGATCAGTACTTATCTACCTTTCTTTTCAATCCAAGTCAGCAGCATCTTCAGACCCAAAGTGATTTATATGGTTTGTCATGGTATCTATTCATGTTTGGAAAAATCTGTCTCACTGGTGGAGATCACTCCTTATTTTTGCTTCTGTTTTAGTTGTTACTGTATTTATTGTACTTGTAGCTCCTCCATGATGTGGCCTAATCAACTGATCTCATACCCTCAAATGACTTAATCTAACAAGTAACTTGTTTCTGGTAAAACTCATGTCCAAATACTTATAATATCCCTCTGAGTATATAACTTTGACTACTAACATATTTGATTAAATAGGGTGGGATACCTTTATTTAGTCAACAGTACTCTAAAGGTAATGACTAAATAATGGTCTTAAGATATTTGCTCTTCCAAATCTATGATAGCAGACCTCAATTCGATCTTTGATGGTACCCTAATTGCTGAAGAAAGACAAATGGACAAGTCACTATCCCGGCTCAATTCCTTTTTCAATATACTTTATTTACTCATGTAGTGGCAATGCAGGATGTCACCAAATTTTCCTTCTTATGGACTATATCCATTGGTGTTCCTCATAAGCTAATGGATCCGATAAGAATCTAATTGTAATAATTGATATCAAAATATTTGTAGAATTTAATTTCTAGTTGGTCACCATTCCTCTTCGAAAATTTCTTGTCGCATAATCTCCTGAAATTCGATACTCTACTCAAAGTCTTAACCCCATATGCTTTCTCTCTATTATATGCATTTACAATAACATCATCGCAAACTCAACTATTATTATTCCTTCGAATTTGATTGGTTTATCTTCCCAGATGATTCAAGATGAAAGATTTCTATGGATCTATTCTTTCCTCAATAAAGTCTTGACCTTTTTCTTTTGAATATTCAATATTCATCGAATACTTATAGTTGCATCTCTCTCTCTCTCTCTCTCTCTCTCTCTCTCTCTCTCTCTCTCTCTCTCTCTCTCTCTCTCTCTCTCTCTCTCTTTTCTTCAAAATCCTCATCAATGCTCTCATTTGAGTGGTTGCATATATTTGAGCTATGCGGCAGTCAAGAGAAACTTAATACTTCCAGGAAATGTTGAAGTTTTCTAATATCATTGAAATCCTTAATTGCCTATAGCCTCAATAAAATTCATACAATGTCTTAATAATGACATTGATGTTTTGATCATGCTATACTTTTCTTACAAGTTCATGTTAGGATCAATCTATTATCATCCTTAGTATTATCATCAAAATCTTTTGATAACTCGGTCGAATTCATTTCCCTATCCCTATCATATTCGTGTTATTTTTCTCTTCACATAATATGTCAATTGCACACATCTTCTGATCTGCTCCATTATTAGATAGCACTTCACTCTTCATAAGACTCCAATGAAGTTATAAAAAAATTAAGCTAAGTCCTTCAAGATCCATACTTTTGTGATCTAGTACGAGTCATAGTTCTTTCCTAATATCATCTTGTATGCTTATCCCTATTAGATTATCATCTAAATCTTCTCAAAGTCTGTCTTTTACATCCCCTATCATACTCATCTCATATGATAGTGTACTCATATTCTGATATTCTTTATGATGGTAAGATAGCCATCTAAGTTCTTCGATGTTCTCATCTTTTGTGAGATTGATCTCTTATAGGCCAGAACTATCAACTAATAAGTTCACTAACATTTTCCTTCATCATTCTTATCATGATATGATCCATATATGAGTTTCCCTATTTGCACTACTGTACAATAATCCTTCTGTCCTATGATTTTGATAGGATTCAAGCAATCCAATATCTAAGTATTTGCTAGACCCATCTTCTTTTTCACCCATTTGTTTATGGTGAAATGCCTCGAGCATTAATATTGTAATCCTCAAATAGAAGTAGTTATCGCTACTACTTCTATTTATACTACTTCTTCTTGATTTTCTCTATTGTCTACGACCCTTGAACATGCTGGACTGGCTGTGAAAGGATAAAAGTTGGGCTGTGATACCAACTGTGATGACCTGGGTTTTCCCATGCATTTTTAAATGAAATATCTAATTCCTAAGGCAGGATGCATCCCTATTTGAAAACCATTTTCTAAAAACCATGCATTGTAGCAGAAAATCTTTCGTTTTAAACTCATTTTGAAAACCCCGAGTGTCATTTGCTTTCACAACAACCAAAGTAGTTTTTGAAAAACTTCAGAAATCATAAATGTTTTCCTAGGTCTATCCAGTCACAGCTCACAGCCCAACTATAATTAAATACAAATACATGTCCAAAGGGTAGAGTGTTTACTTACATGTATAATTGTCTCCTTTTGATTTTTCTTGCTCGTAGCACTAACATAGGTATCCTCTACTCGTGGATGGAACTATCTTGAAAAATGTTAAGGATAGGGTGAGTATAAACTATACTCAGTAGGAGTCTAGCACCACTAGTTTTACAATGCATGCTATGTGTAAAATCATATGCTCTTTAAAACATGTGCATGTTCGAACAATCATGTTCAATATCAATATTAAAAACCACTGTCGAATTGGAATACTGACGACTTAAAGAATAGCATAATCCAAGTTGAAAGTATCATATATATATATATATCATAAACATAATGATATGCTTAAGATGCTCAACTGAATCCAACTCATGGATATATGGTATGGTCAACCAACCTCATGTCAAGCCATATGCATGCAAGTAAATCCTCAAAACATAAGGCCCACTATGCCCACGACCTCGCCGTCGTGTGGTCCCCGGGTACCTGGGGACACTCGGTCATAGCCTCCACGGGGCATATGACACATATTCGTCATAAATCATGCAATTTGTGAAATCAGTTGCAAAACATGCATGCAATGCATAAAATCTGCTCATGCTAGTATCACATTCAAAGTCATAACCCTGCCTAGAAGCCTGTCAGCTCTCTCTGGCCTGCCCTCATTGGCCCGCCCTCATCAGCCTGCCCTCATCGGCCAAGGCTACACTTATCATGCAATCTATGCATGTAGCATATGTCTTGGCAATAGATGCACAATGTATTTTTCATATGCATGCTAAGTTTATTTATAAAATTAAGTCATGCTAAACAAGTCATATAACTTATACTTAAAACATGCATTCTCAAAACAATCATGGACTCTTTTTAAAAGTCTAGTAGCGATAGAGCACCTACATCAAAACATTAGGGGTTCTTTTAAAAATTCTAGTAGCGATGGAGCACCTACCTCGAAGTCTCCTGGAGTCGTGTCCTTCATCACTCAGCCCGTCCCTGGGTCTCATTTATAAACTCCTAGATATGAATGGATACAAGGAGTCCTTATCAATTTCAATCTATTTTTAGAAATTAGATAGCTAGATTTGCCTTTTAGGGCCCTGCGCCACAAGTTCTAGGATGCGTGCGTGCCCTGGTTGTACCTAAACCACATTAGCTCACATGCGTCTGTCCGAATGGTGCGGTATGCACATCTGAATGGTGCGCTAGGGTGCGCGTCCTGGACAGCGTTGCACGGATGAGTCTTAGGTGGGGTTGCACGCACATCTAATTCCTGGGACACTCGTGCGTCTTGGTCGAGTCAGACATCTGTCTGTGCACGGCACGCATGTGACAGTCGCCCCAGGGAGCCCGGCATGGTTGCACGTCATGCCCACACACCCATGGGACGCTTGTGCACCTTGGGATGCCCACACCCCAGGGACGCCCGTGCATCCCTAGGACGTGTTACTATGGACGGGTTTTTCACCCGTCTGGTTTCCTTCCCCAGAAACTCACAGATTTTTGGCCGAAACCCACCAGATCCGGCATGGATCTAGGCTAGAAAAAGGAGAAAACAGAGGAGAAATGCAAGAGGGAGGTGAGAGCTTACCTGGGCAGTCGGAGATGGTGCTCCTCTCACCTGGTAGGTTTCCTTTAATGCCTGCCTGAACCCTTGGTCGCTGGAAAACTCGAAGAAGGGGAAACCAGATCGATCTCCGGTGAGACCAAAGGAAAAAGGGGGAAAGGTGAAGAGAGGGGAAATGGCTGGTCTGACTCGAGCCTGGCCGGAATGTGCAGGGAAATGCTAGAGACGGGTTTTCAATTTTTTCCGGAAACCCCAGTTCCAAAATAGCCGGAAAAATCGTGATTTGGAGAGGGGGAGATAGGGATTTTTATAGCCTTGCTATGGCGATGCTGCCAATGGCAGTGCCGCCATTGGCGGTGGCAGATTTCTCCGGAAACTAGGGTTTCTGGAGAAATCTAGAGGAAGAAGACGATGGGGTGCTGTTATCAAAACGGCCCCCTACGTTTTCTGTCTTTTTCGCTTTTTTAGTTTAAATTACAAAATTGCCCCTGATCTTTAAACGGCCATAACTTCTTCATACGAACTCTGTTTTCAACATTCTTTGAGGCGTTGGATTCCATTTTTCGAGTAAATTCTAATGGTACCAAGTTTCCTCACAAATTCCTTCATTTAATATTTTAAAAAAAGTAAAACATTTAACACAGTTTATTTCCCATAGAATGTCCAAAATAGCGTAAATTGCTCGGGCATTACATATTTACTTTTCCTCTACAAAATCTTTTGTCAATAGAAAAGAATTGCTTATTTTTTTATATCATGCTCTATATGTGTGTTTTGAACCATATAAATGTTATTTCAATTTATAAACATGTTTTTGAAAATCTAGATTTTGAAAATAACATGGCTACACAACATACACTTGTTCATTTATAAATCCAATTAAAAATGCAATTTCAACATCCATTTGGACACTATTGAGTTAAGTGTACCTTTATTTCTATATCACATTAAAAATTCACCCATGTTGTTTCTAAATACTCATTTGATTCTAATTGTTAAATGATCTTTAGGTCATGGAAACTTTCAAACTTCATTTCCATCAAATTGGTTAAGTTATTCTCACATTTAATCAATCAATCATCATCATTTTCAATCTCTTTAACATGTTTAGGCTCTAAGTGATAGGAATACAACATAATGACAAAGATTATTCAAATTACTAGGAGTTCCTATCCCATTTTATGCATCACCCAAATTTTGCTTCTTTTGATTTCCACAAGCATATTTTCATTCTTTTGGTAGTCATTGATGTTTATCCTTTTAGTGAGAAGTTCTTCCACAATCCTAAAATAAATATTAGTTTCATCAAAAGCAACATCTAAATATTCTTCAACAACTGGTGTTCTTTTATTGGACACTATAAGCCGTACTATTTGAACAATATCTAAGGAAAATGCCTTCATCAAATTTAAATGGTTCAAACTTTCTTAAGTTATATTTACCATTATTCATCATAAGAAAATTTCACCAAAAGAATAAAATATGGAACATTAGGGTGTCTAACTTTTCAAAGCTCATATTGTGTTTTCTTGAGAATTGGCTTAATCAAGGTTTTATTCATCTTTTGGCCAAAAATAGTTATGCAAGCTATTCTCACAAAGCATGGTTCTTGCCAATTCTTTCAAAGCACTATTCTTTCTTTTAATAGTACCATTTTTCTTGGGGTTGCTAGATACAAAAATTTATGTTCAAGCCCATGCTCATCACAAAACCTTTCCAAATCATGATCATTGAATTCACCACCATGGTCACTTCTAATAGATGAAACAAGAGAACCTTTTTAATTTTGATTCTTTCTACAAAGTTCTATAAAATCTTGAAATGCATAATCTTTGTGTCCCAAAAGCTTTACCTATGTCAAACATAAGGCATTGTGAACAACTACAAGATTGTAGTTTTTCACACTAAGACTAAAAGTTCTAATAGGACCAAAAAAATCATGGTTTAGAAGTTGTAAATGTCTAGAAGTAGAAACAATGTTCTGTGACTTGAAAAATATGTGCTTATTTCCTTGTTGACATGTAGCACAAAGTTTGGGTAAAAGTATAAGAAGGAGCTTTTATGAGGAAAATTTTCAAAAACTTTTGCTTCTTACTTGGATCATATCCTAGACCAAACTTATCATAAATGTAGGTTTTATTTTCAAATAGAATCTCAAGATTTTCTTGTCCTTCCACAAATTTTGAAAGAGTTAAATTGAAATCTTCTACTCTATTTTCCATTCATTGTTCTCAATTTTCAAATCCTCCTTTTCATTCTTTAAAAATTTACTTTCTAATTATAGATTCATTTTCATTTGTATGAGAAGTAATAATCTTTATGAGAAATCTATTGTTAAGTACAAAAAAAATTAACTCTTAAGTTAAATCATGAAAAGTATCCACTAATTCTTCAAAAGCGTAAGAGTTAGGGTCATCACTTACCTCTTACTCTTCCTCTTCTTCTTCCAGAAGTCGTAAGGCAAAGATTGGCTACTTCATTTTCTTCTTCTTCTTCTTCCTATCTTGAGTCTTCATTCTCACACCAAATGACAACCAAGGATTTCTGCTTGTTTGCTTCTTATTGAGCAATGGACACTCCAATTTGATATGACTAATGATGTAAATTTTATTATTACCATAAGTACACAGCTCTATTGGAGTGTAGAAGTGGCAAATATAGGTCAATCCCTTGAGAAATCTTTAAAAGATGGAGTTAATCAAAACTTAAGTTATGCTTACTTTATCCTAGCCAACAATAAAGGAAAATAAAGAAATAAAACACTAAACTAAAGTAAGGAAATAAACAAAAAAAAAAAAACTAGGCAAGGAAATAAACTATGAAAGTAAAACAACTAAGAATAAAAGAAACTTTCATTAATAACTTGATTACAATGGAAAGTACATACATAAAGAAATCCAAGTAAACAAAGTAAATAAAGAAACTTCCTTTTTGAAGTATCTGTTATAGGACTCTTTAGTAGTACTAGACTTTTTACACTTCCTCTTCTTTTCTAGGGTTTGAATTCCACTTTACAGCTTTCTTGTTGTGTCACTCAACAAGTGCTTCTACACATCTCTTCAACCCATGTTACACTTAAGCTTTTTCATCTTGACCACAACATGTCACAAACCCAAAGTTTAGGTTCCAAATCCAAAAAAGCACCATCCTTAAGAGAAGAAAATAAGAAGAGATGGAGTGCAAAAAGAAAACAAGTATTGGTTTCTCCTTAGCTAGATACTCTAAAAAGAGGGTGGCTTTTAAGGAGTTAGCAAAGAAAAGGATGAAGGGTTGTTAAGTTAGGATTAGCCATAAGACAGAGACACCCTTACTTAAGAAAGAACTAGAAAAAGAATAAAAGAAAATGGAGACAGTGGCCCTTGGCTTAGAACTCACCAATTATAGCCTTAGGAGGTGATGAAGGAACTAGATACTTGGAGTTTTGCTACGATTCAACATGGTTCCTTTAACTAGGAACTTCATTGGCTTTTTTGGATGGACTTGATATCCTCAATCATGCCATAGAAGTGGCACACAGATTCTTCCTTACCCTATAATTCCCAAATCCCAAAAATAAAATAAAGAAGATGGAAGAAGATGAACTATGTATAGAAGTGAGAGTGAGATATGAGGTGTAATAACCCCAATTTTTGTAATTGATTGAGAAAATCAATAAAGTTTGAGTTTCAGAAATTTCGGGCTGAAATATTAGGGTTATTTAGAATATACTTCTTATAAAAGTATATTCAAAGAATAAGACAAGTAAAATTGAAATTAAACTTGGCAAACCCTTCAGAATAATTGTAAGCACGACAAATTCTGAAATCGGAAGAAAATCCTTAATTTTCTTCATTTTTTGTACAAAAGGGTAAAATAGTAATTTTACCCAAAAATCAAAATTTGAGACATCAAAATTTAGAATTTACTGAGAAATACAAATCCAACGCCACTAAGTACACTCAAATCCGAGATCATGGGAATAAAACCTTAATTTTTATACATAAAGGGCAAAATGATCTTTTTACACCATGTGGGGCCCACATGGGGCCCACAAGGGACCCAAAAACGAATCCTATGGCCAGCCCACATGAAATCATGGGCCAAACCACACTAGCTGGTCTTGGGGAGGAAAATGGATCATGGGAGAATCGAATGCTAAATTAATAATAAAAAATGAACCATCATTATTACATTTCATCATTAAAGAAGACCCAAAATGCCTATAAATACAACTCCAAAAATCCTCCAAAAATGCTCATAAAATTCTCACGAAATTGTCTTCACCTGTCCTGAACATTTAGACTTAGATCCATCCCAAAAAACCAAAACTCTCAAGAGATCTCTCTCTTTCCACTTTCTTTTTCCTTCTAGATTGGAACAAGAGACCTAAAATCAATTAGACACTCTGTTCCAGATCAAATATCACCAATTACACCATCCAAAAATTCCCACCATACCTTAGCTACAAAACCCCCAAAGAAATTTTGAGATCCAATTCAAACAATGACAATCGCAAGAAAGGTGGATCTTTGGCCATCTATTCATCAAAAGGGTATTCTTTTAAATTGGACATATAACCAACCTTTTTTTCTCCAATCATGTAGATGGAAAAACATTTTTGACATGTTTACTAGTGTTTTATTAAATTTTTATTCTACTGTAATTTTACTTTGGTAATAAAATGGTAAAAATAAAGTAAAACATAGAACCTTTAATTCCAGACGATTGAGGGCTCAGATGAAAACTCTGACCCTTCCAATCGATCCAGAAGGGTCCAAAACCCCTAAGGTAGAATTTTCACAAAGATTGGATAAGTTTTGGGCCCTCAATTGATAGGGGATTTATTGGATGGTCCAGAATGAACTATCCAATCTCCTAATCGAACGGGGCCCAAGACGCCATGCGCGACGCAACACGAAAACATTGAACACGGAAGCGTTTCCTTACACGCGCTGCATGTGCGAAGTTGTTCCAAGCAGATTGACGTGCGTTGAAAAATATCACGAGCGGACGCGCCCGCCTCACATCCCGATTACGAGCGCACGACAACGAAAGTTCCACTCATCCTGCGTGCATTCGTAGACTTCCCGGGTGGGAGCATCAGCAGCGCCTCCAGGACGGACACACGACAAACCAAGCAATCAATTCGCTCGTCCTGTCTGCTCAAAAAATCTGGGCCATCCATTCCATTGGGCCTAGATCAAATCTGGGGCCTAAGAATGACTGTGAACTTCCAGATCTAATTCTGGAGTCATATGAGCTCCAAATTGAGATCGGAAAGAAGCTATGGAAAGCTTAAAACCTCTATTTTCTTATGAAATGATAAAATAGAGAAAATATGTAATAAAAATTTCTATATTTAGGAATCAAGTTTCCAATCTTCAAGATTTGAGATGATCCGATCTTGGAGATATGTTTTAATAATGCTATAATATTGAAATGAAGTTATCTAATTAGTTTATTTGGACAGATCTAAGAGATATTAAGGGATTTACCCATTGTGGAAGGAAAAACCCTAAAAATTTTGAAGGGACCCACTTGATCAATAAGATCAAGTGTGATCAGATCCTTGGGATAAATGGGATGGATGTTAATATGATGTAATCCAAGGATATCATGGATGGATTATGTAAAAAATGAATTAATATGATCTTTGGACCTTAATAAAGAAATACTCCTAAATATAACTAAAACCCTTGATCAAAAGGAAAAGATCTAAGATATAATGGTTGGATCATAAGTGAAGGTTTCTAAAAATATTAATGTAATTAGTTTCATTTTATATTTATTGAAAATAGCATTTTAAATATGATTTATGTTATAAAGCATGATAGTGTAACATAAATATGATTTATGTTATAAAGCATGACATGTGATTAGATTATTATCATAAGTTGTTAGATTTAATTATCTTAGGGGCATGATAGTGTGATTTTATGCAAGTATAACTTAGGACCAAGTTAGTATGATTTTATGCCATTGTAACTTAGGAACATGCTAGTTTAAGTATAGTTTTATTCCATTAGGTTAAGTTACATTCATAAGGAGCATGTTAGTATAGATGTTTGTTAAATTTATATTGGAACCATGCTTTAAAGTTTATGATTTAATTGTTGTCAAATCTTATTATTGGATTCAAATGTTAAGTAGTTGTTGAGATATAATGAGCATAAATCACAAAAATGTAATCTAATTGGAAAGTATAGTTTCATGACACAAATAAGAATGGAATACTTTGGACTTAATTAGTAAGGGCTATAGTTAGTAGGACAATATAAGGATTATCAAATCCTTAGCCCAAACTAAGAGAATAATAAACCACATGAATGACATTGTAAATATTCATAGACTTAATTAAAATCTATTAGAAAGAGTACTTAGGGTCAACATGCTTATAGGAACTTTATGAAAGGTTGAGCTATGGTCATTCTAATGAATGTTGAACATAGTGGTTAAGGGGGTTATCTAATGGAGCCTCACTCTTCCCCTACCTTCTGTTGACATTTGTGAGGTCTAAACGCCTCCTTACATGAGGATTGAAGTAACCACTTTGTGTTCACCCATTCAGCTAATAAGCCTTAGCCAATTGAAAATAAGAGGAGCAGTCTAGACTTAGGTTTAAATAAGTTACCTTCAACCAGCAAAACATTAACTGGTTGAATAATAATAATAAGAGCATAAAATGTGATGACCCAGGTTTTCCCATGCATTTTGCAATAATTAATTCCTAAGGTGGGATCCCTATTTGAAAAACAATGCAATGCACCAAAAAAATCTTTTTGTTTTAAACTCATTTTGAAAACCCCGAGTATCATTTGCTTTCACAACAACCAATAGTAGTTTTTGAAAATTTCTATACTCATAAATGTCTTCCCAGGTCTATCCAGTCATAGCTCACAGCCCAACTGTAAATAAATACTAATACATATCCAAAAGGTTGAGTGTTTACTTACATTCATGCTTGTCTTCTCATCAATCACTTGATCATTGCACTAACATGTTCCTAATGCTTCTTCTAATTCTGTGTGGAGCTAATCTAAACAAATAATATATTAGGGTGAGTATTTATCATACTCAGTAGGTGATCTAATACTACTATTTTGAAAACACGGTATGCATCATGCATGGTTCCAAGAGCTTTTCATATAAAACATCAATTATTCTTTTTGTGTAAGCATGCATAGTTATGCATAAAACATGAGTTCATGGATACAAATTTAACTATGAAATTTGTCTACAATTCACGTTCTATAAATATGATTAAAAGAGAAAGCAATATATTTATATACGTAGATCTCGGCAAATGCATCAAACCAGCAAGCCAAATATAATAATCATGAAAATCTTAAAGTAGTCATCATTCAAGCATATGCAAGTATCATGCACATGAGTCTCTCGGCGTACATGTCACACCAACTGGTCACGAGTACTCATATACGACCATCTCAATGCTATATGCATATCAATCACACCGAAACCATAGGGCCACTACGCTCATACTCAGCATACAGCTGGAATCCACCATAGCCTCCACGACGACTATGGATGTCCCCGAAAGGGTGCCGTGAACACCTCCAGTGGTAGTCCTTGTTTACCATAGCAGTCAGGGAAGGGACAAGCATTGTGCGCAGCATCCCTGGGACGTGTCTGGCTCTATGGGTTGGTAGACCCATCGAATCTGGGTGGCTTCCGATGATTTTCGGCTGAGGAAATGCCAGATCTGACATGGATCTGGGCTGGAATGTAGGGAAGGAGGAAGGAAGAGGAGGAGGGCACTTGGGTGGTGTCTGGCTCGATGGGTCGGCAAACCCATCCAAGCTAGGTTTCTTCCTGGCTTTCTCTGGCATTTTCGGAGTGTTGTTTCCCACGGGCAGTTTCCTGCCGAGAAATGCCCAGACCTAGCCCAAAACCTGGGGAAAAGGGTGAGGGAAGAGAGGAGAATGACGTGGGGAAGAGAGGCATACCTGGAGAGCCCTTCACGCACCGAAATGAGGCCTTGAACTAGCCTCCAAACCCCTATTGCATGATCTGGTTTTGGGAGAAATTGGAGAGGAGAAGCGCGATTTGGAAAGAAGGGGTGGAGGGTATTTATAGAGGGAAGAAGGCGGCGCCCCTCAATGGCGGTGTTGACTTTCCAGCACTGCCCCACAGAGATGGTTCTGGAAAGTTCAGGAATGGCGGTGGTTGGAGGAGGAAGAAGATGGGGTGCCGTTATCAAAACGGCCCCCTGCGTTTTCTGTCTTTTTCATTTTTAATATAAATTACAGAAATGCCCCTAATCTTTCGACGACCGTAACTTCTTCATACGAACTTCGTTTTTGGCATTCTTTGAGGTGTTGGATTCCATTTTTGAGTAGAATCTAATGGTTCCACGTTTTCTTACAAATTCCTTCATTTAATATTTTAAATAAATTAAAACATTTAACATGGTTCATTTCCTATAGAATGTCCAATTCATTTTTTGTTAAATGGATGGAAAAATAGCGTAAATTGCTCGGGGCATTACATTATTACCCCCTTAAAAGAATTTTGTCATCGAAATTCCATAAATCCTTTCCTTCAAGTCAGCTGTCTTCTTGATAAGACATATTTTTCCTGAGGGCTCCCTTAAAACTCGAACTAAGAAAATTCCTTTGCTTCATTCCCATACTTCTGTTGTCGACGAATCCATTATTCTGTTATCGAATACTCTAATTGGGTTAATACTTGGAGTAATGTTGTCCTTAAAATGCTAATCATACTATCTTGTAAACAATCCTCGGCACGTTCTCAATTTATCCTCATTATAATTCCTTCCACAAGGCCTTACACATATATATCGTCAATATATCTTATCCATTTTCTTTAAGTATATATGGGCCGCTTTTGCTGCGTAGTTTGATACATAGTTTCTTTCTTGCTAATTTAATACTTTTTCATATTTTCAATTTTCTTATAATTGGTACATTCCAAATCTTTATTCCTTTGGATCCCATAATATTTTGTCACTATCTCCTGATCTGCTCCATTATACTCAAGTTGTTGTTATAATATAGCAATTTCTTTTAACTAAGTCATCTAGAATTGAACTAAGTTCTTTATGATTCTCACTTTGATCAATCTAGTACAAGTCAAACTTATTTGCTAAGATCATCTTGTATTCTCATCCCTTATTTTCATCATAATCTTATTCCCTTATGCTAGCTTCCTTGTTTGCTTCATCCCGACTACGTCGATTTATACGACTTCTTCTTAATTATCCCGATGGTCTATGACCCTTGGACATGCTGGACTGGCTGTGAAAGGATAAAACTGAGCTCTGATACCAATTGTGACAACCCGGGTTTTCCCATGCATTTTGCAATAATTAATTCCTAAGGCGGGATCCCTATTTGATAAACAATGCAATGCAGCGGAAAAATCTTTTGGTTTTAAACTCATTTTGAAAACCCCGAGTGTCATTTGCTTTCACAACAACCAATAGTAGTTTTTGAAAATTTCTATACTCATAAATGTCTTCCCAGGTCTATCCAGTCACAGCTCACAGGCTAACTGTAAATAAATACAGATACATATCCAAAAGGTAGAGTGTTTACTTACATTCATGCTTGTCTTCTCATCAGTCACTTGATCGTTGCACTAACATGCTCTTGATGCTTCTTCTAATTCTGTGTGGAGCTAATTTGAAAAAATAATATATTAGGGTGAGTATTTATCATACTCAGTAGGTGATCTGATACTACTATTTTGAAAACACGGTATGCATCATGCATGGTTCCAAGAGCTTTTCATATAAAACATCAATTATTCTTTTTGTGTAAGCATGCATAGTTATGCATAAAACATGAGTTCATGGATACAAATTCAACTATGAAATCCGTCTGCAATTCACGTTCTATAAATATGATTAAAAGAGAAAGCAATAGATTTATATATGTAGATCTCGGCAAATGCATCAAACCAGCGAGCCAAATATAATAATCATGAAAATCCTAAAGTAGTCATCATTCAAGCATATGCTAGTATCATGCACATGAGTCTCTCGGCGTACATGTCACACCAACTGATCACGAATACTAGTATACGACCATCTCAATGCTATACGCATATCAATCACACCGAAATCATAGGACCACTATGCTCATACTTGGCATACATCTGGAATCCACCATAGCCTCCACGGCGACTATGGATGTCCCTGGAAGGGTACCGTGAACACCTCCAGTGGTAGTCCTTGTTTACCACAGCAGTCAGGGAAGGGACGATGCCTTTTTGGCAATGATACCATCCACCCTTTTGGTGGTAGAGGCCAGGAGGCCAACCCCGTACGTCCTCTCTGCATAGTGCCCACCATGCTTATCAACCTGTAAAATATAAAAATCATGTCCTTGTTGGGCCCCTCACACTGCCTGGCCCTCACACTGCCTCACCAGCATCTTTTGGTAAGCCTCAAGGATATGCATTTATCCAAAACTCAATAATCGCAAATCATGCCATTTATGCACTTATTCGTCATAAATCATGCAATTTATGCAATCGGTTGCAAAACATGCATGCAATGCATAAAATCTGCTCATGCTAGTATCGCATTCAAAGTCATAACCCTGCCTAGAAGCCTGACAGCTCTCTCTAACCCGCCCTCATCGGCCAAGGCTACACTTCTCAAAACATGCTTGTATAAGAACATCATAAAAGCATACTAAATGCAATGATAGGTTCAAGTGCTTCAATGTTATAAATTATGCAGACAATTTCGTATGCTCATATAAGAATATTACATTTCAAAAGCATCATATAGGCAAGTAAATCACTTAGTGTTTGGGATATATTTAAGAACATAGCAATATCAGATTACCTATAAATCAAGCATATTTGGAAAAGCATAGCAGCATCAGACTACCTATGAATTAAGTTGATTTGGAAAAACATAGCAGCATGAGACAACCTACCTTGATTGTTGTCACTTAGCTCGTGTCCCTCTTGCATACGAGTCCTAGAGTACCTTTATGGGTCTTGT
The DNA here is from genome assembly GCA_035236585.1 of Warburgia ugandensis. Classification (NCBI taxonomy): domain Eukaryota; kingdom Viridiplantae; phylum Streptophyta; class Magnoliopsida; order Canellales; family Canellaceae; genus Warburgia; species Warburgia ugandensis. The sequence goes on along the minus strand of CP141129.1, from coordinate 4,381,295 downwards.
ATATCATTTAAACATGAAATCAAATCATGATTTCTAGTCCTTAAGGCCTCTCATAAGATTCCTATGGTTTTTAGGCTACTTGAGTCTGTGTCGAAATTACGGATGGACCATATTCGTCTATGCGGCCCTACCGTCATGGTTCCCAAGACGCCCATGCATCTCGATCGAATCGTGACAGCCTCACGTGTGCGTGCGCACGCCCGAGCTAGCACTGCAGCGCGTGTTCTAGAGACCGTCGCGTGAGCGCGTCCTCAGTGTCAAGTGCATGCGTCTCGGCTCCCGAATTGCCCTGTGCGTCCTGGTTGAGCCAGAACCCGTGCCCCACATTACACTCCCGAAGTCCGTCCCAGAGACCACGTGCCAGGCGAGCATTGTGCGCAGCATCGCTGGGACGCGTCTGGCTCGATGGGTCAGTAGACCCATCGAATCTGGGTGGCTTCTGACAATTTTCGGTTGGGGAAACGCCAGATCCAACTTGGATCTGGGCTGGAATGTAGGGAAGGAGGAGGGCACCTGGGTGGTGTCTGGCTCAATGGGTCGGCAGACCCATCCAAGCTGGGTTTCTTCCTGGCTTTCTCCAGCATTTTCCAGTCAGAGTGTTGTTTCCCATGGGCAGTTTCCACCCGAGAAATGCCAGACCTAGCCCAAAACCTGGGGAAAAGAGTGAGGGAAGAGAGGAGAATGATGTGGGGAAGAGAGGCGTACCTGGAGAGCCCTCCATGCGCCAAAATGAGGCCTTGAACTCTCCTCCAAACCCCTATTGCAAGATCTAGTTTTGGGAGAAATTGGAGAGGAGAAGTGCGATTTGGAAAGAAGGGGTGGAGGGTATTTATAGAGGGAAGAAGGTGGTGCCCCTCAATGGCGGTGCCGTCTTTCCAGCACTGCCCTACAGAGACGGTTCTGGAAAGTTCAGGAATGGCGGTGGTTGGAGGAGGAAGAAGACGGGGTATCGTTATCAAAACGGCCCTTGCGTTCTCTGTCTTTTTTGTTTTTAATATAAATTACAAAAATGCCCCTAATCTTTAGATGGCCGTAACTTCTTCATACGAACTTCGTTTTCGGTGTTCTTTGAGGCGTTGGATTCCATTTTTCAAGTAGAATCTAATGGTACCAAGTTTTCTTACAAATTCCTTCATTTAATATTTTAAAAAAATTAAAATATTTAACACAGTTCATTTCCTATAGAATGTCCAATTCATTTCTTGTTAAATGGATGCAAAAATAGCGTAAATTGCTCGAGGCATTACATAAAAGGTTAGTAAATTACTTAACCCTAATAAGAACTCTAAGTAAGATAAGGATGATCAAACAAGATCCATTAGATCTTGGATGATCAAGAACAATAAGAATAGTATGCATGTTTATTAGTATGCATGTTCTAGTTCATTAGATTAGATAATCCAAACCCTTGATCAAAGATGTTTCAAGGAAGAAAACCAAGATCATCCTCCTTAGGGATGATCCAATAACTGAACTTAGATCAAGGAAGAACTAGATGATGAAAGATCTAGGACCTTGATCTTTATCAACAAGTGTATCAATGGATCTATGAAAGATCAAGATCAAGGAGATGGACACACAAAGACTTAGAGATAGAAAAATACTTAGATATGAATGATCTAAAGGTCATTCTAAACATTAGATCTAGTGATCAATAGGATTGTTCAAATTTTATATATTGACAATATGTATGGATGTATAGATTACATACATCAGTCAGGATCATTGAAGATTTGGGAAAAGAGATCACTCCTTGAAGGTAGGAGGATTTGATGAATGCATTTGCATGGGATATACATGATTGAACTCATGACCATATGTTGACAAGAGTAATGTTAATACTTGTATTAAATCCCTTGAAAACCTTATGATCCAACCAAACACATATAAGATGGTTAAGGACTAGACTATAAGTGAATAAGGAACTAGAAAATATTTCAGCCCTAGGTAAATAGACAGATGGTTTGATATGTATGAAATCTATTTTACATGCAAGCTTGCAGGCTTGTGAGTTTTTTTTAATAGGCATAAGCCTAGGGGGATGCTATGCTAGAGGAGTTATAAGGGTTTGGCCACCCGCTCCTTGAAAATTGATGATTTGATGATACCTTGCCCTATGAGAGGCTAAAAGTCGGGTGGGGCAATTATGGGAAGGCCACCATTGTGAAAGTCCTGTCCCCCCATATGGACAGTGACATAATATTTCCCACAGTGATATCAGTGGTGAACAGGACAGTTATCCGAGCACGCTAGTACGGATCAAACTACAACATGGTAGCCCTTTTGATTATTTTGCACTATGATGCATATGAGAATATGCATAGTGACATGCCTTATGTTTTAGCATAATGAAATGCTAGGTAATTGTATATTACCAATCTTTCCCAAGAAGGGAAATTCCCAGTGTAACATTAGCTGAAATACTAAATTCTCATAATGGAGAGAATTGGTCAGCTTAGTTGGGAATGATATTTGACTACTCTCACAAATTTAACTGATTTATCCATGTATAGTATGTATGTATATGGATGGACATAAAGTACAAAGTAAAGAGTAGAGACATGAATATGTTTAGGGATAATGGGATTATCAAGTATTGGAATTACATTGTCAATTATTATGCTTCTTGAATCCCTTACCAAGCATTGCTTGCTGAGATATTGTAAATGTTGCAATATCTTAGATACAGGGAAGGAGAGTTAGGAGCTCAAGATGATAGAAGACTTGAAGAGAATAATCTTCAAGGTATACCCTTGAAGACATGTATTTTGCTTTGTTTGAGAGTTTTATTGTATGGTGAGCTTGAGTTTTGGATTATGTAATTTGGACAAGTATTGTAATGGATTTGGCTGTACTGTGAACCACTAGATTGATTATGGAATTTAATGAAAGTATATTCCTTCAATGGAATTTTATCTTGTACAAAATTCTACTTATGTTATGTATGAAGTGATGACTTGGGTTTTACAAAATAAGTTCTAAAGAAAAGAATTTCTGCTGCTTTGTTTTGCGAAAAAAATTTACACTATTAAGGGCCCTGCCTTTCAAAATACATTACAAAACGTATTACAAAAACACGGGTCGCCACAGTTGGTATCAAAGCCATTCATCTAGTCACAGTACAGTACAAATATGTCCAAAAGAGAGATTATAATCCATATCTAGATTAAGATAGAAGTAGTTGTATAGAGGACTGATAGAAATTTTGGTTTATGAGCAAATGCCACCAGAGAGAGTCACAAGACAGGCAGCCCAAAATACTCCAGAGGACAATATGGAAAGAGTAACAATGAGCAATGTGGAAGAGATGATGACAAGGGTGTTGAGGAACCTTCTTCCTCACCCAGAACAACCCCAAGGTTCATCACCTCCTGTAGAAATACCAAGTATGCAAGCTCAGGCTCAGCCTGAAGTAAGACATACTACACCAACACCAGATACTCCCACATTAGCATAAGGGCAATCTTCCCTTGTACAAAGTGAAGAAGTTGGAAAATCCCCATTAGCTCCTGAAAAAGTTGACAAAATGATGGAAAGATTTTAAAAGATGATTATAGTATATAATGGCAAGGGTGAAGCTGAGAAGGTTGAGGAATGGATATATGAAGTAGAAAAGACTTTTAGTGCACTACGTACTCCTCTAGAGTTGAAGGTGAAATTTGCCACATACTTATTCAAACAAGATGCTGCATTTTGGTGGAGATTAGCTAACAACACCTTCTTCTCAAATTCTGAAGATATTACATGGGAAGAATTTAAGGAAGTATTCAACCATAAATATTTCCCTTCCCATGTACAAGAAAGGAAGTTGATAGAGTTTTTGGACCTAAGGCAAGGGAATATGTCGATGGTGGACTATGATAACAAGTTAACATTATTAAGGAGATTCGTGACTCATGTGTAACACAGAAACACACACCGTGAATAGATTCATTGAAGGGCTGCACCCAGGGCTGAAAATAAAGGTGCTGGGTACTAAACCCACTACCTTGGCAGACTGTGTGGAAAGGGCCTCCAAGTTTGAAGAAGAATACAAAATGGGTCAAATTACCAAGTTCAGTGGAGGAGGAAACAATAACCCAAGGCTGATCCAGAAGAATAAAAGGCCTTGGAACAATTTTGAGCCTCAAAGAAATCAGAGGAACAATATACCAAGGCAAAATAGACAGCCATGTCCAAGGTGTAGAAAATTTCACCAAGACAATATTTGCCCTCGACCTATACAACAACAACCACAATGGTTTCCAATCAAGTGCCATAAGTGGGGAGTATGGGCATGTCGCCACTTACTGTACCAAACCATTGGTGGTCAAGGAGGCAAAACTAGAAATTATTCCTCAACACCAAGGAAGGGTCTTCACCATCACTGATGGCCAAGCTGGACCATCCAATGCAGTGATTGAATGTACACTACTAGTAGCAGATAACTATGCCAAAGTACTGTTTGATTATGGATCTACACATTCCTTTATATCTTGTGAATTTGCATCTAGTATACAATTGTCAGTGGAAAACTTAGGATTTGATCTAGATGTAACAACTCCAGTTGGAAAAATAGTTAAATTACAAGAATACTTGCATAATGTACCTCTAGAAGTATTGGGCAAAAGAATGGACATGGATCTCATTTTATTGAACATGGTAGATTTTGACATCATACTGGGTATGGACTAGTTAGCAAAATACTGGGTAGTTATGAACTTTCACAAGAAGAAAATCACATTTAGTATACCAAGGGAGAAAGTATTAGTACTATATGGGAAACACAATGACTTAGACAAATCCATCATCTCAGCTATGAAGGCAGTCAAACATATGTCCAAGGGGTGTCAGGCCTTTCTAGCAACAGTGGTTTCCTTAGATGTTGAACAGCCTAGGATAACAAAAATTGAAGTGGTCAGGCAATTCCAAGATGTTTTTCCTAAAGAACTACCAGGGTTACCCCCACACAGAGAAATTGAGTTTACCATTGAAGTAATTCCTGGTACAACTCCAATTTCTAAAGAACCTTATAGGATGGCCCCAGCAGAGTTGAAAGAGTTGAAGGGTCAATTGCAATAATTGTTAGATAAGGGGTTTGTTAGACCGAGTAGTTCACCATGGGGAGCACCAGTAATATTTGTGAAGAAGAAGGAAGGGTCAATGAGATTATGCATTGATTATAGAATGTTGAACAGTGTCACAGTGAAAAATAAGTATCCCTTACCTCGCATTGATGATCTCTTTGATCAACTCCAATCTGCTAAGGTCTTTTCCAAAATAGACCTTAGATCAGGATATCATCAATTGCGTATTAAGGATGAAGACATACCCAAGTCAGCATTCAGAACTCGATATGAGCATTACGAGTTTCTAGTCATGTCTTTTGGGCTGACCAATGCACCAATAATGTTTATAGATTTGATGAATAGAATCTTCAAGGAATTTTTGGATAAATTTGTTATTGTATTTATTGACGATATACTGATTTACTCTACCAGTATCAAAGAACATCAAGAACACTTATGAATTGTCCTAAATACACTCAGAACACATAAACTGTTTGGTAAATTTAGTAAGTGTGAATTCTGGTTAGAGAAGGTCAATTTCTTGGGTCATGTAATTTCCAAGAATGGAGTAGAAGTGGACCCCACCAAGATTGAAGCAGTAACGAATTGGGAGAAACCTAAAATAGTAATAGAAATACGTAGTTTTCTTGGACTAGCAGCATACTACCGTAGATTCATTCAAGGGTTCTCTCATATAGCTCTTCCTTTGACTTCCTTGACAAGAAAGGGGGTACAATTCACTTGGACAGAAGAATGTGAAAATAGTTTTCAAGAGCTAAAGAAGAGGTTAACTACAGCACCAGTATTGACTTTGCCAGCTGGGAGTGGGGGATATGAAATATACTGTGATGCTTCAGGCAAAGGTTTAGGAGGAGTGTTAATGCAAAATGGGAAGGTCATTGCTTATGCATCTAAACAATTGAAGAAACATGAAATAAATTACCCAATACATGACCTAGAATTGGCAGCTATATTTTTTGCATTGAAAATTTGGAGACATTATTTGTATGGGGGAAAATTCAATGTATTTACAGATCATAAGAGTCTCAAATACATCTTCACTTAGGCTGATTTGAACATGAGACAAACAAGATGGATATCAAATACTACAATTTTTCCATCCAATACCATCCTGGAAAGGCAAATGTAGTAGTTGACAACCAAGAGCTCTACTCACAAACATCACAATTAAATCAGCTTTTGTAGAAAGAGTCCTTTAAGCCCAAGAAGAAGATACAACAACTCAGGAATTGTGTGAAAAGAAAGGATTTGTTAAGGGTACAGATGGGGGTATACGTTTTCAGGAGAGATTAGTAGTTCCTTTAAATACATGTTTGAGAAAGGAATTGATACAAGAAGCACATCAATCAAAGTTTTCTATACACCTTGGAGGTACAAAGATGTATCAATATCTAAAAAAGAAACTTTTGGTGGGAAGGCATGAAGAGAGAAATAGGAGAATTTGTGGCTAAATGTCTAAATTGTCAACAAGTAAAAGATGAGCACCAAAGATTAGCTGGAATGTTACAAACATTGGAACTTCCATAATGGAAATGGGACAATATCACTATGGATTTTGTAGTGGGATTGCCAAGGACCCGAGCAGGCCATGACATGATTTGGGTGGTTGTGGATAGGCTAACAAAGTCAGCACATTTCCTTCCAATTAGACAAGAACCAATCAGTTGGCAGTTTAGCTAAGATATACATCAAGGAAATAGTAAGTCTTCATGGGATTCCACTATCCATTATCTCTGATAGGGATGGACGATTTACCTCAAGATGTTGGAAAGTGTACAACAAGCCTTGGGAACCTTACTTAAGTTCAGTACAACATTTCACCCCCAAACAGATGGTCAATCAGAAAGGACTATTCAAACCTTAGAAGATATGTTGAGAGCATGTGCATTAGATTGGAAAGGGAGTTGGGATGAACATCTTCCTTTAGTAGGATTTGCATATAACAACAATTTTCAAGCAAGTATTGGTATGGCACCATGTGAAGCATTGTATGGACGGCCATGTCGATCACCAACCTGTTGGAGTGAAGTTGGAGAGAGAAAGCTGATAAAGTCAGAACTAGTGGAATAGTGTGTAGACAAAGTCAAATTAATACAGAAGAGATTGCTAACAGCACACAGTAGACAGAAGAGTTATGCAGATAAAAGACAGAGAAACCTGGAATTTGATGTGGGGGAGCACGAGTTTCTAAACGTATCACCTGTCAAGGGACTAATGAGGTTTGGAAGCAAAGGAAAACTTAGTCCTAGATTCATTGGTCTATTTTAAATCTTAGAAAGAGTTGGTTCAGTGGCCTACAAATTAGCCTTACCACCCCAACTCTTAGAAATACATAGTATCTTTCATGTGTCTATGCTAAGGAAATACCTCGAAGATGACACTCATGTACTTCAAAGGGTGCTAGAAGAGCTAAAGCCTTACCTAACCTTCGAAGAGAAGGCAATACGAATTCTGGACTGCAAGGAACAAAGATAAGGACCAAAAGCATTCCGTTAGTCAAAGTCCTATGGCAACATCACTCTATTGAGGAAGCCACGTGGGAAACGGAAGTAGAAATGAGGAAGTCATACCCTAGTTTGTTTGATTAAGTATTGTATTATAAATTTTGAGGACGAAATTATTGTAAGGAGGGAAGATTATAATAACCCCAATTTTTGTAATTGATTGAAAAAATCAATAAAGTTTGAGTTTCAAAAATTTCGGGCTGAAATATTAGGGTTATTTAGAATAAAAGTATAATCAAATAATAATACATGTACAATTGAAATTAAACTTAGCAAACTCTTCAGAATGACTATAAGCACGACAAATTCTGAAATCAGAAGAAAATCCTTAATTTTCTTCATTTTTTGGACAAAAGGGTAAAATAGTAATTTTACTCAAAAATCAAATTTTGAGACATCAAAATTTAGAATGTACTAAGAAATACAAATCCAACGCCACTAAGTACACTCAAATCCGAGATCATAGGAATAAAACCTTAATTTTTATACATAAAGGGCAAAATGATCTTTTTACACCATGTGGGGCCCACAAGGGACCCAAAAATGAATCCTATGGGCAGCCCACGTGAAATCATGGGTCAAACCACACTAGCTGGTCTTGGGGAAGAAAATGGAGCATGGGAGAATCCAATGCTAAATTAATAATAAATAAACGAACCATCATTATTACATTTCATCATTAAAGAAGACCAAAAATGCCTATAAATACAACCCCAAAAATCCACCAAAAATGCTCATAAAATTTCCACGAAATTTTCTTCACCTTCCCTAAAAATTTAGACCTAGATCCATCCCAAAAACCCAAAACTCCCAAGAGATCTCTCTCTTTTCACTTTCTTTTTCCTTCTAAATTGGAACAAAACACCTAAAATCAATTAGGTACTCTGTTTCAAATCAAATATCACTAATTCCACTATCCAAAACATCCCATCATACCTTAGCTACGAAACCCACAAAGAAATTTTGATATCCGACGGTTCAAACAATGGCAATCGCAAGAAAGGTGGATCATTGGCCATCTATTCTTCAAAAGGGTATTCTTTTAAATTGGACATATAACCAACCTTTTTTTCTCCAATCAGGTAGGTGGAAATACATTTTGGACATGTTTACTAGTGTTTTATTAAATTTTGATTCTACTGTAATTTTATTTTGGTAATAAAATGGTAAAAATAAAGTAAACCATATAACCTTTAATTTTGGACGATTGAGGGCTCCGATAAAAACTCTGACCCTTCTAATCGATCCAGAAGGGTCCAAAACCCCTAAGGTAGAATTTTCACAAAGACCGGATAAGTTTTGGGCCCTCAATTGATGGGGGATTTATTGGATGGTCCAGAATGGACTGTCCGATCTCCTGATCGAACGGGGCCCAAGACGCCATGAGCAACGCAACATGAAAACGCCGCACACGGAAGTGTTTCCTCGCATGCGCTGCATGTGCGAAGTCGTTCCAAGTGGAATGACCGCGCGTCGAAAAATTTCATGAGCGGACGCACTCGCCTCGCATCCCAGTTACGGGCACGGAACAACGAGTGTTCCACTCGTCCCGCATGCGTTCGTAGACTTCCCGGGAGGGAGCATTCGTAGCGCCTCCACGACGGACGCACAACAAACTAAGCAATCAATCAGCTCGTCCCGTCCGCTCAAAAAATCTGGCCCATCCATTTCATTGGGCCTAGATCAAATCTGGACCCTAAGAATGACTGTGAACTTCCGGATCTAATTCTGGAGTCATATGAGCTCCAATTTGAGATTGCAAAGAAGCTATGGAAAGCTTAAAACCTCTATTTTCGTATGAAATGATAAAATGGAGAAAATATGTAATAAAAATTTCTGTATTTAGGAATCAAGTTTCCAATCTTCAAGATCTGAGATGATCCAATCTTAGAGATATGTTTTAATAATGCTATAATATTGAAATGAAGTTATCTAATTAGTTTATTTGGAAAGATCTAAGAGATATTAAGGGATTTACCAACTATGGAAGGAAAAACCCTAAAAATTTCAAAGGGACCCACTTGATCAATAAGATCAAGTGTGATCAGATCCTTGGGATAAATGGGATGGATGTTAATATGATGTAATCCAAGGATATCATGGATGGATTATGTAAAAAATGAATCAATATGATCTTTGGACCTTAATAAAGAAATACCCCTAAATATAACTAAAACCCTTGATCAAAAGGAAAAGATCTAAGATATAATGGTTGGATCATAAGTGAAGGTTTCTAAAAATATTAATGTAATTAGTTTCATTTTATATTAATTGAAAATAGCATTTTAAATATGATTTATGTTATAAAGCATGATAGTGTAACTTTTAGACTTTAGCATGACATGTGATTAGATTATTATCATAGGTTGTTAGATTTAATTATCTTAGGGGCATGATAGTGTGATTTTATGGAAGTATAACTTAGGACCAAGTTAGTATGATTTTATGCCATTGTAACTTAGGAACATACTAGTTTAAGTATAGTTTTATTCCATTAGGTTAAGTTACATTCATAAGGAGCATGTTAGTATAGATGTTTGTTAAATTTATATTGGAACCATGCTTTAAAGTTTATGATTTAATTGTTGTCAAATCTTATTATTGGATTCAAATGTTAAGTAGTTGTTGAGATATAATGAGCATAAATCACAAAAATATAATCTAATTGGAAAGTAGAGTTTCATGACACAAATAAGAATGGAATACTTTGGACTTAATTAGTAAGGGCTATAGTTAGTAGGACAATATAAGGATTATCAAATCCTTAGCCCAAACTAAGAGAATAATAAACCCCATTAATGACATTGTAAATATTCATGGACTTAATTAAAATCTATTAGAAAGAGTACTTAGGGTCAACATGCTTATAGGAACTGTATGAAAGGTTGAGCTATGGTCATTCTAGTGAATGTTGAACATAGTGGTTAAGGGGGTTATCTAATAGAGCCTCGCTCTTCCCCTACCTTCCGTTGACGTTTGTGAGGTCTAAACGCCTCCTTACATGAGGATTGAAGTAACCACTTTGTGTTCACCCATTCAGCTAGTAGGCCTTAGCCAATTGGAAATAAAGGAGCAGTCTAGACTTAGGTTTAAATAAGTTACCTTCAACCAGCAAAACATTAACTGGTTGAATAATAATAATCATAATAAGAGCATAAAAGGTTAGTAAATTACTTAACCCTAATAAAAATTGTAAGTAAGATAAGGATGATCAAACAAGATCCATTAGATCTTGGATGATCAAGAACAATAAGAATATTATATTGTACTTAGTATGCATGTTTATTAGTATGCATGTTCTAGTTCATTAGATTAGATAATCCAAACCCTTGATCAAAGATGATTCAAGGAAGAAAACCAAGATCATCCTCCTTAGGGATGATCTAATAACTGAACTTAGATCATAGAAGAACTAGATGATAAAAGATCTAGGACCTTGATCTTTATCAACAAGTGTATCAATGGATCTATGAAAGATCAAGATCAAGGAGATGGACACACAAAGACTTAGAGATAGAAAAATACTTAGATATGAATGATCTAAAGGTCATTCTAAACATTAGATCTAGTGATCAATAGGATTGTTCAAATTTTATATATTGACAATATGTATGGATGTACAGATTACATACATCAGTCAGGATCATTGAAGATTTGGGAAAAGAGATCACTCCTTGAAGGTAGGAGGATTTGATGAATGCATTTGCATGGGATATACATGATTGAACTCATGACCATATGTTGACAAGAGTAATATTAATACTTGTATTAAATCCCTTGAAAACCTTATGATCCAACCAAACACATATAAGATGGTTAAGGACTAGACTATAAGTGAATAAGGAACTAGAAAATATTTCAGCCCTAAGTAAACAGACAGATGGTTTGATATGTATGAAATATATTTTACATACAAACTTGGAGGCTTGTGAGTTTGTTTTAATAGGCATAAGCCTAGGGGGATGTTATGCTAGAGGAGTTATAAGGGTTTGGCCACCCGCTCCTTGAAAATTGATGATTTGATGATACCTTGCCCTATGAGAGGCTAAAATTCGGGTGGGGCAATTATGGGAAGGCCACCATTGTGAAAGTCCTGTCCCCCCATATGGACAGTGACATAATATTTCCCACAGTGATATCAGTGGTGAACAGGACAGTTATCCGAGCACGCTAGTACGGATCAAACTACAACATGGTAGCCCTTTTGATTATTTTGCACTATGATGCATATGAGAATATGCATAGTGAAATGCCTTATGTTTTAGCATAATGAAATGCTAGGTAATTGTATATTACCAATCTTTCCCAAGAAGGGAAATTCCCAGTGTAACATTAGCTGAAATACTAAATTCTCATAATGGAGAGAATTGGTCAGCTTAGTTGGGAATGATATTTGACTACTCTCACAAATTTAACTGATTTATCCATGTATAGTATGTATGTATATGGATGTACATAAAGTACAAAGTAAAGAGTAGAGACATGAATATGTTTAGGGATAATGGGATTATGAAGTATTGGAATTACATTGTCAATTATTATGCTTCTTGAATCCCCTACCAAGCATTGCTTACTGAGATATTATAAATGTTGCAATATCTCAGATACAGGGAAGGAGAGTTAGGAGCTCAAGATGATAGAAGACTTGAAGAGAATAATCTTCAAGGTATACCCTTGAAGACATGTATTTTGCTTTGTTGAGAGTTTTATTGTATGGTGAGCTTAAGTTTTGGATTATGTAATTTGGACAAGTATTGTAATGGATTTGGCTGTACTGTGAACCACTGGATGGATTATGGAATTTAATGATGAAAGTATATTCCTTCAATGGAATTTTATCTTGTACAAAATTCTACTTATGTTATGTATGAAGTAATGACTTGGGTTTTACAAAACAAGTTCTAAAGGAAAGAATTTTTGCTGCTTTGTTTTGCGAAATTTTTTTACACTATTAAGGGCCCTGCCTTTCAAAATACATTACATAAGTGTTACAAAAACCCAAGTCGCCACATGAGGTGTACTTGTAGCTAAAGGAGGGAGTGGTGCATGTAAAATAGGATGGGGTATGCATGTGAGGTAGGTTGGTGGAGGGCGTGGAATGGAGAAAGGTGATGGAAAGGATAATGTGTGGAATGAAGAAGCATGCAAGTTGTGCTAATGAAAGTAGATGTGTTTAAGGTAAGAATGTGGAAGGCGGTAGAATGTAAATGTAAGAAGGATGGTGGAAATGCAATGCATGTAAAAGCATGGGTAGAGTGCAAGGGAAATGGCTACATGTGCAAGGGTGGTGCTTGTGGGATAAATGGAAGAAATGGAAGGTTTGTGCATGCAAAGATTAAGATGAGAAGGGGGGTTTGCGTGTGAGAGAGAGTGAAATATGCAAGGGAAAAGCAAGGGAGAAGGGATGAGACATGCTAGTCTAAGGTGGATGGTGCATGCAATTTAAAGGGGAGAATGGAAAAGAGAATATGGTAAAGAAGAATGAAAAATGTGGATTGGTTGAGACCCTTACCTCTTCTCCAAGGGATGTGAACATGTGGATCTAGGGAACTTTGGTGAGGGTGATGTTTCTCCCTCTATTTCTCTAAAGTGTAGATGTAGGAAAAGGTAAGAGATTATAGTTTTTCTAAGGTTGAGCCCTAGGAATGAATGGCTAAGATGACATGGAAAATGTAGTGATGAATAATCAAGATTTAAGGGAGAGTAGAAGGAAGGAAAGAGAAGTAGAAGAGAGGGGTATGGAATTCTTTATGGGAGTGGTGTTGGACATGGGATGGAGATGAGGAGGGGAGGAGATAAGGTGGGAGGGAAGGAGATATGCTAGGGTTGAAAGAGATGAAGTGGGAAAGCAAAGAGGATAGGAGGGAAGAAGAAAAGATAGAAAAGAAGAAGAGAAAATCAAGGAAATATAGTAGGAATGGAAATGAGTACAGGAGGAGGAATGGAATCCTTTGTGGGTGTGTAGGAAGTTTAGAAAAAACAGTGGATGAGAATGGGTGGTGGAGATCTTTCCTTCCTTAACATATTGGTTTGACTTTTCAACAAGGGAATGGTGGCTATGGTTTCTAAATTTTCTCTACTTCATCCTTAGCCTTTTGATCATCTTTACCCTCAACTTGACTGGATGAGATATTTTTGGATTCTTCTTATCCAAAAAATTCTTCTTTAAGGGTTCTTTTTCTCTCAATTGTTGGATCAAGATGCCTTAGAGTGGATGGCATAGATTCCTTTGAGATTTCCTTATCCACTCTTGGTTTCTCCTTATTTTTCTATCATACTATCATTATTTTCTCCAACCAATAGTATTTAAGGAGGGTGGGATGTCTCCCTCCTTGAAAAACACATTTTTTGCTCCTAAATTGTAGATGGGCAGCCCACTAAAAAAATCTCCACCAATGAGGCTTTAGTAGTCTTCATTATAATATATCTTCTCATTTGTGTATCCTTATGTGAGTGAGTGTTCATTATTTGCTAAGTATATGCTTCAATAAGGGTAGATATTGATCTTTCAATGCTTAAAAAGTAAGGATGCTTTCCAACTGCAGATTTCCTGAAATTGTCTCTCTCTTCACCTCATTTATTTTCTCCATCATTTCCTTAATATTTCTAAAATAAAAATGTGTAATTAAGAGGGGGTATACGACCTTGCATGGAAAAATCATCCACTCCCTTAGATGGCCCTCTCTTTTGGTTGAATAGGAGAGAGAGTGTAAGGAATATATCTCATGTAGCCCCGTCTTCTAACTTGTTTTATTTTTTAGAAGCTCTCATTATATGTAATTCCAATGTATATGATTTGATCATTCCTTAAAAGCTTTCCAAGGTGATGGAACACTTGCATTCATTAGAAGTACTGTCACCGCACTTTTGATATGAACACCCTATAAGGATAAACTCGGTCTTTCATGTAGGGTCAAACTTTGATAGCAACACCCACGTTTTATTCTAAACTTCCATACGTCATGTTTGGAATGTGTAGGCCCATGATGTAGCTTGGAAAGTATTCTTGCTTTTGTTTAGGGTTAAAATTACCAAAAAGAACCCTTTTACTCATTTGTATCCTAGACTTGCATAATGTAGAATTAATTCTAATTAGTGATGTTTATAAAAGGTTCTAGGCTAAAACTTGCTAATATAAAAAGGTATGTATGTAATATTTATATAAATATTAACTAATCTATTTTCATTCATAAAAAATAATTTTATCTTTCTTTAAAGAAGCATGCCCTTCTTTTTTATTCTTCCTGAAGGTTTTTTTTTTTTTTTTGCAATACTACCTCTTTCTCCATGAATCTTTTTAAAAAATTTTGTAAGAAAAGAAATATCTTCATCACCATGATTTTCATCTTCCCCACCATCTCCCATGGTTGATTTTAGAGCAATTCCTTTCTTCATATTAGGCTCTTTGCTCTTTAAGGAAACTTCATAAGTTATGAGAGAACCTATGAGCTCACCAATTGCCAGCTTTTCAAGATCCTTAGTTTCTTAAATTGTTTTAAAGTTAAGATCCCAAGAGTTTGAAAGAGATCTAAGAATCTTTCTCACAAGATCTGCATTGAAAAAAATCTTACCAAAAGATTTGAAACTATTACTAATGCTAGTTAAGGAAGTAAATATCTCAAAAATAGAATTCATTACAATTCATCTTAAACAATTCATCGCTATGTATAAGCATGTTGATTGTAATTTCCTTTACCCATTTTGACTTTCATGAGTTACCCCAAGCTTGTTCATAATGTCCTTAAATAACTCTAACAAATAGAAATACACTTCAACACATTTGGATCTAAGGTTTAATAATGAAGGTTCTTAGCCTTTGAATTTAGTTGGAATTTCTTCATATCTTCATCCACAGTTCTTCTGACACAATTTACTTCAATTGAAAGAATGAAGGTCCCTTTCACTATGTTTTGCCATAGCTTAGAGTCTACCACTTGAATGTAGATGTTCATTTGAGATTTCTACGAACGAGGTCTATTGGTGGATTCATATTCTATGAGAATAATTCCTACAATTTGGACCATTTGAAAGAGTGATCTTTTACTTTAATCAAAGAAAAGCACCAACTTTGATACTAATTTGTTGGTCCAAAGACAGGGTTGTGAATTGGATAATTTTCAATAAAAATAAAGTTGAATAAACATTTTGCAAATGCTATTCACACTTTTTAAAATTAGAGTTTAGCGCAAATAATAGAATATAAGAATGGAAAATGAAAGGAATGAAGACATTGCAATCCAAGATTTATAAAGAGTTGGGTCTAATCTTGGCACCTACTTCCTCTCTCTCAAAGCTATCCAAACTTTGAGTTACCACTATCTCCTTATTGGATTTGTATAAGCTCTTCTTGTTACAAACAAGAACCTATTTCTTAATAGAAATAACAGTATTTAACAAAAAAGATATGAAGTATAGGATACACTAAAATCCTCTCTAGGAATTTTTTCCTTTCTTCATATAAATTCTATGAGTTTACAAATTGACCAAAGGTTAAAGAAATCAAAGACTATAAGTGAAATGGATGAATTTGACCACTAGAAAGAGTAACCCATAGATCTTAAACTTTTTGCACTTTCTCATATAATATATTGTCAAGTCTTTAATCTATAGTTTCTAGTCTTCATATATCTATTGGAGACAAAAAACTATCTATTTGGGATCAAATAGAGCCATTGGAGATCAAATACATCCATT
Source organism: Warburgia ugandensis (assembly GCA_035236585.1). NCBI lineage: Eukaryota > Viridiplantae > Streptophyta > Magnoliopsida > Canellales > Canellaceae > Warburgia > Warburgia ugandensis. Next base: position 4,365,028 of record CP141129.1, on the reverse strand, counting down.
GGAATGATAGTATGGAACTTTTCAGAAGGTCAGCCTTACGATCATGGGGTCAACCTTTTATACCAAAAAAACTTGGCTTTTAAACTCTAGAACTAGGGGTTAGGCCTTCACACAATCTATGGTTGACCATACACTTAGGGAGTTGACTATTGTATGAAGACAAGTTCTACTTTGATTATAACATCAAGGGGTCAACCTTGTGAGTCTAGGGCTTGTATATGAAGAGAGTCTTCTTTTAAAATGATATGGCAAGATCAACTTCGTATCAATTAAGAGTCGACGTTTCTCTATGAAATTCTTCTCTTTGTTATTAGGTCAACTCATTATATTAGAGGGGCAATCTTCTGATGTCCACTGCAATGAGTCTTCAAGCTTTGAACTTCGATCACTTTGGTTTCTTCAAAGATTAATTTGTGGTGTTCAATAAACTTATATACACTGAAAAGAAACTCATTAGTTCACACTTAATAATTTTGTTATCAACAAAAATCAGTAATAAAAAAAAAAGATTGGTTTGATAATTAGCCACCTGTCACAGGAGAGAGAGAGAGAGAGAGAGAGAGAGAGAGAGAGAGAGAGAGAGAGAGAGAGAGAGAGAGAGAGAGAGAGAGAGAGAGAGAGAGAGAGAGAGAGAGCTCTCTAATAATTTTTGTATAAGAAAATTGGTTAAGAGGAACTATGGAAGGATTGATATTATAGATTAGCTTAGTTAGTAAAGAATGCTTGCTCTACAATCTAGTGTGACATGGAAAGAAATGAGTAGAGTAAATCACTATATCTCTATCCATTTTAGGATCATTAGAGACCTTTAGGCAATTACTCTAGCTAGCCTTAGCCACTCTTAGGTTTTCCCTTTCTCCTTTAATGATCTTTTGGGATAATGGTTGTTGCACCTTGATCATTATTGTCTCTCCACCAATGCATGCAAAGACAATTTTAAATAAATAGATCAATGTCAAGTACCTTTTCCAGTCAACTACTTAGATGAAAATTCAAGATATGTCTACCATCCATATCATATGGAAAACCATCCTCCAAACTAGAAGATAAAAGTGGCGACTTACTTATAATGGGCATTCAAAGTTTAGCTACTTGATCTCCTTCCAACTTTCAAGATAAATCAAGTCCAAAATCCAAACAATATGGGAAATCCTAACCTCCTAGGTTTTTTATTAAATAAGATTTTCTCAAGAGAGTCCTAACCTAAGTCCTATCACTCTCTCTCTCTCTCTCTCTCCCCGTGTGTCATATATATATATATATACAGCCCTCAAGTCTCTCTTAAGATGAACCCTTGAAGAAGGTAGGATGGGGCATTACTTTAGCCAAACCATGTGATGTGGATACCACTCAATTATCACAAAGATCATCTTATCAATTAAATTGATTGTTGTATGTAAGCATGCATGGACCTACAAATCTTATTCCATATAAGCATTTTTGAAGTATGAGTAGCTTGAGTTCAAGAAAATTTCAACCATCAAATCTTATTCTAATATTCAACCATCAAATCTCAACTATTGAAATCTTTAGAGAATTCTTCCTTTTGCTATCATTTGAGCCATTACAACTGGTTAAAGTCCCACAATTTGATGGTGTCAAGGATTTACCTCATCACATTTGAAGAGTCTTGACAAGTGTGGATGCCTAAAAGAGTCAATTGGTAGACTTTAGCTCTTTTGTTTTCATTTTTTTGTTTGTCTTGTTAGACTCAAGTTGTTTATCTTGTTTGGCTTCCCATGTTTAGCCAATTTGTACAAAGTCACATTCATCTAGTAATTATAGCCACTTGCTTTTTCACTTTTAAATATAAATGGTTTTATTTAAATCATAAAAAAATATACTAAAATAATTCAATTAAAGTGATTCTTGGTGTATCAGTAATTTAAGAGAGGCAAAAAAAGTTGCATGTATTAGATGTTTCCACTATATTGACTAGAATCAAGAAAAATCGAGGTTAAACTTTGTGTATTTCTATTCTAAAGGAGTGTAATGTATGCTTTCTTAAGCGGTTTCAATCTTGGGCTCTATTGTTTTGGATAGAGTTGATAAGCTAAGTGAGGGCTCCAAAGTAGCCTTTCTCATCGTTACATCTTTTAAAGCTGAACCTAGATGAACCACTCTTGGAATCTAGGTGGAGTAGTGCATGAGAACACTGTTGTTTTAGTCTCATCATATATATTGCTACCATAAACTCTATTGAAGCAGAAATTTTCACTCTTCATAAAGGCACAGGTTCCTCTCAATGGGTGGTGAAAAGAGACTCATATCATTACTTTAAAGCTCAAACCGTGGAAGTTAAATTCTGGCTTGAAATAAGGATATTGATTCTTGCATTTTTTTTCTTTTCTCTCTGAGTAAATGGTGCTCACGGGGCAATTCCATCTCTTAGAACATTTTTTCCCTTCTATAAAATATCTAATCTCTTAAAAAAAAATTAAAAAAAATCATATAAACAAACAAAGGAAAGTAGCTCATACTAATTACTCCAAGATGATAAGTAGTCAATTTTGCCTAAAAAGTACCCAATTAATAGTACATGTGTAATAGACTATAGGGCATTGATGTAGCTTTAAAATTACTTACAAGAGCATGAATCAATGTTGTAATTTGCATGTGAGAGAAGTCAATCCGACAAGGTATCTCACATTCTTTTAAGTTGACTAGATCTTATTTAAATTATCTATCCTAAGCAAAAGATATGATTATTATTGTAATCTAATAAGGAAACATAAACATGAATGAAATTAAAAACTTCCTAAAAATAAAACTTTCTAATTCTAAATGAAGAAGCTAATCTACTTGCAATCAATCATAGACAAAACCTAATCACAGCTAGATCTAACCAAGTATGCAACTAAATCAATGAAACAAACATGCAACTTACTAAAGAAAAGTTTGCATGAAATTTCTAAGATAAATTATGCAAGGTGCACATGAAGTTAGAGGAAAACTTAAAATGTTATGCATGAAAGTTTCAAGGGAATGTTGCCCAGGAACTAGAATAATATTGACGCACGAGACTAAAGACTAAATGGGCATGGAACACAATACAAAATATGCAAATGAAACTAGCTATATTAGAATGCATGGATCAATGAAAATTGTGCTTGGATAGTGAATATATATATATATATATATAGGTAAGTGTGCATGCTTCTAAGGAGAAAAGAATGCTAGAAATAAAAGATGATGGAATGTGTGAATCCTAGGATATTGTGCATAGAAAATTGAACATAAAGAGCACAAGTCACAACCATGAAAACAAGATTTAAAGCAAGTCAACATTCATGGACATTGCACATCAAACATGAAACAAAATTAAATTTATTGAATGACAAGATTACAATGTGGTGTGCACCCTCCTAGGAATGTGCACACAACTTTCTTTAATACATCCAACAACCAAGGCCTAAGATAGAATGTGTGTAATTCAAGAGAGAACTAAGGAGGAAGAGGGGGGGGGGGGGGGTGCGGGGTTGGGGAAATGGGAATGAGATCAAGAAAGCAAGGGAATCAAGGGGGATTCAAAGAACAAGAACTTCATCCCATGACTATAATCTCTTAGTTGTCATTACAAGAGAGCTGTGGTCCTCGAATATAAAGATTTAAAACTTAAAACAAGAGGCAAACAACAAAGAAACCAAGGGAATCAAAGCTATAGTTCAATGCAAGAAACAAGGAATCATATTAAGAGTTATCATGAAGAGAACCAAACAAGAACTAACTTGGACTTTAGATTGCTAAACAAGGAAGGATTAAGAATGGAACTTCAAGGAACAACAACCAAATATGGAGGCATGGAGGCTTAAGCAAAGGAGAGATGCATTGAAGAAATTAGGAAGGAAGGTGGAGGCACCACCTTTTGAGGAGGCATCCTCCCCTTCTCTAAGTTTTCTTTTTGTCATGAAACCCTAAGGATTTTTACAAAGAGTAGTTTCCATTTCTAATCCAAAGGTGGAGAAAGAAGATAGGAAAGATAAGAAAGAGAATTAGAAAGTAGTGTGCAAGCCTTTAGAGATTTAAAAGAAAAAAATCATTAAGCACTTCCTTGAATTTGATGTGGAATTCATGTAGTGAATGGGAGTAAATTAGAAGGGTTTTGAATGGTGGATGACCAAAGATGGAAATAGGATGAAATGGGATTTGGAAAGAGGTAGAGATGGAAATTAGAAGACGAAATTAGAAGGTGGGTAGCTGGCTTGGTGACACTGGATATCCAAGGTGGAAGGCCTCAACTTTTTAGGACATGAATCTTCTCCCTTATAAAAATAATGGAATGGTTTGGGGTTGTGTGACGACCCAGGTTTTTGTAACACATTTTTCAATGGCAGGGCCCTTAATGGTAAAATTTTTTTGCAAACAATACAATGGAAATTCTTTTCTTTAAAATTCATTTGTAACAAAACCCAAGCCTCACCTCAAGGTACATAATACACATAGACATTTTGTATAAAATAAATTTTTATTGAATATTAGGAATCATCCAGTAGTTTACTCTTACACAACCCTTATATTATAATTACAAACCATTGTCCAAATTACATAATCCAAATTCCAAACCTCACCTTACATTAAAAACTCTCAATACAATACAATGCTCTCAAATAAAAATTACATGTCTTCAAGGGACATACCCTGATTGATTATTCTCTCCAAGTCTTCTACTATCTTGAGCTCCTAATTCTCCTTCTCTGTTTCTGAGATATTATAAACATTCAAACATTTACAATATCTCAACAAGCTATGCTTGGTAGGGGTTACAAAAATATACTACTTCACTAATATAAGAATACATACCTTAGTCATTATTCCATCATGGTTATCTACTCATGAGTTATCTCAACATAGACTATATATGTTATTTACATAATATATGATAAATATGTTAAAATAGTAAAAATTGCTCAAAATTTGTTCCTTCCCCTGGCTATACTTCCACTTAGGAGATCAATATTCAGCCAATCCTCATACGGGGATTTTCTTTCAAGGAACTCATGTAGTGGCATCTCATCATGCCATGGCATTACACTATGCCTATCATATGCGCATCATAATGTAAAATACTTCAGGACTACAATGCCGCAGTCTAAATCTGTATAGCACACCAAATAACTGCATTATAATCCACTGATACCAACTGTGGAAATAACAAATCCATGTCTGCATGGGGGGGACCATGGCTGTCATAGTGGCGGCCTTCCCATGATTACCCCACCTGACATTTAGCCTCTCTTTGGGCATGGTATCCATCATATAAATTTCAGGAAGCGAGTTGCCAAACTCTCATAACTTCCCTAGCATAGCATCCCCAGTCCTAGTACTGTGTAAAACAAAATCACAACCCACCATGCTTGTATGTAAAATACATTGTACATATCAGATGATGTATCTATTTAACTAAGGCTAGAATATTTTCTCTGCCCTATTCTTCGGGTCTCCTTAGTCTACACATCTCATTACTTTCACCTCATTTGATTGGATTATTAGATTGAATTAGTTGAATTGGATCATAGGGTTGGATCACTTAGTTGGATCATGTGATTGGATCATCATTATGCTAAGGTGCCAAGTATACTTATACCATGAAGGTTTATAATTCTAGACAGAAGATCATGTATGTATACACATGAATCCTTAATACATTCTTATACATCCACCTACCTCAAAGTGGGGTCATGGTCTTGATTCATACACCTCAAGTGGTATTCACTTCACATTACCCACCATGGTCTTGATTCATGCATCTGTCAAACCATATGTATAAAGTTATTTTCCTATACAAATATTCTTTCTACATGTATTCCTGTAAGGGATGCCCTAATTTTTCTTGAATCATGTTTGATCAAAGGTTTGAGTTCTCTATCTATATTTTTCTACCCATACATACAGAATAAAATACAACATTAGCATTCTTATTGTTTTTTATCATTCAAGATCCTCTGGATCTTGTTTGATTATCCTTATCTTACTTACACTTTTTATTAAGGTTAGATAATTTACTAACCTTTTATGCTTTTATTATTATTACTCAACCAGTTAATATTTTACTAGTTGAAGATAGTTTATTCCATCCTAAGTTTAGACATCTCCTCTTATGTCAAATTGGCTAAGGCTTACTAGTTGAATGATTGAACACAAAGTGGTTACTTCAATCCTCATGTAAGGAGGCGCTTAGACCTCATAAACGTCAACAAAAGGTGGGGGAAGAGAGAGGCTCTATTATAGCACCCCCTTAACCACCATGTTCATCATTCACTAGAGTGGCCTTAGCTCAACCTTTCATAAGGTTCCTATGAGCATTTTAACCCTAAGTACTCTTTCTAATTGATTTTAATTAAATCCATGAACATTTAAATGTCATTCATGGAGTTTCATTATTCTCCTAATTTGGGCCCAGAAAATGATATTCCTTATATTATCCTACTAACTATAGCCCTTACTATCATTAAGTTCATGTCATTCATTCCATGTAAATGTCCTTCAACTCTAATTTCATTTAATTAAATTTTCAATATAATTTTCATAACATAAGCATTAAAGCATAAATACATAAATCTGCAATTAAATCTACTAAGCAATAAATGACAATTATAATAAAATTCAATAATTCAAATGAAAATCTAACATGCCATAAATATTCATCATGACCCAATGGTCATTATTCATTTTTCATCTCTTTTAGGGTTTAGATATTGATCTTTTCATATTCCTTTAGATCTAATACATCTTCTTGATGTGATTTCATTATCAGATCATTGATGCATCTCATCAAATGATTTAATCTTTCTTGATCCAACTGATAAAAAAAATCTTAAGTCATTTTATCCAATTTAAGGGAATAGATCTTAATCTATCCCAATCATCATCATCCAGTTCATAAATCCATATGATATTAACTTCATATCTTCATCAAAACACATCCATACTATCCAATCATCCTTGATCAACTTGATCAAGGAGATTACCATTCATTTTTATAGATTTTACTACTTTTCAGGCTAGATCTCTTAATTAAACATAGATCAGTCACTTATAACTATTGATTCCTTGTTTTAAAATCACAAGATCATTAATGGATTAGAATTATATAGTTTGATCATTCCAAATTTTACTAATCATAAGAATTAGTAACACTTTTCTTTATTAATAGAATTTTACATGCATCAAAACATAAATTTTCTAAGTTTAGTAAGTTCTACTCATTAAAAGGAATCCAACTCAACTTTCTGATCTCAATTTTAAGTTAAATTGAGATCAAAATTGGGATTTTAAGATTTCAACCCGTTTTAAGGGTTGAATTTTGATCTTACTGTTTTTGTTTATTTACTTGATCTAGAAACCCCAAAATTTTACTGTGATCATGATCCTTAAAGTTTTGGGACCACCTGAACCCATCCATCAATTCAAATCTCTATTTTGAGATCATCTTAACCATAATCCAACACCGTTGGAATAAATTTTAGTAATTTTTACAAATAAATTCAATTAAAAACATAAATCTTATGAGTTTAGTAACTTACACAGGTGATATGGAATCTATAGAAACTTCCTGGTCTAAAATCAGAGCTAAATTGAGCTCTTAATTGACAAAATAAAGTTTCAGTTCAAGATTGGATGGCCCAGATCAAATCTGGGCTTACGTGTGTTAGGACGACTAGCGGCCCCACCTGTTACTGCCTATTCTAGGTAGTTGGGCGGAGGTGACCGGCTATAGGTGAGACAGTTTAGATCTAGACCATTAGATCACCCATCACCGGATCTCCTCCGTCCTTTACATCCAAATGCCCAGATTTCATCTCCTGGGGTTTTGGGGCCCCAAGAATCCATCCAACAGCTCAGAAGTTTCATCTGAGCTATCCAAGATGGTGAATCAGGGCATGATCACCGGTACTGGTTCACCGGTGAAGATTACCGAAGAAACAATTCTGGTGAGACCAAAAATCAAAATCAATATAGGAAAAATGTAGAGCAGGATGAGATCCACCTACCTAGTGTGTTCAGAGTCCAGAAATTTGGCCCAAAAAAAAGAAAATCCACATCTGGTTATAAGTTGCTGGAGCTACTATTTTTGATGATTGGGCCGGTAAATATTCCTCTGATCGATATAAAATGATAGGGCTTTTGTGTATTTGAGAGTGCTGGACCTTTTTAACAGAGTGGATTAAGGATTCAACGGTCCAGGAAGAACGTCTAATTGAAAGACCATAGCAAGGTGAAAACCTTGCTCGTCGGGGACAACGTGTCTACAAACGCGCCGATAGTTCAAGGGGAATATTCCCCCTAGTGTGTCTGTGGACGCACTAACAGAAAAAATAAAAAGGGAGAGAGAGAGAGAGAGAGAGAGAGAGAGAGAGAGAGAGAGAGAGGGGGGGGGAGAGAGAGAGAGAGAGAGAGAGAGAGAGAGAGAGAGAGAGAGAGAGAGAGAGAGAGAGAGAGAGAGAGAGAGAGAGAGAGAGAGAGAGAGAGAGAGAGAGAGAGAGAGAGAGAGAGAGAGAGAGGGGGGGGGAGGAGTTTAGAGCTAAAATTTTGGAAGAAACTAGGGAATTTTTTGTGAATTTTGTGAATATTTTTTGGAATTTTTTTCTAAGGTATTTATGGGCATTTTGGGAGTTTTTCATGATTATAAGTAATTATCATGTCTCATTTCTTTTTAATATTAAATTGTCATTGGATTTTCACTACCACCTCCTTCTCCACTAGTAGGTGGTAGTGGTTTGACTCATGATTACATGTTTTTTGGCCAATGGATTCCTTTATGGGCCCCACGAAGGTGTGAAAAGACCATTTTGCCCTTTTAATTCCAGAAATGGAGAAAAATAGTGTTTATTCCCATGAACTCAAAATTGAGTGTACTTAGTGGTGTTGGATTTGTATTTACAAGTACATTCCAAATTTTTATGTCTTAGGTCTCGATTATGAGTAAAATTACCATTTTACCCTTTTGTTCATAAAAATATAGAAAATTAAGGATTTTTCATTCAAATTCAAAATTTGTCATGCTTACAATCATTCTGAATGGTTCATTAAGTATGTTTTCAATAATACATGTATTATCCTTTGATTTTACTTCTATGAGAAGTGCATTTTTAATAACCTTAATATTCCAGCCTAATTTTTTCTTGAAAACTTTAATTTCATTATTTATTCAATCTCCTTACAAAAGTTAGGGGTGTTACAGGTTGAGTGAAGATAAGTAACCTAGGTGGGACCTAGGAAGGACTTGGAACATGTAAGATGGATAGAGTTAGATGTAGAGAATGAAAGTGGAAAGTGGGAAAACTTTTAAGGAATGTGGGACACTCCACTTTCTTAGGAAGTAGGTCTCTCCCCCTAAGTGTTTCGCATGGAACTCCTTAGTTAGTGGGAGAGATAAAAGGGAGGAATGAAATAGGAAAGAGGTAGAAAGTTGGAGTGGAAGGTGGGAAACCTTAAGATGGGACTAAGATGGGAGGCACCACTTTTTAAGGAGGTGCTCCCACCCTTAGCTCCATGTGTCAAATTTCAAATTTGAAAGTGGAATGAAAGTAAAGAAAAAAAATAAGAAAGAAAAAAGAGGTGTTCTCTCTTGATTGGTCTACCTATGCATGCATATCTTACCCAATGCAAATATTCCTCAAAATCTTCTAATTATCCCTTAAAAAATCATGTTTCAATATGAAAAATTGCTTCTAAAAGTCCTCCAATCATTTGACTCCATGTAGCATAGCTGGAATGGCCCATTTTGAGGCTCATTGCCTGATGGCTTGAGCGGCTAGGTCCCTTGGCATGCTTTTATGATAATTTTTAGGATTGATGCAACATAACAAAACATGATATTTGTGGACCTTTTAGGAGATCCACCCTTGAACCCCCTATAGGAGCATGCTACCCCACCCACCCTCAGCAGCTAATTGTAGTAGGTTGACTGACAAAAAACTTTTGGATTTGCTTCTAAACTCGCAAAATAATGCTTATATCATAAATTTTTTTAAAAATAAACCTTATAAATAATACTATATTTTATAACACATGACACATAGTCTACTAATTGGATACTTTTTGTACAAAATTAAACACTTAGTAGGCATTATTCTAAGAATTTTTGAAAATACATGACACACGCATTTCTGAACTAATAATCCAAAAATCTAATATTTTGCAAGTGTAGAAGCTAATCTAAAGCATGTGATTTATCATAATTTTCTAGATACTAAATAGTGTTTTTAATCTATAGTAGGTGTTAAAAGAATGATCCAATGGTCTATATCACTTTAGATGAGAACCAATGATCAAGATCATCTCGAAGAACTAGAACCTATTTTCCATCATTTCAAAGTTCAAGTAAGGGTCAACATTAGGGGGCCCTTTCCTTGTATGATCCAGCCCGATCACCAGATTTCTGGATTTTGGTATATCTTGTATCACTGGAAAACCAAGGTAAGAAATTTTGTGTAAGCAACAATCCATCTTTTAACAGCCAATGACACATTTATTAGGAAACTAGAATAGTTCAATCCTCATGTTTTTAGGCTTCAGGACATTCAAAGTAAGAAAATAAAATGAATAGACTGGATCAAGAGTAGATGGGACCCTTCGTACTAAAAGAGGGGTGCCTCACGGTAACTAGCCGTCGCATAATACTGGTAGCATTCCTCTACCTTGTAATAGCTTTTCTCTTTCTGTATATTAAAGCCCACAAAGAACGCAAAAGGTATCAGGAAAAAGATTAAGAGAGTGACGGAAACTCCTACAATAAAGTGAATGAAACATTTAGTTGCCTTTATGAATTCATGATTCTATGAATTATCGAAGCTTCCTTGGTTTTAGCTATGCTTTTCTCTAAACTCGAATATTATTCTTAGTGTCTTAATTATTAACAGCATCGATAGTGATGTATGCACCCCCTTTTTTTCTCCACAGTCCCTCACTAAATGGTAAGAATGACTATAACTCTAAGATTCAAATCATTCACAATGTTGCCCTTGACTTTGATGGGCAATGATCCAGAATTCTTATCCATCAAATGATCCTAGCAGCTCCTCCTTTTGTTGCAAAATGGATGGCTAAAATGGATAGTGAAACATTTGCCATCGATTTTACAACTCAAAAAAACAGGAGCTAGGTCAACCATCTAAAAAGCCACAATTTTAAAACATGGCCCACCCAAGTCAAGTACAAATTGTGGACGATTTAAATTCTAGAAATATAGGCCCAGCTAGAATCATAGCCATTTTTACTATCTTAGTGAGAGACTCATTAATGAAAACAAGGGGCGCACACACACACACACACACACATATATATATCACTACCCTAAGAAAAACCACAGAATAAAAATAATATTAAACACGGATTTTGAAGCACATTTTGTATAACTTCTTCCCAAGAGAACTTCATGAATTAATCTCCGAATGATGAAAAATTAAGGTCCTAAATGCCAGCCCTACTATGGTGCAGTTAATGCGATCGTGTCAGATTTGTCCAAATATTGAATAATCCAGCATAGTGACAATCGTACTTTATTTTGATAAACCCTACCAAATGCTTTAGACCTCCCCTCGAAGCAACAGGAAGCTTTCAAATGACGGTCCTTGCTTTAAACAATCAAATGGCTAGTATTGATGGCAAGTAAAAATAAGAAATAAGCCCATTGGGTAGCCTTTTAAAAGCTAGAAGCCAGTATCTTGCTCTTTTTTATTCAGAAAATAGAGAAAAGGACCCCATTTGTCAAGGTTTCATTTGAAAACCATCCAATCTTCATTTTTAAATGATACTCAACAGCCATCCCTCTCACATTTCCTGAGCCTCCATCTCTTTCCAAACGTTTTACTTGGAAGCATGGTCACTAGGGAGCACTACAGGCCCAACAACTTGGCTATGTCATAACATATAGAAAGAAAAAGTATCAAGGGATTGACAGCTATGAGACCAAGAGAAAGACTCAAAGTAAAGATAAAACACTAAGATATAGGTAGTAAACATTTTTTTACTTTCCTATAATTCGTTGGTAGCTATCAAGATGATCGTTTTCGCTTAGCTATTAAACTAACCCTCTTCTCGATCCCCATCCAAAAATCTATGTACATTGTGTATATCTATTCACTGTCAAATAAATACTTCCTGATGTGTACATCTGTAAAACAAATTTTTTTAACATTTGATAAGTACTTTTGGGTCAGTGTTACAGCACCTATTGGCCATCCATAGACATCTCTAACATCAATCAATGCTCCTTAATTACAAACCTCAACTTAAGCTAGTATGAGATGGGCCAACAATATCTAGATGTCTAACACATTGCCTCACACGGAAAGACTCTTTTTTGAATTCTACACCTGTGTATACATGTCTAAAATAAAAATTTTAAACATCTATTAAGTACTTGTGGGTCGACCTTACATCATCTATTTGCCCTTCCAAAGGCATCTCTAACATCAATCAATCCTGATGCTCCTTAATTACAAACCTCAACTTAAGCTAATATGAAATGGGCCCACAAGTTGAGTGTTAAGTTTTAACTAAAATTTCCTTAGATTATCATCAAGGTAGATTATCTAATCCATTAGTTTTGCATTTTCAGATTCAATGAGCATTTTAGCTCTATTTGATCATTCAACTGTTGACCTACAAAATTTAATGGCCAGTTGATCATCGAAGTTGATCAAATGATTAAAACATGGTTAAGATGAATCTAATTGGATTCTATATATTGCAGATTAACCAGAATGTACTTGGATTACTTGGATCAAATCAATGGACTAGATCATCATCATGGGCCAAATGGACAAAACTAAGGAGGATTTTTATTAGAAATGAAAAGACTTATATAATTTTTTCCCAATTGGAAACAAACTTTTAGTAAGAGTCATGCTCAAGTGGGACTACTAAAAGAGGAAATTTAAGTTGGAAAGGAAACAAACTTTTAAAGAGATGTGTTGTGATACAATTATTGAAAGGGCTATATATAAGAAAGAAAGGGGACTGCATAGAAAGGATACTGAGAATGAGAAAGAGTCCACTCTCTCTCTCTCTCTCTCTCTCTCTCTCTCTCTCTCTCTCTCTCTCTCTCTCTCTCTCTCTCTCTCTCTCTCTCTCTCCAAGGGGCTTCCTTCTCTTGAACTTCTTCTAATTAAGGAGCTAGCAAAAGACCCGTAGAAGAAAGCTTAGAAAAAGAGGAGCAAAGAAAGACCAAGAGAAGAAAACCAAAGGAGAAGGCTTGACCCAATCACTCATCTCCTTGTTTCTTACAACCACTATTTTCCCTTTGATTCGCACCCCTATTTCGCAATTTTTACCATCAATTTCCTTGGTTTCATAGTCATCACTCTTTCTATGTTTTTCCTTTTGTTTTACAACATTCTACAGTCTAACCGATTCCATTGTCTATTTTCACAATCATCAAATCTACTTGTTTCTCCTTCGTTTCTTCCAAATCACTATCATCACTACTTCTCTTTCATTTTTTTTCAAGTTCTCATCATTCCTTAGATTCACTATTTCCTTTTCTCCATTCATTATTTCACAACATCAGAGCCTTCCCTTACCTCTTCATTTCCCACCGTGACTTTTTCCTATTTTCCTTTTTTTTTTTTACATGACTCCATTGTTTTAGGTAAAACCAAAATTGGGTTTTACCTCAAATTCACCTTCTCCCCTTCAATTTCACATTTCAAATAGGTGCAGCTCCTTGCTTCCTCTCTCAGTTACAAGTTGAAGGAAATTTCAAATCAAATTCCAATTTTACCCTTTAAAAATCTATTTTAATTCCAACCATGTTCCTTGTTTTGTCCTATTTACATTTTGTCCTTTTCTAAATAGGACTTAAATAATTTCAAATCAGTCCCTATCTGGTTTATAACTAAACCAAATCAAGGGTTCAATTTTAACTGGAAGTTTCCTTTAAATTCTAGTTCCATCTTTTCTCAAAAATTTTAATCAATTTTTAGATCTTCATCAAAATACAATTCCTAGTTGATTTAGTGGTTCTGATCTTACATGTAGGGGCCAGATAATCAATCTAAGCCATTCAATTCATGATTACTTTCATTGATCCAAATCATTAGTTTTTGTAAAGATTTGCTCAATCCAATAGTTAAATCGGTTATTAAAGGCATCAAAAAAATTTGAAGAATTTTACTGGGATCAAGTTAGGGAAGTTGATTTAGCTTGTTTAATCGACTTAAATGTGTTCAAATTTGAAGAATTTTATTGGGATTGAGTCGGGGAAGTTGATTTAACTTGTTTATTTTGCTTAATTCTTCTTTCTTTTGAATTAGAATTATGTGCTTTTTAATTAATCAATAGATTTGAGTTTTTAATGTACTATCAATTTTATCAATTTTTGTTAGTTTAAATTTTATTTCAACTCCACTTTTCAAGTTGAGTCCCCATGGGACTGACTCATACTTGTACAAACTATAGTACAATAGCCTGTGCACTTGTAAAAATCAAACAAGTTTATGGCACCATTATCGAGGACTTGCATATGAGTTTTCATAAAATTTGAAAATCAAAAAATAAAAAAATAATTTTTTTTTAAATTTTTAAAAAAATTTAGGGATAGCATTCATTTAGCATTTTAGAAATTTCAGTACATTTTTAAAATTTTTAGTGCATAATCACTCTATTTTCTAAAATTTGATACTTATTATTATTTCTATTTTGTAAGAAATTGGAGAAGGAATTAAAGGAAGATCTCAATTAGGATAGCTCAAATTTTTATTTTGAGTGAATTGTAGTGAGTATAAATTGTATTTTTTATTAATCATAATTATTTAAAAGGAACTGTAATGATATAAGTCAAGGGTGGACCATGCTAAAATGGAAGTATAGGTGGAATGTAAATGGTCCCACTCTTGTGCGAGAAGACTTTATCCAAGACCCCACTATGAGTAGTCATATAATTTCTAGATTAAGTTTTGCATAATTCGAATAATTTTGCATTATTATTTGGCAGTATATTTGCATATAGACATCTACTTTATATTTGTTGCATTTTAGGGTTGCATTAGTTGATTACTTTTTAATTACATTTTAGGGCATATTTATTACTTTAAGATAATTTATATGTTGATGGAACTACCATGAAGTATGAAAATTAATTAGTAAGGGTACTCGACCTTAGAAGATTAAGGGTGGATTTAATCATTACCTCTTGGCTCACTTAGAATAATCACCACATGTGCATAACTCAACCTTTCAAATTAATTTAAAATTAATTAAAAAAGATCTATAGAGGCTATCACATGCTCGTAGGACTCTCTTAAAAGGAGGCAACCCACTGCCACTCTAGTGGCCCCTGTTTAACTGACTGCTCTAGCATTTAAACAACTAACTCTATTAGCACATTCGATGACTCAAACTACCTTGGCTAGCTGAGGAGGGTCTAAAGTGGTTGGTTAGGTTAGATTTAACTAGTAAGTGGTGAGGCAAGTCTGGAAGAGAGGAGGAGCATTAGATCAAGCTAATCTCAAAACTTCTCTCCACACAAATTCAAGTGAATCAAACTGTTTTCTTGCTAGTCTTAGGGATGTTTGAATTATTGTGCTCTATCATTGTCCATCATTAGCATTTAAGTTACATCATTTAGGAGAGTTTTTCCCATTAAAAAAAATACAAAAAAAGAGAGTTCTTTTGTTGTATACATTTTTTTATTCATGATAAAAGCAGAAGGTTAGTTAAGTACGATAAAAAAACAATATATAACTAGATCAATCACCATCAAAGACTAATCAATAGTCTAGGCGTAACTCACCTCGTGGAAGTATTAGAGATGATCAAGGCCCTCAACTCATCTTTAATCAAGAACCACCAAGTCTAATGGATGATGAGTATCAACCTCCACTAAGGAGGAATAATCATCCACCAAATAAAGATTGGAGAAGGAATGGAAATAGAGAGTGGGACTAACAGAGTGATCATTGGGATAATGACTTTTATCAAAACCCTCGGGGAGAACTCTAAGAGACTACCTATAGGCAACATGCATAGCATACCATCTTGTGTTATTCTTCCTCAAAATGCTGGTGTAATAGAATTAAAGATGATAGTAATCCAATCACTTCTGAAATTTCATGGGTTAGACAATGAAAATCCTTACCTACACCTTAAAGAGTTTGATGAGTTATGTAGTACCTAGCGTACATAGAACATTGGTTTAAATACTGTGAGGCTTAATTTATTTCCTTTCTCTTTAAAGGAAAAAGCTAAAATGTGATTCAATACAATGCTAGTAGGTTCCATAAGGACCTAGATTGAAATGATTAACGAATTAGTAAAAGAAAAAATTTCCTAGACATAAAATAAATACTCTATTAAAAGATAATGAATATTACCTAGAAGGATAAAGAGTCATTCTATGCTAGGAAAGGTTCAAAGACTTATTACTCACTTGCTTACATCATGGATATGAACCATGTCACATCATCAGATTATTCTATGAGGGATTTAATTCTAACATGAGCTAATTTATAAAGATGATGTGTAATAGAAATTTTTTGAATAAACAACTAGAGGAGGTAGAAGAGTACTTGGAATGATTGGCTAAAAGTGCACAGACTTGGGATGATTTAGAAATAGTAGAACATCCAAATGAGCCCAAAACCATCACCACATCTACTAGAAGAGGCATGTATGCAATGTTTGAAAATGATGAACTTAAAGCCAGTGTAGCATTCATGGCTTAAAAATTAGAGGCCATAGAAATGGGAAAGAATATCTCTAAAAGGGATGAACAAGTGTATAACATTTGTGAAAGTCCTACACATCTTACTTAAGAATGTCCATCCATTCTAGCATTCCAAGAGGTACTTCATGATCAGGCTAATGCATTAAATACATACAAAAGACCTCTCTCCACGTACTTTGAGACATATAATATACTTGGAGAAACCATCCAAATTTTATTTGGACATGATCAGGCTAATGCATTAAATACATACAAAAGACCTTTCTCCATGTACTTTGAGACATATAATCCCACTTGGAGAAACCATCCAAATTTTAGTTGGAGAAATGGACTCACTTGAGGCATGTTTGGTCCACGTCAATGAGTTTAATGAGGATGTATTAATAGATAAAGTTAATGTCCTCCTTGATTCTATGCTCCCTGTGAACATAAAAAGACGGAAAGCTCAATTCGAGGAACTTCCACCAAGGAGTCCACTCCAATTCCATCCTTAGTTGAACCTCCTCAGTTAGACTTGAAATTTCTACCTTCTAAACTCAAATATGCCTAATTGGGAGATGAAGAAACTTTTTTATTTATTTATTATAATTGCCTTTAAATTGAAAAAGTCTAAAGAGGAACAATTGATCAAGACCCTCAAGAAACATAAAAGTGCAATAGGATGAACCTTAGCAAACATGAAAGGTATTAGCCCTTGAATATGCACCTATCAAATCTACTTGGAGGATGATGCTAAACCATGTTTTTAGTTGCAAAGAAGGTTAAATCCTAATATGAAAGATATGGTTAGAATATAAGTCTTTAAGTTGCTTGATGTGGGGGCCATTTATCCATACAGGATAGTAAATGGGTAAGCCCAACCCTAGTTGTACCTAAGAAATTCAGAGTGGCAATGGTAACCAATGCTCAAAATGAACTCATACCTACAAGGGTTACTAGTGGTTGGCACATGTGCATAGATTACAGGAAATTAAATGTTATTACTAGGAAGGATCATTTTCCATTACCTTTTGCGGACTAGATGTTAGGATGAGTAGCTAGTCACCAATTATATTATTTCTAGATGGCGACTCAGGTTATAATCAGATAGAGACAGCACTAGAAGACTAGGAAAAGACCGCCTTTACATGTCCTTTGCCACTTTTTTCTACAATAGAATTCCATTTAAATTATGTAATGGTCTTGCCACATTTCAACACTATTTTTATTGATATTATAGAGATAATCTTAGAGGTTTTTATGGACTAGTTTTCTTTGTTTGGGGATTCGTTTGAAACATGTCTTAACCTAAGAAAAGTCTTTGAGTCATTGTGAAGAAAAGAACCTAGTGCTTAATTGGGAGAAATGTCATTTCATAGTTTCCAAGGGAATTGTCCTTGTCCACCTAATGTCTTCCAAAGGAATAGAGGTGAATAGAGCCAAGGTTTACCTAATAGCCAATCTAGCCATCCCCAAATCTGTTAGGGACATTCACTCATTCCTTTGTCATGCATGATTCTATAGGAGATTCATTAAAGAATTTAATATTATATCCAGATTGTTGTGTCACCTTCTTACAAAAGGACAGCCCATTTGAGTAATCTAATGATTGTCAGGAAGCTTTTACAAAGCTTAAAGACAAGTTAACCACTGCACTTATCATGTAGCCACCTAATTGGAGTTTACCCATTGAAATCATTTATGATGCTAATGATTATGTTGCTGTAGTTGTAGTTGTAATAGGACAGAGAAAAGATCAAAAGTCATATACTATGCAAGTAGGACCCTTAATAGCACTCAAATGAATTATTCCACTATCGAGAAAGAACTTCTAGTAGTTATCTTCACCTTGGATAAGTTCAGGTCTTACTTGATTGATTCTAATATAGTCATATTCACTTATCCTTGACCCTTAAGTACCTTTTATCCAAGAAGGACACTAAGCCCAGACTACTTAGATGGATACTTCTACTCCAAGAGTTTGACATTTAGATAAAATACAAGAAAGGAGTAGATAATGTTGTAGCTCACCACTTATCTTACCTAGTCCTATTAAAACCATTGCAGGAGTTACCGATTACAAAAACTTTCCCTAATGAGCAACTTTTTCATGTTTCCCATCCTCCTTGGTTTGTTGATATTGAAAATTATTTAGTCACAGGAAAGCTTCTTCAACATTGAAACAAATTAGAAAAGAAAAAATTCTTTTCTAATGTTAAGTGCAACTTTTGGGATGATCTATACCTATTTAAGTACTACGCATATCAAATAATTAGGAAATGTGTACTAGACTTATAGAAAAATAGTGTCATCTCTTTCTGTCATTCAGAAAGTATGTGGTGGGCACTTTTCTGTATAAGAAAATATTGCAAAGATTTTGTAGAGTAGTTTCTATCGGCTATCAATGTTTAAAGATATGCATGTATTCTTTAAAGCTTGTTAGTATTGTCAAAAGTTAGGAGGAATAATAAGAAGAAATATAATGTCTTTAAACCCTATCCTTGTTATTGAAGTTTTTGACTGCTAGGGCATTGATTTCATGGGACCATTCCCAACTTATTTTGGCGACCTTTATATCTTATTGGCCATAAACTATGTATCCAAATAGATTGAGGCTATCCCAAGTATAAATATTAACCATAAAATAGTTGTTAAATTGTTAAAAGAATTTTTTTTTCTCTAGATTTGGTATGCCTTAAGACATTATAAGTTATAACAATTCAATTTTTACAATAAAGCCTTTGAAGCACTCATGAAAAAATATGACATCACTATAAAGTTGCAACACCATATCACCCACAAACAAGTGGCCAAGTGGAAGTATCTAATTGGGCTATAAAACAAATTCTTCAAAATACTATTAATAAGTATTGTAAGTATTGGTCTCTTAGGCTAATCGATGTGCTCTAGGCTTACAAGACTGCACACCCTATTAGCATGTCTCCATATAGTATTGTGTATGTTAAGGCTTGACATTTGCTAGTGGAGTTGGAAAATAGAGCCCATTGGGCAGTTAAGACTTTTAATTTCAACATGGATAAAGTAGGTTCTCATAGACAACTTCAGCTTTATGAGTTGGAGGAGATTAAGTAGGAAGCATATGAGACTAATAAGATTTATAAGAAAAAAATAAAAGTTTTTCATGATAAAAAAATAATTAGAAAGTCCTTTACTTCATCTTAGAAAGCTTTTCTTTATAATACTAGGCTTCACCTCTTTCTAAGAAAGCTTAGATATTGATGGATAGGATCCATATATAATCAAAGAAGTTTTTCCATATAAGACTATTGAGATTGAGGATGCTGGGACTGATTACACTTTTAAAGTGAACGATCAATGTTTAAAGCCTTTCCTAGAATATGAGAATATAGAAGTTGAGTCTACAAGTCTAGATGATCCTATTTAATAGGATTGAGTGGATATGTCCCTCTTTACCATCTTTTGTATTTTAGAATTTGTTGTTTTCTACATAACCCATATTTAATTTTGGTCCTACATTGCAATAATGGGGACAATGTTTCTTTCAGGCTTGGAGGCATAGAATTCTTGCAAACTCTATTTTTTTATTCTAATTTTTTATTTATTTTTGTGATTTAAAAAAAAAATACTAAAGTTTTGAATATTTCTTTTTGAGTTTCTAGGTTAATTCCTACACTATAATGAGAAATAGATTTTTCTAAATATAGTCTAGATAACTTTAGTTTATTAATGGAATTTGATAAGTATCTAATTTTGCATAAAACAACATTAGTAGCCCATGTGTTATATGGGTATAATAGGTTTTTTGGCCAAAATTTGTAACACATGCATTTTTGACCTAAAAGACCCAAAATTTGATATTTTGTATGTTTAGAGAATAATTTCAGGTAAATATCTGATTAATCATATTTTTTTAGGATTTAATTAAAGTTTTTCACTTTTTGTAGGGAGTGAGATGATGATTCGATGGCCGGATCCTTCAAGATGAAAATTGAAGATTAAGATCAGAAGATTGAGTTAAAGCCTCAAAGTTATCACTTCAACATGAGACAAGGGTCCAATTCATATTAAGATCACTTGAAGATGAAATGGAAGGAGTCAAAGGTGGCCAAAGTGGGTCCGTGCACAAGAAATGGAAAGTCCACCACCTTTGCATGGGTTTCACTTAAACTACTTAGCCATATTCAAGCCATGAACAAAGTGACAAGCTAAGAAGCCTAGCCAACCACCAAAACCAAGGATTTGAGCCATCAAGCTAAGCTAAGAAAGCCATCTAAGCAAGTCATGAAGCCAAGTTAATAGAGCTCTCAAAGTTAGCCATCAAGCCATATAAGCCAAGCTATAGGAAGGCCGTGATTGGAGGAGAATTCAAAGATTTATTCTTAGGATTTATAAAGATATTTTGAAGATAATTATAGAAAAATTCACTAGGATAAGGTATCATGTGGACCAATAGGAAGATACCTCTCCATTTTCATTGTTTTTCCATATTTTTTTCACTTTTTTTTTTCTCATTTTCCACCTCACCACTAAGGGGCAATACGAATTTCACTTTCCAATCAAGAGTCCTATCTTTCTAAGACTCTCCCACCTTCCCAAACTTCCATGTCAACCATCCAACAAATCCCCACTTCCTAGGAAGCTACCTAGCCAATCATCTCTTTCCACTCCACTGCCCTCCTTATTTCTCTCTAGGCCAACCAATCACCATTTCTTTACTCTCTACCTCACCCTCTCTCTCTCTTACCTCATCTTCTCAACCAACTTTCCATATTCAATGGTGATTCCATGATTTTTGCAAGGGGGAGATGGCCCCCACTAAAAAAGTGGTGTCTCCCACCTTAACTCATTCCAAAGTGGCTCACTTGTCTCCTCTTTGATAAAAACCCTAAGTAGACTTCATACCTAATCATAGCCATCCAATCCTCTTTCTATTTCATCCCCACCCTACCTTTACCTTAGTCCATCCTAGAAAACTTAGAAAACAAATATAAAAGAGCCCAAAAAGGATTCAAAACACAACACTTTTTGGAGAGAAAAAGAACACCTACTCTAAAGAGGGAGGTGTCCTTTTTCTTCACCTCTTCTCTTACCTTCTAGCTTTCCATGTTTTCTCCTAAGGTGGCTACTCTGTTTCTCCTAGTGCTTCATGCATGATTCCAAGCCTTTGTCCTCTAGTTCTTCATTAAAGTTTAGTCACTCATCTTTTAATCTTCATTGCTTGAATTCTTTTTAGTTTCATGCTTAGGAAGTTGTTATCTTTCCCTTGAAGTGACAACCAAAGGAAATTCACCTTCAATCTATTCTTTCCTTTGCTTTTCATTGTCATTAGATCTCCTTTGCTTTCATTAAATTCCTTCTTACTTTCCTTAATGTTCCTCAATCTTTGCCTTTACTTTCTAGTGGGTTTTTCATTGATTTCAATGCATGCTTACTTAGGATTGATGTTAGATGATTGAAGAAGGTTTAGCATGTATTTTGTGTTGTTTAAGAACAAGTAGCATTTGTTGTAATAGAACACAAATTTCATATTTGGATTACATGTATGTGCTTACTATTTGTATGGATGTTGCTTTAGTTCAATGAAGTGATTTGAAATTTCTGGTTCATACTTGTTTCCAATAGTTAATGATTTTAATTCTTGAATGTTTGATTGCATTAGAAGTGCTTAATTAGATGTTTCCATGTCCCATTAATTGACTGATCAAAATAGCATGCTACTAGAATTTTTTGGACGGATTGTTTATGTTTAATTTCTAGCATTCTATACTTCACGTTTGCTTGATTTTCCAAGAATCCAATTAGAGTGTTAGATTTCTTAGTTAATGCTTTGCTGGTTCTAAGTTTTTAAATTGGTTAAGTGGACTCATTCCTATCCTGTAATATCCTTAAAATTTAAATAATAAATTTAAATAAAATTTTTATATACAGAAATTGGTCCTAAAAAGTTAAAAATAAAAAAGTACACATCGATAGGAAGTGAACAGTATAAAGAACGTCAAAAATGGAGTTCAGATGAGTGAGTTATGACCATTTTAAGTGTAAGGGTAAATTGGTAAATTGCTAGGGAAGTTAATTAAAGGGAGTCATTTTGATAATGGCACCCCTTTTCCACTTCCATTGGAGTTCTAATGGAGGAAGGCACTAATCTACCTTCCATTCGGAAAAATCGGGACTTAGCCTATTAAATACAAGTTTTCCCTTCCATTCCCACGCCAAACAACCAGAGGAGAACCCTCGTTTTTTCCTGTGCACTCCGCAAAAATGAGTTGAAGTTTGCACGCACTAGAGGGCTCTGATCTCCCATCTCCAACTCTAATCAGGTAAGTTACACATTTTAACTTGTTATTTACCTTGTTTTCCAACTTTTCCCTCACAGATCTGGGCTAGATCTGATCAGAATGGTCGTTGGATGGCCTATGGATTCAAAACCGTAGAGCACGGTTAGACCCATGTTAAGGGCACCTCAAATGAGAAATCTAAGCCGTTCATTGTGATCTTTGGACCCAAAAACCCCAGGAACGACAAAAACAAATAAAAAAATCAGAGCTTCTGGGGCTCTGATCAAGCCAAAATAAGGTGGACGGCTTGGATTCATCGTCCCTGATGGATAGTGAGCCCAAGATGTCCACCGAGACGCACAGACGGAGATGTGCGCATGCAGGTGCTCCGTCGCACGTGCTCGCGGGATGCTCTTGCACATTGTCCCGGACGTCCAGAACGCACTGGGTGTCCTAGGCACGCAATGTGCTAGTGTAAGCCGGTGCAAACCGCACCGCTCGTGTAAGTCGGTGCACACATACCTACCCCTATAAATTAATATATTAATTTATGAAGTCTTTTCACAAAAAACTTGATTTTGGGAGCTACAGAGGTCCAAATCACGAGCGGAAACATCTGTTGCAACCATATTGATGATGCAAACCTAGATTTAGCTTGAAAACCTATATTTGACTACTTTTAGATTAGTTAAATTATAAATTATTAATTAATAACTTAGAACCGACTAATGAAAGGGTGATCAGGCCTCAAGACTTGAATAATGACATAAAGTATGATAATAAATAAGGGTTATAAGGGGAATATTGGTGTGACTCCTCTAAAAATTGATCTAGACCATTAGTATGAGCCAGATCTTGGGAAATTATTGATGTAAGGATGATCTGACCATTAGATTAAGGTAAAAACGTTAGATACACACAAAAACGAACAAATGGACATGAGATGAGACTAAATTAAGAATCAAATTATAATTAGAGATCTAAGAGGATGATCCAATGGTTGGATCATCATAGATTGTATTATAATATAATAAATAACACAAAATAGTATTGTGGTACTGATAGGTACATCTGAACGTACAAGCTAAGAAGATTATATACTTGAGTTGGGTGATCTCACATTGAGGTAGGTGACGACATTTAATGTTTTATTTTGATTTTAAAACCTTGCATTATCATAGCATCATGAGTGATTGTGATTTAAATTGCACTGATTATTAGTCGATGAGGTTGTGAGATTTAGAGTTTTATGCTATGATCGCTCTTTGATTTCAATCATGTATTGAATGTATTTATGACCGATGGTTTCATGAGATTGATATTACCTAATTATGCATAAATAGAAATGATCTTCCTTATTACATCACTGAAACTGATGGGTTCTCATGAGAAAGGAAAGTGGAGGCTTGGTGGCTGGTCCTTTTAGAGGCTGACCCCGGGATGAGGGGCGTGCCGTAGGGATTGCAAGTTGCGAGTGCTCTTGGTTTTTGACATACATAATTTTCGTGTTTTGAGTTTTATGACGGGTGCTCTCACGCGGTGGATGTCATGCTAGGAGGGAGAGGGCCGGCCACCCACCCTCCGAGATTTGTGATGTGATATGATAGACACCTGCTTGCCGATGGCTTTCGGTAGGGGTTGGTAACATGGATAGTCCACACTACTGGTCCGGGCCTTTCCATGGGGACGGACGTTAAGTCTCCCATTATGGTGTCGACGAGGAGCGGTGATGGTTGAAACTCTAGAGGGTTGCCACTATAGTATGATGATCCATACTCTTATTCTGTGTGCTTGCATGATGAGTATGGAGATGTGATGGTATGCGTGGGTGTGACGACACTCAGAGGTTTGATATAAGTACTCATGATATGTGATGCGAGTGTATGGGACACTCGTGGGACTCACGTACCTTGGGGGTACCATGTTATTATTGTATGCTCATTTACATGAGATCATATCATGTTTTAAATCCATGAGATGCATGTTTTATCGTATATGCTATTATGAGGTTTCAATTGCATTGCTTAAAATAATTATATTCTTGTAGAAAATTGCTTTAGTCATTGTAGCAATACGATTATTCGATTTTGTTCCATTGATATACATTAAATGTATATGTACCTACCAAGCATTGCTTGTTAAGGCATTGCATTATTGTTGCCATGCCTTATATATTAAAGAAAGACAGGACATATGAGGAGTTAGAAGAATAGTGATTGAGAAGTCTCATTGAGAGATATGTTCTAGTTTCACATGGACTATGTAGGTATATATATGTTATTGGACTTGATTATACTATTATGGGAATGTGGCTGATGACTGGATGAGTCCTGGAATAGTAAATCTATTTTAAACATGCTTACTTGGAAACAAAAATGTATCTTGTTTTGCGTCAATGGTTGACCTCAGGATTTTTCTAAAAATGAAATTTGATTGAAATTGTTTTTCATTGTTTTGGTTCTTATAAAATTGGGGCCCCACCTTTAGAAAAGTTTTATTAAAAAAAAACGTATTGAAAAACCCCAGTCATCACATATCCCATGAACCATGTGTACCATTCCATGGTCCTACACATGATACTTGGGTAGTTCTCCTTTGATTGCGTGATTAGTGATTGTTTTCCTTCAATTTTGTTGTTTAGTTGTAGTTTAGTTGAGATTCCCTTATCTACAAGTTTGCATCTTAATTAAGTTATAATTCTTAGTTTAGGAAAGTAATTGATTTGTTTCTTTACAATAGTGCTAAATTTCATATTTAGAAAGTTTGATATAGGAAAGTTACTAAATTTTAATTTTAGAAAGATTTTAATTTAGAAAATTTTTATATTTAGAAAGTGTGTTTTTAGGAAAGTTGTTAAGTTTATCATGTTTTAGTTTTAGCATAATTCTATCTTTCATGTGTTAATTTTCATTTTTAGTTCCAGAAATTGATATCTTTAATTTGGCTAGGTTAGAAATTTTAATTAAGGACCACTTATATCACATCCATTAGATTCCTTGTGAGATCGACTTCCTCACATGAATTAGTGTAACTAATTCATGAGCTTATGATTTAAGACTTAAAATCATAATAGAATTGTAGATGATTAATTTATTATTATTTATTTTCTAAAGTATTCCATGAAAGCTAAGTCTCAGATGACTTTTGTACACAGTTGCATATGCATATTCTAAATTGATAAGTAGTTGTAACTTTGAGATCTTGAAGAAATTTTGTGGAGTTCTATAACCTAAGTGAGTTTTAGAGTCATTCATTCTTTGGAGGGGTTATAAATGTGTACCAAAATTTTCTTTAGTGTGCTTAATTTAAAGTTGATCCCACCTAATCTTAAATCTTGGCTAGTTACCTAAATTATTAGAGTATTACCTTTAAAATTCTAAAAAATTATTGAATATGATAGATTATATGAAACCTAGAAAATGATATAGGCCATTGTTTTTATAAAACTAGAGACATAAAACATAACCCATAACATTTTTACCAATAGTTAGTCAAGATGGGCTTTTTATATAAACCTTCTCTTTTCTCACCCTAATTATCGTTTTACCTATAGTAACCTAGTTTATAAATGATCCATTACCTATTTTCTTTGAAAGATAAGATAGAGATGAACAAAAAATACCTGTAAGTTGTAATGAAAGTAGGAACATGAATATGAAGAAAAGCTCTTCAAAAGTGTTCAAAAGAAAGAAAATGTTTGAAAAAATAATAATTGAAGAATGCAGAAATATGAAGAAATATTTACTTTGATGTAAATAAAGAAGAATTGTCAACTTCACTATAATACCTCTACTTATTTTATGAAGATTTTGAATACTTTATAACCCTCTCTTTTTTATCCTATCCCAAGCCTAAGCTTTATCTTAATATAAGATCTATTGATTCTATGAAGAATATAGTCTTGATGAGGATATGAATAGATAGGATTTAAAGAGTAATACATTTAAATGTTCGAAGGTAATGGCATCTTATCCTTTTTGAAGGGATAAAAAGTTAAATTCATTAGTAACTCTCATTCCTTCATGAGTGTATGTGACATAAATTTGATTTTATTGACTTTGCTCACATATTTAAAAGAGAGATATATTTTACCCTTTATTTGAGAGCTTTATTCCTGAGTAAATGTTATTAGTGAGAATTGAGGCCAAAACATATTTTAAATGGAGTTCAAAAGATATAACCTACTTAAAGATAAACAATACTATATGTTTTCTTTTTTATTCGATTTTATTAGGATGCTAAAGTTGATAGATTTATTGAAGATAATTTTCTGAGAAAAAGGGAGTTGACTTGAAAATGAATTTTTTTTTTAGATTTTGATATTATTTTTTGCATGTTTTGTTTGGGACTAGCAAAATGCTGGTTGGGGTGTGTGTGTGTGTTCAATTTTAACTAAAATTCCCTTAAATTAGAATCAGGATAGATGATCTAATTCATTAATTTTCAATGTTTAGATTTATGTGTTGTTTATGTCTAATTAATCATCTAACCGTTGATTTACAAAATTTAATGGCTAGATGATCATTAGAGTTTATTAGATGATTAAAACATGATTAAGATGAATCTAATTGGATTTATCTGCTTCAAATTAGCCAAAATGCACATGGATGACTTGGATCAAATCAATGGATCAGATCATCATCATGGATCAAATGGACAAAACAAAGGAGGAGTTTTATTAAAAATGGAAAGCCTTATAGAATTATTTCTTGATTGGAAACAAACTTTTAATACGAGTTGTGCTCAAGTGGGGCTGCTAAAAGAGGAAATTAAAGTTGGAAAGGAAACAAACTTTTAAAGAGATGTGTTAAAATATGGTTATTGTATAGGCTATATAAGAAAGAAAGGGGACTGCACAAAAATGATACTGCGAATGAGAAAAAGACTCCACCGTAGCTATCTCTCTCTCTTTAAGGAGCTTCCTTCCCTTAAACCACTTCTAATTATGGAGGTAGCAAAAGACCCGTAGTAGAAAGCTTAGAAAAAGAAGAGCGGAGAAAGACTGGGAGAAGAAAACCAAAGGAGAAGGTTTGATAGAGGCACCCATCTCCTTATTTCTTCCAATCACTATTTTCCCTTTGATTCACACCCTTTTTTTATAGTTTTTATCATTAGTTTCCTCCTTTTCATAGTCATCACTCTTTATGTTTTTCCTTATGTTTTACACCATCCCATCCTCTCACTAATTCTATTCATTCTTTCATAGCATCAGAGCCTTCCCTTACCACTTTGCTTCCCAACCTAATTTTTATGTTTTCTATTTGTTTTTACAAGAATCGATTGTTTTAGGTAAAACCAAAATTGGGTTCCACCCCAAATTCCCCTTCTGCCCTTCAATTTCACTTTTCAAATAGGTGCAGCTCCTTGCATTTCCTACTTCCTATCTCGACTACAGGTTGAAGGAAATTTCAATTCAAATTCCAATTTTACCCTTTAAAAATCTATTTTAATTCCAACCATGTCCCCTTTTTTGTCATTCTCCCAACATAACTTAAATAATTCCAAATCAATCCACATTTAATTTTAACTAAACAAAATCAACAATTCAATTTTAATCAAAAGTTTTCTTTAATTCTTATTCCATCTCTTTTTTTATTTTTAATCAACTTTCAAATCTTCATAAAACTACAATTCTTAGTTGATCTAGTGGTTCCTATCTTACATCTGGGGTCTAGACAGTCAATCTAAGCCATCCAATTCATGATTTCTTTCATCAATCTAAATCATTAGTTTTTTTTAAAGACTTGCTCAATCCAACAGCTGGATCAATAATCAAAGACATCAGTGAAGGTTGACCGGCTTAGATGTGTCCAAATTTGAAGAGTTTTGTTGCACTCAAGATGGGAAAGTTGATTGAGCTTATTATTTTGTTTAATTCATCTTTTGCTTATGTTTAGAATTATGTGGTTTTCAATTAATCAATAGATTTGAGTTTTTAGTGCACTGTTAGTTTTTTTTTTTAATTTTAGTTAGTTTAAATTTTATTTAAGCTTCACTTTTCAAGTCGAGTCCCCATGGGATCGATCTGTACTTGCACACAATATACTATAATAGCCCATGCACTAGTAGAAATCAAACACTTTAGGCACGGCTTAACTTGGGATTAAGCCCAAAAAAATAAATAGTTTTCATCACCAATATACAACTAAGCCAAAACTTTGAAATCTAAAACTAAATTTCAAGCTAGTGTTTAAAGTTGAGTTCCCAACATCATCCTCAACTAACCTATAAGAGACAAAGGAGAGAGTGTTAAAAGGTGAGACATGGGCCATGTTCTACTTCTTCTAACATAGAAAAGATGGATCACTCACATGCTATGTATGGGCTTTTCTTAAAATACTTTTAGGATGACAAAATAATTATGAAAATATTTGGGGCATTTTGCAAAGAAAGAAGCTTATAACTGCATGCTTTAAGAGTTTCTCAAAATTAGAAGTTCCATCTCAAATGGGGAAACCCTTAAATTAGATTTTCTATCCCTGTGTTTTGCAAGTTATGAGAACAAAAACTTTGATGTTTCTTAGTTGTGATATCGTAGTACTCCATGTTACTCAATCTCCCCTATAGAAATTAAAGAACTTGAAAAATACTAGTCAATATGTGAAATATCAGAAACTTCACTTGTAAACTCTACATAACTACACATTAAACTAATGTGTGTGCATACACTATTTTCTTTGAAAAAAATTTTAATTTTATCTTTAACAATATGATTCCAAAGGAACTATTGGTAGCTAAACAGAAATGCTTGCTACTAATTAGTAAGATTTATATATTTGATACCGGTTTCTCTGAGGATTGTAGGGAACAATCTAGCATAATTGCACAAACCAAATTTTACAAGCCTTACCAATCAGGGCCTCAATGAGTAAAGGGATAATCACCCTTTTAGTCATAGTTACCAAAACTTCGAATAATTGAAATCAAATAAAAAAAATCACCCTTTTAATCTCCTAGTTTATTCTCTAAATAATTCATAAGTTCTTATATATTTTCAGATATGAATGGATTTAAAAAATTAAAAATAAATTTATAAAATTATTTTCAAATTTGAGAAACATGTTATCATATTCTTGTTGTCATGTCTTAAATAACTTGCAAGTGCATAAACCGGTTATAGTGTAAACATGCAATGGAGGTCGAACCATGGGGAATCGAACACTTTGTGTGATTAGTGGACCCTTACTTAAACTACTTAGCCTAGCCAAAGAAAGTGATTTAATCCTAAACTAAGAATGGAAACTTAGCATAAATTTAAAAACATCAAGTATGGAAATTAACTAAAGCAATCAAACTCACGTGGAAACTTTCCTAAAAACAAACTTGCCAAAATTAATACTTTCCAGAATTAAAACATTCTAAAAGTGAAATTTAGAAACTATCTAAAGTAATGCAAATGCTAAGTAATGGAACCATACACATAGCCCTAGGGTGGTCTGCATGGTTCCTTGGATGAACGAGGTGCACAATCTTTTTATTGGAACCACAAATATGTAATCCTAAGAATCAATGATCTAATGAAGCAAGCATTAAAGTGCATGATTCATCCAATGAATAAATGAGCCACTAACACTAGCATCAAGAATTTAATTCAACTCTCATTAAAACCTCCTCAAAACCATGCACATAGCCCATGGGCTTTGTGCATAATGGTGAGGTGGGTGTGTGTGATTCTTTTTCTAGCTCGAGATGCTTTTTACTACAACTATTCTAGCATGCTTGAAAAATTGAATGAACTCGGAAAATACATATAAAAAAAACATGTATTCAAGATACTAACTAGGTAAGACATAAATCATATCATCATTCATTAAAGCAAGCATTGAACATATATTGCATTTCATTTAAATAGTTGCTTATAAGTGTGGTGTGCACCATTCATGGAACGTGCGCACGATGCTTATTCCCAAATACAACTCTCTTGCTTCTTTAGAAATCAAAGAATAACCCCTATGTTAGCATGCATGTAACATAGGAGAGATCTAAGAAAATGATAATGGTAAAGAGTGAGTGCAAGTAATGGAAACCAATGGATCTAAAGCATTCAAATCACTTGATCCAAAGATCATTATCTCTTGGCTATCACGACTAGAGATTAGTGATCCTTAAGGACAAGGATCTAAAGCTAACAACAAAAGGTAGATAAAGTTGAAAGATAAAGGAACGAAACTAGGAACATAAACATGGCTCTAACCAAAGCATTAAAGGATTAACTCAAAGAACAATTAGGAAAGAAGAGCAACCTAGAGTGGAGGTGAATAGACCAAGTAATACCAGCCACAAACCATGCATGAAATGCATGGAATCAATGCTAAGTCTAATCTTCTAAAAATCTATGCATGGAACTTCTTCTTGGGCTTATATATATCTTATTTCTCAAGCTTTGATAGTGTAACTTAAGGAAAAGGTAGGTTGGGAATGAGATGAGAAGGAGATTTGATGGTTAGGATTGAGTAGCTACCTAGGGTTTTCTTAAGGAGAGAATATGATGGGAGTTAAGGTGGGAGATGCTACTTTTTTAGGAGGGGATGTCTCCCCATTGTAAAAATCATGTAATAATTTGGAAAAAGAAAGAGGTGGATATAAGGATGGGTAGAGAGAGGGAAAGATAAGGATAAAGAAAGGGAATGAGGTGATTGGTTGGGGTAGAAGGGGATTAGGAACGTGGTGGAGTGAATGAGATAAGGAGGGGAGGGAGATTCCTAGTTTGTAGGATCTATGCATGAGACTCCCTCTCCATATATTTCATGTTGAATGCATGGAACGTGGAAGTAAAGAGAGGGAAAGGGAGGTAAGGGAAAATAAGTTAGGTGGCATAGGAGGATTGGCCACCTAAGACAACTAAGATGAGAGGGGAGGATGAGGTGTGAAATTCATATAGAGAGGGATATGTGGAGATAAAAAGATGGGAGAGAAAACAGGATGGGAAGGAAAGAAAAGAAAAAAAGAAAGAAAGAGTGGGCTCTTTTCTATTGGTCCACATGCATGCTTACCCATTTTGATTTTCACTAAAATATCTTCTAATTATGTTCTTAAAAATCCAATGGATATTTGCTTTAGATGGCTAGCTAGGCTCCTTAGTTTGTCACCTTCTTTATGACTAGGTGACTTGAGTGAATCCCATGCAAAGATGGTGGCTTTGCATGGCCCACTTTAGTCACCTTTGACTTCTCCAATTCCATCTTTGTCTCCCTTAGAGTGATATTTATCCTTGATCTTACATTGAATTGATAATGTTTAAGCTTTGACTTGATCCTTTGATCTTGATCTTTAATTTTCTTCTTGATCAATCTTGGCCATCAGATTACCATGTCACTTCCTACAAAAGATGAAAAACTCTAATTAAATCCTAGAATTTTTTTTATTATTCACATACTTAATATGATTTAGCCTCTAAACCTACAAATTATCAAATATTTTGTTTATTAGATAAGAAATGAATGTATTATAATTTTCAACCGAAGGCCATAATTAGCACTATAAGTTATAATAAATGGATAACTAATTGGGTGATTTTATACAAAAAGTAACACTCATCATACCCCTCAACCAATATTTTGTTTATCTCGAAGAAAACATGTAAACCATTATGAAAAATAAAATGTTTTCCATTATCGTAAGTACTCACAATTGCATTTAGCTCATGCAACAAGTGTAACAACACCAATTTTTATGAATATAATTGAATTATTTAAAAATTAAATTTTAAAAATTTAAAAGTGGAACTAGAACTTTGAGTTCAAGGAAAATTTTCTTTTTTTTTTTTTATAAAATAAAATCAAAACTTAAAACTTGGATATTTGCAATGTACTCGAAACACAGATCAGAATGACTAAAATTCTGAGTCCGGATGAAAAATCCTTATTTTTCTCCATTTTTATGAATAAAAGGTAAAATAGTAA
Source organism: Warburgia ugandensis (assembly GCA_035236585.1). Taxonomy (NCBI): domain Eukaryota; kingdom Viridiplantae; phylum Streptophyta; class Magnoliopsida; order Canellales; family Canellaceae; genus Warburgia; species Warburgia ugandensis. The sequence goes on along the minus strand of CP141129.1, from coordinate 4,332,218 downwards.
TTTTACTTACAACCAAGACCTAAGACATCAAAATTTAGAATGTACTCAAAAATGCAATTCCAATGCCACTAAGTACGCTCAATTCTGAGTTCAGGAGAATAAATTGGATTTTTTTCCCTAAAATGGCAAAATGGTCCTTTCACACCTCCGTGGGGCCCATAAGGGCCCACAAATGGATCCAACATCCCAAAAACATGTAATAATGAGTCGAACCACTACCAGTTGCTAGTGGAGAAGGAGTTGGTAGTGGGAATCCAATGCTAATTTAATAATAAAAAGAATTGAAACATGATAATTACATATAATCATGAGAAATTCAAAAACACCTATAAATAGCTCATAAAAATCCCCAAAAAATTCCTAATGTTCTTCACAAGGTCCCCTACAATTCCTTAAAATCTTAGCTCTAGAATCCTCCCCCATGTCCCCCAATTCCTCCTTCTTTCTCTCTTTCTCTCTTATTCTCTAGGAGAGTGTCCCCAAACGCACCCGATAGACAATTCATGTATGTTATCGGGGTGCGTCAAGGGACCCGTCATCCCCAATGAACTAGGGTTCACTCAGGAAACCCTAATTCAATTAGCCATCCACTTCCAACCAGTAATTTTCAATCTTCACCATCAAATGTGTTCAAATAGGGTTGATCTACAAAATCCCTAAGAAATTTGGATGATCCACCATCTAGATCATCGGTAATTTCAAAACGAAGAAGAACCCTAGAATCATCATTGTCTCCAACAAGTTATCCATTTATTTTTGACCAATCAAACTAGATATTCTTGATCTTAAACTATTGGATAGCTTCCTAGCGTTGAGATCTACAATTGCACTAAGATTCCCGACATTTTCTAGCAATGACGGCAGAGAAAGCTCCATCTATATATGTTTCTGACCAAGATAGGGTTTCCGGTGCTATTTCTAATCTCCGGTGAAGTTTTCTTCACTGCCCAGCCCAGGTAGGTGGCATATCTCTCTCATCTTTCCATTCCGGCATTATCTTGAGGTTTTTCAGCCTCCAGGTGATCTCCCCGGCCATTGATCTGTCAAGAATGACAGATCCAGCAACATGGTTGAGATCCCCATCTTGGACAGCTCAAATGAAACTTCTGAGTCGTTGGATGGTTTCTTAGGGCCCATAAACCCCAAGAGATGAGATCTCAGCCCTTGATGTTGAGATATGGATGGTGATCTATGGCAGGGTGATCTGACGGTCCAGATTGGACCATCTTGCCCATAGGCAACTGCTGGTTGACTGTAATGACTCAAATTTTGTAACATTAAAATCCCAAGTTAACAATGAAAAGTTCACTATTTGGAAATAAGGGTATTTTGGTCATTTCACTATTCACCCTGACTAAACCCAGAATTTTGGTCCTAAGAAACCTACCATTAGGAGCGTCTAGGAAAAAGGAATCCAACAAGACCAAAATCACCTAAAACGGAGTTAAAATGAGAAAGTTATGGCCCTTTGAAGTTCAAGGGCAAAATTGTAATTTTCATTAAAAACGAATTTAGCCTGTAAAACACAAGGGCCCGTTTTGATATGGGCACTCCTCTTCTTCAACCTCCTAGAGGGTTCTAGAATGGCAGTGTTTGGAGGAGAAATCACCACCATTCTGGAGGTTTCTCCATCGCCATTCAAGGGCGGTGAGAGCCCCCTCCAGAACCCTCTTATAGCTCTATAAATAGAGCTCTTGGGCACCTCTAATGGCAGCCCAAAAGCTTGGGAAAAACCCGTTTTGGAGAAGCAACCAAGAGGAGAAACATGGAGAAAAACTCGCAATTAACCAAGTATGTCCAAAAACCCTCCAAACCCGTCTCCCCCTTAGTCCTAGGCTAAGTTTCCCTAAGTTTTTGCATGAAAAATCATGCAAAATCGGGCCCTAAAGAGTCACAAAAGGACCCAGGGATGATCCCTGGGGTACACTGGTTCGACAGGGTCGAACTAGGGTGTCCCTAGGACGCCTAGGTCCTTGTCAAACCGAAACGCACGCTGTGCGTCGAGAAAACCAGACGGCCGCGTCCTTAATTCAGCATACATATGATAAATGATTTATGCATAGATATGTTTTGCAATCAAATGCATATATTGCATGATTTGTGAGTATTGAGTTTTTGAAAGATTGCATGTCCTTGAGGGTTACCAAAAGACGCTGGAGTGCCCAAAAGACGCTGGGTAGGCAGTTGTGAGGGACCCAAAGAGGACAGGTTTTGAAAAAGAGGTTTTCTCTTGTTTGATCTGATATAATTTGGGCTGATAAGCTCGTGGGCGCTATGCCGAGAGGTTTGGGTTGGCCTCCAGCCTCTACCACTATTAGGCGGATGGGTACCATGCCTAAAAAGGGCAACGTCCCTGCTTCGACTGCATGTGGTACAGGGGGCTACCACTGGTGTCACAGCACTGGGTCGAAGTGTCATATGTCCCGTGGAGGCATATGACCCTGTGTCCTTAGGTACCCGGGGACCACACGGTGGCGAGGTCGTGGGCATAGTTGGACCCTATGGTTTGAGGATTTACTTGCATTGCATATGGCATGACATGAGGTTGGTTGACCATACCAGATATCCATGAGTTGGATTCAGTTGAGCATCTTATGCATATCGTTATGTTTATGATATATATATATATATGATACTTTCGACTTGGTTTGTGCGATTCTTTAAGTCGTTAGTATTCCGATTCGACAATGGTTTTTAATATCGATATTGAACATGATTGTTCGAACATGCACATGTTTTAAAGAGCATATGATTTTAAACATAGCATGCATAGCAAAACTAGTAGTGATAGACTCCTACTGAGTATAGTATATACTCACCCAATCCTCAACATTTTTCAGACACAAAGTAAACACTTAAGGGCAAGGAACGCTTGTGACGGAAGACACCCAGACTAAGTGCAAGTAAGTAGACCCCTACCTTATCTTTCAATGTTATTTGATTGTAGTTACTCTCTATAGCTGAGGCTGTGACTAACACTTTCTTGGGAAGAGTGTCAATTTAAAACTATTGCATGGCTAGATAATTGGAAAATGTGTTTTGACACTCAGGGTTTTATACAAAAGATTGTTTTCCAAAAGAAAAAGGTTTTTCATGCATTTCATATTTATAAAACAAGAGATCTTGCCTTTTTATCAAATTTGCATCATATAAAACCAGGGTCGTCACATTGTCCCCACACCTGGTGCGCCTGGATTTGATCTTAGCTGTCCAAATTCTGATCTCAATTTAACTCCAAATTGAGATAAAAAAGTTGGATTGGATTTCTCTTGATGAGGAGAACCTATTGAACCAATAAAATCATAAGTTGAATTCATTAAACGTTCTAAAATTAAGTACATAAGGGTACTAACATCCTTGATCTACAAGTTCTGGGATAATCAAACCATTCAAATCATTTTGGATGATGATCTAATAATATAATAACTTAAATCAATGGACTGGATGTAATTAAATTTGCAGATTTTAAGATCTTGAACCTTAAAAGTAGTAAAATCCATAAAAATGAATGGTAATCTCCTTGATCAGTTTGATCAAGGATAATTGGACAGTATGGATGTGTTTGGATGATGATATAAAGTTAAGATCATATGTATTGATGGACTTTATGATGATAATTTGGGATAGATTAAGATCTATGCGCTTAAATTGAACAAAATGACTAAAGATCTTCTTGATTGGTTGAATCAAGAAGGATCAGATCATTTAATGAGACGCATTAATAATCTAGTGATAAAATCATGTTAAGAAAATGTGTTAGATATAAAGGAAAATGAAAGATCAATATCTAAACCCTAAATGGGATGAAAAATGAATAGAGATCAAATATGACCGTTGGATCTTGAAGAATAGTTATGGCATGTTAAGTCTTCATTTGAATTGTTGAAAGATATTGTAAATATCTTTTATAGCTTAGTAGATTAAGTGTTAGATTCACTTATTTATTTAATTATGCTTTAATGCTTATGTTATATAAATTACATTGAAAACATAATTAAATGAAAACTAGAGTTGAAGGACATTTACATGAAATGAATGACATGGACTTAATGATAGTAAGGGCTATAGTTAGTAGGACAATATAAGAATTATCAAATCCTTAGCCCAAACTAGGAGAATAATAAGCCCCATGAATGACATTTTAAATGTTCATGGACTTAATTAAAATCAATTAGAAAGAGGACTTATGATTAAAATGCTTATAGGAAGCTTATGAAAGGCTGAGCTAAGGTCACTCTAGTAAATGCTAAATATGGGGGTCAAGGGGGTTTTCTAATAGAGCCTAGCTCTCCACCTACCTTCCATTGATATTTGTAGATAAGAACATAATAATAATGGATATCATTTGTATCAAATGTTACACTTAATAACATTTGGTATATGAATACCAAATTAAAGGAAATGGGGGATCATTTACAATAAATGATTAATCCCTAAACTTATATGAACATGGGTATCATTCATTGTAAATGAGGATCCCTAAAATCTAGAAATGAAATTATATCCTTAGTATGAGGATATTGAATACAAGGATGATAATATAAACTAATAGATTGTCTTAGATGTACAAGAAGTATTTTAGATACAAGCATGGAAGCTTGTGGTTTTGTTTTAAATAGGCACGATCCTGGGGATGCTATGCTAGGGAAGTTATGAGGGTTTGGCCACTCGCTTCCTGAAATTCAATGATATTATGATACCTTGCCCAAAGAGAGGCTAAAAGTTGAGTAGGGCAATTATGGGAAGGCTCCACTGTGAAAGTCCTATCTCCCCACATGAGCAGTGACACAATATTTTCCACTGTGGTATCAGTGGTGAATAGGGCAGTTATTTGAGTGCATTAGTACGGCTCAGACTACAACATGGTAGTCCTTGAGTTTTTTGCATATGATGCATGGCATAATGAGATGCCAATATTGCCTTAATGAGGGAGTATTTTCCCAGCCAAAGTCTGGATGATTTATCAACTCAGTATGCCTGAGTATGATTATTGATGTTTGAGATATTGACTATTTTTCATGGTTTTTGACCGTATATATATATATATACACACATACGATATAGTGGTGAGTGGTTTGGAATTATCATAGTAGATGTTACATGATAAACTATATGATAGAATGGTCATATATGGTATGGTTCATGAAAATTGAATTATGTGATTCATATGGAATATGATGATTATAAATACTGTACTTTTGAATTATACTATTCCATATGTTCTTGAATCCCCTACCAAGCATAGCTTGTTGAGATATTATAAATGTTTGAACGTTTACAATATCTTATGTACAAAAAGAAAAGAATGGAGGGATACGACATGGGAAGACGAAGACCATAATGTTGATAAAGACTATGTACTATTGTGGAAAGTATTGGATTGTATTTTGATTTGTGTATTTTGGACATAAGATGTAATAAAGGGGCTATGTATGTGAACCACTAGATCGATCTTGCAATTTTAATAAAATGAGTTTCTTTGGAAACATATGTTGTACACAAAATTATGTATGTATATGTGAGTGAAATGTGGCATTCGGGTTTTCTAAAAAGAATTTAAAAAAAAAAATTCGCTACTTAAGTTTTCAAAATGTTTGCAAAATTGGTCAACCACCATTTGAAAATGAATAATGAAAATGTATTTCGAAAACCTGAGTCCCTACAACAAGCCCTTAAACCCCTAGGTTACCCCTAGCAGACAAGTTAGCCTCGTGAGGGTTTGCAGTGGATACATCTACAAAATTTCATAAGGTCAAGTTCCTTGTTTTGTCTCAAAGAATCATCATCCCTTAGTACTCTACTAGTTTTGACAACTTAATAGAGATGAATGACAATTTCATAAGTTATCCACATATTAAAGTCATTTTATTATAGTTATTTCTCGGAGTGCATATGTGTGTACATTTACATAAGTCATGACTTCTAATTAGTTATGCTTATGTTCTATTGGAAATATGTTTTATGTGTCAAATTCTCACATGTATACTCTAAAAAAATGAAGCGCTTAGAGAAAGGGGTTAAACATATTTCTCTCATTATGTGACTGAATCCAACAAAGCTAATAGTTCACTTAGAATTTAAGCATTGAAGAGACAAAGGAATATGGTCCTTAAGAATAGATGTTATTACCAAACTAGTAGGGCTATTTCACCTTTATTTATTTATTTTTTATATCCTTATTAAGGCTATCTTCCACCTAAGATCCACAAGTCTTTAATTAGGATGAAATGTAGGCTTGGGGTAGGTTCAGAAAAGAAGGGTATAAGGATTCAAATTTTTAAAACTGAGAAGGGGTCTTCTTTTGATTGTTGAACAACCTTGACTATACTGAAGTGAATGTCTTTTATACTCTTACCTTTCTTACATTTTTTTTCTTTTCATTTTCCTTTTGACTTCTTTGAAAGAAAGTATTTTTCTTTCTATGTCATTCGTAGTTTTAACTTCTTTAACTTTTTGTCCTTTCTAAACTTTTTCTACCACCTCTACTCAATTTTAAAAAAAAAAAGTAATGGATATTTATTTTACAGGTTTTTCTAGATTAAGGTAAGTGGGGTTAAGAAAGAAAAAACTTACTAATAAGCTTAAGGGACTAACTAATTGTATAATATACTAGATAGGTTCTATGTCTCTGGGTTAAAATAATGATGGCCTAAATCATTCCCTAGGTTTCTTAAAGCATATCATATTCAATAAATGTTTTGGAAAGAAAGCTAATACTCCTATTTACTGTTGAAAATTAACCAAAACAAAGACAATAGGATCACACAAAATTATGCACACTGAAGAAAATATGGAATTACTTATAACTTTTAGAAAGAAGATAGTCTCTAAAACACACTTGGTTATAGGTCTCCATTGTTTTCCTTAGGGTTTCCAAGTAATACCTCTCTATTAGTCTAGACTATGTGCTGTGTGTAAGTATTTTTTGAGATTTATATTTCATAAAATGCTTCAAAACATGAGTAACATGCAAAATTATCCATATGCACTTTCATTAAGAGGTTAAAGTAGTGGAATTACTAAGTTTCTGAAAATTCAATTCTCATCATGGTAAAGGAACTTGATCTCAAAAGTTTTCTTTTAAAAAAATAAGAAAACGTAGAAACCTCTATGTATATCTACACTCCCAACCTAAATGAAACATTATCCTCAATGTTTGAAAACATAGGACCCTATATGATAAAGGAATGATGTAGAATACTGGGATTCGAAAAAACCTTTGGGTTGCCTTCCAACAAGCACTAAGTTTTACATCTTCAGCTAGATGGGATGATAATGAGTGTAATAAATGTAGTGTGCAAGGTCTTCTAGACCATGGTAAGGTGGGTCATGATAGATTGGTGCACCAACAACATTTCCTCTACCTTAGGGTTGATTAGTTCTAGGAAGGGTTTAAGCCTTTGTCCATTAACCTTTGATATTTCACCATCCTTTTCAATCTTAATAGCCCCATGAGGATGCACAATATGCCTCATTTAGAAGAATGTCAAATAAGGAAAACATGATAAATCACGAATCTACTGAAAATCATATGTGCTCAAATAACATATATATGTATCAATTCATTGGTATGATAACCAAACTATTCTAAACCAAAAATAGTTCACAAACTATTTTCTCATTTTGAAGTTCATTTGAAACTTGGAAGTATTGGATTACCTACCTCTTATGATGCTCTCCAATTTTGATTATGTCAACCTAGCTCAAATGGTAACTCATCTCTAATCAATCTCCTCATTTGGTATCAAGTAACATTTAAATAGCAAATCAATACAAAATGTGTATTATTTTAAGTTCTCACATTTAAACTTCATTTGCTTAATGTCAAATATCATTTCATATGACTCAGATCACCATTATGATTTGATATTCACCCTCTAGACTAGTGATCCTACTGTTAGAACTTGTCAGATCTTGATTTCTCTCATCATCGAATCTTATTAGCCAATGAATCAGGTTCTAGTCTATCAATTTGTTTGTTTTTCATTTCTTGTCAATGATCGAAACTTAAATGAAGTGATTCAAGGTCCAAACAGCCATTAGTCATCAATGATATAAAGGTTTACTGGGTCTAATTATAACTTTCAAGTCATCCAATGCTTTTAAGTTATGATTTAATAGTTCAAATAATCTCTGTAACATCCTAAATTTTTAAATTTCAATTTGAGAGAATCTTGGAAAAATGTGAAATTGTGATTAAAAGAATATATTGAATTCTATAATTTTGGAGTTTTATAAGTGAGAGACTTAACATATATCAAATCATGTATTGAGACCTCCATAATTAGATTGTACTCGCTAAGACAATTCAAATGTCACCAAGTTTGTCGACATTAGAGTTTGGATGAGAAAGTTATGGACATTTTAAGTATGAGGGCATTTTGATAAAAAGGACAAGGACTAAAATTAGAGGGGGTCATTTTGATAACGACACCCCCTTCCATCCCCGACCCCGTTGCAGGTGGAGGAAGTTGGTGATTCTGTTCCCTGCGAGGTAAATGGATCACCAACCATAAATCCTCCTCTTGTCTCCTCATCTCCTCCATGGCACCTCCTCTTTTTGGCTACTGTTTTTCCCATTATCGCTGTCATCTTGGGGTTCTGACAGACAAACCTTGCAACCACTGAAAAAAGCCTCATTTCCCCCCTCTCCTGCTCTAATCAGGTGGGCCACTCCCTCTCTCCTTCTCTCTCTCTCTCTCTCTCTCTCTCTCTCTCTCTCTCTCTCTCTCTCTCTCTCTCCTTCTCTCTCTCTCTCTCTCTCTCTCTCTCTCTCTCTCTCTCTCTCCAACTTTCCCCTCTCAGATCGAGGCCAGATCTAGTCTCACTGGCTGGGGGAATACCGAAGAAACTAGAACCGTGGATTAGGGTTAGACCCACATTAAGGATAGCTTAGATGATAGATCTGAGCCATCTAATGTAATCTTTGGACCCCAAAACCCTAAGAACGATGAAAATAGATCTAAAATTGGATCATTTGGGACCCTAATCTGAGCAAAATAGAATGGACGGTCCGGGCACATCGTCCCCAATGGATAGGGCACTTAGGACGCCATTTTAGGCACTTGCAAGGCGACGAGCAACTCAACGCACTATCGTGCGCACGCAGCGCAAGCGCATGTGAGCGACGATGCCTGCACGTGGTCACGATTGGGCAGAACACCCTGTGTCCTAGAAACCAGGATGCACGCGGCATGTTATGCTGCATGTCTTAGAGGCAGTGTGTCCTGGGGACGCTGGTTTAAACCAGTTTAAACGATTTTACTGGTGCAAACCTGTGTAAAATGGGATTTCTGGCCTAGATGTTTTATCTGAACCTTTATTTGTGATCTGAAATGTTTTTTTTTTAGATTCTAGAGTCTATAGAAGCTGGATATTTGATCCGAAAGCTCTGTTGGAATTATCTCGACAATGCGAATATGAATTTAACCTTTTAACCTTGATTTGATACCAACTGCGATAACCCAAGTTTTTCAACACTTGTTAATAAAATTTTTGAAAAGTGGGACCCCAATTTTTAAAACCAAAACATTGGAAAACAATTTTAAATAAAATTCATTTTAAGAAAAACCCAAATGTCAACCATCAACTCATCACACAACCTTTCACTTTTAAAACTCAATAAATTTTGAATTAAGTAAGTAAACCATTTCAAAAACAAGTTTACTACTCTAGGACCCATCTAGTCAATAGCCACATTCCTAACAATGTAAAATGGTTCCACTGGTGTAAATGGTTCCACTGGTGCAAACCAATGTAAAATGGGATTTCCGGCTCAGATTTTTTATCTAAACCGTTGTTGGTGATTTGAAATGTTTTGTTGAGGTTCTAGAGGCTACAGAAGCCTAATCTTTGATATGAAAGGTCTGTTGGAATCATCTCGATGACGCGGATATGAATTTAACCTCTAAACCTTGATCTAAGCATAGTTAGTTGATCAAACATAAGAAATAGTACCCAATTACTTAAATGAGGCCGATCAAAGGATGATCAAGCCTTAGAACTTGAACAATTGGATGATTTAAAGGATGAATTCATGAAGCTAAGAAATGGATTAGGTGTATTCATCTTAAAATTGATCTGAATCATTGATCTAACCTAAATCTTATAATTTATTGATCTGAGAGTGATCTAACAGTTGAATCAAGGTGTAAACTTTAGATACACACTAAAATGAGTAGATAAACATGAAATTGAAGTAGTTTTGATGATTAAGATTAGAATTCATAATCAAACCACAAATCAAGGTGATTGAGAATGATCCAACGGTTGGATCGCATCAAAATCCATCGAGATGGAATAAATTGACCCTTTTAGTGATTTGTAGATCTTAAAATAACAAATCTCAACTTGATTGATGATCAAATCAAGTAGATGAGTGTTGGATGTTAGGAAAATTGATTATTAAAGATAAATGAGGTGATCTAGACTATTGATCAAGGTCAAAAGCAAGATAAGTGAATCATTGGACAAATAGACTTATGAATTGTCACAAATAAAGAGTAAACTTTATAAAGGGATATATAGATGAAATGGAATAACATGAAAAAGTACTATGGTATTGATAGGTGTATCAAAGCGCATGGTTTGAGAGAAGTACGTGCCTGAGTTGGTGATTGTCCTTCATCGAGGTAGGTGACGACATTTAATGTTTCACATGTTTTCTAAACTCTTTCCATATCATAGCATCTTGCCTGATTCAGATTGTGGTAGCATAATTTCTTTCTTATATGTCTTGTGATTTATAAGTTTTTGTGCTATGATTGACATAAGGGTTGATGATGCATTAAATGAATTTTATTCGATCGGGTTTTATGGTATTGTTACTTATGGATCATGTATATAGAATATCTCTCTTTTATTGCATGACTGAAATTTGATGATTTCCATAGAATTGATGATGGAGGCTTGGTGGCTAGTCCTTGAGAGGCTAACTCCAGGATGAGGGGTGTGCATTGGGATTGTTAGCCACGAGTGCTCCTAGATTTTTATGAGATTCGTGATTTTTGTGTTTTATGATTTATGATGGGTGTTGCTACCCAGTAGATGTTATGCTAGGAGGGATTAGGGCAGGCCACCCACTCTCTAAATTTATGAGATGATAGACACATGCCCACAGATGGCATTGGGTAGGGGTTGGTAACATGGGTAGTCTACACTACCAGTTCAAGCCTACTCATGGGGATGGATGGCGAGTCTCCCGTTACAGAGTTGACGGGGAGCGGTAGTGGGTGTGTGGTTACCACATAGCATGACAATCCATACTCTTGTTTTGTATGCGTGCATGATGAGCATTGAGATATTATTATGTACTTGGGTGTGATGACACTTAGAGGATTGGTATGAGTACTCATGACCTGTTGCAGGAGTGTATGGGACACTTGTGGGAGCCATGTACCTTGGGGGGTGCCTTGCCTATTTATTGTATTCTTATTGAGATTGTCTCGTATCATATTTTCCATTCATGTGATCAATGTTTTATCATACATGATGTGTTGCCACTTGTATTGATATGATTTATGGCATTTGTATCCTATGACAATCATGTTTTACACTCTTGTTAGCTCTCACTATTTGAGTTATTCTTTTTATGCTATCATTTCATTACAGTAAATGTCTATGTACCTACCAAGCATTGCTTGCTGAGGCATTGCGCTATTATTGCAATGCCTCAGATATTGAGAGAAAGACATGACTAATAAGGAGCTAGGTGAATAGTAATAGAGATATTTCATTTGGAGGTATATTTTAATTTCTCATGGACTAAATATGTATATCTGTATTATTGGACTTGATTATATTGTTGTTGGGAATGTGGCTGTTGACTGGATGGGTCCTGGAGTAGTGAACTTGTTTTGAAAAGGTTTACTTAGTTAATTCAAAATTTATTGAGTTTTAAAAGTGAAAGGTTGTGTGATGAGTTGATGGTTGACTCGGGGTTTTTCTTAAAATGAATTTCATTTGAAATTGTTTTTCGCGGTTTTTGTTTTAAAACTTGGGGCCCCACTTTTCAAAATTTTTATTAAAAAGTGTTGAAAAACTCAGGTTGTCACAATCTCAAAGACATGAAATTGTTAGATTTACAATCTATCATTGGTTAATGGTTAATGGTTAATCACTTAATCAATTCATCATCTAATGGAAAAATTTTCCTAATATGATATTTTACAATCACTATTCTTAGGTCAAACATGAAGATATGGTTAGATCATTATCATATCTACCATTCATTTTTTGATCATTGATCCAATGCTTGGAAGTTGTTAAAAATTAACTTTTTAGGTCTCAAACTGATGATCAAAATTCATCTAAGGCCATTAGAGTTCTGAATAGTCATTTACCAATGACTAAACATTGATCAGATGTAAGGAAACAGAGTCAGATCGCCTCTAATATATTGATCATTCTCTTCTTCGGTGATTCCACAGATAGAATTTGTTTACAGTTATAAATATAATTCTACAGTGATCGGATATACCTTTAGAGATGATCTGGTGGCTAAGGTTTGTTAGAAGTGGTTAGATTTGTCTTTTACAGATGATCCAACTATTCTAGTTCATTAAAGATGATTATGTCTATCTTTTACACATGATCGAAAGGCTAGCATTCATTCAAAATGGTAGAATTCATCTTTTACAGATAATCAAACAATTATCATTCAATGGAGATGATCAAATTAGTCTTTGTAAGGCACGGATTGAAAAATCATTATCAAGTTGATATTTAACCATGGATTAAGGTTCAAATCTATCCCATTTGCTTTTGGATTGTTGATTGAAACTCAAACAGAGATTTTCGGAGTTTTGATCAGTCTCCAGTAACAAGTGAGGTCAAAAATTGTCCTTGGGTCTAAAACCTAGATCTATATGCATCCCTAAGTCCATACCTGGATTAAGAAAAAAAATAATAATGAAGATTTTAAGTATAGATCCTACCTACGAGTCATTCTTCGCTGATCGTTGATTATCGAAGAAGATGATTTGAGGAAGATTCTCTCATCATGGGCTGGTCACAGACACATCCTCTTTGTCTTCCCCATCCTTGTGTCAAATCTTGGCCAATCAACATGTTACTAGAGGGGTTTTTCTCGTTTAAGATGGTCAAGGCAATAAATGGTGAGGATCTTTGATGCTCACCATTGTGTTCTCTATTTGGTTGTGTCTCTAATGACCATCGTTGTTCCGTTATTTTTTTGGGTCACCGGTGTTAAATGGCAGGGAGGGAAACACTGGCTACCTCCTTTCCCACCCCCAGGCCCTCTCTCTCTCTCTCTCTCTCCTCTTCCCTGCTCTTTCTTTTGTCGGGCTCGAGAATAGACCTAGCAACTATTCTCATTTTGCTTAAGTGGGGAGGGAATGCTAGTATCAATTCTAGCCCCTCCTTTAAGTATTTTAATTATTTCTTTAATTAATATTAAATATATAATTATGATGGTTTCCTTATTCTAAGCATAGTAATTTTAGTCAAAAAGAGAGCATGCCACCAATAATGAATTTCCAACATCTCTTGATTGTTGGACCTAGCTTTCAGAGAGCGGGTCCCACTTATGAAATTACTAAATTACCCTTCATGAGAAAAATCATAACTTATTCGTACAAACTCCAATTTCAACAAACTTAGTATCGTTGGAATCATTTTTTCGAGTACAAACCAAATATGTATGTCTCAAATCTTTATTTGATTCCTATAAAATTTTATGTTCTAGAAATTTAAAAATTAAAGTTCAATATTCTCTTTTTATCCTAATTTAATATAATCCAAAATTTACTTAAATTCATATTTAAAAATTAGTGATGTTACATTCTTCCCCTATTAGAAGAATTTTGTCCTCAAATTTTTTTTCATGTTATCTTTCAAATAATTCAAGAAATCCTCTTTTCATTGTAAATTTAAGTTCTCATAACTACATAAAATCATATTATTTCCAACTTCAAATTTTAAACATTTACGAGGCGTATTCGCATAACTTTTCTAATTGGTTTAAGAAATAAAGAGTAGCTTTTATTGCACACTCTGATACTTGGCGTTTACTTACTAACCTATCACCATTATTATGTAATTTCATTTCATATAAATAATGTCTCCAAATCTTTAAGGTTAGATTACAACAATCATCCCTCAATTATTAGTATAACCTACTTCACACTTCCCCAATAATCATTTTGCCTGCTGAACTTGTTCTTTTATAATCTCCTTATTTCTTGTATTTTATTTTCCATTCACAATGCAGGAAAATCTCTTATTCTCTTGTCTACATCCATATGATTAGTTTATCATTAAAATCTTCAATTTAAGGTTAGCCTACTCCTTGCTGGTAAAAGTTTCAAAAGTAGTTAAACTCATAATTAAATTCATCCCATCATATCTCATCTCACCTAACATTTTTTTTCAAGGAATTCCAAAACTAATAAATTAAGTTTAATAACATTACTCATCATCTCTTTATGTCAATGATGAAATTTTTTCACATGTAGACTTCTAATGATTAGTTTTTCATGACTTATACTCCATTTCCTGTAGTAGCTTCTACTTTTCAGAAATGCATTGCATATATATAATTCCCCATCCTTTTCTTAAGGACTTGCTATGGACTACAAAATTTCCACTTTAGTAAATACAATCCCATATTCCTCAGTAAAGCGTCTATCCATCTTCTCAATAAAGGTAAAATGTACTCATTTTGAAGCATTAACTCAGTCTAAAATACATCACTATTTCTCTATATCATTAAAAGCAACTCTTATATCCCCATTGTGATCATTAACTATATAATTAACCAATCCATTCGTCAAATAATATAGAAGTCTTCAAAATGTTTCAAAAAGATTAAGTTGGCCTTTATTCGTCTCTCTAATCATAACTAAAACTTGTTATAAATGTTTTTGTTTAATTTAGTTCATCTAACCATGTCAGAATTCTATACAGGATACTAAATTACACATATACTATCTACACCTTAAGCAAGCTCATATGATATGAAAGAAAGTGTGGAATTAGTAGCAATGATATCTTAATAGGTATGTCATATGTATTTGAAGTGTACCTTCTATCTCTGTATCTGATGCTGGTACTTCCCCTGAGGTGATAGCAAGTACATGACCTTGGGTACGAGCAATCTGATTCTTTCAAGGTCTTCTTCTTTCTCTTACTTTGGAAAGTGCATGATGATGGTCCCATCTCTGTACAAATGTAGCACTTGATGGTACTGCACTGTCTGCCTGGATGATGGTTCTTGCATTGTGGACATGTTTTATGTATTAATGATCTATTTCTGTTGCCAAATTTCCACTTCTATGAATGATGGGGTCTTGAGGATTGTATTGGTCATTTTCCTTTGTTGAAATGCCCACTTATGTTGGTATCCTTTTTCCATTTCTATCAATCTTTCAATGTCTTCTGATAATCCTTCTCAAAAACAGAAGCCCACTCTACTGCCTTTTCCATAGGATCAAACTCAAAACCTATAACTCTATTTCTGAAACTAGGGTTTAATCCATCAACAAATTTCTCTACATCCTTGGCCTCTGTGGTATATACCGTGGGTGCAAATCTACAAAGATAAGTAAATTTGTTCTCATATTGCGTTATCGTAGAATTTTCATTCTCCAAATTTATGACTTCTTTCTTCTTTTATTTTTGCACATATATTGGGAAATACTTTTCATAGAAGACAACATTAAATTCTTCCCAAGAAATGACATCTTTTCGTTTAAAATTTGCTCGCTAAATGGCCACTTCTCCTATCAAGATAAAGGTAGCCATTACTACTTTTATATTCTCTGAGGTAAGATTCATCCTTTCCAGAGAATGATGGGCCCAGCTTCTCGAATCTTTTCAATTGAGGTTCTGCTCTTCCATAAGAGTTATCTAATGCCACTGATCTAGTTGTTGTTTCTCCTCATGGTCGGTTTTGGAAAAGCTGGCCTACGTGTTGCATGAACGTCTGGACTATCTCAATTATTGAAGCTCCTTGCTTAGAGGAGTTGGTAGGATTATTCTTATTCTTAGGGGTTAAACGTCTACTCCTCCTACGTGGAATTTCTATAATTTCACATGTACACAACTCTAAGTGAGTACTTAAAACTAGTTACCCCTATCTTTAATGTGACATCTACTTTCAAATTATGCTAATCCTATGTAAGTATTCTCTCTAATTACTGGCACTAGAACCTAAATTTCTCTTAACACTTGATTATTAATGATTTTTCATTTATAATTAGTTATGAATGACATGAACCTTAGGTCTGATACCAACTAAGGTGACCTGGGTTTTTATAACAATTTTTAAATACAAAAGACATTTACATAACGAGATCGATCTCTATTGAAAACCATTTTAGAAATTCAAATAATAGGGGAAGAATCTTTTTCTTTTAAATTCATTCATAAAACCCCCAAGTGTCATTTTTCTTTTCTCAAAACAAGGATTTTTGGTCAAATGAGTGCTACGTTTCTACTGAAAATTTGGCAGAGTTTCCTTTGTTTTTTGGACATAAGACATTTAATGCATGTGATACGAAGTACTTGAACATTCATTTGAATTTTTAAAACATGATTGGAGACACTGTCTCCTTTTTAACTACATTTAATATTTCCAAGACTTATCAAACACAACCTAATTACAAATTAAATCACATATAAGATCAAAATCTCACCTAATAGTCAACATAATATGAGTTTCTTAATGAAACTCTAGATTACATCACTACTTATCCTATTTAATCAACAAATAGTCTTCTTAAAGTCTTAATCTCCTTTCTAATTCTTTCCAAACTAATTTATGATAAAAATGATAGGGTGAGTATACGACATACACAGTAGATAATGAAATACTACAAAACCAAAATCATGGCATACACATACAATGATTTGAAGAAAGGTTTATCTGATGATAAAATAATATAGCTACAAGCCATCACATGGAATGAAACATAAGCACATGTATGCGTGTATATCTACAAATGTATATCATTCACAAAATCCCCATCAAACTAGATAAATCAAGTAACATATGATTACTTTAAAATTTAGAGTAGTGATCAGTTAAACTACATGTCGGTCATTTCAAACCACTAATAACTTCATTACTGTGCACATATGTACCTCAACTATTTTATCTACCAAATGTGTTGTATTTCAAATAACCATCTCTTCATGTAAAAATAAATCATGGATAGTAAAACAAATGCCACAAAATGTCTTTTGACAACACATGTCAGGTAGATGAACCATATGGGGAAAATCACCCAAGTCATTTTGCACTTATGCAAGGTGACTAACCAATAGTCCTTGGGCACACAGCGAGGCAGACCTAGCCAAATGTCCCTTTGCAACACATGCAGGCAAACAAACCTACTATACCTTTGCAAAGCATGCAGGCGGACTAACCAATGGTCCCTTTACAACACTTGTAGGTGGACAAACCAACTGTCCCTTTGCAATGCATACAGGTGGACTACCAATGAGCAATCACCACCAAATGATTAACATCATACAAAACCATGTGTCTCAAATATTCATTTCAAACCATGGCTCAATAGCCAAATCAACTCATAAACACACATCTCAAAATCGTATCATATGATGTACACACCCTATACACAACCATTCATTTTCAAGCATTCCTTTTAAAGTATGGAAATTATGCATATACAAATTACAATCTTTCTTATGTCACACAAGTAAAGTAAACATTTGAATACTTTGTAGTGAATGATTCATTGTTCTTTAAAAATTAGGTATGCAATATTAACTTAAAATCATATATCAATTTACACACCTCATTTATAAGAATGTTAGATAAGGAACACATGAAAAATCATGAATCTACATGAAAATCAGATACGCTCAAATAACATACATATGTATCAATTCATTGGTATGATAACCAAACCATTCTAAAGTAGAAATAGTTCACAAACTATTTTCTCATTTTGAAGTTCATTTGAAACTTGGTAGTATCAGATTACCTACCTCTTATGATACTCTTTGATTTTGATTGTGTCACCTTAGCTCGGACCACAACTCATCTCGAATCAATCTCCTCATTTCATATCAAGTAACATCTAAATAGCCAATTAATACAAAATTCATATTATTTTTAGTTCTCACATTTAAACTTTGTTTGCTTAATGTCAAATATCATTTCATATGACTCAGATCTCCATTACGATCCAATATTCACTCTCTAGACCAGTGATCCTACTATTAAAACTTGTTAGATCTTGATTTCTCTCATCATTGAATCTTGTTGGCCAATGAATTATGTTCTAGTCCATCAATTTGTTTGTTTTTCATTTCTTATCAGTGATCAAAACTCAAATGAAGTGATTCAGGGTCCAACTAGCCATTAGTCATTAATGATATAGAGGTTTACTAGTTCTAATTATAACTTTCAGGTCATCCAATGCATTTACGTTATAATTTAAGAGCTTAAGTCATCTCAAAGACAAGAAGCTATTAGATTTAAAATCTATCATTGGTTAGTGGTTAATCACTTAATTAATTCATCATCTAATGGACAAATTTGCCTAATCTAATATTTTACATTTACTGTTTCTAGGTCAGACATGGAGATATGGTTAGATCATTATCATATCTGCCATTCATCTTTTTATCATTAATCCAATGATTGGAAGTTGTTAAAAATTAACTTTTTAGGCCTTAGACTGATGATCAAAATTCATCTAAGTCATTAGAGTTCTAAATAGTCATTTACCAATGACTAATCATTGATCAAATGTAAGGAAACAATGCCAGATCACCTCTGATCTATTGATCATTCTCTACTTTAGTGACTTGATGGCTAGAATTTGTTTATAGGTATAAATATAATTCTACAATGGTTGGATCTACCTTTTAGAGATGATCAGATAGCTAAGATTCATTAGAAGTGGTCAGATCTATCTTTTACAGATGATCCCACTATCTAATTCATTAAAGATGATCAGATCTATCTTTTACAAATGATTAGAAGGCTAACATTCATTCAAAATGGTCAAATTCATCTTTTATAGATGATCCGACAATTATCATTCAATGGAGATATAATACCCTTAATTTTGAAGGAATTATATAAATACATAAATTACGAGTTTTCAAAAAATTTGTAAAGAATCAAACTCTAAGAGATTAGAATTTTGTACAAATTGAGTCATGAGTTGAAACATCAATATTTGGAATGTACACAAAAAATCGAATCCAATGACATTAAGAGCAGTGAAATTGGAGTCTAGGTAAAAATTGCCTAATTATTTTAATTAAGGTATTTTAAGATAATAAAATAAAACTGTAGAATGGTAATTACCCATGTCAAGGGCTTGCTAACATGGCTTGTAATCTCATGACTAACATGCCATTATTACAGGTAAGGGGGTGATTACCAACATTTATTTCTAGTAATCATTCTGAAATTAATGATATAAAAATAAATAAATAAATAAAAATAAGTAATTTATTTGAAACAACTTTAAATGCAGTTTCCCACATTTTATCCCCCCCATCTCATTTCTCTCCCTCCCTTGGTTTTCCCCTCTCTTCGCCTCATTCGTCACACAATCAATGTCAATGTCCGCCGCATGCCTACTTGCGATAACCCTTTACCCTCCTCCTCTGTTTCCTCTAGCCAATAGCCATAGCCAGTGGTGCTGTCTCTCCCCTACCCTCTCTCCTCTCACTTTCCCTCTCCTCCCTCCACTATAACTCTAGATCCTCGTTGCTACCGCAGCCGACCCACCGACAGACGCTGCTGTTGCATCACGACCAGCCAGCACTGCTGAGCTGCTAATAACCCAATTCTCCACTAGACAAGCATGTTCCATGCTTTGGCTACTAGGTAAGCTCCTTTCCCCTTTGTTTTTCCCCTCCCTGTGCCTTGTCTGGCTAATTTTTTAGGCCAGGGATCTATCGATGAACGGATTCGACTAGCCATGAAAAACCAATCTTATAGACATCTCACATGGAGGATTTGAGCTATCCATTGTGTTTGTGGACTCTGAAATCATAAAAAAGAGCAAGAATAGTAAAAATCCAATGGAAAAAAATTGCAATTAAGCACAACAGAAGCAACTGCCACAATCGTGCCTAAAAACAAGATAGTCTTCAGAGAACTGTCACCGAAACGCACTTAGTGACGAGTTGACAAGACTCCTGCACCTCTACGTGTGTGGGTGACACTCATGCCATTTACAGAATGCACCAGATGCAGGTGCATCCTAGTGACCATAACGCGCAAGCGCGTCCTAGTGACGGTGAGGCCCCCAAGAGCATTTTGGACGCACATAACGGTCGTTATGCATCTTGGTGGCTCTGATTCGGGCCATTCCAATCCATATTTGATCTGGACCATTTAATTGAATCTGAAATCTTAAAGCTTTAATTCATGTGGCTAAAGAAACCCAAACCTCAATTTGAGATGTACGTTGGACTTGTCTCAGCCATGCAGATATGAATCCATCATCAAAATTATGATCTGACCACATCTAACTATATCAAACCCTTAGATATCATTTAATAACATAGATCAGCCTGATCAAGGAATGATCAGGCCTTAGAAGTTGAACAATTTTATGATTTGGGAAATAAATTGATGGATCTGATGATTAGATCAAATGTATTAGTTTTGAAAATTTATCTTGATCATTGATCTGGGCATGGACTCTAGATTTGACCAATTGGAGGTCGATCGAGCCATCAGATCAAGGTGTTGATTATAGATATATTCTTGTATTGTGAGAAAACATAAGAATTGAAGTGATTATAATATTTAAAACTTGATTTAATGATCTAAATACTAATTAAGGCTATAGAGAATAATCCAACGATTGTATTGCCACAAAAGCCTATCAGAAGGAAAGATTAAGTCCCTAAGTGATCAGGAGAACCGATTTAACTAATCATAGCTCGGGTTGACAATCAAATATAGTAAATGATCAATAAGATAGAACAAAAACTGGTTATAAGACATTGATCAATGTGAATAAGTGTGAATTAAATGATCTGGACCATTGATCTAGGAATAACTGTTAGACCAAAAGATTAGCTTGACTAATTGACTTATAAATTGGGGTCTTATGAGCACCAGTTGATATAAATGATGAGTAAATTATACCACAGAGCACACTGAGGATAGTAAATAACGTAGTGTAGTGCTATGCTCCTGATAGGTGCATCCAAGCATGCCAGAGGATTACGCGCCAGATTGGGTTATTTTCCTCATTGAAGTACGTGACAACATTTTAATGTTCCTTCAATGTTATAAATCATGGTTGCATACCCAATGACTCTATTTCCATTGATAGTTTGATGCAATGATTTTTGTATATCAACCTTATGACTTTCTTTGAGACTACTACTATGCATGTGTTATCGATGCTTGTAAAATCTTTTAAAATTACCTGCTTTATGCATAGTTGTTGATACAATAAATGCTTTATTGACTTGATTCTATTGATGTTTATGCATGGATTTTTGATACTTGGTTTTGTGCTTTTATTGATTTGTGATGGGTGTTTTTGCCCGTTGCATGCTATGCTAGGAGGGTCGTAAGGTTGGCCACCCACCCTCTGAGTATATGGGATGATAGACACTCGCCTTGACTTTGGGCAAACTGCATGGGTTGTGGTATAATGGGTAGTCCACAACCATGTCCGACTGACTCTCATACCTTGGAGGACCGAAGTCTCACATTCAGGTATCGACGGTGAGCGACGGTGGTTGATACCCTGGACTGGTTGCCCCTAAAGTATAGCGATCCATGCACTTATTCTATGTGCACATGTATTTATAGGCATATCTAGATGATTATATCCTGGTGCGCCCATAGCATGACAATGCATCCTGAGGGTGAAGCTTTTGTGGGCGGGCCTATGGACTGGGTGAGCTACCTGGTGAGGAACCTAGAGGGTTGGCATGAGTACTCATTGTTAGATATGAGAGTGTTGTGGTACACTCCAGGGGCATGGTTAGGTTGCACGCCCTGTTATTCATGAGATACATTCATGCATTGATATGATGGATTTGACTATGTCTAGCTCTACCAGTTTCATGACATATGTATTATTCATGTTTTGCATGCCATGATATTTGACTCATAAAATTTCTATATTTTTATGCATGAATTTGTATCTTCACTAGTGATTGTACTTGACTTGGATTTCTTTTCATTCACACATTGTTTCATTCTTGAGATTTGAAGGTTTAGTTTCTTATACCAATGTTTTACATCCATTAGCTTTATAGTAAACCCTAATCTCTATACATTATACTACCTACTTGTTGTGGATATTAAATGTCTATTTACCTACGCAAGTGATTGCTTGGATTGCAATGCCTCAAAGTTGGAGTGAGATAGCAGCAAGGGCAAGCAGGTGGAGCATTAAAAGGGACAATAGAGGACCATCCATTTTACACAACGACTGATCTTGACGTAAGTGGTTTCTTGTTTTGACATTTGACTTTTACTTGGGCTACACACACACACACATCTATGTAATTGTGGTAGTGCATGGACCTGATCCTTAACATTTACATGTATGGATATATTGTTATGGTTTGGTGTATGATGGAGGAGACCTTAGGCCATACTATGGTTTCGATTAGTTATTTGTATTTTCTATTCTTTACTAGTGTTCAGTCAGGATTTTCAAACTTTTGCAGAGTATACCACATATTATACTTGGTTTCATGTGTTGTTCTTGGGTCGAATGATCCCCAAGGTTTTCTCTTTGTATTTCACTTGGAAAAATTATTATGATTAAAATTAAATATATGTTTTACATCACTAGTTGCCACCCCTGTTGAGTCATCCGGGCAAGGGGAATGTGAGGTAAACCTAGAGGACTGAGTGGTACAAACTGATAATGCATATTCATCAGCACATTCAGGCAACAAGATAGGCTACACACTCAGCCCCTGAGGAAATGACTATAGCAGCTTAGGTGGACTCATCGATACAATCATCACATTAGATGTTGACATCGCTTGCATTGGGAGTCACTGAGGGAGAAGCCTCAGGGAGTCACAATGGATTAGTTAGGCTGCTAGAGAGGTTTTAGAAGATGGTGCCGCACTTACATGGGGAGGGTGGCACCGAAGAAGTTGAGCAGTGGTTGTTTGAGGTTGAGAGAGTATTCGATGTTGTGATGATTCTCATGGAGGATCAGTTTAGATTGGTAGCCTACCTACTAAAGGGGGAGGCTAGATTTTGGTGGCAGATGTATGAGGACTTCAGGAGAGTTTTTGACAATCAATACTTCCCACCTCATGCCTTACAAGCCATGAGGTGGGAGTTTGTCACCCTGGAGCAGCAGGGTATGATGGTTCAGCAATACCTAAACCGATTTACTAAATTGCAGAGCTTTGCACCTAGTCCCTTTGCCTCAAATAAGGAGGTGGCAGATCAATTTATAAATGGACTGATACTGTACAAGAGGTTGCAGACATGGCCTCCATGTTAGAGCATGATTTTCTATGGACCAGGGAGGTTTGAGTTAGCCCACCGAGGGTAAGAGACCCTTTGCGTTTGCTCAGCCACAATGGGTACCGGTCCAGCAATAGGCCAATAGATAGAAGAGAGACCATGATAGAAAAGTAGGCCCTAAATGTAAGAGTAGACACCCATGACGGCCATGTCCTAAGCTAGGCAAGCAACAAAGAATCCACAATAACAACAACATTTCCCTCAGTAGAGACAGCCATTCAAGTGCTATGGCTGTGGCAAGATAGGGCATATTTGTAGGGAGTGCCCGAAGGGGTAGAGAGATAGACCCATAAAGACTAGCATTGTTGTAGAGACAACACCTCACAATCAAGGATGAGTCTTTCACCATCACTTAGAGGCAGGTACAAGCCTTGAACTAAGTTGTAGAAGGTACCTTCCTTATCACAGATAGGCATGCTAGGATCCTCTTTGATTTAGGGTTCACTCATTCCTTTATTTCCTCTACATTTGCATCTTACCTTGATATTTGTGCTTGTAAGTTAGCATTTGGACTAGATATATTGATGCCATTCGGAGAGTTAGTAGAGGCTACTAAATATTTTGAAGAGGTACCAGTGGAGATATTAGGTGTAAGGATGGATGCTAACCTCATTTTGTTAGACATGGTGGATTATGACATCATCTTAGGGATGGATTGGTTGCCTACTATGGACTATCATAAGAAGCATGTTATATTTAATGTTCTTAGTCAACGAGTGGTCATATTCTAGGGTAGGAAGAATATTACCACCACTCTTATCATTTTAGCTATGAAGGCAGCGCATTATTATGCCGAGGGTGCTGGGTATTCTTAACCTACGGAATAGTAGTGGATAGCGAGCAGCCACACATAGAGGATATTCATGCTGTGTGAGACTTCATTGATATTTTTCCTGAGTTAATAGGATTACCACCATATAGGGAGATCAACTTTATGATAGATCTAGTACCAGGTATAGCACCTATTTCTAAGGCACCATATAAGATGGCCTTAGCCGAGTTGAGAGAGCTTAAGGTTCAGTTGCTGAAATTACTTGATAGAGGCTTTATCAAACCATGTGGGTCTCCTTGGGGAGCATCAATCCTTTTGTGAAGAAGAAGGATGGATCATTGAGGTTGTGTATCAATTATAGGTTACTAAATAGTGTTATAGAGAAAAATCGATATCCCTTGCCTTGCATTGACGATTTGTTCAACTAGCTCCAATCCGTGCAAGTGTTCTAAAAGATGGATTTGAGATTAGGAAACCACGAGTTGAGAATCAAAGAGGAGGACATCTCTAAGACTACTTTCAGGACTCGCTATGGCCACTACGAGTTTCAGGTAATGCCTTTTGGGTTGACTAATGCACTAGCAATCTTTATGGACTTGATGAATAGGGTTTTTCGAGCTTACTTAGATAATTTCATTATTATTTTTGTGGATGATATACTAATCTACTCTCCCAACCAAGAGGCACACAAGGAACACCTTTATACAATGTTGGACACCCTTCATTGCGATTGTTTGTTTGCAAAGTTTAGTAAGTGTGAGTTTTGTTGGAGCAGGTACAATTTTTAGGCCACATGATATCAAAGAATAGAGCAGCTATTGACTTGACCAAGGTGGAGGCAGTGTTAAATTAGGAGGGTCCTACGACATTGACTGAGATATGTAGTTTTCTAGGTTTAGCAGGGTATTGTCGTAGGTTTATCAAGGGGTTCCCAAGGATTGCATTCCCATTGTCTATCCTGACCAGGAAGGACACCAAGTTTGTTTAGAGTGATGCTTGTGAGGAGAGCTTTCAGGAGCTCAAAACGAGACTTGCTGCCGCACCAGTGTTGACTTTTCCCTCAAGTTTTGATGGTTATGTGGTTTATTATGATGCGTCTAGTAAGGGGCTAGGAGCAGTACTGATGCAGCATGGGAAGGTGATCGCCTATGCAGGTCGCTAAAGACCAGCCCATGATTTGGAGCTAACAGTGATGGTGTTTGGGTTGAAGTCCTGGAGACATTACTTGTATGGTGAGAAGTTTGAGGTGTTCATTGATCACAAGAGCCTCAAGTACTTCTTTACCCAAAGTGATATGAACATGAGGCAACATAGGTGGATGGAATACCTCAAGGAATTTGACATCACTATTCAGTACCACCCTAGGAAAGCAAACATTGTTGTAGATGCCTTAAGCAGGAAGTCAAGAGCAATGATTTCCAACCTATCAGCCAAGTCTAGATTCCTTGACAAGATATTATAGGCACAAATTAGGGATGTAGAGACTCAGAACATGGTAGACAATATTGATTTTACCTGAGGATCATATGGTGGTGTTAGATTTAGGGGCAGACTGATAGGTCTTTCAATGGATGAGTTGAGGCATGAGTTACTTTACTAGGCTCACCAGTCCTATTATACAATTCACTCCAGAGGTATGAAGATGTACTAGGATCTACAAGAACACTTTTGGTGGAACAGATGAAGAAGGATGTTCAGGAATGCATAGCATGATGTTTGACTTGTCAATAGGTCAAGGCTGAGCATCAACAACCATTCGGGTTGCTTCAGACACTGGACCTCCTAGAGTGGAAATGGGATCACCTCACTATGGATTTCATAGTAAACCTTCTGAGAATAGCGAGTGGACATGATATGATATGGGTTATTGTTGATAGATTGACAAAGTCAGTACATTTTCTCCCCTTCAGACAAATCTAGACAATGGCCAGCTTAGTAAGGTTATATGTCAAGGAGACCATGAGCCTACGTGGGATCCCCTTGATGATCATTTCAAATAGGGACACTCGATTTACCTCAAAGTACTGTTAGAGTGTTCAGGAGGCCTTAGGGTCGAGATTGATATTTAGCTTGACTTTTCACCCCCAAACAGATGACCAGACAGAAAGGACCATCCAAACTATCAAGGACATGTTGAGGGAAATCACTATGGACTAGAAGGGTAGCTTGGATGATCACTTACCACTTGTAGAATTTGCATATAATAATAGTTACCACGAGAGCATTGGCATGGCCCTGTACAAGGTGCTTTACAACATACCTTGTCGATCACCTTTATGTTGGAGTGATGTGGGACAGAGATGCCTCATGAAATCCAAGCTGGTGGAATAGTGTGCTAAGAAGATCCGATTGATTCGAAAATGACTGTTGGCAGCTCATAGTCATAAGAAGAGTTATGCAGACAAGAGACAAAAGGATCTAAAGTTTGTTGTTGGTGAGCATGTCTTCTTGAAAGTTTTCCCCATGAATCAAGTGATGAGATTTGGTAGTAAAGGAAAGCTCAGTCCTAGATACATCGACCCTTTCAAGATCTTGTGGAGGATTGGAGTTATTGCTTACCAGCGGGCTTTACCCCCGTAGCTGGTGGATGTTCATGATATCTTCCATGTGTCCATGCTTAGGAAATACGTGCTAGACCCTTCCCACATACTTGAGTAGATCCTTGGAGAGTTGAGACCTGATTTGACATTTGAGGAGAGGCCGCTATGAATTCTGGATAGGAAAGTCCAAGAGTTAGGCATCAAGACCATTCCACTAGTTAAAGTTGTTTGGCAACATCACTCTATGTAGGAGGCCATGTGGGAAACTAAAGATAAGATGAGACAGACCCATCCGGAGTTATTTCTATAGTTGTATGTATGTATGTATAGAAATTTCAAGGAAAAAATTTTTATAAAGAGGGAAGGATTACCCTTAATTTTGAAGGAATTATATAAATACATAAATTACAAGTTTTCGAATCAAACTCTAGGAGACTAGAATTTTGTTGAAATTGATTCACGAGTTGACACATTGATATTTGGAATGTATGCAAAAAATGGAATCCAACGACACTAAGAACATTGAAATTGAAATCCAGGTGAAAATTTTCTAATTATTTTAATTAAGGTGCTTTAAGAAAATAAAATAAAAGGATAGTGCCACTGTTTCTCCTCTCCCCCCCCCCCCCCTCCCCCTCCTTTGTTTCCTCTATCGGTGCCAATTGATATAATGATGAGTAAATTATACCACAGAGCACATTGAGGGTAGTAAATAACGCAGTCTAGTACTATGGTCATGATAGGTGCATTAGAGTACGAGAGAGGTTTATGCACTAGATTGGGTTATTTCCCTCATTGAGGAAGGTGACGACATTTAATGTTCCTTTGATGTTATAAATCATGGTTGCATACCCAACAACTTTATTTGCATTGATAGCTTGATGCATGATTTTTGTATATCAACCTCATGACTTTCTTTGAGACTATCATTGGGCATGTGTTATTGATGTTTATATCATCTTTTTAAATTACATGCTTTATGCATAGTTGTTAATACATTGAATGCTTTATTGACTTGATTCTATTGAGGATGTTTATGCATGGATTTTTTATACTTGGTTTCATGTTTTTGCTTATTTATGGGTGGACATTATGCTAGGAGGGTCATAGGGTTGGCCAGCTGCTCTCTGAGTATAGGGGATGATAGACAGCCACCCTAAACTGGGCAAATCGCATGGGTTGTAGTATCATGGGTAGTCCACACACACGTTCAATTGATTCCAATGCCTTGGCAGACCAAAGTATTATTTTTTGGTGTCGACGGTGAGTGACAGTGGTTTATACCCTGGAGTGGTTTCCACTGTAGCATAGTGATCCATGCACTTATTGTGTGTGCACATGTAGTTGCAGGTATATCTAGATGATTATATCCTGATGCACCCATAGCATGATGACACATCTAAGGGTGAAGCTTATGTGGGTGGCCAGATGTGGGCAGTCTTATAGGCTGGGCAAGCTATAGGTGAGGAACCTAGAGGGTTGGCATGAATACTCATTGCCAAATATGAGAGTGTTGTGGTACACTCCAAGGGCATGGTTAGGTTGTACACCATGTTATTCATGATATGCATTTATGCATTGATATGATGGATTTGACTGCATTTAGCTCTACGAGTTTCATGACATATGTATTATTCATCTTATGCTTGCCATGATATTTGACTCATGACATTTCTATATTTTTATGTGTGAATATGTATCATTGCTAGTGATTGTACTTGACTTGGATTTCTTTACATTCACACATTGTTTCATTCTTGATATTTGAAGGTTCATTTTCTTATACCAATGTTTTACATTCATTAGCTTTATAGTAAACCCTGATCTCTATATGCCATACTACCTACTTGTTATTGGATATTAAATATCTATGTACCTACACAAGTGATTGCTTGGTTTGCAATGCCTTAGATTTGGAGTGAAATAATAGCAAGGGAAAGTAGGCGAAGTAGTAGAATGGACAATAAAGGACCACCTCTTTTACACAGGGACTGATCTTGATGTATGTAGTTTCTTGTTTTGGCATTTGATGTTTACTTGGGCTGCATGTGTGTATGTATGTAGGAATGTATGTATGTATGTATGTATATATTGTTATGGTTGGATGTGGTGTATGATGGAGGGACCCTAGACCATACTATGATTTTGATTGGTTATTTGCATTTTCTTTTCTTGACCAGTGTTTTTCCATGATTTTCATAATCTTACAGAGTATACCACATATTATACTTGGTTTAATGCGTTGTTCTCAGGTCGAATGACCCCTGGGGTTTTTCTTTAGTATTTCACTTGGCAAAATTATTGCGATTAAAATTAAATGTATGTTTTACCTCTTTAGGAATCTTAACTATTTTAATAAATATCATTATTATTACATTAAAAATGGTTTAGAAAACCTGGGGCATCATAGGAGATGATCAAATCAATCTTTGTATGGCACATTGATGATTAGAGCATTAACGGAGTGGCTATAACTCTGATCAGTTGTTGATCATCAGGACAGGTGGGAAAATCATTCTCAGGTAGACATTTAACCATGGATTGGGGTTCAAAGTTGTCACATTTAGTTTCAGATTGGTGATCAAAACTTGAATTGTAATTTTTGGAATTTTGATTAGTCTCCAATAATGAGTGAGATCAGAAGTTGTCCTCACGTTTCCCTTAAAACCCTATACCTATATGCTTCCCTAAGTCCATACATGGATGAAGGAAATAAAAATGAAGATTTTAAGTACAGATCCTACCTCTGAGTCATTCTTTGCTTATCCTTGATCATTGAAGAATATGATTTGATGAAAATTCTCTCATCGTGGCCTGATCATAGACACATTCCCTCTATCTTCCCCATCCTTGCATCAATTCTTAATCGATCAACATGATACTAGAGGGGTTTTGCTCGTTTGATGATGGTCAAGACAATGAATGGCTAAGAACGTCAATCCTTGCCATCGTGTTCTCTGTATGGATGCGTCTTCATCGGCCGTTGTTTCTCCCTTTTTATGTCACCAACGTTAATGGCAGGGAGGGAAACATCGGCTACCTCCTTTCCCACTCCTACGCACTCTATTTCACTTTCTATCTCTCTTCCTTCTTTTCTTCCTCCTATTCCCTACTCTTTCTTTCATTGGGCTTGGGAACAGATGTAACATGTGTTCTTGTTTTGCTTAAGTTTGTGGGGGGGGGGGGGGTGCTAGTATCAATTCTACCCCTCCATTAAGTATTTTAATTAATTCTTTTTAATTAATATTGAATATATAATTATGATTCTTTTCTTATTCTAAACATTATAATTTTAGTCAAAAAGAGTTCATGCCACCAATAATGAATTTCCAACGTCTCTTGACTATCATACATAGATTTTAGCAAGCGAGGCCTACTTGTGAAATTACTAAATTACCCTTCATGAGAAAAATCACAACTTATTCATGCAAACTCCAATATCAACAAACGTACTATTGTTGGGATTTTTTTTTTCCTTTACAATCCAAATATGTATGTCTCAAAACTTGATTTGATATTTATAAAATTTTATTTTCTAGAACTCCAAAAATTAAAAGTTCAATATTCTCATTTTATCCTGATTTAATAAAATCCAAAATTGACTTAAATTCATATTTAAAAATTAAGGATGTTACAATTATAGATTATATTTATGGATTCCTTTTATTGTCCTTGTTGATAGTGCCTTAGACAACAGCTTGATTGGGAGTGTGGGTACTATGTACTGAGATACGTGAGGACCGTAACATTCAATGGTGTTGGTGTCTTCCAATTAAGGAAGGTAAGAAAATTTTTACTTTTCATAATCTTATATTTTTCAACAATTTTTATGGATCTAGGTAAAAGAATGTTACATGGATTAAATATGGTGTATTATAGGTTCCTGTGTTTTTAGGAAAACATGAAGAGTTACTCCAAAGTAAATTTGGAGCTTATAAATGAAGTGACTATGGGGGGTTGGTTTTCATTATACTCACTGAATTATATAACTTTTATGGGTTGATGTAAGAGGGTAACTTAGAATGTGAATGTGTATAGATTTACAAATGAAGTGAATGTGAATATTGTAGTGAATGTATGTGTTGTGGTTTCTTTTTATGAAGTATTTTCAAGATAGATGTGGATGGATAATGATGAATTTGGATGTTTTGTACCCAATGTGGACGTGAATGTAAGTGAATGTGGATGTTGTAGTGAATGCATGTGTTGTAGTTTCTTTTGTGAAGTATTTTCAAGATAGATGTGGTTGAATAATGATAAATTTTGATGTTTTGTACCCAATGGGAAGTGAATGTATATTTGTTTTTCATATGTATAAATATTATAAGAAAATTATATCAGGAGTTATATTGAATGTAGAAATACAGGTAGTGATTACAATGTGAAAAATAAGAAGAAGAGACTTTTGAAGCCTTAGACTTTTAAAGTTGTTTATCTAAACTACTTTAAAGCCTTTGACTTTTAAAGTTGTTTGTTAAACGATTTCAAAAGTATTGGATTTTGAAGTCATTTGTCTAAATGACATTAAAAGTCTATGACTTTTCAAAGTAGTTTGATAAACGACTTCAAAAATCAATATCTTTTAAACTTGTTTAGTAAACAACTTTAAAAGTTAATACTTTTGAAGTCTTTTATATAAATTACTTTAAAAGTTTATGGCTTTTAAAGTGCTCAATAGAAGTCATTTTTTAACCGACTTCTATTAGCAATTTTTATCAACTCTAAAAGCCTCCTATGTAGTAGTGTTATTGCAGTATAAATTTATCATTCATGGTCTTAAAATTAGTATAGATTTGTATTTTGTGGCCTTGAAATTATCTAATAATGGAAACAACAAGCATAGTCGCCATCTCTAGATCTGGTTCACTTGTAAGCTTTACTGGGTAGCCCTTATATACCACTTTTGGGCAACCCTCTCAACAACTAAGAGATCCATTTGAGGAACATGAGGACTAGCCAAAATAATGAACCTCCCATATTGTATTGGGAGGCTCATTACTTCAATTGAGATAATGAAAAATCACTTCATCCTTTTAGTTGCAATCCTAGGTGATTCTCAAAAATAGATAGCAAAAAAAAATTATCCTTTGAGTCAAGAATAAAAGGAATGTATAAACCAATGTTTCAATTGATTCGATTGTGGTTTACAATTATAGCTTTTGCACTTGTTCATCTGGTACCATTTTACAAATAAAGCAAACAAGGATTAAGAGTCAAAGAGAATACGATGACAAAAACTAAGATATCTATGATACTCTAACCCTATGCCAAAGAAAAAAGGAAAGTACAAGCAAACGACACCAGAGCTGTCTTGTATCAAACTACTTATCTCCTTGTAGTTGGATCTCCAAGTTTTGGAATGCTCCAAATTCCACTTGAGCATCCAAACTAGGGTCAATAGTAGCAAAAAAATCTTTGAACAAGGTTCTAACCTCATGCTAAATGTGTCTGAAAAAAAAGAGCAAAGAAAATGTAGCATGTCCAAAAGTGAACCAACCCCTTGGACTACTAAAAAAACACCATTAGATTTCAAAGTAGCACGATCTAATTCAAAATTTTCACCCATTTGGGTATGTCTAGCATATTTTTTCACAGTAGCAGGAGTGTTATAACTAATCCCATTGAGTTTGCCACCATAGAACTCAATAGTTACACCTACTTGTTTGAGGGAACATTAGCTCTCACAATTCCATCTCCATCTACCAAAACCACTTGAAATGTTTAAAAAAAAGTAGTCATACGGTGTACAAAAAGCTCACACCCTTCTTTATCTCTAAAGATGGGCTATCCTAACCATCCAATAGCTATTCCATCCCAATGTCCATTAAGCCTACTCTAAATAATCCCCCCCCCCCCCCCCCACTAGATTATTATCGATGTAATCAATAAAAGCTAATATTTTAGGAATTTTAGACCAAGCTTTGACTAACTTAGATTTTTGGCTAGTTTGACACCAACTCTTCAATATATTTCTTGCTAGAAGTATCCCTCATCACACTAATAATGAGTGGGAGCAGATAATTCAATGCGAGTAGTTGTTGAACCATACCACATGGTTCCACAAACAACAAAAGCTATAAAAAAAGATAGCAGCAATACTACTAAAAAGATAGTTTTAGTATTGCCCATCCATAATCATTTGTATAAACATCTAGGAAGTTGGACACTATGATGGAATAAGCTAGCTAATATGCCCAATTTCGCAACTACAATATGGTGAGAGGCTATTTCGCCTAGAACAAAAGGATCAAAACCTTCCACATCCCATGCGAGATTTATAGATTGTACTTTTTTGGTTAGACCGTAAGGATCAAACACCCATATTTCGAGACCATCCAAGCTTTATACATGAAATGTATCAAACCCAAAGCAAGCCACCCCTAAAATAAATAAATGAAGTCCAAAGATCGTGGGCAAATCCAAAGAGGGTTTTCTCATACACTAATAGAATATTTTTAGGTCCTAATAAACCCAATGCCAAATAGCTACTAAGAAGCACAAGGGAGAAAACACAATATGTGGGAGTCACACCTTGATAACTCCAAATAACTAGATTTGTTATAGTTCCTCCAATGATAATTCAACCACCCCATGAATTGGTTATCCTTAAACGAGTCATAAAGAGTATAACAAACATACCTTGTCTCCACATTGGATCAAGAATGGGGTCAGAGGGATCAAAAACTGCTAATTTGTATAGATCCATCAAACTGACCCAACCAATAACCGGAGCTCTATGCATTATATGGACAAAAAGTAGCTAACCAGGATCATTAAATATGATGATATAACATGATACCAAGGTAAGCCTATGGAAATACCCCTTTTTTATCAAAGAAAAAACAAAGCTTTATCGCATTGGAAAAGACTTATGGACACCTTATCCTTTAGTGGATTATCTCAAAGCAAGGGTTAATATTTATTCCCCTCCATTGGGAATAATTGAATGAAAAATTCTATTCATAGGAACAAAGAGAAGCAAATCTATTCTATACACGATAAGTACCAATATGCAATGGGGGGTTGGGCCCATTTTTGTGAGCCAATGCATAGATACTTGCTCATTAGTCGAACACCCTTTTCTAAGAATTTTCCTTTATTCCATCTTCCTCCAGGAGAACCTTCTAACCTCTGGAGAAAATACGATAAACAGTAATGCTATGAAGACAATAAACCCATTCTTACATTTTCACATCAAAGTGAAGTATAATACTTAATTTTTCTTTAATTTAAAGTCCCTCGGTGTTCCAAAAGTACCTTTTTAGAGTCCTAGAGAGGAAAATGCAGCTTGAGTTGACATATATATGACTTGTCAAACATATTGGGTCATATGGGATTTCCCCATTCTCTCCCCCAATCTAGATATCCTTTATTTCACCTAACAAGGATTGAACCTTCAATAATTCAATTTAGATTGTGAGGTATAATTAAATTAGATCAATTTATATGTTGATTGGGGGATCAAATATTATCCATTAGAAGAATTTATGATTGGCTTGGACCAATAAAATGAAGCATCCAGGTTCCATTTAGAAAACACCCAATTGGTAATCTTTGTATGATTACCACTCATATCATAAATGATCCCTATTTCTTATTTATACCATATGAGTGATCTCAAATTACCAATCAATGGAGAATGGAGTAAGTAATATGTTGAAGATGCCTAATATTTTACAGAAGGCAAGAAGAAAAGAGGAAAATGAATTGAAAAGTAGCAGTCATAGCATAAAGAAGTGGTACTGGGATCATTATCCTATATGTGTAAATAGAACTCGGTTAGATATTTACTTAAAGTAGAGCATAAAACTAAAAGAATTGAAGAGGCCCATTCAGGAACAAGAAAATTACATCATGATTTGGATCTTGATGAAACAATACATCAATGAAAGGTTAGTCCTATAATTTCAATGAATTCTTTTTTATAGGAATTTAAAACACCTCTTTCATGAAAAGTGGAAGAAAATAGTCCCTTTGTTAAGAAAAAGCATGCTACAAAAAAGAAAAGAAAAGAAAGAGGGTTGGAATCGACACATTGATTTTATTTTTCTTTCTTTCTTTTTTAAATTTGATTGTTCTTTTGAACTATATGCATCTAAAGGTGCATGTGTGGTTCCTAAGGGATACAATTTTGTCCTAATCAAACGAATTCATCAAGAAAGAATACCTTTTAAGGACAAGAGGTTAATAATGAGATCTCGAATCAACTTGTTGGTCACATGATATATCTCAATATAGAGGATGAGACCAAGTATCTTTATTTGTTTATAGACTCTCATGTTGGATGGGTAATATTAAGAATAGCTATTTATGATATTTTGCAATTTGTGTCACCCGATGTACATGCAATATTCATGGGATTAGCCACTTCAATGAGATCTTTGATCCTGATCAGAGGAGAAATTGCCAAACATCTAGCATTCCCTCATGCTTGGCACCAATGAGTTTTTTTATTTGAGAAAAAAGAAGAAGAATACTATGCCTTTGCTATATGAAATATGAATATCAAGTAATAATAACATGGAACTTCAAGTTCAATATGAGCAAAACCATTATTGTTTTTTTCATAACATGAGATTGTTTATCGAGATAAAAGTATGAAAGAAAGGTTATTTCTGATTTGATCTCATGTATCAAGGATCCATTTCAGCATCACAAATCTTTTTAGCTTCCAGAAGCCTCTTTCCAATATTTATGTTATGAAAGAGTACAAAAATAAAAAAGATCATTTTCCATATTTTATTTGATCAGATAAGAAAGAAACTTTGGAATTACTGAATCACAGACAACAAAAATACATAAAGCAATGGAACCACCATAGTATTTTTTTTACCCCTAGGAAAGGAAGGATGGTAAAAGGAGCATTAAACAATCTAGATCTAATGGACTCTATTTGTCTCTTTGTTTTATGGAAGGGAAAAGAAAATTCCATTGTGGAGCCATATGCATAAAAGATGCATGTATGTTTTTCAGTTCTAATTCTATCTTTTTCTTATTATTCTTTATCCTTTCTCTTCTCCTGATCATGCTAGATAGAGGAACTGCCCATTATATTATATCATGATGGTTATGATCCACCAACCAGCTAGTTCTTTTTTAAGGCACCCATAAGAGAATTTATACTAGAAGTGGAAGAACTACTAAAGCTCCACGAAACCCTTCACAAGGGTTTATGTACAAAGAATGGGCAACCCTATATGGGAAATTTCCAAAGACATGGAAAGGATGTTTTTCTGTCAGTAACAAAAGCCTAAGCTCATGGCATTATTGATACTATCGCGGTAAAAAATATAAGAGATTTCGTATAAATACTCGATATCATTTCGAAGCATAATGCGAATGAGTAGGGATTTGAGATTTTATCTTCTTCTCCTGGTAAAATATTAAATTGAAGTAATTCACAATCATCTAGTTACGATTGATCTAAACCAAGCCATTTTGTAGACAATTTAGTATGCCAACTATTAAACAACTTATTAGAAACACAAGACAACCAATCAGAAATGTTAAGAAATCCCCTGCTCTATGAGGATGTCCTTAGTGTCGAAGAACATGTACTATGGTGTGTGTGCAACTCGTTCAGATGATGAGGTAGAACAAATAAGAAAAATTTGCAATATCAATGTCTAGTACCAATGGGTAGGATAAAATGGAATAACTCCATTCACTATCTAAAAATAAAGATCTATCTTATACCCTCTATTGTGTATGGAATTTATGGTTTCCATTAGTGCAATTCCAATCACCCCATTTGAGATGAAAAGCAATTCCCCATTGGTAGCAAATGGTTATCCATTAAGCAGGGAAATAGTATTTAAATAGTAGGAAGATTTTGCTCCTACTCTTGGAAGAATGGACTAACAAGGTTAGCTACCTAACTAACCTTCATAAGTAAATGCCAACACTATATGGATAGATCGTACTGTGGAAAGACCTATTATTGGATAATTTATGGGTAGATCCAAAGAGTGTGAACTATACAAGTTACCAATAACATGGATTAAATGAGGGAAGAGCTTCGGTGTATAGAGAGGACCTCACCATTTAAGAAGTAATCATAGAAATAATGAAAGCCGCTGTTTCTTTATTTCTCAAGTTATGACTATGTATTTTATACCTAATGTTGGTACTTTTACTTAGGTGAAATGCCTAAAAGAAATAAAAAATCATGGTTGGGAAGCTCATGGTAGCAAAAGCCATTAGAATTTTTATTTTATACATTAGAAGAATCTATTTTGTTATTAATAAACTAGGGTGGGTAAAAAATGACTACAACTAAAGAAATCAATTAGTTATTCATCAAAGTTTAATTTGATTCAATGAACAAAGTTAAGGGAGGATAGATATAGCTCAAAGACATCAAACAAAATTTTGTTTATTTGCATCAACCTTTCAAGGGGTTCATTCAAGACTTACTTGAACTACTATTCAGTAGAAAATGAAAGCTTTGGTTTCCACTCATCAGGATAGGGGCAAGAAAAAGAGAGATTTCTACCATTTGTGGATCACTTAGATAAATATAGTAACACACGAAAACAGGGTATCCTATAGGTATAGTCAGTTAATACATGATATATATGCAAGAGACAGTTACTTCTTAATGGTAAAATACTTACACAAATAGCTATATCTAGTAGGAATTGTATTTACATGATTTTCAATGAGATCCACAAGTAAGGAGACTAGAACAAAGTCACCATAATTGTTTAAACAAAATTCCCTAGAGAATGAAATCTAGTAAGGTAGAGTAGAAATTAGTATGATAAATAATAGGAACGAATGAACATGTTTCAAAAAATGAAGAAGAAGAATTCTTTTTCCACCATTCATTCTCTTCTTTTTTTCTTAAGATGCGATAATCAAATCTCTCAACTTTTTCAAACAAAACCTCAAACTGAGTTTGAATTACAATTGAAGTTTTGATTCAATTGAATTGAGGAGTAGGCCTATTTATTTCTGGTTCTAGGACTAGTGGTTCTAGGGATCAACTCAATTCTTTCAAATTGTTTCTTCTTATTAAGGTAATAAAGATAAAATACAAGCTTGTTTTATAGCAATAGTAATTAATCGTTGTTGTTTCAAGGTCAATCCATTCACTCATCTAAATAATATTTTTCCTTGTTCACTAATAAATTGACTAATTAAACTCATATTTCTATAATCAATTTGATTCCCCAATCCAATTGGTAGCAAACACCAAAGAAAAGATTGTTTGCATTTACATAATGTTCACTTGGATTTATCCATGGGTTATTCCTTGTCTCCAAAATCCTATTTCTTCGTTCATTTCTATTTTGGATCTGATTGAACAAATAATAGTACTTGATTTATTATATATGTAATTTCTTCCTCTTCCTTGGAAGAGTTGTGCAGACATTCTATTCCATTTATTTCTTGATCTCCCCATGAATCATGTGCTTGTAAATATAAGGATAGAATTTTCTCAATTCCAATCAACTTGGTCTATTTGTGTCGATTATTCTAAATAATATATTTGGAAATGCCCTATGATTCTTTATTGAAACCATTTTAGACACAACAGGTACATTCTAGAATAACTTACTTTGACATATTTACCCTTGGCTATGAACCTCCTTTGAATTTTGAACTTACTCAACTCTTCTATTTTTTTATATGAATTAAAGAAGAAAAAAGGAAAAAAATTAGAAGTTGCTAACTGCTAACTCAAAATCGAATTATAAATGATTTTATTGGAATTAATAGAGTAATAAAATAGTAAGTAATACAATTGTTGCTAACTATCAGTTCTTCCTAATCCCAATATTTCATTTACTATCTTGTATAATCTTGAACAACCTGCCCTGCACCTTCATTTATAATTTTGTTCACCCTCTATTAATTCTATCCTAAACTTGAGTTTCACTAAGATTCAATCCACTTTTATTTCTTCTTTCTCTTTCCTTCCTAGCCTAAAGAACTGAAAAGCAGGTAGATTACTCATAGAGTATTTGTTGTATCTCTAATATTCTTCAATAACAAGAGTGAAAAAAGGCCAATGTCAACACATTTAGGAATAAACAATTAATCTCTATCAATAGACCTACTACAGACTTGAACCATAGAGTACTAGCATAGGTGCCATGGAGATATAGGTTTTTAGATCTTGCATTGAAAATCCTCCTTTATTGTAATACATATTTGATCAAATTTATTTGTATTTAAAGATCGCTTGTATTTGTACATGAAATCCCTAACTAAAATGGATATGTACAATGATCTAGTGGATGAAGTCTACCTGTCCCTAAAACAAAAAAAGATGGCCCCCTCTTAATGAGCATTACCAATTGATCCTGTGGATGAGGTCTACTTGTTCCTTCTTAATGAGCATTGCTGATAAATGTTCATTCTTTTATACATTAGGTTTCATGTGCATAAAATTTAGTATATGAGACCAAAAAGAAGAAATGGCAATAGAAATTGTCTCTAGATATAGGAAATCACAATGTGGAAAACAAGATAAGGATTCTCTACAATGACAGTGTAGAACAATTGAAAGGGATGTAGCACAGCTTGGTAAGCTTTTGTTTTGGGTATAAAATGTTTGAGGTTCAAATCCTATCATCCCTTTGCCTTAAATTACATGGAATTTAAAATCTGACATGGCAAAGGAGGCCTAGCATAGTCACACCACTTCCATTTTTTATTAAAACAAAAGCTCAAGTAGCCTTCTTCAAAAAATATATATTATTACTAATAATGGGATACAAACAATTCTCAAAATCTTGCATAAAAATAGAATAAACAAAAAGAAAAAAAACTTTTAGTGATTTCTTTTTCTAGATCATAGATAATTTCATCGATCAACAATATTCAATTATTGGTTCAAATCACTATCTGAATCCTTGTATTTAGAAATTCATTTAAGATAAGTGAACCTTTCGAAACTATTTCCTTTTAAGAACTAAAAAGATTTGTGCTAGCCTTGGACACATGATGGATCTTAAAGTGTTATTTTTGCATCTCCCTAACCAAATCCACCCACATTAGGATTACTCATTAGTGGTTGATCAGGCTTGATAGATTCACCCTCTAAAATAAGAAGTTCTAGCCCTATAGGTATAATATCAACTAGTTGGTGTCCATCTGATGCATCAGCTTTGGATGTTTCATATCCCCCTCTTTCTTTATGTACTATTTTGATTACTATACCTGCTATTGTAGCATTATAGACTGTATTTTTATTCTTGCTTTGATCGAGATAAATCTAACCCTTTCCCCTATTCCTACCTACATATATGGGATATTTCAAGAAGTGAATGCCTTTATTAGTCGAAGGGTCCAAAAAAGTAAGGGAAAGATTATTTCATTATATTTTTTTACCAAGAATAGGACCTATCACAAGAATTAGTAGGGCGATAACTCTAAAAAGAAAGATTATGCATCTTTTCTTTCATGTCAGGAGAAATACGATCAGGTAGAGCTAATTCAAATCCCTCAGGTAAAATAAGAATAGCTTACATTCAAAGACCCCCTTTTACCATTAGCAAGAACTTGTTTCAATTGCATATTATAAGGGATTCTAACAACTGCTTCAAATACAATATCAGGAAGCACAGCTTTTGGAACCTCAATATCCATGAGCTCATTAGCTAAATGGCAATTGGCACATACAATATGCTTAGTTGCTTCTCGTGGATTTTCATAACCTTGTTATGCAAAAATGGGATATGCATTTGAAATGGATGTTCAAGTTATCACACACACACACACACCCAAAGAGGACAAGTTTTAACAAGAGGTTTTGACTTCTTTAATCTTATGTGATTTGGGCAAGTAAGCCCGTGGGTGCTATGCCGAGGGGTCTGGGTTGGCCACCCGGCATCTACCGCTAATAGGTGGATGGGTACCACGCCCAAAAGGAGGGATGTCCCTACGTCGAGTGCATGTGGTATAGGGGGCTACCATTGGTGTCACGACACTGGGTCGACGTGTCATAGGCCCTGTGGAGGCTATGATCGAGTGTCCTCAGGTACCCGGGGACCACACGGCGAGGAGGTCGTGAGCATAGTGGACCCTATGGTTTGATGAGTTATGTGCATTTCATATAGCATGATATGAGGTTGGTCGACCATACCATACTAGAGATCCATAAGTTGGACTCCATGAAGCATCTATTGCATATCATGATGTCATCATATATATATATATATGATACTTTCAATTTTGGATTATGTGATCTTTTAAGTCATGAGTATTTCAGTTGATTATGGATTCTTATACGGATATTGAACTCGAGTGTTCAAACATACACATATTTTGAATGAGCATATGATTTTTAAACATCTCATGCATTTATAAAACTAGTAGTGATAGGCTCCTACTGAGTATATTATATACTCACCCAATCCTTAACATTTTTCAGACATCGGTAAGCACTGAAGGACAGGATACGTCCGTATATATCATGGTTCAAGACAGCTCCACTCACAAAAAGAGGACATCTATGTTAGTGCTATGAGCAAGTGAATCCAAAAGGAAACAAATATACATGTAAGTAAACTCTCAACCCTTTGGACATGTGTTTGTACTTAGTTATGATTGGGCTGTGCAAGATTTGGAAAGACCTGGGGAAAAACATTTATGATTTCTGAAGTTTCTCAAAAAACTACCTTAGTTGTTGTGAAAGCAAATGACACTCGGGGTTTTCAAAAAATGATTTTAAAACTAAAGGTTTTCTGCTACATTGCATGGTTTTTATAAAATGGTTTTCAAATAGGGATGCATCCCGCCTTAGGAAATTAGATATTGCATTTAAAAATGCATGAGAAAACCCGGGTCGTCACAGTTGGTATCAGAGACCAGGTTTTATCCTTTCACAGCCAGTCCAGCATGTCCAAGGGTCATGGTCAATAGAGAAAATAAAAAATAAATAGTATAAATAGGAGTAGTAGGGATGACTACTTCTATTTAAGGATTACAATATTAATGACTCAAGACATTTCACCATAAACACATAGGTGAAAAAGGAGATAGTCCTAGCAAATACTTAGATAGTGGATTGCTTGAATCCTATCAAAATCATAGGAAATAAGGATTGTTGTGCAGTGGTGCAAAGATGAAATCTCATATAAGGATCATAGTGTGATGAGAATGAATGAATGAAGATGATTAATGGACTTGTTAATAGTTAGTGTTGACCTGCAATAAAGTAATCTTATCAAAGGTGAGAAAAATCAAAAGACCTAGATGGCTATCTTACCATCATAAGCAATATCAGAATATGAGTATACTATCACAAGGGATATGATATGAGTATGATAAGAGATGTAAAGGAAAGACTTTGAGAAAATTTGGATGATAATAGGGATAAGCACACAAGATGATACTAGGGGATAACAGTGACTCATACTAGACCACAAAGGTATAGCTCAATTTGGATACCTTAATTAGAGTCTTATGAAAAGTAAAGTGCTATCGAATAATAATTACTTGAGTATTATGGAACAAATCTGGAGATGCATACAAGTGACATATTATCGGATAGGGAAATGAATTCAACCGAGTGATCAAAAGATTTTGGTGATAATACTAAGGATGATAATAGATCAATCCTAACAGGAACTTGTAAGAGAAGTATAGCATGACCAAAACATCAATACCATTATTATGACATTGTGTGAATTGAGGCAACAGGCAATTGAGGATTTCAATGATCTTAAGATAGTTTAGAATTTCTGAGAAGCATTCAGTTTATCATATATGTTACTTAAAAGAAATAGATGAAGTATCAAATATATGAAGCAACGCATATAGAGACATTGATCCAGGTAGACCAAATGGATACTGAAGAAAAGAGAGAAAGAGATAGAGATATAACTATAAGTATTCGATGAATATTGAATAATCAAAAGAAGAAGATTATGACTCTATGAAGATACATACAATTCTAACATCTTGAATCCTATAGGAAGGAAGATCAAACAAATGCAAAGGGATAATACTAGGTGAGTTGATGATCTTATTGTAAAAGAGTATCAAAGAGAGGAAGCATATGGGGTTTAAGGCTTTGAATAGAGTATCGAATTTCATGAGAATATGTGACAAGAAATTTTCAAAGAAGAATGGTGACCAACTAGAAATGGTTTGATATCAATAAGATTCTTATCAAGATCCATTAGCGTATGGAGGAACACCAATGGATATAATCCATAAAAAGAAAATTTTGGTGATATCTCACCTTGTCACCACATGAGTAAATAAAGTTATATTGAAAAAGGAATTAGGCCAGGACAGTGACTTGTCCATCTATCTATCTTCAGTAAGAAGGGTACCATCAAGGATCAAATGAAGGTCTTGCTATCATAAATTGAAAGACCAAATATTTTAAGACCATTATTGAGTACTGTTAACTAAATAAAGGTATCCCACCCTAATTAATCAAGTATGTTAGTAGTCGGATTTATATACTAAGAAGGATGTCATAAGTCCTTAGACTTGAGTTTTCTTGAAAGAAGTACTTGTTAAACTAAGACATTTGAGGGTAGGAGGTCAGTTGAGTAGGCCATATCATGGGGTTAATTAGGCCACATCATGGAGGAGCTACAAGTACAATAAATACAGTAACAACTGAGAAAGGAGCAAAAAATAAGAAGTGATCTAAACCAATGTGAAAGGTTTTTCAAACCTTAGTGGCTACCATGACAAGGTGAAGAAGTTACTACTGACTTAGATTGAATAAAAGGTAGATAAGTACTGATCAATTTGGAGACCCCTGAGCTTATGACAAAGAAATATCTGGAAAGGGATCAACAGGTAATCAAATAAAGTCTTTCTATGTCTAAGGAAATGTTTATGCTTATCTGAGTCTTGTTGAACTTTTTGAGTTAACAACTTTAGTACAATTTGATATAATTGCTATTGGGGGAGAATTATGGCTATGAGATGGCACTTGAAAGATAAAATAAGGAGGCACTTGAAAGATAAAAGTTGAGGAATTGAGAAAATCACTACTTATGATGATACCTCCTGACAATACAGACTGCATGGTTGACGATAAAGCCT
Source organism: Warburgia ugandensis (assembly GCA_035236585.1). Classification (NCBI taxonomy): domain Eukaryota; kingdom Viridiplantae; phylum Streptophyta; class Magnoliopsida; order Canellales; family Canellaceae; genus Warburgia; species Warburgia ugandensis. The sequence continues at coordinate 4,288,405 of CP141129.1, read as the reverse complement.
TAATAAAAGATTGGGCAATATATTGACATAGGGAATGGAAAGAGAAAAGTTGAGGAGGCTAGCACACTATAAGGTGAAGATGTGATGTTACTTGCCTTTAGGCAAAAAGTTAGTTGTTATAAGCATATACCAAGTACGAAAAAATTAATTGAAGGAATTTCCTAAGGACTAACCCTACTGGATTGAGTATAGAACTTTTGGATTGAAAAAGTTTCTAAGAAAATCATCAAGCAAAGAAAGGGCAAAAAGGATGAAGACAAAGGATTCAACCATGACCAAGTAAGGGTACTCGGTTATAAGAAATTTTTTTTACTTTGCATGGATAAGAGCATTATTGAAAATCCTAAATGACAAATGGATGAGAAATAGTGAGACAGGCTTCTAGATGAAAACATACGATTCATGATGATGAATCGACCCTTAACATTTGACATGAGTTTGGATAAGATCCTAACAGAGGAAAGCATTTAATGAATTCAATAATGAAACTGGATATGAAGTTAGGACATTTTACTTTCAGTATATGATAAGGTCCTCAATGTAAGATGCTACTAACTGGCTTTTATTTTCAAATGTAACCTTGGTCAAGGAAATCAAGTCACATATGAAAAATGACAGACAGTTGAAATTCAATGTTAAGTAAGAGTTTGGCTATAAAGCATATGATACCATATCAGATTATTGAAGTATCTTGGAGACAAGGGTAAGAAGCAAAGTTAGACACAATAGAAAGAAGGTAACTTTTTGGACTTGTGGATAATGAAAGAAGATCACTAGATAAAAAGGATTATCCTATGAAAGAAGTATATGCAAAGAAGCATGATCTTATGAGGAGACTATCTTATACATGATGAGATGAGTATAGGAATCTAAGGAATTCAAGATAAGACGAAATACCGCTAGGAAACAGTATTGTTAAATCGGCACGTACGAGAGTATGGCGTTGCATCAGAATACGGAGCGAAAACAGGCCCTTATAGGTGAGGCCTTATAGGAGGAACAATGGAAATAATAAATTGAGGATGAACCTAGAATTGATTCCTAAAGGGGAATGCATGCACCAAGAAATCATCTAAGAGACAAATACCTAGAAAATAACAAGTTATAGAATTTCGAGGACAAAATTCTTTTAAGGGGGTGATAATTAATGACCCCAATTTTTGTAATATTAAAATCCCATGAAAAGTTCAATTTTAAAGATAAGGGCATTTTGGTCATTTCACTAGTCGTCTTGACTAAACCCCAGAATTTGGTCCTAAAAATGGTACCATTAGATGCGTCTCAGAAAAAGGAATCCAACGAGACCAAAAGCACCCAAAACGGAGTTAAAATGAGCAAGTTATGGCCCTTTGAAGTTTAAGGGCAAAACTGTAATTTTTACAAAAAGGGTTTAGCGGCAAAACACAGGGGCCCGTTTTGATATGGGCACCCTTCATCTTCAACCTCCTAGAGGTTTCTGGAATGGTGGTGTTTCAAGGAGAAACCACCGCCATTCTAGAGGTTTCTCCACCGCCATTCAAAGGCGGTTAGAACCCCTCTAGAACCCTCTTTAAAAGCCTTATAAATAGAGCTCTTGGGTGCCTCTAATGGCAGCCCAAAACCTTGAAGAAAACCCATCGTGGAGCAGTGACCAAGAGGGGAAAATGAGGAGAAAAACCCAGCAACGAGCCAGGTACGTCCGAGATCGCTCAAAACCCATCTCCCCTATAGTTCCAAGGTCAATTCTCCTAAGTTTTTGCATGAAAAACCATGCAAAACGGAGCCTGGGAGAGCCACCAAGGACCCTGGGAAGTCCCCAGGGCCGCATTGGTTCGACAGGATCAAACTAGGGTGTCCTGAGGATAACCCGGTCCCCCAGTCGACGCAGACGTTCCAGACGGAACGTGACGCGTCGAACGCATCAGAAGAAAACCAACGGGCGCGTTCGGGGACGCGCCTGCTAATGAGAGAGATGGGCGGAGAAGTCTCGCACGTCTGCAGACCTGCCCACTGAGGCACACTCTGCATAGGCGTAGCGCACTAGAAAAGGCGTCGGTTTTTTGGTTAAGGAAGCCAGGGCGCATGACGCTGACGCGCAGCGCCCTAACATTCCGTCTTTTTGTCTTTAAAGACGCTATGTACATACAACACTAAAATACTTATAACTTGAGATCTAGAGCTCCGATTGAGGCGCCGCAAAAGGCATTGTGTCCGTGTCGATGGCACGGACACATCCAAACCATAAAATCCCTGATCAAGGCCCAATAAAAGGATGGCATGACCCTTATAATAGGATGGTGGCGCGTGACCACTAGAACTTTGGAAAACTGAGGATACCAAGGCCCAATTAGGACCTCAGGACACCCATAAGCATAGGGATGGACCCCTAATGCCTAAGTAATAAGACCCAACTGCTCTAAACCCATAAAAGATAGGTTAAACTAACCTTGAGTCCCCAAACCATGTTCAGGAGCGTACGAGGACAAGAGGGTTAACGCGACCTAGCCCGGTAGGTGCTCTATCACTACTAGATTCTTTTAAAAGAACTATTGTTATTTTGAGAACATATGTTTTGGATATATGACTTGATTTGCATGAATTAATTCAGCATGCATGATAAATGCGTTGTACATAGCCATGTTTTGAAATGATTGCATATACATTACGCACATATATGTGTTGCAAACAAGTGCATGCATTGCATGATTTAAGTGTTGCAAAGATTGCATGTCCTTGAGGGTTTCCAAAAGATGCTGGAGTGCCGAGGGCCAGGCAGTTGTGAGGGACCCAAAGAGGACAAGTTTTAACAAGAGGTTTTGACTTCTTTAATCTTATGTGATTTGGGCAAGTAAGCCCGTGGGTGCTATGCCGAGGGGTCTGGGTTGGCCACCCGGCATCTACCACTAATAGGTGGATGGGTACCATGCCCAAAGAGAGGCATGCCCCTACGTCGACTGCATGTGGTACAGGGGGCTACCACTGGTGTCACGGCACTGGGTCGACGTGTCATAGGCCCCGTGGAGGCTATGATCGAGTGTCCTCAGGTACCCTGGGACCACACGGCGAGGAGGTCGTGGGCATAGTGGACCCTATGGTTTGATGAGTTATGTGCATTTCATATAGCATGATACGAGGTTGGTCGACCATACCATACTAGAGATCCATAAGTTGGACTCCATGAAGCATCTATTGCATATCATGATGTCATCATATATATATATATATATATATATGATACTTTCAATTTTAGATTATGTGATCTTTTAAGTCATGAGTATTTCAGTTGATTATGGATTCTTATACGGATATTGAACTCAAGTGTTCAAACATACACATATTTTGAATGAGCATATGATTTTTAAACATCTCATGCATTTATAAAACTAGTAGTGATAGGCTCCTACTGAGTATATTATATACTCACCCAATTCTTAACATTTTTCAGACATCAGTAAGCACTGAAGGACAGGATACGTCTGTATATATCATGGTGCAGGACAGCTCCACTCACAAAAAGAGGACATCTATGTTAGTGCTATGAGCAAGTGAATCCAAAAGGAAACAAATATACATGTAAGTAAACTCTCAACCCTTTGGACATGTGTTTGTACTTAGTTACAGTTGGGCTGTGCATTGTGACTGGAAAGACTTGGGGAAAAACATTTATGATTTCTGAAGTTTCTCAAAAAACTACCTTAGTTGTTGTGAAAGCAAAGGACACTCGGGGTTTTCAAAAAATGAGTTTAAAACTAAAGGTTTTCTGCTGCATTGTATGGTTTTTATAAAATGGTTTTCAAATAGGGATGCATCCCGCCTTAGAAAATTAGATATTGCATTTAAAAATGCATGAGAAAACCCGGGTCATCACAGTTTCTTACATGTTTCCACCTTCTTTCTATCTCACCATGTGATATACCTTAAAGAAAGGGATCCCATGCCTCATCCTAGGTGGAATTCAATGCCGCTCTCCTTCCTTGAATCATATTTAGAAAGTCAACCTCACCTAACCTTCTAATCTTCTATCTCAAAAATCAACCACCTAATTTCCTACATAGAGTCCTAGTTCTAATTCTTCTTTTTCTTCCTAGGATATGCAGTATTAGATTGGAAAGAAAAAGTCTATAAATACCCATGACTTCCATGCCTATTTCAAGTAGGGGAGTTGCTTTTAACTCCTTGAATCCAAAGCACTTCTACTTGGAGATCTTCTTAGGGTTTTGGACTTCAACACTTTGGCTACTTCTTCATTGTCTTCCATAACCTTTTCCTTACTTTATTTCTTTCATTTTGCACTTCAATTCTAGGTTGATGCCTTGCTTAAGTCCTTGCTTTCAATGCTTGTTTATTGCCTTCTTTTGCTCAAGTTTCTACATATAGTTCCTCTTTGTTTTCCTCTCACTCTTGTTTCTCTTGCTTAATTCAATAAGTTTTAAGTTACCTTTTTTTGGTAGTGATAGTTAAGAGAAACAATAGCTTGAATCCCTTTTGTTTCCCTCTTAATGTTCTCTTGTTTCTTGCTTTGATTACCTTGTTTTCCCCTTGTCTATTTGCTTGTCCCTTGCTTCTTTCCTACATCTTTCTCTTTGATTATCTATCTTGAATTCGCATGCATGATATCTAAGTTTAGATTGGGATCATTACAGTATGTTTAAAATTTGATTTGAAGTTAAGATCTTGCTTAAGAAGAGTGTGCAATTTTCAAACTTGTTTGCTATGTACATGTGCACCAATTTTTTATGTAATTTTAAATCAATGAATAAACTTGTTTGAAGATCATTTTTACTAAGTCCAATAGTAAAGTACTTTAATTATTAATTATTATATTCCATGAAAATTTCTTGATAATTTACTTTCCATGCTAAAAGAAGGTTCAATATTTTTAGGAGGCATTAACACCTCAAAATAGACAAATGGCTGATGCAACTAGTGGAGAGGCCCTCATGTTGAAAAATGAGTTAGTGACAATTCCCAACAATGGGACTATTCCAACAGGAGATACATAAATACCCAGCCCCAAAAGAAAGGAGGGCTATATGAAATAGGAGTGACATCAGATATGCCATATAAGCTCGACACTTGATTGAAAGAATGGACAAGGTTGAAAGTATTTTTCAGAGAATAGATGCCTACTTGGCCGCTAATACATCCATTAAGCCTCCATAGGAGGTTTGTACTTTGTTCTAACCCAGCAACTTTACAATAGCCTGTCCTTCTAATAGAGTATGCATAAACTGTCTTGTAAAACAGGAGAATACAATGAATACATATTGCAATCCTAACAATAATCCTTACTCTAAGACCTATAATCCAAAATGGGCTCTGCATCTTAATTTGTCATTATTTAATAGAAATTACTAGAGTGGTTCATATATGAATGCCCTACACAAAAATTTCCTAGGACTTTAGTTCCCCAACAGCCACTTGGGTTTTAGTTCCATCATTAACCAAAGAAACCAACCTTTGAGGAACCCATGCAGTTATTTATGGGAAAAACTTTAAAACACCAAGATGACGCTAGATAGGCTATCAATGAGAGTAGATAGAGCAACAATGTCAAATCTCAAGCTATTGACAAATTATAAATGCAAATTGGCCAATTGTCAACTATTGTAAGTGATAGAGGAAAGGGGCAGTTTCCTAGTCAGCCTATCCCAAGCCTGAAGAGCCAGTTTGAATTAGGGTCCAGTTCAAATTTACAAATACCCCATGAGCAAGCAAAGTGAGTGAATACCCTTAGGAGTGGTAGTTAGGTTGATAATAATGTGAGGCAAACTAAAGAAATTTTAGATGAGAATAAACCATCAACAACATAAGAGAAAGATAAAAGACAGAATCCTCCTACTCCATCTGAGCCTATAGTGGAGGCACCTTATATGTCTAAAACTCCATTCCCTTAATTGTTGAATAAGGCAAACAAAGGAACCAATTTCAATGAGACAATAGATGTGTTTAAGCATGTGCAAATAAATATCCCATTACTCAATGCTATTAAAGACATCCCTACTTATGCCAAATTTCTTAAAGAGCTATGCACATAAAAGTTTAGTGTGCAAAAGAAAGCCTTCCTCACCAAGCAGGTGAGCTCTTTAAGCTGGCACTAAACCCCTCCTATGTTTAGAGATCCAGGTTGCCCTACTATCTCCTGTGTTATTGGAAATTATTGATAGGACATTACTAGATTTAGGGGCTAATGTAAATTTGTTGCCATTTTCTATCTATGAGCAACTTGGGATCCGAGACCTTAAGCCAACCAATACCATCATGTAGTTAGCAGATAGATCAATAATAATTCCACATGGTTTGGCTGAACATGTTCTAATACAAGTGGACGAAGTTTACTTTCTTGCAGATTTCATTGTCCTGAATACCTAGCCTATGTTGGATCTTGGTAGTCAAATCCTAATAATTCCTAGACGTCCATTCTTGGTACTGTCCAATACCATAATCAATTATAGATTGGTGTGATGAAATTATAATTTGGTAATATGAAAGTCAAGCTCAATGTTTTTAGTGTCGATCATCAGCATCGAGACCTAGATCTTCCTGTGTAGTAAATTTAATTGAAGGTCTACTTCAAGATTGTAATCCACCATTGTCTTTCCTAGACCCACTTAAGGCACGTCTAGCACACTTTAACTATGATTTTGATATAGAAAAATCCATTGATGAGGTAAATAAACTTTTGGATGCTACACCTATATGGATACCTCCAAATGGGGACCTCTAGTTGAACCACTTCCACGTTTCAATTCTGTCCTTGTGCCTTCAATGGAAAAGCCACCCACCTTGGTCCTTATGCCTTTACCTAAAATTTTGAAATATTTTTACTTACGATTTGATGAATCCTTGCCTATAATCATAGCTTCAGATCTAAATAAAGAATAAGAAGTTAAGCTTCTTGATGTTCTCAGAGAACATAAGACAGCCTTTAGGGTGGATCATAAAAAATTATCAATGGGATTAGCCTTGTTGTGTTTATGCATAGAATCCACCTAGAATAAAATGCTAAGCCATTTAGGGAAACACAAAGGAGACTAAATCCAAATATTAAGGAGGTAGTGAGAGACACAATGTTAAAACTGTTAGATGTTTGTGTCATCTACCCTATATCTATCAATACTTGGGTTAGCCCAATTTAGGTTGTACCCAAGAAGGTCATAATCACAGTAATCCAATAAGTGTGCAATTTTGTATAAAATGTACTCGATTAGTGGTCCATGTGTTATAAATTATAGGCATAATTCTAAGGTGTTTTCAAAATTTTATAACACATGCATTTCTGACCTAATAATTCAAAAGCTTAATATTTGATATGTTTAGGAGCTAATCCAGAGTGAGTGTGTGAATAATCATATTTTTTAAGATTTAGTTAGGGTTTGCACTCTTTTGTAGGTGTTGAGAAGATTATTCAACATCCAAAGACCAAAATTTCATCATTTCAAAGCTCAATCAAGGTTCAAGATCATCTTTGGGCAAGTAAATGAAGTCCAAAGGAGCAATTGGAAGATCAAAGGTGACTAAAATGGGTCCATGCAAAAAGCTATGCAATTCCATTACCTTTGCATGAGAATTGGAGCCATAAATGAGGTTTCCTAGTCTAATAAGAAAACCTAAGAAAGCCAAGCCATTCAATCCTTGAAGGTAAAGGACTTAGCCACTCAAGCCATCAAGCATTAAACCATCAAAGTGAACCACCAAGCCACATGTGAGCCATGCCACATGGAATCACACTATTGGATGAGACTTTTCAAGCAATTATTCATGCTAAATAGTAAATTTCAAGGGAATAAATAGAAAGGAATATGGTTGATAATCAACATGGTAAGATATGCATGCATAGGTAGACCAATCAAGAGAGAAATCAAGTCTAATTTTCATATTTTTCTCTTTCTTTTTCCTCTTCTTTTCTCTCTCTCTTTCCTACTCACCATATTACATAATTAGAAGGGAGGAGTTCTTCCACCTTCCTTGATAGGTGATGCCTCCCCCGCGCCCTTCTAATTCCACCATTCCACCTATTCTCACTTTCTAGCTCTATTTCTCCCTCAATTACCTCACCTTCCTACTTGTTTCCTCCATCTTTCTTACTTTTTTTCCATCTCACCATGCTATATACCTTAAGAAAAGGGATTCCATGCATCATCCTAGGTAGAATTCAACACTTACCCACTTCCTTGATTCCTATTTAGAAAGTCCACTTCAAACACCCCACTAACCTTCTGATCTTCCATCTCAAAAATCAACCACCTACTTTCCTACACTATGTCCTAGTTCTAATTCTTCTCTTCCTTCCTAGGATACATCTTATTAAATTGGAAAGAAAAACTCTATAAATACCATGAATTCTATGCCTATTTTAAGTAAGGGAGTTGCTTATAACTCCTTTAAATCAAAGTACTTCTACTTGGAGATCTTCTAAGGGTTTTGGAATTAAACACTTTGGCTGCTTCTTCATTGTCTTACACAACCTTTTCCTTGCTTTATTTCTTTCATGTTGTGCTTTGATTATAGTTTGGTACCTTGCTTAATTCCTTGTTTTCTTTACTTATTTATTGCTTTCTTTGTTGCTTACGTTTCCTACACATATTTCCTCTTTGTTCTTGTTTCACTCTTGCTTCCACTTATCTTGTTTCCCTTACTTAATTACTCAAGATCCAAGTTACCTTTTCTCTAGTAGTGATAGTTAATAGAAACAATAGCTTGAATCCCTTCTGTTTCCCTCTTGATGTTCTCTTGTTTCTAGCTTTGACTACCTTATTTTCCCCTTATCTATTTGCTTGTTCTTTACTTCTTTACTGCATCTTTCTCTTTGATTTTCTCTCTTAATTTTACATGCAATGTATTTGAGTTGAAATTGGGATCATTGGGGTATGTTTAATCTTTGATTTGAAGTTGAGATCTTACTTAAGAAGAGTGCAATGTCCAGTAATCCATACACTTTGCTCACTTAAAATCTTAGGAAGCATTTAGATTTTTAGTTATTTTGGTGAGTGCTTTGATTATTTTGTATGTTAGTTAGCTTTTAATTCATAATTTCTAACCATCTTTCACTCCATGAACCCTACACACACTTTCATAGTCATGTGCATGGTGATTGAAGTTCATGTCTAAATTGTTGGTTGGTTCTTTTCTTAAGTTAAGTTTAGATTTCACTAGTTGTTTTCCATCATAGGTTAATTTAGAAATCTTCCTTATTTAGTTTTAGAAAGTTTGATTTTCAGAAAGTTTTTAGATTAAGTGTTAGTCTAGGAAAGTGTCATTTTTAGCAAGTTTTCTTAAGTTTCCTAGATTCGTTCATTCTAGTTTTGTCTTAGTTTCCTTTATTGAATACATGCTAGTTTCAAAAGTTTCTAATTCCATTGAATATCTTTATTTTTTTAGGAAGTTTACTTTTTTCATGTTTCTAATTTTATTTGTTTCCAATTCCATGTTGTTTAAATTCCTAGTTTAATCAAAACCCTCTTTCTTTAGCTACGATAAGCAACTTAAATAAGATCCAATAAATTGAAAGTTTTGTAAGATTCATTGTGAGATCAACCTCTCTCACATGCCATTACTACTTTGATTTGTGTGGTTACAAGTAATTTTAAAGGTGCACCAAACATTATGGTTTGATTGATATCAACATATTAAATGAGTTCTTCAGTCATTCAATCAATGATAAATAACTACAAGTGAAGGAGATGCATGATTTAAATAATGGAAGATCCAATATTTCAAAATTTTATCTAGAATATTAGAAAAATAAAACAAGACCTGATATAATTTGATCATTACGGCAAATCCAAAGTCTTTATAGACTGAACCAATCATTAATTCCCCACCATGTGGTAAGTGGAATCTAATACACAAATCAATTAATAAAATAATAGAACAGCTTTTATTGTGTGGCTTAAGTCATATAGAAATTCTAGAACCCAAGAACTACGAATTACAAGTTCTTCATTACCTAGAATAGAATAACTGCTTAGAATAGTGAAACCTATTATATTTTTTGATAAATGCAAAATGATATGGATGTGATCTTCATTGTTCATTTTGATCAATTGTATCATTTATTCACGAATTCCTATATGAAACTTTTGTATCTCTACCTCTACATATTCCTTTATCATTTCATCTAACAAGAATAGTTCTTCTAATTCTATGAATCTCTCTCCAATATTCTTTTCTTAAATATCATTGAAGAAGGTTTTGGATTGCCTAACATTCCACCAATTAATAACCCAAGGTTCTAGACTTTTATTAAATGAGAGAGAGATACACCAGGGCAAAAAGACTATAGATGCAAGGTATGAGAGTGGAGCCAAGCTTTCTTTTTTGGCACTTTTTTTTCAATATGTTTGGTGAATTGTTAATGAACCTGCTTCATCCATTGGCTCAATTTGATATTTCTTTGAAGCATGAGTTATATAATCAGGTATGGAACCTATGGATCAATTCCCTTTTTTTTCATTATTTAGTCCTTGGATCTAGAAAGAACATAGATGTAGAATAAAATGAAAATAAATAAGGGTCCATTTCAAATGAAGAAATAATTAAATATTGTTCCCAAATATTTCATGGTCAAATTTGCATATTCGTTTGTTCCTTTAGATGAATACAACCACTTGAAGTAATAAATATTATTCAGATTTTGAGACAAAAAAACTTCCCTCAATCAATTATCTCAAAATGTTTCACTAGCTACCCATAGCCTAGGAACAATTGAAGGATCTTTTTGAAGACTATTGATGAGGAAACCCGAAATGGGTGGCAAATGGAGAGAAAAACTGGATGGTATTGAGAGATCCAATCATTTTTTCATCGAGTAAAAGAAAGGATAAGAGAATAAGAAAGATCAATTGACAAATCACAAAAGAGAGATAATTTAGAGAGATAACCATTTGTATCTAACATATTAATTCAAAATATTGGGACTAAAAAAATGAATTATATACTGTATTATAAAATGTTCCCATATATGTGATGAATACATGCTTGTTAGACTTGTTACTAGTATGAAGGACTTATGGTTGTTCTGTATATGTCTACTGGCTTTATTATATAGGCCACAATGGCATTTCCAACAGAATAGGGAGACAAAAAAACCAACAAGTCACACACTAAGCATAACAACTTTACCAAATGGTCAATTGAATTATTACTCAACCTTATAAATTAATAATTAGAATTGTTCATTTTTGGTTGAAGGGAAAAAGAATGAAATAATTTGTGAATTTTTGTTCTATCTTTGTATAGAATGAGAAGGAAAGGCCCATTCATTATTGGTCATCTACAAATATCCAAAATTTGACACTTAATACCCCATAGATAGTTTGAACTGTATAAGAACAATGATCAATTTTAACTCAAATGGTTTGTAGGGACACCCTACCTTTTTTGATCCATTTGATACCGCAATTCTGTTGAAAGCTATATATAATGAAAGTTGTATGTACGGCTTGGAGCGAGATCTTTCATGATCCAACCTACAATATGGGGTCAAAAACAAAAATAAAGGATTCATTTCTAGCCCTTATAAAAGGAAAACTAATTCTTGAACTCTTTCATGCTTATAACACATTGAGGTACTGCATAAGAAAAAAATGCAAATTTTGATCCAATTTATTCGTAATCAATTAGTTAACATGTTGGCTAATCATATTTTGAAACACCACAAAAAAATAAATCATTGGCTTATCAAATTATCTATCAAGCAGTGAAAAAGATTCAGTAAAAGACAGAAACAATTTCACTATCTTACATCAAGTGATACATGGAGTAACTACTACTATAGCAATAAAGCAAGACAAGTAGGTAAATTGGCTCATGAAGTTCCCAATGAAAATAGGATCTACAAAAGGAAAAGCACTTGGCCATTCATTGGTTATTAAGGGCATCCTAAAAATGTCTAAGTAAAATTATGGTCTTCAAATTAAGTTTCAAATTAGTGGATGCTGCCAAAGGGATTCATGATGCATATGCAAAATGAAAGAGGCTCATAGAATGGCAAAGCCAAATAGAGCTTTTGCACATTTTTGTTAATCTATGAATAGGATCTATATAAACATGTAGATCCATACATCTTAATAAAAAAAGAATCAATAGAAAAAGAAAGAATCAGAATTGAAAAAAGAAAGATGAAACATAAATCATGGATCAACTAAGCCCCCTTGGAGGCTTGGTTTAGAATAAGAAAGAGGAATCTCATCGAAATATCATGGAATACGGTTTGATCTTATTCATGGGGATTCCTTAAATATTCCATTCTAAAAATTGAAAGTTCAAAATAGTTGGGACATTTTTGAAGATTGGATGCAAGCACTGATTCATAATCTAGTATGTACAAAATGAAAACATCATTCTTGATTTTACAAGAATTTTTATGAAAGCGATTTATTTGCTTCTCTTCCATAGAAGTTTTATTTTCTAAAAATGTATCCTAATTTTTGGCCTAATTCTTCTTCTGGTGATCAATTCATCTTCTAATAAAAAAGATATATCTTGGTTATATTTTATTGCTTCTACAAGTTTACTAATGAGTATAACTGCACTATTGTTTCGATGGAGAGAAGAACCTATGATTAGCTTTTTGGGAAACTTCCAAATTAACAATTTCAAAAAAATATTTCAATTTCTTTTTTTACTATGCTCAACTCTATTTATTCTTCTATCCATAGAGTACATTGAATATACATAAATGGCTATAACAAAGTTTCTATTATTCATATTAATAGGTACTCTTGGAGGAATGTTCTTATGTGGTGCTAATAATTCAATAACTATCTTTGTAGCTCCAAACTGTTTCAATTTATGCTCCTACCTATTATATGGGTATACTAAGAGAAATGTATGGTCTAATGAGGCTACTACAAAATATTTACTCATAGGTGGAACGAGATCTTCCATTCTGGTTCATGTTTTCTCTTGGCTATATGGTTCTTCCTAGGGATAAATTGAGCTTCATGAAATAATGAATGGTCTTATCAATACACAAATGTATAACTCCCTAGAAATTTCAATTACACTATATTCATCACCATAGGAATTGGATTCAAGCTTTCCCCTACCCCTTTTCATCAATGTACTCCTAACATATATGAAGGAGTGCAATTCATTCAACAAATTCATACCTCTATATCTATCTCTAAGATGTTTGGATTTTTGAAAACTCCATGGACATGTAGAAGAGAAATGCTATCCCACTCGGACCAAGGCATAGTTTTACCAAAAGTTTATTATGATCTTTCTATTCAAATAATAATTAATGTGAAGCAAGGTCAGGAACAACCAATCTCTTTATGATAAACGAATCCATTTTGCAAGTTCATTGTTACAGATAGTTCCTACAAAGGATTAGACTAATGATGTATATAGTAGTTGAATTCTCAACATAGATTCTACATAGTTGCTTCTGATCCTTCAACGAATATGAGTATAATGAGAACATCCATTGACAAAAGGATCACCCTAAGATGATCATCTCATGGCTACTAAGAATGAATCTAATCAAAAGGTCCTATTTCTCAATCTTTCTAACTTGCTCCTACTGAACCAAGATGAAAAGATTAATAAATTCAATCATTCAAAACTACCAATGAAGGATTCCTCAAAAATAAGGATTAGTAAGGTAATCCTTTTTAGAAATCAAATGGATTTGGTCATATGCATACACGAGGAAGGTAATCAAAAAAGAAAGAAGATGAGTTCTTCTTTCATTTATTACTTAGGAGCTATGGAGATAAAAGTCACGTGCACAGTTTTGAATGAATGAAAGAGTGAGGAATCCTGTTTTTGACTTTAACTCTCCCACTCTGGTAGTTGCTTTTCTTTTTGTTACTTCGAAAGTAGCTACCCAACTTTAGCCACTCAAATTTTTTATAATCCTTTTTATTTCTCATCAAATGAATGACATCTTCTTCTAGATATCCTAGCTACTCTTAGCATGATATTGGGGAATCTCATTGCTATTACTCAATCAAGCATGGAATGTATGCTTGCATATTCATCCATAAGTCAAATCGAATATGTTATTATTGGAATAATTGTTGGAGACTCAAATAAGGGATATGCAAGCATGATAACTTATATGTTGTTCTATATCTCCATAAATCTAGGAACTTTGCTTGCATTGTCTTATTTGTTCTGTGTACCAGAACTGATAACATTTGAGTTTATACAAGACTATACATGAAATATCCCTTTTTGGCTCTCTTTAGCCCTATGTCACTTATCCATAGGAGATCCTCTACCACTAGCAGTTTTATGTTTTTGGAAAACTTCATCTATTCTAGTGTCGATGACAGGTAGGCCTATATTTCTTAGTTTCAATAGGAATCCTTACGAGTGTTCCTTTTGTTTACTATTATCTAAAAATAATAAAGTTATTAATTATTGGACAAAAATAAGAAAAGCTCCTCACATGTGAAATTATAGAAGTTCTCGTTTACGATCAAACAATTCCATCAAATTGAGTATGATTGTATGTGTGATAGCATCTACAATAATAGGAATCTCAATGAACTCAATTATTGCAATTGCTCAAGATACCTTCTTTTAGCTTCTAGGGTCTATTTCTTAGTTCAAGATCCCTCTTACTACGTGGAATAAGACAATTATAGATCTATTCTACCCAAAATGGGAGTGGGCTTGGGTTATGAACTTATAATCATGGAATGAACTTGATCATCAGATTATAAGTTCATTCCATACCAAACCAGGCCAGAATCAGGTTATGTACATTCTCCGTATGAGAAGAGGCCATTCGAGCATATGTAAATAGATACTATGTTTACTTATGGATCCTTACTTCATCACATTGCATTTAGGATTAGGAAAAGACATAATCAAAGCTACTTTTTACATAGCTATCATTATTTGGGTACCCAATTAACTTCTTTGGGCTTCGATTGAATCATGAAATAAGTTTGATTATACTTCTTTTATATATATATATATATATATGAGGAATCCTCTAGATAGACATGACTGGTATGATAGAAATACTCCAACACTTCACCTTTGTCATATCTTCCATATATCACACAAGATAGATATCATATTCATGGAATATGATTCACTTTCAACATGTCTTGATGGTGAAATGGTAGACATGCAAGACTCAAAATCTCATGCAAAGAGCATGGAGGTTCGAGTCGTCTTCAAGGCATAATATTGAGAATGCTCATTGAATGAGCATTCTTAATAACAGATCTCGAATCAATATTTATATACTAAAGGCAATCCCCACGATCCAAATTTGGGCTGTTGGAATTGGAATAGGTTTAGTAGCAAATGACAAATTCTTGGCAATCTTCTCTATCTAATCTAATGAATGAGGAGTCCGTTTTGAAATTGTCTACCCTACACCCAGTGGACAAAGTACATTATATAGTTCATTTTAAGGATTGATGACTTCCCCATTCAGTGATTTTGGCACTGGACATTCCCAAAATGGGTACTATAGGGTCAGGGGAATTAGATAATAGATGTCTTTTACCATTCTAGCCTTCCTTATCCTTTCAAGGCCTATCAGAGAGAGAATCCAATTGTAATGACTCCAATTTTGTAATATTCAAATCCCAAGATAGCAATGAAAAGTTCAGTTTTTCAAGATAAGGGCATTTTAGTCATTTCACTATTCACCTTCACTGAACCCAGAAATTTGGTCCTCAAAATGATACCATTAGGTGCGTCTCGGAAAAAGAAATCTAACAAGACTAAAATCACCTAAAACGGAGTTAAAATGAGCAAGTTATGGCCCTTTAAAGTTCAGGGGCAAAAATGTAATTTTACAAAAAACGGATTTAGCTTGCAAAACACAGGGGCCCATTTTGATACGGGCACCCTTCATCTTCAAGCTCCTAGAGGGTTCTAGAATGGCGATGATTGGAGGACAAATCACCACCATTCTGGAGGTTTCTCCACCGCCATTCAAGGGCGGTGAGAGCCCCCTCCAAAACCCTCTTATAGCTCTATAAATAAAGCTCTTGGGCGCCTCTAATGGCAGCCCAAAAGCTTGAAGAAAACCTACTGTGGAGGAGCAACCTAGAGGGGAAACGAGGAGAAAAACCCAACAACGAGCCAGGTATGCCCAAGATCCCTCAAAACCCATCTTCACAGTAGTTCTAAGATCAATTTCCTTAGGTTTTTGCATGAAAAATCATGCAAAATGGAGCCCTGGGGAGTCACCAAGGACCCAGGGACGTTCCCTGGGCCGCACTGGTTCGACAGGGATGAACCAAGGTGTCCTGAGGATGCCCCGGTCCCCCAAACGAACGAAACGTCCCATAGGGACGAGATGTGTCGACTGCTTCTGAGAAAAAACCAAACGAACGCACCCGCAAAAAGGAAAAACGGGCAAAAAACCCAATGCGTCTGTAGACGTGCCCGCTGAGGTACACACCGCAGATGCACAGCGCCCTAGTGATACAGGGTTTTTCGCTCCTTAAGAAAAGGTGGGCGCATGCCGCTGACGCGTAGCGCCCTAGCATTCTGCCTTTTTCACACTTAAGACCCTTATGTATGTGTAACTTGAGATCTAGAGCTTTGATTGAGGCGCCGCAAAAGGCGTTGTGTCTATGTCAATGATGCGAACACACGTAAACTATAAAATCACTAATCAAGGCCCAATCAAAGGTGGGCATGAACCTTAGAATAGGATGGTGGCGCGTGGCTGCTAGACCTTTGGAAAACTGAGGATACCAAGGCCCAATTAGGACCTTAGGACACCCATAGGCATAGGGATGGACTCCTAATGCCTAAGTAATAAGACCAACTACTCTAAAAACCCATAAAAGATAGGCCAAACTAACCTTGATTCCCCAAACCATGTTCAGGAACGTATGAGGACAAAGGGGTTAACGCGACCTAGTCACGTAGGTGCTCCATCGCTACTAAATTCTTTTAAAAGAACTATGATTGTTTTGAGAATACATGTTTTAAGTATATGACTTATTTAGCATGATTTAATTCAGCATGCATGTGATAAATGCTTTATGCATAGACATGTTTTGTAAATGATTGCATATACATTATGCATACATATGTTTTGCAAACTATTGCATACACTGCATGATTTGTGAGCATTAAGTTCTTGTAAAAACTGCATGTCCTTGAGGGTTACCAAAAGACACCGGAGTGCCGAGGGCCAGGCAATTGTGAGGGACCCAAAGAGGATAGGTTTTGAAAAAAGAGAGGTTTTCGCTTGTTTGATCGGATTATGATTTGGGCTAATAAGCTCGTGGGCACTATGCCGAGAGGTTTGGGTTGGCCTCCAGCCTCTACCACTATTAGGTGGATGGGTACCACGCCCAAAAAGGGCATGTCCCTATGTCAACTGCATGTGGTACAGGGGGCTACCACTAGTGTCACAGCACTGGGTCGATGTGTCATATGCCCCGTGGAGGCTATGATGCTGTGTCCTCAGGTACCTGGGGACCACACGGCGGCGAGGTCGTGGGCATAGTTGGACCCTATGGTTTATGGACTTATTTGCATTGCATATGGCATGATATGAGGTTGGTCGACCATACCATACTAGATATCCATGAGTTGGATTCAGTTGAGCATCTTATGCATATCATTATGTTTATGATATATGATACTTTCGACTTGGATTATGATATTTCTTTAAGTCGTCAGTATTCTGGTTTGGCAGTGGTTTTTAATATCCATATTGAACATGATTGTTCGAATATACACATGTTTTTAAGAGCACATGATTTTAAACATAACATGCATTGCAAAACTAGTAGTGATAGACTCCTACTGAGTATAGTATATACTCACCCTATCTTTAATATTTTTCAGGATAGTTCCACTCACAAATAGAAGACGTCTCAGGAGATATTTGTGCTACAAGCAAGTGAATTAAAAAGGAGACAGTTATACATGTAAGTAAACTCTCAACCCTTTGGACATGTATTTGTATTTAATTACAGTTGGGCTGTGTGCTGTGACTGGATAGATCTGGGGAAAAACATGTATGATTTCTAAAGCTTTTCAAAAACTACCTTGGTTGTTGTGAAAGCAAATGACACTCGAGGTTTTCAAAATGAGTTTAAAACTAAAAGGTTTTCCGCTGCATTGCATGATTTTTATAAAATGGTTTTCAAATAGGGATGCATCCTGCCTTAGGAATTAGATATTGCATTTAAAAATGCATGGGAAAACCCGGGTCATCACACCAATACCTCTTAGTTGTGAATATCTAAATAGGACAAACTGGCCCATGTGGACTTGAACTAGAGACCTCACCTTTGAACTAAATCATTAGATCTGCTATCCAACCAATTGGGAGAGAATCAATAGACTCTTTTTCGGGTGCAATTTATCCTTACCAAATGCGGCATACAACTCTCCAATATACCGTGCTCTCCAAGTGTGCTTGTTCCCCCTTCTTCCTTACTCCTTACCATGGCAAGTCTTTGTGAAATAACTAGATGAGAAGAAAAAGGTGTTAAGAGACCCTCCTGGTCCAACACTAGACACTGTAAGATCCTTTTTCAAACCTACTTCCATTTTGAGTCAAGAGATAGATAAATAAACATCCATTGCACTAATCCGGGTGCATTCATAGTGACTGAGGGGGTCAAAGACCAAGAAGTGAGTTATTTATCCCAACTTCTTATGGCTAGATGCAATCTACTATCCTTGTAGAGAGGAAAAAGAATTTCACCTTCTTCCTTTCAAGAAGGGAGGATTAGGGAAATCCTATTGATTGCTAATTTCTCTATACCTCTAAAAACAGCATGAAAAAAAGACTTAAAAGCTATGATTCCTCTATCACCGTGGAATGAAAGGGGTGATCTCATAGTTCTTAATTTGTGAAGATGTGTTGTTAGGCGCTATATTTTCCCGTTAAGGCCAAACCTAAACCTATGCATGAGAGATAGTGGTTCATATACTGATAAGGGATGTATAGATTCTCAAGAAGAGAGAAACCATGGTGGTCCCTCCCCTGATCGCCTGGATCCCATGAGTGAATACAAAGTTAGTTCTATATTGGATCTCACCCAAATTACACCATCTATTCTCCTAAAGAGAAGTTTGGTTTCAAACTTTAGCTCAAACAAGAGAAGTATGCCATGCTAATGTGCCTTGGATGATCCACATCTCTAGGTCCGACACTAGTGAACACATTGAACTATCCATGTGGCTAAGAGCCCTCACAACCCAGGAACAATGATGCAATTACCAAGGGCGTGCTCTACCACTGAGTTAATAGCCCTATAGGCCTCCTAGGGGGTGCTACTATACCAAAATTAAGAGAAAGCCCATCCCTCTCTTCCCTTTTTGCACCCCATGTAGCCACAAGGGAGGGGCATGGCGGTGCAAAAAGGGGATCCTATCAACTTGTTTGACCTAGGATAATAAGCTCATGAGCTTCGTCTTACTTCACCATCAATAAATGAAAGAAGACTTCCATCTCCAAGCTTAGCCCTAATAGTTATTAGTAAGGGTGTCGCTCATTTCTTTTTGGGTGTGAAGCACTATTAAACCAAAATACCCAACAGACATTAGCTCTCCCTAAAAACAAAGTGATCTAACCACACCTAATACTGCTACCTTGTTACGACTTCACTCCAACCACTAGCCCAACCTTTAGCATCCTCCTCCTTGTGGTTAAGGTAATGACTTCATGCATGGATAGCTCGCATAGTGTGATGGGTGATGTGTATAAGTGTAACACCATGGTTTTTTATAACATTTTTTTTAATTTCATAATAATAATAATAATAGTCGGGATTCCAAAATCAAAATATTCTATTAATTATTTTATTAGAACATTTATTGAAAAACCTCTGGCTATTATCTCCTTTTTCAAAAACATCACAACCACGATTAAAAGATAAATATAAGTACGCAGCAATTAATTTAAGACAATACTAGTATCACATCCAACGTCAAAATCAACGACACCTTTATTTTGAACACAATAAATATCCAAAAAGCATAATAATGTGGCCAAGGGTCTATCCATCATAATAATTCATCATACTTAAAGACAAGTCCATAATATATATATGTCATAATCAAATCCATCTAATGAAAGTATATAGTCCATAAAATAGGTTCAAATGGTAGTCCATCTAACCACTCACGTCGAGCTATCTATCAGTCAAATCAAATGGTCCCCACTGCCATCATTGTTCCTCCACAGCCTTGCCCTTCCTGTTGTCGCGCTCAGTATCTGAGGCATTGCGAAACAAAGCAATGCCTCAACAAGCTATTGCTTGTGTAGGTACATAGACATTTAATGTAATAACAAGGAAAACAAAATTGAATAACACTGTTGATATAATGTGTAGATCAATTATCCATGAAAATATAAAGTATCATAAGCAATGCCAATATAGTCTTAAAACATTATATGTAATGAAACATGCATCTCATGGATTTAAAACATGATGATCTCAGGGTTGTAAAACAAATATGATTCAATGTAAATGAGCATGCAATAACAACCAGGGCATCCCAAGGTACGTGGGTCCCACGAGTGTTCCATACACTTGTATAACAAGTCATGAGTACTCATATCAATCCTCTTAGTGTCATCACACCCAAGCATACAATAACATCTCCATGCTCATGATGCAAGCATACAGAACAAGAGTATGGATCGTCACACTGCAGTGGTAACCCCTCTAGGGTCTCAACCACCCGCCGCTCCCCATCGACACCATAATAAGAGACTTAACGTCTGTCCTCATGGAAAGGCCTAGACTGGTAGTGTGGACTATCCATGTTACCAAACCCCTACCGAAAGCCATCTGTGGGCAAGTGTCTATCACATCATAAATCACATCACAATTTTGGAGGGTGGACTGCCGGCCCTAATCCCTCATAGCATGATATCTATCGAGTGAGAGCACCCGTCATAAATCACAAGACACAAAAATCACGTATCTCAAAAAACTAGGAGCACTTGTGGCTCACAATCCCCAAGGCACACCCCTAATTCTCATGTTAGCCTCTCAAAGGACTAGCCACCAAGTCTCCACCATCAATTTTATGAAAACCCATTAATCTTAGTGATGCAATACGGAAAGATAATTACTAATCATACATAAGATACGCAGTATCAATCTCATAAAATAATTTATCATGAAAACCCATTCAATATACTATCAAAATCTAATATTGATTATAGCATAAAATGTTGAATCTCAATAAATCTCAGAATAAATAAACAAATGACAATCAATCACAATCTACCATGAACACTATGATAATGCAAAGTTTTAGAAATCAAAACATAACATTAAAGGTCGTCACCTACCTCAATGAGAGATAACCCAAATCAAGCATGTAATCCTCCTAACTCATATGCTCTAATGTACCTGTCAATATCATAGCACAATTTTGTGTTATTTATTTCATCTCAATTGAATCTATGACGATCTAACTATTGAATCATTCTCTAAGATCTCTATTTATGATTTGATCCTTAATCCTAATGTCACTTGCTATTAACTAGTCTTATCTCATGTTCATTTTCTCATTTTTGTGTATATCCAAAGTTTACATCTTGATTTGATGGTCAGATCATCCTTAGATCAACAATTTCTCAAGATTTGGGTTAGATCAATTATTGGAGTAAATAAACCTAATCTGATTCTTAAGACTCTCAGTTAGTACCATATATTATCTAGTTGTTCAAGTTATGAGGCCTGATCACCCTTTGATCGGCCTAATCAAAGCGATTTGGTACTATTTTATGAATGTGACTTGACTAGATGTGATTAGATCAAGATTCTAATGCTAAAATCAATCTTGCATCATCAAAATAGCTCCAGTGGACATTTTGGATTGAAGATAGGAGTTATGTAGCCTCCAAAATCCCAGAAAAACCATTTTAGATCACAATCAGATCAAAAATTGAATTTTACACCGGTTTGTGCTGCGGGAGGGCATTTACACCAATGGAAAAAGGCCCTTACACCATTTTGCATGCTATCCTACATTAGACTTCTTTCTCTAAGTTAACTAACCATACCTGCTGGTTCCAGGTTCCGTAAATGACAGAGAGACGGTCAAACATGGTTTCAATCACTTGGTTGAAGCCTCTAACTCTCTTCCTCAACCATTCTTATCATGAACAAATACTATGTCTTGGATGTCATTGTCGCCAACTCTAGTGACAGTGATAGAAGCTAATTGTTGAGAAAATTGAATGTGCTAATTCTTTCTCAAAAAGAGAACTAGCAGAGGACATCAAATGAGTCCTAGCGAAAAAGAATTGAACCATATAAATGAAAACTAGCACTTCCTTCAAGTAAATCAAACCTCACACTCGCATGAACATGGTATGAGAATTGATCTCTAAAATATCTTCGTAAACCTCATTCTTATTGTGAATGGACATTCTTATCTTTCTTAAGCATAAAAAAGGCAACATTCTTGAATCGTCTTAGACATGGTAATGTGACTTGAGTAAACGTTTAAACAGCATAGAACTAAGAAGTAAACAAAAAATTTAGTGTTCTATGTCATCAAAAGACAATGGGATCTTTGATGTTTGATGTAGAAATAGTTTCAACCTCGATAGGAAGGACAATGAGGTTTAATAAAAGAAAAATGTCCTTTGATGCATTATGTTGAAAAGTTTGACGAATCAGGTTTGGCTGGAATCAACTAATCAACATTAGAGTAAAAGTGGAAGGGAAAGCTTGAATTCATTGCTGATTAATGATTTCATTGTAAGCTAAAAAAGACTATGAAAGAGTACAATGAAGAAAATGAAGGTTCCCTGCAATCTCTCATTTTTTCGGTAGCATAGAGCCTATTCCATTTCCATTCACTTTTGCTTCACCTCCTCTCTCATTCCCCTCCTTCTTCTAACCGAATTTCCTTCTTTGGCCAATCCTCCTCCTCCACGTGGCCTGCCAACAAAGATCTGATTTTTCTAACAGAATTCCCCCATTAACTCATGATATCCCTCCACCTGTTCCTATTACATAGCCTCTAAATAGGAGCCATCTGTCTGGATCTTGAATGCCACATCTCCTACAGTAAGTTTGCCCAGATTATCCCTACTGCACATCAATAAATCCCTACTACACATCATCTTGCTCTCTAGGTCAATGTTTTTTTCTACTCTATCTTTTAATGGAGGATTCTTGTGTTGTGTGTGGTTACTTGATCTGTGTCGATAAAAAAAGGGGGCAGCCCTAGTGCACGAAGCTCCGCCTATGCAGGGTTTTTATAATTTTATTTGGCTTTAGATTCTTGAAACCGTAGATATAATGCTTAATCAGGACCTTCATCAATTAGAGGGACAATCCAGATTAAAACTTAGATCTCTACTGATTATTGTTAGCGATCTAGGACTATCTACAAATCCTGTAATTCATTGTAGGCCATTCATGCTTATTAAAGTAATTCTCTACAAGTTAAAAATACTAGTGGTAGTTTAATTTATGTTTTACTTATTTAAATTATGATCTCAACATATGGATTACGCCATTTTGCATGCTGTCCTACATTAGACTTCTTTCTCTATGTTAACTAACCATACCTACTGGTTCCAAGTTGTATAAATGACATAAAGACTGTCAAACATGGTTTCAATCACTTGGTTGAGGCCTCTAGCTCTCTTCATCAACCATTCTTATCATGAACAAATACCATGTCTTTGATGTCATTATCACCAACTCTAGTGATAGTGATAGAAGTTAATTGTTGAGAAAATTGAATGTGCTAATTCTTTCTCAAAAAGAGAACCAGAAGAGGATGTCAAATGACTCCCAGTGAAAAAGAATTGAACCATATAAATGTAAACTAGCACTTCCTTCAAGCAAATCAAACCTCACACTTGCATGAACATGGTATGAGATTTGATCTCTAAAATATCTTTATAAACCTCATTCTTATTGTGAATGGATATTTTTATCTTTCTTAGCATAAAAAAGGCAATGTTTTTGAATCTTCTTAAACGTGATACTGTGACTTGAGTAAACATTTAAACAGCATAGATCTAAGAAGTAAACAAAAAAGTTAGTGGTCTATGTCATCAAAAGATGATGGGATCTTTGATGTTTGATGTAGAAATAGTATCAACCTCAATAGGAAGGGCAATGAGGTTTAATAAAAGAAAAATGTGCTCTCATGTGTTCTATTGAAAAGCTTGATGAATCAGGTTTGGCTGAAGTCAACTAATCAACATTAGAGTAAAAGTGGAAGGGAAAGCTTGAATTCATTGCTGATCGATGATTTCATTGCAAGCTACAAAAGACTATGAAAGAGTACAATGAAGAAAATGAAGGTCCCCTGTAATCTCTCATTTTTTTGGTAGCCTAGAGCCTATTCCATTTCTATTCACTTTTGCTTCACCTCCTCTCTCATTCCCCTCATATTCCCCTCCTTCTTCTAACCGAATTTCCTTCTTTAGCCAATCCTCCTCCTCCACATGGCCTACCAACAGAGAATTGTTTTTTCTAACAGAATTCCCCCCTTAAACTCATGATATCCCTCCAGTTGTTCCTATTACATAGCCTCTAAATAGGAGCCATCTTTCCAGATCCTAAATGCCACATCTCCTGGAGTAAGTCAGCCCAAATCATCCCTACTATGCATCAATAAACAACAACCCCCTGCCCCCAAACCAAAAAAATAGCCACCTTGTCCTCAAGGTGGAAGGTAGAAAACTGTGTATGGATGGTTTCAAAATGTTCCCAAGTACTCTCATGATCTAAAACACCCTCCCACTGAATGAGCACTACAAACTAGCCATTTAGTAATCTATGGGTATCTTTAATTGTTGTTGGATACACTTGAAGTTCCAGGCTCTTAGATAGATAGGCAAGTAGTGGTTGAGGTTTAATTATTTAAACTCCAAATTATTAAGGTGAGTCCTTGTGGGATCAACTTGTACTTGCATACCTACACTACAATAACCCATGCACTTGTAGTTAACAACATCTAGCACAAGAAGATTTTGGTTTTTCTAAATTTCAGATTCGTGTGTAATTTTTTGCATTCCCAAATTCAAGTACAGTTTTTGCATTCCTAAATCCTTGCACAGGTGTTATTCACACATTCCAAATTCCATAACCCTAGCAAATCTACCATTGCCAAATGCAGTACAAATCTAGGTTTAACATTTACTTTATCAATTTCAACATTCAGGTAAGCTCCTTAAACAAAATTAAGGAGTTGGGATAAGGCACCATTTTTCTTGCATAGCTCGAGCAAGAAAAATGTTGTTTAGCATTTTGGTTTTTGTAGTTCAACTATCCATTTACAGTACTTAGGATGTAGTCACTCCATGCTTAATAATTTGGCCAGGTCTACCAATTCTTTAGATAAAAAAAAACAATGAAAACCCAACAAGTAGCAGAAACATGCACCATTTCCTACATGCATTGTGTAGAAAACAATGTTGTTTTTTCCTATTAGGGCCCCTCAAAATAGTGAATCTATACTTAAATTCATGGGGAGTTTCCTTACAATTGAAGAGTGATATACTATCTTGAAGACCCATGTTTGAATTTTTAAAATTTATGTACAAATTCAAGTTCTTAAGGGAGGATTGGATGTCATCTCCTTGCTAATGCATACAGGAAAAATAGGGTACCCCCAATCCCTATTTTGGTTTTCAACAAGCGAACCTCCATTAACCAATGTAAAAATCCCTATTTCAATGCATTAGATGAATGCTCATTCAAGCAAAAGAAAAAGCCAGAAAGGCTTTTTAAATAGAATGTGAGTTACAGGGGTGTTCAGGTGTGTTAACCATCCCCTATTTTTTACTGCATGAAATTCTAGAAACAGAGTATGAACAACTAGTGGTAAATCTTGATTTCTATCAACTAATAAGTGGATTTATGTCATGCATCTTTGTTATTGATCCTGTGGATTTAGGCTAGAACTTTTCTTTCACAAGTAACCTACTAATTCCTCATTTTATCACCATTTTTAAATATGATTATCTTTCATACAATTGCTTAGTAATTACTTAATGTGATTTTTAATTTCTTCTTCATCTTGAACATTTGTTTCTTAATCTCTGGATTAGCCCACAATACCTTCTTAATTGTTGACCTAACATAATTCCTTGATGTACTCATTTCTTAGGTTTTCTAAAGCCTATCAAATTCAATAAACTTTATGGAAAGAAAGCTATTACTCCTATTTATTCTTGAAAGTTAACCAAAACAAGGACAATAGAATCACACTAAGTTATATATGTTGAAGAAATTGTGGAATTACTTATAACTCTCTTGAAAGAATATAGTTTCTAAATTCACTGAGTTATAAGTTTTCACTAATCTTCCTCAAGGTCTCTAAGTCATACCTCTCTATTAGTCTTAACTATGTGCTGTATGCAAATATTTGAGAGAATTAAATTTCATAAAATGCTTCAACACATGAATAATATACAAAACTAGCCACATACACTTAAATTAAAAGGTGCAGATAGTAGAATTATTAAGTCTAAAAATCTAGTTCTCATCACAGTAAGGGAACTCTTCCTTATAAACCTTTTTTTTCTATTTTTTAATAATAAGAAAAAAAGAACCTAGATATCTTGTGCATGTCTACACCCTCCAACCTAAATGAAACATTGTCCCCAATTTTTTGAAATACAGGACATCTATATGATAAATGAGTGGTGTAGAATAATGAGACTATAAAGCCCTAGGTTGCTTCCTAGTAAGCACTAAGTTTAACGTCTTCAGCCAGACATTAAAAATTGAAATTAGACTATGTAAGATAGGCCTCTAGTGGATCAAAGGTAGACAATGGTGTTAGAAATTCTAGAATTAAATCTTCAATTAGGTTGCAAGAGTCATCAAGATTTAATTGTTGATTGTTGGCAATGAAAACATTGAGCTCAACTCTCATCTTGCCAAAAGATAATTATAACATACCATTTCTACAATTTATGATTGCATTGTATGTCACCAAAAATGGATGTCCAATAATCACTTGGATTTGACTTATGGGGCCGGATACAACTTAGGTATCTAGGACAACGAAATCGACAGGGAAATAAAACTAGTCCACCTGTATTAATACATCCTTAACCATACCACATGGAATCTTAATTAATCTATTGACTAACTACAATGTGGTGTTGGTTGGCTTAAGCTCACCAAGCCCTAGTTGCTCATAAACAGAATATGCCAACAAAATAATACTAGCCCCTAAGTCAAGAGGTGCCCTATCTATGACATGGTTTCCAATAATGCAAGAAATTGTAAGACATCCTAGATCTCTAAATTTTGGTGGGGTCTTGTGTTGTATTAAAGAGCTCACCTGCTTGGTGAGGAAGGCTCTCTTTTGAACATTAAGCTTTCACTTTGTAGTGCAGAGCTCTTTAAGAAACTTGGCATAAGGAGGAATATCCTTTATAGCATTGAGTAATGGGCTATTTATTTGTACTTGTTTAAACACTTCCATTATCTCATTGAAATTTGTTCTTTTCTTAGGCTTGTTGAGTAATTGAGGGAATGGGGCTTTGGGCACATAGGGTGCCTCCACAATATGCTCAGATGGAGTAAGAGGTTTCTGTCTAATCTCTTTCTCCTTTGTTTTGGCATTCTTATTCTCCTCTTCCTTGCCCTCAGTCTACCCTACTCTATTATCAACCTAATGGCCAATCCTAAGGGTTGTGATAGACTTGGCTTGCTCATGGGTTATTTATGATCTAGACCATGTTTCTAAGTGACCCTTAGGGTTAGGGATAGGCTAATTGGGAAATTTTCCTTTTTAACTTTTACTTGAATATGCATGCAATTGACCCATTTCCCTCTGTAACTTGTGACAATTCGTCAACTCTCATTTTGGGTTTGATGTAGAGATTTAGTATTTTCATCAAGTTTTTTCATGATATATTCAACAACATCCTTCATTGATAGTTTCTATGTTTGTTGGGGCAGTTGCAAACCTGGTGGTTGCTATGAAGTAGAAATCCTAGGAAAGTATTGAAAAGAGAGGTTCTCAGATGTACATCTCTGGTAAGTATTCTTAGATCATGAAAAATTAGGATGCCTAGCCTATCTTGGATTATAGGTCTCAGAATAGGGGTTGATGTTATTAGGATTGAGATATGCACCAAGTGCACTTGCTTGCTTTAAAAGGTAGTTAGGGTACACTTTATTTTATGGACAAGATGAAGTTAGATGGGCTGGACTAGAAAAAGTAGAACATACCTCTTGTAGAGGTTTATGGAATAGAGTGGTAGCCATGAAAGTTTCAAACATAGTTTTAAGTTTGTCCATTCTTCCACTTAAAGGCTCTAATTTGTTTAATTTTTCAACTATGAGGTCACGATTATAGGATAGATCTGTATGTACTCCTATCTCATATAAACCCCCTTTCATGGGAAGCTGGTTGTTTATCTCTCTTATATTTGAATAATCCCATTGATGGAAACTATCTACCAATGTCTGAAAGAACTTCCAAGCCTCTTTCTCATCTTTTAACATGAGGCCCCCTCCATTTGTTACATCTACCATTTGTCTATTTTGAGGTGTCAATGCCTCACAGAAGTATTAAACCTACTGCCATTTCTCAAATCCATGATGAGGAATTTCAACATCAGTTCATTCCACCATTCCCAACATTCATAATAATGTTCAACATCCCATTATTGGAAATTGATAATTTCATGATAAAGGGCATTTGTTTTGTGAACAATGAAGAATTTTTTCAAAAACTTCCTAGACAATTAATCCCATGTCTTAATGGAACCTACCTCCAAGGAATTGAGCGATGATTTGGCTTTATCCTTGACTGAGAACAGGAATAACCTAATCTTAATAGCATCATTCAAAAAATTTTGGAACCTAAATATGGTGCAAATATCAAGGAACTCCTTGATATGTAGGTAGGGATCTTCTGAATCTCAACCATAAAAAGTGGGGAGTAATTGGATGTCTCCTAGCTTTAACTCAAAGTAGTTTATGTTTATAGTAGGTAAAGCTATACAAGATGGGGTGTTAAGTTGTAGAGGGGGTGTTGAGTTACAAAAAGTGGGGAGTATCTAGGAACTTGGTTTCTTTCCCCTTGTTTAAGGTTGTATTGAATCTCTGGGTCAAAAGGTGCTAACTCAAGGTTCTGAGATCGACGTAGTTGCATAAACTATATGTGATGCATAGTAAAATCCTAATCACTAATCAAGCAGTGTCTTGAATATCTTTCCTTAGTGCATTGGTGGTAGCTTCTTAGCACTAGATCTAGACAACTCCTTTTTTTTTTTTCTAGATTTGACTACTGCTTACTAGTTAGGTTTTACTCACAAGTGGTTAGTAAAATCCTTGCGCTAAGAGGCATTTACTCTCAACTAATATCAGTGGAAGGCATGGAAAAATCACTTGGATTTTAAGACACGCACTATAACCATAGTGCTCAGAAGCCATTGAAGTCACAATAGATATTGTCCTTCCAAAGGGTCCTATGAGCTCGATACCTTAAGTCTCTTGCTACTTGATTTTAAATTAAGATTAAAGTCTGGGATCACAAGCATACAAGAAATTGATTTGATTTATTAGGTAGACCAAGGATCTGGTGATGGAATCTAGTCCTTCTCTTATGAGGGTTCTTATGGGGCCCTTACTAATATTATGTCCCTTCCATCATAAAGTGATAAACATGTAATGCAATATTAGAAAGCAAACTAAAGCAACCTATATTTTATCCAACTAAAGGTTAGATAGGTGGTCTCTAATGTAACAACCTTAAATAAAGATGCTACAACTAAAAGGAATGATCTTAATCTATATGAATTACACTACTAACCAAATGCAAATTACACTAAATGCAACCCAAACTAGGAAAATAAAAAGAAAGTGAGGGATACTAATAGTAGGGTTTTTGATGAAGATTATGTCTGAGCCTTCATACCACACACTTTAATTGTTTTAATAGAACCCATTTAAAATTAAAATTGAAATTACACGTTACAATTGACCTCACTACAAGTTTCACTAAAAAAGAAGAAGAAAAAGACCTATTCTAAGAAAGCAACGAAATCTTATCTAGTTGATGAAGCTCCACTTGCCAATTTTTCCTTGCACAAAAACAACAAAGAAATGTTAATTTATGAGGAATTAGAAAGATATGCATATGCAACCTAAGACTATGAATAAAGATAAATAATCCAAATAAGAATCCAACCATAAATCTGTCGTGATTCCTAGCAAAGGTGTCAAAAACTTGGTGTAGCTTTAAAGTTATGGCAAGAGCACAAATCAATGTAGTATTTTCACGCAAGCAAGGTCAATCTCATGAGAAATCTCACATGTTTGTAATTGATTGGATTTTATTGAAATTGATTAATTTCAGCCAAAGAAGAAGAGTTGTGAAAAACACAAAAATTAAACAACATGAAATGGAAGCGTGCACGGAATTAGAAACTAAACTTAAAAGAAACTTACTAAAAACTAAAACTAAACAATGAAATTAGAATCTAACCTAACTAACATGCAAGAAAATAAATGAAACTAATGCCAAATTAGCCTGAATCAAATTAAGAAACTTAAACTAAAGGAAACTATTAAAAATGACACTTTTCTAAATTAACACTTTCCTAAACTAAAATTAGAAACTTTCTAAAAATAGAACTTACTAAAACCAATTTACGAAACTTTATAACACTAAATTAACATGCAAAAATAAATAAATAATTAGGTCCAACTAAATTTAACAACAAATTAGAAACATGCATGTGAATGGAAACTACCATTAAAGAGAAAACTTCCTCAAGCTAGAACTTTCTAAAATTTAAAAAGAAAACTTTATAAACCTAAACTAAGATGCAAAAAATGAATTAAATAACTAAATTAACCAAGAATCTAAAACGAAAGGAAATTAGAACCATGCACTTGGTTTTTGTACTATGTGCATGATTCTGAAGTCCGAAAGATGGTGAAATTTAATGCACGTACAATGAGTTATTATAAAAAATAACTATGGGATCTAATAAAAAATATGAAAATCTAAATTTTTAACTGAGGAATCAGGAAAATAAGATGTTTTCATAGTTGGAATTAAAGCACAAAGTTAAGGAAAAACCAATTTCCAGATTTTGGTACTTAAAACAACCAATTAATCTTGCATTAAAAAGCTATTGAAACCCTAAATTTTATGAAAGAAGAAAACCCATATCTCAAGTACTTGGATGAAATAATCAATCCATAAAAATAATTCTGAAATAACTTTATTGCATAACATCCAATTCACATCAAAATTATGAGCATAAAACTATGTACAAAATATGAAAGTTCTGTACTTTTCTAAAGCATGAAATCCTATCTAAACAACAACAAAATTCCAATATAATTATCACAATCTAAAGTATAATGACATGCAAAGAAATATCAGAAAGGAATTATAGATAAAAGAAAGCAAAGTGAGTGAACTAACTATGGAAAAAATTGGGTAAAAAACATGGAATTCAAGTGGGGAAATCAAGGATTTAAGCTAGCTCTTCTCTTGGTTGTCACTACTAGAGAATACATAACTTGAATATTGAGGGAATGGAAACAGTGGAATTAAGGTAAAGAAGAAAGGAGAAAGCTAGATGGAAAGAAAGGTGCAAAACTAGAAAACAAAATAATGAAAACTACACCAAAGCAAGAAAACTACTAAATTGAATTAGAGAGTAAATAACCAAGACAATAACTAGAAATCCAAAGGGAGAAAAGAATCTAAGAAATCCCAAAGTCTAGCAGTAAATGACACCAAAGGAAAGCTTGATTTTAAGGTGTGTCGCTCATCTCTACTTGAAAAATTTGTATGGAATATGGGGCTATATATAGATGAGTG
Source organism: Warburgia ugandensis (assembly GCA_035236585.1). Taxonomy (NCBI): domain Eukaryota; kingdom Viridiplantae; phylum Streptophyta; class Magnoliopsida; order Canellales; family Canellaceae; genus Warburgia; species Warburgia ugandensis. The sequence continues at coordinate 4,256,668 of CP141129.1, read as the reverse complement.
GTTTTGTAACTTAGGAAGGGGTGAAAACATGAAGAAAGTGAGGCTAAGGTTAGGGTATTGAATGAGGAAGTTGAAGAAGAGAAAATTTAGGTAGGAAAGATGTCATTAAAGATGATGTAACAAAGAGAAATAAATATGAGCTGACTAGTTTCTAAATTACAAAGTGGGGAAGGCATCCTTTTTCGTAGAAGGAAAGGGGCTCTCCATGCTCCTAATTGGATGAAATTTGAATGGTGGAAAGTAAAGGGATTAGATAAAAAATAAGGTTTTGGAAAGATGTAGAAAGATTTAGGGGTTTGTAGTTAATTTAATTGAAATAGATCTAAGGTTTCCTATTTAGAAAACCCTTGATCACCAAATAAGAATGTTGGGTGGGAGGGGGTGGGGGTGGGGGGAACGTCCTCCTCTTAGATGATTGTTCCCTCCTTCACTTAAAAGCGTGGATCCTAGTAAAATGGGTAGAATAGGACTAGGAAAGTTAGTTTTTATCTCCTTATGGGTCCCTTTTTATCTCTTTATGGGTCCCTTCATGCATGATCATCTTACCTTTTACATTAATCTCACAAAATCACTTAAATATCACACTCTTAAGATAGGAAAGTTGCTTGAATTGATGCTCCAATTGTGTGAATCCATGTTGCACTCCTCTTTAGCTTGATGGCTCATTCCTTGGTGGCTTAAGTGGCTTCAATGGTTGGCTTCAAGGCTAGAGTAGCTTGTATGGCTTATCACCCTTTTTCATTGCTTTAATGGCTAAGGTGACTTAAATGACTCCCATGCAAAGGTAGTGGAAATGCATGGCTTACGTCATGGGCCCACATTGGCCACCTTTAGCTCCTTTGATTGCATCCATTGCTCATCCTTGGCCATGATCTCACGTTGGATTGATGGCTCTTAGGCTTTGACTCCATCTTTTGATCTTGATCATCAATATTCATCTTGATCAATCTCAACCGTTGGGTCATCATCTCTTTTCCTACAAAATTAAAAAAATCTAATTAAACCCTAGAAAAATATGATTAATCACACAATTACCTCGGATTATCAAATGGACATACAAAATATCAAATTTTTGCTTCAATAAGTAAAAATTGCATATGTTATGAATTTTGGTCTGAAAACCCCTAATTTACTCTTATAAGTTATAATACATGGGTAACTAATTGGGTGGTTTTTATGCAAAATTAGACACTTATTAGCAAAAAATCATGTCACCACCTCAAAGTAACTCCTCCTAGCAATTAGTCACCACTACACTACATCACTTGTCAAAACGAAATGGCCACTACAACTTGTAGATCCTCCAACATTGCTATTGCCTTGAAGATCCTCGTAAATCGCTCAAGAAGGTTGTCATCTAAGGGACGTCCCTCTTCCTCTGAATCCATTGCCCCATTTGCACCTGATGTGCTAGCTATGCTCACAGCGTCTAAGTCATCCTCTGGAGTAAGAGATCAGTGACCTCATTAGCTAGGTTGCCCTGGGCTCAACTATTGCGCTCGGCCCCATCTAGTACCTATGCATATAGTGATGATGGAAAGCTAATATGACATCTCTGTGGAGGCATCTTAAGACAACAAAGACTCTAATGAGAATTCTTTCATATCCTTTATAACTAAGATCTTTACCTAAGTCTAGGACTTAACCCCCATAATCATTGATACATTGATCTTCAGTGACTCTAATTGTGATTAGTATAACAAATGCTTTGATACCAAAGTCTATAACATCCCATGGTTTACAATATTTATTGATTTTCAAGTTTTGAAAGTAGCAAAATTTTCCTTTTCTTAGAAAATAGAATTAGAGTGATAATATATAAGTAAATTTGAAAATTCATCAACTTCTCTTAGGGTGTTACATTAAAATTTCAACATATATGTAAAATAATACTCTTCTAACCTACGAATGGTTAGAGATACATATTATAAGATCACCCATATTGTTACAAATAAGTCACACATTCCATTTAAATAAATGTAATAGTTCATAGATATAGTCATTGCATGTGTCAACAAAAATTAAATTATATACTATTCCAAAATGAAATCCTATACATGGATACTATCAAAATGACTGCCCCAAAATGATTCTCATCTCACATCTAAACTAATCTAGGTACTTTCACCTTCCCTAGGTCCCCTGGCTCAAGCTACCAAGTGTGTCACCTAAATTGTTGGTGGTAAGGGTTGAGTAAAGCCTAAAATAAGGTGTACAAATTGCATATGTATAGGTGTATGTATCTCTATACATATACATAGTTTCTGAAGTAAAAAATCATGACATGTAAAACAAAGATCCATTAAGAAAGCTGGTGATCTCAAATCATTTGCAATATCCAAAAGAATTTGATAAGCCCATTAATCCAATGTGCTCAAAATAGCTGAAGCTGAACCAAGGCCCATAGCCCTTAGTCCGCAATATAAAATCCATGCCCACATCATCATGGAAAACTATTTTGTGACGACCTGGGTTTTTGTAACACATTTTGTATTTCATTTTTCAAAGGCAGGGGGCCCTTAGTAGTAAATTTTTTTTGTAAAACAAAGCAGTGAAAATTCATTTCTTTAGAACTTGTTTTGTAAAACCTAAGTCATCACTTCATACATAACATACGTAGAATTTTGTATAAGATAAAATTCTATTGAAGGAATATACTTTTATTAAATTCTAGAATTCATCTAGTGGTTCACAGTACAACCCAAGTATCAGTACAATACTTGTCCAAATTATATAATCCAAATTTCAAAGCTCACCATACAATAAAAACTCTCAATACAATACAATGCTCTTAAATAAAAATACATGTCTTCAAGGGATATACCCTGATTGATTATTCTTCCAAGTCTTCTTAAGTGTTGACTCCTAATTCTCCTTCTCTATATCTAAGATATTGTAAACATTCAAACATTTACAATATCTCAGCAAGCTATGCTTAATAGGGGATTCAAGAAGCATAATAATTTGACAGTATAATCCTAATACTTCATAATCCCATTATTCATACTCATGGATCAATCTCTTTACTTTGTCATATATGTACATCCTTACACATACATACTGTATATGTCACACACACACACACACACACACATATATATATATATAAGATCAAAATCATGAAAAATAGTTAATATCTCAAACATCAATAGTCACACTCAAACACACTGAGTTGATCAATTATCCAAACTCTACTGGAAAATACTCCCTCATTTGGGCAGTATCATCACACTCAGCTATACTAAGTTGATAAAACATCTATACTCTATTGGGAAAATACTCCCTTATTTGGGCAGTATTGGCATCTCATTATGCTATGCAACATAATGCAAAATACTCAAAGGATTACGACGCTGCAGTCTAATCCGTACCTGTGATGACCCAGGTTTTTGTAACACATTTTGTAATACATTTTTCAAAGGCAGGGCCCTTAGTAGTAAAAAATTTTTGCAAATAAAAGTAGTAAAAATTCTTTTCTTTAGAACTTGTTTTGAAAAACCCAAGTCATCACTTCATATATAACATAAGTAGAATTTTTTGTACAAGATAAAATTCCATTGAAGGAATATACTTTTATTAAATTCCAGAATCCATCCAGTGGTTCACAGTACATCCCAATTCCATTAAAATACTTGTCCAAATTACATAATCCAAAAATCAAAGCTCACCATACAATGAAACTCTCATTATAATATAATACTCTCAAACAAAACAAAATGCATGTCTTCAAGGGGTATACACTGATGATTATTCTCCCAAGTCTTCTTCAGTCTTGAGCTCCTAACTCTCCTTCTCTATATCTGAGATATCATAAACATTCAAACATTTACAATATCTCACCAAGCTATGCTTGGTAGGGGATTCAAGAAGCATAATAATTTGACAGTATAATTCTAATACTTCATAATCCCGTTATTCATAAACATACTCATGTATCAAACTCTTTACTTTGTAATATATGTACATCCTTATACATACATACTGTACATGGATAAATCCATCAAATTTATAAAAGTAGTCAAATAACATTACCAACTAAGCTGATCAATTCTTTCCACTATGACAAATCAGTATTTTAGCTAGTCATATACTAGGAATTTCCCTTCTTGGGAAATTCTAGTAATATACAATTACTTGGCATTTTATCATACCAAAACATAAGGCATTTCACTGTTCCTATCTCATATGCATCATAGTGCAAAATAATGGAAGGACTACCATACTGTAGTCTTATTCGTATTAGTGCGCTCAGATAACTACCTTGTCCACCATTGATACCACGGTGGAAAATATTGTGTCACAGTCCATATGGGGAGATATGACTTTCATAGTGGTGGCCTTCCCATAATTGCCCCATCTGACTTTTAGCCTCTCATAGGGCAAGGCATCATCATATCATCAAATTTTGGAAAGTGGGTGGCCAAACCCTCATAATTCCCCTAGCATAACATCCCTAGGCTTATATCTGTTTAAAAAAAAAACCACAAGCCTCCATGCTTGTATGTAAAATAGGTTTCATACATATCAGACAATCTGTCTGTTTACTTAGGACTGGAATATCTTCTAGTTCCATAGTCACTTAGAGTCTATTCCTCAATTCTAACGTAACAATTTCATATGTGTATGGTTGGCTCATAAGGGTTTCAGGGGATTTAATACAAGTATTAACATTACACTTATCAACATTTCTAAACATAAGATCATGTATTCAACATGTACATCCCATGTAGATGCATTCATAAAATCTTCCTACCTTCAAGTAGTGATTCATCTCCTCAAATATTCCATGATCTTGATTGATTTATGAAATCTGTAAATCCATACATATTGTCAATATTTATACAATCTGAATAATCTTACAGTTTTTATCCTATCTATATTCTTTGTTTAATCTTGTCCTTTAATATAAAGGATTTAGATCTTTTGTCCTATAATGATCTCTCTTTCTTAGATAGTGTCTATCCTATTGATCAATAAATCTAATGGTTAGAATGGTCTTCTAATCTTTCAGATATAAGTATTTTCTATTCTAAGTCTTTGTGTATTCCTTTCTTTGATCTTAATCTGTCATAGATCCTTTGATCAACAATTTATACTTGTTGATAATGATCAAGGGCTTAGATCTACTATCATCTAGTTCTTCTTTGATCTAAGTTCAGTTGTTTGATCATCCTTAAGGAGGATGATCTTAGTTCTCTTCTTTGAATCATATTTGATCAAGGGTTTGGATTTTTTATCTAGATTTGTTTACAACATACATACATGGATACATAATAAAATACGACATTAGGATTCTTATTGTTCTTGATCATTCAAGATCCTATGGATCTTGTTTGATCATCCTTATCTTACTAACAATTTTTGTTAGGATTAGATAATTTACTAACCTTTTATGATATTATTATTATTATTCAACCAGTTAATGTTTTACTGGTTGAAGATAACTTATTTCATCCTAAGTCTAGACTGCTCCTCTTATTTTCAATTAGCTAAGGCTTACTAGCTGAATGGTTGAACACAAAGTAGTTACTTCAATCCTCATGTAAGGAGGTGTTTAGACCTCACAAACATCAAGGGAAGGTAGGGTAAGAGCGAAGCTCTATTAGAGAACCCCCTTAACCACCATGTTCAGCATTCACTAGAGTGACCTTAGCTCAACCTTTCATAAGGTTCCTATGAGCATTTTAACCCTAAGTACTCTTTCTAATTGATTTTAATTAAATCCATGAACACTTAAAATGTCATTCATGGGGTTTATTATTATTTTAGTTTGGGCCAAGGATTTGATAATCCTTATATTGTCCTATTAACTATAGCACTTACTAATATTAAGTCAAAGTCATTCACTCATCTTAATTGTTCATGAATCTCTATATTCCATTAGTTTACATTTTTGGTGATTTATGCTCATTATATATTAACAACTACTTAGCAATTGAATCTACTAATAAAATTTGACAATAATTAAATCATAAACATAAAAGCATGAATCCAATATAAGTTTAACAACCATTTATACTAGTATGCTTCCTATGAATGTAACTTAACCTAATGAAATAAAACTATACTTAAACTACCATGATCCTAAGTTATGAAATACATGAAATTTTACTACTAATCAATTGGAATCATGCTAAAATCTCAATTTTCAACTAACATAGCCCTAGGATAATTAAATCTACCAACCTATTATAATAATCTAATAACATATAGAACATAGCATGCTAAAATTTAAGAATTACACTATCATGCTTCCTAATTTATAACGTAAATCACATTTACAATTCTATTATCAAATAAAAGACAAGTAAACTAATTAGATTAAGATTATTAGAAACTTTTACTTATGATCCAACCATTAGATCATAGATCTTTCCTTTTAATCAAGGGTTTTAATTATTTTTAGGGCTTTTACTCCATTAAGGTCCAAAGATCATATCCATTTGTTTTTGTCACATTCAATCCATGATCCTAATGGATTCCATCATAATCCCATTCACTCAATCCATCCCAAGGGTCTGATCATGCTTGATCTTATTGATCAAGTGGGTCCCTTTATATTTTTAGGGTTTTTCTACCATAAAGGGTAGATTCCTCATTTTATGTTAGATATGTCAAACTAAATCATGGATATTACTTGATTTTAACATTATATCATCATAGTAGTAGATCCTCAAGATATGATCATCTTAGATCTTGAAGATCATGAAAGTTAGAATCTTAATTCCTCAAAATAGAATGTTTTTTGAAGAGTTTTATCAATTTTATTATTCCCATAGAAAATAGATGTTATAAGCTTTGCATAGCTTCTTTCCAATCTTAATTTGAAGTTCAGATGACTCCACAATTAAGGACTGAAGTTCACAGTCATTTTGAGGGTCCAGATTTGATCTGGGCCCATTGAAACGGACGGCTGTGATCAGTCGGGCAAAGCAGGTCGGTCGAGTGGAATGGTCGGTGTGCTTCTGTCACCGAGACGCACAGCGTAATGCATTCCTGGGATCAGCACTGTCACACAGTCATTCCATTAGGACAGCGTCGCAAGCAGAGCATGCGGCAAAGACACTCCCGCAGCACGTTTTCGTGCAGGGTCCCAAGATCCAATCATTTTAAGAAGATCGGACAGTCCTTTTGGATCGTCCAATCAATTCCTTTTCAATAAAAGGCTCAAAACTTGATTAAATTTCATGAAAATTCTACCCTAAGGGTTTTGGACCCTTCTAGATCAATTGGATGGCTCAGAATTTCCATCTGCTCTCTCCATCATCCAAAATTTAAGAGTTCTTATCCTTACTTGATTTTTATTATTTTTAACCTAAAACTAATTTTAGAAAAATAAAAATTATATAAATTAACATGAAATAAGTGTGGAAATTCACCTACTTGATTGGAGAAAAACAAAGGTTTTGCATCCCAATTTAAAATAATATCCACTTGATGATAAGATCTCCCAAGAACCACTTATCATGTGATTTTCCATTGTTTGAACCGTTGGATCTTAAAATTTCTTTTATGGTTTTATGGATAAAGTAGTCTAGGACAATTTGAATGGTGCAATTTATGAGATTTGATTTGGAATAGAGTGCCTAATTGAATTTAGGTCTCTTGTTCCAATTAGAGTGAGGAGAGAGAAAATGAAAGAAAAGAGATTTTTGGGAGTTTTGGAAATTTGGGAATGAATCTAGATCTAGTTTTGTAGGGAAGCAAGATAATTTTGTGATAAATTTTATGAACATTTTAGAAGATTTTTGGAGGTTATTTATAGGTGTTTTGCATTTTTCATAATTACTTGTAGTAATTATGTTTTAATTCTTTTGAATATTAAATTAACATTAGATCCTCCACTATCACCTCCTTCTCCACTATTAGCTGGTAGTGGTTTGACCACTCATTACATGTTTTCTTGCTGTTGGATTCATTTGTGGGCCCCACATAGGTGTGAAAAGACCATTTTACCTATTTATGGAGAAAAATCCATTTTATTCGTCCAAACTCAAAATCAAACATACTTAGTGGCGTTGGAATTATATTTCTAAGTACATTGTAAATATTGAAGTCTTAAATCTTGGTTATGGGTAAAATTACTATTTTACCCTTTTAGTCATAAAAATGTGGAAAAATAGGGATTTTTCATTTTAACTTGGAATTGAACGTACATAGTGTCATTTCAATTGGTTTTTTTAGTACATTCATAATTTATAAGTTTTAAATCATGTTTTAATGTCCAAAAAAAGAGAATTCCCAATAACTTAATATTCTAGCCGGCAATTTCTAAAAACTCAAACTTTATTAATTTTCTCAATCAATTTACAAAAATTAGGGTTATTACAATCTTCCCCCTTACAATAATTGTGACACTCCATGTTTTTCATGAAAAATTTTCAAGTTTATTTTCAAAAGGTGGCATGCTTCTAATTTTAAAATTAAAAAAATAGAGGAAGATAGTTTTCTTTGAAATTTATTTTTCCAAAAACCCAGATGTCACCTCAACTCCCATACTATACATAATATAGTTTTTATAGAAGATAGACATACATTTTATGAAACAACAGGACCCATCCAGTGGTTCACATACACAACCCCTATAATCATTATATTAAATGTCCAAGCAGCATAATCCAAATAACTAGCTACACAATAAAAAAACTTTAACAAAATATATACCTAAGCATAGAAGTATGGTTGTTGAACTCCTCTTGCTTATGTATGTCTTCGCCTATCTGTCTGTATTTGAGATATTATAAACATAAATAATTACAATATCTCAGCAAGCTATGCTTGGGGAGAGTTAAGAAAACATGTTAATTACATATGAATTAAGAATTTTACATCAATTAAAATATTCAATTTCATCATAGTGCTTATATGGGATGAAGTTTACCACTTAGTTCATAATTCCATAATTCCATTAACAATTCAATTATCTACAAGCCATTGATAAAGTAGCTATTTATAATTCTTCTTCTTCATATGAATATAATAATCGCATTTTTGAGATTACACTTTACATGCTATATTCAATATATATAATTCATTGGTATTTTAGATATTTATCATTATCATTTTCCATACGATACCATACTCCAATTTTATTAACCATACTCTACATAGTATATCTACCCATTCACTTCCCCATACTAAAACTTTTATGAAACTATGCCCTGAAGCATATACATATAGGACTATATCATATATACTAAAATTGTTAAAATTCATACAAAGTTATGAACATAGTTAATAGGTTTTATAACTTCCATTTCGAGACTATACTAGGTCTCATACATGTACCCCTTACCATATGGGGTTCATAAAACTCTAGCCGCTACTGGTAACATCATAAAAAGCATCTATTCATGCCATCATCATAATAGGCATCTCATCCTACCATCATCATATAAGGCATCCCATCCTATCATCATCATATAGGGCATCTCATCATGCCATCATATACGCATGTCGTCATGCTATCATATATGCACCATAGTGCATCAAATACAAGGATTACTATGCTGAAGTCTAAATTCGTACAGCGTGCCCGGATAACTGCATAATAATCCACTGATACCAACTGTAGAAATAACAAAATCTATGTCCACATGGGGGGGACCATGGAAGTCACAATGGCAGCCTTCCCATGACTGCCCCACCAGACATTTAGCCTCTCATTGGGCATGGTATCCATCAGATAATAAATTTCAGAAAGCGGGTGGCCAAACCCTACAACTCTCTTAGCATAGCAATCCCAAACCTATGCCTGTCTAAATCAAAACTCTTAGGCCACCACACCTAGATGTAAAATAATAATACATGGGCATCTTGCCTGTCCATAATATATATATATATATATATATGAATATCTTATCATAATCATAACATTCTCACTTATTAGGTGATCGCCCACCAAGGATGTATTGTAAAATCCTAGACTCATACATCGCATATGATGTAATGGTACCCATGTACCATAAATGTCTTTTTATCACAATAACAGCTATGATATTTTTAAGAACAGATCATGTGTATCCTTTAATATCATTCAATAGGCTTCAATTATAAGTATGTAATTCATGCAGCATTTCAAATCACAAATTCTCATAATTCACAAGTAAACATTTTTCATCATCATATATCATATGAAATACACAATTTAAATGACATAATATCTATCATAATAATAAAATCACGTTTAAAAAAACATCCATCTTACTATTAAGACATGCTTTCTTAATTCTCCACCTACCTCGTGTAGTGAGTTCATCCATTTTCTACTAGTTGATTGATGATGCATGCAAAGTCTCACAAATCCATATTATGTTATGGACCATAGAATAATCCTTTTTAACAACTTTTATGGTATGGACCTTAGAATTTGATCCTTTTCCATACCTAAATCCTCGATTGATCTCAACTGTGGCTCTAAGTTAGCAAGATCATCTCTAGCAGGCTTCTAATCCTAATATCTTATAGGACTTGTGATTTGCACGTCTTGAGGGTCATGATAGACTATTTGGATAGGACAAGTGAAACCTGATCATCATTGTTGGATGGCCATGGATCTGCCCGATCATGGCCATATAGTATGATTGCATTAGGATCTCTGTCAGATCAATGTGTAGGGCGTGATCAATCATAGATCTAATGGTTTGGTGTTAGATGTGCAGTCAGATCCAATTGAAAGTTCAAATCTATGCTGGATCTAGGTGCTAAATGGTTGACCTAAGGTTAAATCATCTCAAAGTGCCGGATCAATTGCAGATCTCGCATGTATTGACCAATCAACAATGAGATCATGATGAATGGTCAGATAGGTCATAGATTTGCGTTGATGATTGATTAATGGTTTGATCATGGGGGGATTTGTGGATTCAATTATAGATTTGCCAATTGGGGACAGATCAATGGTCTTACTGCATTGGATGGTCAGATCAGTTACAGATTTTCCATTTAGAGACAGATCAATGACCAAATCATGATATATGGTTGGATCAATCATAGATTAGGTGATTTGATGGCTAATCGACAATTTGATTATGGTGAATGGTCTGATTTGTGTGAATTTACATAGATTAGAAGCTAAGAAGGATCACAGGCGAGCGATGTTGGCATGGCCGGTCAGAGGAGGTGGTGGTGATCGGGTGGTTTCTAGTCCTGTTCACTACCCGATCCAAGCCAAGAGGAGAATATAGAGGAATACAGTGCGGATCTAGGCATTCTGGCACCCCTGATGCTTGGCTATGCCAGTGTCGTGGAGAACCTAGAGGGAAATCACTAGAAAGCACAGATCCACTAGGGATCTACTAGGGAGAAGTAGAGGGGGATTACCACTAGGGGCTTTGCCAGAGTCCCCATCGTCACCGGCGAGGAAAACCCGATTTGGGTTCCCAGCCTGCCAAAGAAAGAGGAGAAAATGAGGATTAGAGAGGGGACGATTTGGGTATGCCAGCTGGTCGGCTTGGAGGCCTGGCCATACTGTGCTGTGTAGAAGAACAGAGGGAAGAGGGAAAATGCTGGCGTCGGTAAATCTGCCCATGAAAGAGGGTTGCGTGCCGGTGTATGTAGGTAGGACATGGGCTTGGGGGTTGTAGTCTACAGCTTGATAGGAGATCGTTGATGGAGCGATCAGATTTGGCCGTTGAGTCTGTCAGGTTTGGGAAACTAGACCCAACACCACACTAGATTTTCACATGGAGAGGTCGGGTAGCAGGAAGATTTTTCCCTTGCGCAATTGCCTGGAAAACACAAATCCGCTAGGGATATGCTCAGGGAAGAGGAGAAGCAGAGGGTATGAGGGTTGCTAGAAATATGTCGGCCTTCAAAAATGGGTTCGGGGATTTCCTAGTTCACCGGCCATGGGGAAGGAGATAGGAGGGAGGGATTTTCTTCGTTGTCAGTGAGCTCCATTGCATCAGGGGCCACAAGTAAGGGGGAGAGAGAGAGAGAGAACCAAACCTGACCCGACATTTCGTCGGGTATCCAATGTGAGGGGGGGTGCCAATATCAATTTTACCCCCTTCAATTAAGTTGTTTTTTTTCATAAATCTTTTAATTACCATATTGCCTCTGACTTCAAAGGCCCATAACTTCTTCATCTGGACTTTGTTTTCAGTATTCTTTGGCTCGTTGGATTTCATTTTTTGAGTACTATCAATGGTTTTAGTTTTAGTTCCAATTTATACTTCTATAAAAAGATATACTCCTTGAAAACTCATAACATGATCATGGAATAGTAAAATTTTGGGCTGAAATTCATCTGAACTCCAATTTCAGTGTTCTTTATGCCGTTGGACTCAATTTTTTTAGTACATTCCAAATATTCATGTTTCCACTCCAAATTCCATTTATATATAAAAGTTTATTTTCTCTGGGTCAAAATTCCAATTATATTCTGAAATTCCCATTTCCCTTAATAATGCTCAGAATAGTATTTACAAAATTTGAGGTTGTTACAATCTTCCCCCCTTAATTGAATTTCGTCCTCGAAATTCTTTTCATGCTATCTTTCAAACCATTCTTGGAGTATTCTCATCTCATCACAAACTTAATTTCTTATAATTCCTTCCATGAAATAATATCCTCCAAAATATAACTAATCTTTAACTTAAAATCAATATCGTACCACTTTCACTGCGTACTCTAATATTTGGTCGTTACTAGGTAATCCATCAAAATCTTGATTCATAACTCATACTCCTATCACCACATGAGTGAGATTATGTTTCAATCTAATTGATTTCCAATCTTTGTTTTCTTAACATCCAACATATGTTTTTCTTAACCTTCCACAATAATTACTCATTGATTGGAATAGGGATATTAACTTTTATTCACCATTCCCACTCTTTCTACCATCTTAAATAGCAATACATTTATGACTAAATTCTTCTTTTTATTTCTACCATCATAGCTTCTTTGATTATAATGATCTTGATAACATATACCCTTTATCTGCAACTCGAACCTTCTATTTTCTCATCTCTTTTTCTGTTTAAAATAACTTTAAAGAGTTGTTATACATCTCTCAACTTAAATTTAAATCTCTTCAACACATATCTAATTAATCCTGACATTAGGAAACTACCTATCTTTTAGAATTCAAGTGCCATATTTCTAAGAAAATTTCAGCAGTCTCTTCTGTTTTTTGGACTTACACATTTAACGCATAGGATTGCAATACACCTAATAAACCATTCATACATCCATAATATCTTTTTGAGACTTAGTCTCATCACATTCCAACATCCATCATAATATAAATAACCATTCATCCGACACATTCACCTGATACAACAAATTTTCAAGATAATGCAATTATGTACCCATTTCCACAACATAAGGTATAATATTTAGATCATTCTAAGGTACATTCCCATTTCATTATAGTACCATCAAATGAATAATTATTTAACCATACCTGCATCACCATCACAACCATATATCCTGTACAATTTTCATGTCATTCCATAAACATCTATCAAAATATCCCCTGAATTGCATGGGTTTAGATGTATAAAAGTTTGCACTTTCAATGACTCTTCAAAGAGAACCTACTATAACAAATCAGATCTAGGCTGTAAAAGCATAACCTTTCACCAATAATTTTCCACGCTTCAGCATATGTTCAAAACAGATAACATTTGGATTTCTCCAAGGAATCATTTAATATAAGATATCATTTCATATAATAACATTTCAATTGTATTCACTAATAAGTCTTTCAAACTCATTCACCCAACTTCGCATATGAACTCAAAATAAAGAGATTATCATTTACCTCAAGGAACATCTTAAACACTATCACATTCCAATTTACTGAGATATGATGTATAGCCTTAAAGTCTTGTAATCAACAACAATGCTCTTTAACTTAAGCATCAACGAAACATACAAACATAGATGCTAAGGATACCACATATGATTCACAATTTAATACCTGAACTTACCTCCGTTGGTATAAATTCAAACACCAAAATAATGATTCCATTGTTTCTCAAATGCAATTATGAATCTAATATCATTAAATGAACGATTAATTTTGCACTAACTGTGCATTTATATTCAAATACGTAAATATCATCATTGGTGTTTTCAACATCAAGACATTACCATCACGATTTCAATACTGAGACTTCAATGCTTTCATCAATACAAACAAACATTTGTCATATTCTCCCATGACTCATGATTCAAAGGAATTTCTTTAGTTCATTTATCACATAAGGTGTATATCCTCTATTCTCATATATATTAACAAATATTCTTCATCAACAGAGTCCAATTTCATAGTGTCGGTCAACTTCTAGTGGAATAAACTCGAAGTCCATCAATCACTGATGGAATATCTCAAATTCGGATATAATTCACACGTCAAATCTGAAGTTTCAAACTACATAGTTCGAGAACCTTTCTCAAAATAAAGTACATATTCACATCACTTATTTTCGTATATTATGCCAGCCTTCATAGTTGGTGTCTGTTTTTCATTTCTCATGATTACCATCTTTTTACATATCCTACAGGCCATCCTACCTATGGCAAGATATGAATTCATCATCAAAATCATCACTAGCCAACCAACTAGTGATGTTTATTAGAAACATTACTTTCTCATTTAACAATGGTTTATTGTAATGTAATTTACTTCTTTATCATGCACAATTTTTCTTGATTGAGTGGTTTATTTTACCAAGCACACATCCCATTTACAAAGAGAAGGAATAGATCAATGTGTTCATGATTTTTGGGGCTCATAAGATGGACAATGGAAAGAAAAGGAGTATCATCTAGGTTAGCCAGAGGGAAAAATCTTGGAGTTTTCTGTGGGTGTAGTTATTTTAGCTTCAACTGGAGTAACTGGATTACTACAATGCTGATAGTAAGGAAAACTGAAGAGGAAAGAGCAAAAGGAAAAACAATAGTTTACTGTACTCGAATTTTAATGTCTCTCATGCACACTTAATTTTAACTAAATAACTTTTACTTTAAGGAGCATACACATGAAAATACAATGTATAAGGAAATTGAATAGAAAGGATGGAAAAGAATAATAGTTTCTTGTAATAGAATTTAAGTCTTCATCATGCATAGTTATTTGCAACCAAGCAGTTTTTACTTTAGGAAGCATACACATGAAAATGCAATGCATAGGAAAAGGAAATAAGCAAAGGAAACATGAAGAGGCAAGAAATATGAGGACATAGGGGAAGTAGCATGAGAATGGTCTAAGGAAAACTGGAGCTAGAGTGGAAGAAGGCTACAAGTCTAGGTAGAGCGAGAAGAATACAATGAGGTATATGAAGAGAATAGCAATAATGAAGAAAACAATTAAAAGCTAGAATTTGGGAATGCATAGGATGTCTCTTGTGCAATGATTTTAACTCATTTTCATTATCTTATATTTATCAACCTTTACCTCCATCTTTCTTCTCAGTTTTACATCATTCATCATTTATAATAATTGTAGTTGTCAACAATACATGTTATTCTCAAGACAGGTATTCATTCATTTATAGTTGATATAGTGCATGATTTTAACATATTTTGTCTTATAAATAAGAAGATTATCACACCATTACAATGTGCTTTCATCTTTGTGACAATTCATATAGTCTAACAATTTGCAATTCCATATAAGATGGGTATCAAACCCATGTCCATCATACCAAATGATGGTTTCATGTCCAAATCCATCATAACAATGAGGATAATCATATCATTCTTTCAATAAGACATAATAAACATTTCTTTGAATAAGTCCTTGTAACATCAACTTATCCATCAACTGGAGTTATCATATCAACTCCATCATTCAACTTTTCATTAACACATTCATATTTAGCATGCTTATGCATAATAGAGAAATACACAATTCTTAATTTATCCAGAGTTTTGGTGTGGATCATTGGTTTCTTAAACTATGATGACCCGGGTTTTCATATGCATTTTTAAATGCAAAACTAATTCCTAATGAGGGATCTATCCCTATTTAAAAACAATTTTATAAAAACAATGCAATGCAATGGAAAAATCTTTTCATTTTAAATTCATTTTGAAAACCCCAAGTGTCATTTTCTTTCAAGATGAACAAAGTAATTTTGAAAAAGTAAGACAATCATATATAAACCCTAGGTCTATCCAGTCACAGCTCACAGCCCAAATGTAATAATTACATATACATGTCCAAAAGGTAGATCATATACTTACATTTATACTTGTCTTCTCTTCATTCTCTTGAGCATATTACTAACATTTCCTTATGATTCTTCTAATCTTGTTGGAGCTAATCTATAAAAATAATATATTTGAGTGAGTATTCCTCATACTTAGTAGGTGATCTGATACTACTATTTTGAAAACATGGTATGCAACATGCATGGTTTCAAAAGAGGCTTTCCATGTAATACATCATGCAATTTCCTTTTTGTGTAAACATGCATAAATTATAAGCTTGTTTGCACATTTTCAATCATGGAAGCTTTTGTCGAAATCTAGAAATCAACAATATAAATATCACGAAAATCATAGAGTAGTAATCACATAATGAATCATAAACTAATCATAATTATGAAATTCATAAGATAGTAATCAGTCAAAGTAGATGATAGCATTACTATAGATATCATGCACATGGATCTCTTGGCTAACACATGAAGTCAACTGGTCACGAGTACTCGTATACAACCATCTCAATACTATATGCATATCGATAAAAATGAAATCATAGGGTCCACTATGCTCACAATCAAAACACATATGAAATTGTGTGTCTCCAGTATCTAGAGACTAGTCCACCATAGCCTCCACGACGACTATGGATATGTCCTCAAAAAGGGTACTGTGAACACCTCCAGTGGTCGTTCCTATTTACCATAGCAGTGGAGGAAGGGACAATGCCATTTGGCAGTGATACCATCACTTTTTGTGGTAGAGGCTGGGAGGCCAACCTCGTACATAAATAACCTCTCAGCATAGTGCCCACCAGGGTCATTAGCCTAAAAAATATAGATACATGTAATCTCAATCTCAATCATCATAAATCATGCAATTTATGCAATGAGTTTCAAAACATGTATGCAATGCTTATATAAAGACTATTTACCAAATATGCAAGCAATTGCATGCAAGATCATAAGAAAAATCTGCATACTCATTATGAGAATATCATATCTCAAAAAAAATCATACTAAACACAGTCATCAGGATTAAATAAATCAATTTAGAGTTTGGAAATGCATTTGAAAACTTAGCAGTATCAGACTCCCTACCTCGATCATTGTCACTTAGATCGCGTTTCTCTTCAATTTGAATCCTAGATCACCTTTGTGAGGCCCTGGATGTTATTTGGACATAAGAACTCCAGTATTATTTCTTATTCTTTATACATTATCAAGTTGATTCACAAATCAACGGCTAGATCTATACTATAGGCTATAGAACTCTGATTTGTGGATTTCTAAGGGTTGCTTTATGTAATTTAGGGTTGATCTTGGACTAATGATGTCTTAAGACATCTAATAGATCAATTAATGAGATCCAATCATAGTTGATCTTGTAGATCCATGATATCTTTATGGTTTTCAAGCTATAGTCGCCTTGAATAGTCTTATGATCCTAAATTTTATTGTATAAGTAAGTTTGTGTCATAAATACAAATGCATCGATTGGAGTTATATAGCCTTCTTAATTGCACTTTTAGTGTCGTGAATCAGTGGACAAACTAGATTTGTCCATACAGGGCCTGCGCATCATGGTTCCCAGGATGCGTGTGCATCCCAGTTGAACCGTGACCATGCTCGCACACTTGCGCCAGCTTGAAACATGCTCCAGGGAGTGCTTCCTGGATGGCGTCATGCGCATGCGTCTTTGGCGCGGGCAACAAGCGTCATGGTTCCCAGGACACTCGTGCATCTCGGTCGAACAGGGATAGCGCCCGCATGGTCCCGCATGCCAGAAGACTGTCCTAGGGGCGCATTTCGGGCACGCTTTTCAAATGCATCTGGTTCGAGGGTTTTGGATATGAACCTGATTTTCTTCAGCAATTTTCGGTAGGGAAATACCAAATCTGGCATGGATCTGGCCTGGAAGGGAAGAAAATCAGAGAGCGGGGAGAAAAGGGTCTTACTTGGGCAGCTTGAGATGGTGCCCTTGTCAGTGGATGCAATTTCTCCTTGTCCGCTGGAAACCTAGGCTGAAGCATCCAGAGAAGAGTGGAAAACGATGATCGAAGGAAGAGGGGAGAGGGCTTTTTATAGCTGCCGAAGGTGGTGGTGCCCCAATGGCGGTGCCGCCATTCTTTACAGCACAACATTGCTACCTATGAAAGGTGGTGCAAGCATCGTGAGGTAGGGGACGACCGAGGGGGGGGCGGGGGGGTTTGTTATCAAAACAACCCCTACATTTTCAGTCCCTATTGTTTTTGCATTCAAATTACCAAATTGCCCTCCGCCTTTCAACGCTTATAACTTCTTCATACGAACTCCTTTTTCAGTGTTCTTTGAGGCGTTGGTTTCCATTTCAAGCATAGAATCTAATTATGTAGCTACCTCTCACAAATTATTTTGTTTCATATTTTAATTAAAATAGAACATTTATCCACCTATTAATGTAGTTAATTATATATATTAATTTCTAAAATAAATAATCTATATCAATTTAGTAAATGACAAACATGTAATTGATAAAGTGATACAAAAATAGCTTAAATTTTTTGAGTCATTACATAAACATATATGAGATTATACATATAGGTATATTATGCATAATGTTTCATGATTAGCTTTGTCTTAAGTTTTTCTCCATTTGAGTAGTTATCTCACACTATTATAGTAATAAGTTTATTGTCGAATACTTCAATTTTCTTAGATTAAAATATAATTCTTTCAAACATAGATTCTTCATATGTGATGTATGAGTCTTACTCTAGGACTCTGTCCTGATGAACTTTCTACCATAAACTAAAAAGAATTTCCTTGAATTCCTTCATCCGGTATTGTCTCTACAGATTCCTTTAACCTGTAGTTTCAAAAATACTCATTTAGTCTCGTGTCATATGGTAGTTTTAGCTTTCATTTCTATGCAAGTCTGCAATTCTTCTAAGTTTCCTTATATTGAACCTATCCTTTATCAATTGTTTCTATTTCTTCTCTTCAATTTACCACTCCTTAATTCACCTCTATTTCATCCTCTTTTGATACAAACCAAGGCTATACTCTATATTTTCTATGTGAACCTTTCCAATCTATCATTTGGCTCTTTTCAAACTGATTACTCTTACACTTGGTCTACGTGACCAATGAGTATATACCTATGTTGTGAATTCACATTGATACTGGGCATATTTTCTATTTAACCTTAGGCAGAAGCATTTTACATTACTATATGCTATGGTATTTAGGTACCTTAACAGGAAAAATGATGTTTTACAACACTAACTTAGCCATTTATACTAACTACTCTTTTGGTCCACTATTCACCATAATGGAATTGATAATTCCTTAAATCATTCTCCTAATTCTCTTATTAGAGGCATCTCCTTATAGTTTACTATTCACCATAACTTATTCTTTCTAATACTTAACTCATTTTATTCTAATTCCTTATCTCAACTCACTACATCCTAAACTATATTTGGATTATTATCCTTTTTGTTGGACATAAAGGGCTACAAGTGACTAGATGAACATCTCTGATACCACTGTGACACCCCGGGTTTTTCACAAAAAAATTTTGCATTTATTTTCAAAAGGTAACATGCCTCTAATTTTAAAATTCAAAAATAATAGAAGATAGTTTTCTTTGAAATTTATTTTTCCAAAAACTCAGATGTCACCTCAACACCCATACTACACATAATATAGTTTTTATAGAAGATAGACATACAATTTATGAAACAACAAGACCCATCCAGTGCTTCAAATACACAGTCCCTATAATCATTATTTTAAATGTTCAAGCAACATAATCCAAATAACTAGCTACACAATACAAACACTTTAACAAAATATATACCTGAGCTAGAACTATGGCTATTGAACTCCTCTTGCTTATGTATGTCTTCTCTTGTCTATTTGTATATGAGATACTATTAACATAAACAATTACAATATCTCAGTAAGCTATGCTTGGTGGGGGAGAGTTAAGATTAATTACATATGAATTAAGAATTTTACATCAATTAAAATATTCAATTTCATCATAGTGCTTATATAGGATGAAGTTTACCACTTAGTTCATAATTTCATAATTTCATTAATAATTCAATTATTTACAAGATATTGATAAAGTAGCTATTTATAATTCTTCTTCCTCATATGAATATAATAATCACATTTTAGAGATTACACTTTACATGATATATTCAATATATATAATTTACTAGTATTTTAAATATTTATCATTATCATTTTTCATATGATACCATACTCCAATTTTATTAACCATACTCTACATAGTATATCTACCCAGTCACTTCCCCATACAAAAACTTTTATGACACTATGCCCTCTAGCATATACATATAGGACTATATCATATATATTAAAATCGTTAAAAGTCATACAAAGTTATGAACATAGTTCATAGGTTTTATAACTTCCATTCCCAGACTATACTAGGTCTCATACATATACCCCTTACCATACAGGGTTTATAAAACTCCAGCCACTATTGGTAACATCATAAAAAGCATCTATTCATGCCATCATCATAATAGGCATCTTATCCTAACATCATCATATAAGGCATCTCATCATGCCATCATATACACAAGTCATCATGCTATCATATACACATCATAGTGCATCAAATACAAGGACTACTATGCCACAGTTTAAATCCGTACAACACGCTTGGATAACTGCATAATAATCCACTGATACCAACTGTAGAAATAACAAAATCCATGTCCGCATGGGGGGGACCATGGCTGTCACAGTGGCAGCCTTCCCATGACTGCCCCACCCAACATTTAGCCTCTCATTGGGCATGGTATCCATCATATAATAAATTTTGAAAAGCAGGTGACCAAACCCTACAACTCTCCTAGCATTGCATCCCTAGGCCTGTGCCTGTCTAAATCAAAACTCTCAGGCTACCATGCCTGAATGTAAAATAATACATAGGCATCTCATGCTATCCATAATATATATATATGAATATCTCATCATAATCATAACATCCTCACTTATTAGGTGATCACCCACCAAGGATGTACTTTAAAATCCTAGACTCATACATCGCATATGATGTAATGGTATCCATATACCATAAATGTCTTTTTATCACAATAAGAGCTATGATATTTTTAAGAATAGATTGTGTGTATCCTTTAATATCATTTAGTAGGCTTCAATTATAAGCATGTCATTCATGTAGCATTTCAAATCACAAATTCTCATCATTCACAAGTAAACATTTTTCATCATCATATATCATATGAAATACACAATTTAAATAACATAATATCTATCATTAGAATAAGATCATGTTTAAAAAAACATGCATCTTACTATTAGTACATGCTTTCTTAATGCTCCACCTACCTCGTGTAGCGAGGTCATCCATTTCCCACTAATTGATCGACGATGCTTGCAAAGTCTCATAGATCCATATTGATTTAGTCTTGTTCTTCACCTAAATTTGCCAAATCAAGTAAACAATCAGTAATCCTAAGGGAATAATCCATTTTAATAACTTTTATGGTTTGGACGAATTTGATCCTATTCCATACCTAATTCCTCAATTGATCTCAGCCGTGGCTCCAGGTTAGCAAGATCATCTCTAGCAGGCTTCTAATCCTAATATCTTATAGGACTTGTGATTTGCACATCCTAAGGGTCATGATAGGCTATTTGGATAGGAAAACTGGAACCTGATCATCATTGTTGGATGGCCATGGATCTGCCCGATCATGGCCATACAGTATGGTTGTGTTAGGATCTCTGTTAGATCAATGTGTAGGGCATTATCAATCATAGATCAAATGGTTTGGTGGTAGATGTACAATCAGATCCAATTGAAAGTTCAAATCTATGTTGGATCTTAGTGCTAAATGGTTGACCTAAGGTTAAATCATCTCAAAGTGCCAGATCAGTCACAAATTTAGCATGTATTGACCAATCAATAGTGAGATCATGATGAATGGTCAGGTAAGTCATAGATCTATGTGTTGATGACTGATTAATGGTTTTATCATGTGGGGAATTGTGGATTCAGTTATAGATCTATCTGTTGGGGACAGATCAATGGTTTTACTACATTGGATGGTTAGATTAGTTATAGATCTTCCATTTGGAGACAGATCAATGACCAAATCATGATATATGGTTGGATGAATCATAGATCAGGTGATCTGATGTCCAAACGACGATTTGATTGTGCTAAATGATCTAATTTTTGTGGATTTGCATAGATTAGAAGCTAGGAAGGTTCACAGGCAACCGTTGTTGGCATGGTCGGTCAGAGAAGGAGGTGGTGGTGATTGGGTGGTTTTTAGTCCCGATCATTGCTTGATCCAAACTAAGAGGAGAATACAGAGGAATACGGTGCAGATTTGGGCATGCTGGCATGCCTGAAGCTTGGATGTGCTAGTGCCATGGAGAACCCAGAGGGAAATTGCCAAAAAAGTATAGATCCACTAGGGATCTACTCAGGGAAGAGGAAAAGTAGAGGGGAATCGCTGCATAGGGCTTTGTCGGAGTCCTCATCGTCGCTAGTAAGGAAACCCCATTTGGGTTCCCATGCCTACAGAAGAAAGAGGAGAAAAGGGGGATCAAAGAGGGGATGATCTGGGTACGCCAATTGGCCAACCTGGAGGCCTAGCTGTGCTGTGTCGTGGAGAAGAATAGAGGGAAGAGGGAAAATGCTAGCGTCGGTAAGTCTGCCTGTGAAAGGGGGCTGCATGCCAGTGTATGTAGATAGGACATGGGTTTGGAGGTTGCAGCTTGCGATGTGATCAGAGATCGCCAGTGGAGCAATTGGATTTGAGGGGGAAACGAAGTGAGTAGCTAGGGTTTTTGGCCGTTGGGTCTGTTGGGTTTGGGAAACCAGACCCGACATCATGTGAGGTTTCCACATGGAGATATCGGGTGGTAGGGAGATTTTTTGCTAGGGATCTACTTAGGGAAGAGGACAAGTAGAGGGTTTGAGGGTTGCCCAAAAGATGTTGGCCTTTGGAAATGGGTATGGGGGTTTCCTAGTTCGTCGACCATGGGGAAGGAGATGGAGGGAGGGATTTTCCCTATTTTCGACGAGCTTCATTGCGTCAAGGGTGGTTGGTCAGAGAGAGAGAGAGAGAACCAGACTAGACCCGACATTTTGTTGGGTTTCCAATGTGAGGGGGGGTGCCAATATCAATTTTTCCCCCTTTTGTTAAGTTGCTTTTTTTCCCCCTAACTTTGAAGGCCCATAACTTCTTCATCCAAATTCTATTTTTAGCATTCTTTAGCTCATTGGATTCCATTTTCTAATTACTATCAATGGTTTTAGTTTTAGGTCCAAATTATACTTCTATAAAAAGATGTACTCCTTAAAAACTCATAACCTAATCATGGAATAGTAAAATTTTGGGGTGAAATTCATCTAAACTTTGATTTCAGTGTTCTTTATGTTGTTGGACTTGATTTTTCTAGTACATTCCAAATATTCATGTTTCCACTCCAAATTCCATTTCTATATAAAAAATTATTTTCTCTGGGTCAAAATTCCAATTATATTCCAAAATTTTAATTTCCCATAATAATGTCTAGAATAATATTTACAAAATTTGGGGTTGTTACAATAATTTCGTCCTCAAAATTTGTAATACAATAACTTAATCAAATAGCATAGGGTGTGTCTTCCTTATTTCTACTTTTGTTTCCCACATGGCTTGCTCAACAGAGTGATGTTGCCACAGGACTTTGACTAGCGGAATTGTTTTGGTCTTGAACATATGTTCCTTACAGTCTAAGATCTGTATCACCTTCTCTTTGAAGGTTAGGTCTATCTTTAACTCTTCTAGCACCCTTTAAAGTACATGCACTTATCTTGTAAGTATTTTCATAGCATAGATACGTGAAAGACACTGTGTATTTCTGAGTGTTGGGGTGGTAAGGTTAATTTGTAATCTAATGGACCAACTCTTTCTAGGATTTCAAATGGATCAATGAATCTAGGATTAAGTTTTCCTTTGCTTCCAAACCTCATTACTCCTTTGACTGGTGATGCTTTCAAAAAAACATGCTCCCCCACATCAAATTCCAGGTTTCTGTGTCTTTTATCTGCGTAACTCTTTTGCCAATTGTGTGTTATTAACAGCCTCTTCTGTATCAATCTAACCTTGTCTGTACACTATTCCACTAGCTCTAACTTTATTAGCTTTCTTTCTCCAACTTCACGCCAACAGGTTGGTGATCGACATGGTCCTCCATACCATGCTTCATATGGTGCCATACTAATACTTGCTTGAAAATTGTTGTTATACGTGAATTCTACTAATGGAAGATGTTCATCCCAATTCCCTTTCCAATCTAATGCACATGCTCTCAACATATCTTCTAAAGTTTGAATAGTCCTTTCTAATTGACTGTCTGTTTGGGTGTGAAATGATATACTAATTTAAGTGAGGTTCCCAAGGCTTGTTGTACACTCTTCCAACATCTTGAAGTAAATCTTCCATCCCTATCAGAGATGATGGATAGTGGAATCCCATGAAGACTTACTATTTCTTTGATATATAACTTAGCTAGATTGTCAACTGACTAGTTTTGCCTAATTGGAAGGAAATGTGCTAACTTTGTTAACCTATCTACAATCACCCGAATCATGTCATGACTTGCCTGGGTCCTTGGCAATCTTGCTACAAAATCCATAGTGATGTTGTCTCATTTCCATTCTGGAAGTTCTAGTGTGTGTAAATTCCAGTTGGTCTTTGGTGTTCAACTTTTACTTGTTGACAATTTAGACATTTAGCCATAAATTCCCCTATTTCTCTTTCATGCCTTCCCACAAAAAGTTTCTTCTCAAATGCTAATACATCTTTGTGCCCCCAAGGTGTATGGAAAACTTTGACTAATGGGCTTATTATAATAGTTCTTTTCTGAAGTCTGTATTGAAAGGAACCACCAATCTCTCCTGAAAACATATACCCCCATCTGTACCCTTACAAAATCTTGTCTTTTTACACAATTCCTGAGTTACTGTATCTTCTTCTTGGGCTTTAAGGACTCTTTCTACAAAAGCTGATTGAATGGTGATGTTTGTGAGTACAGCTCTTGGATGGAAAAATCATAGTCTTTGATATATTCCATCCATCTTCTTTTTCTCATGTTCAAATCAACTTGAGTGAAGATGTATTTAAGACTTTTATGATCTGTGAATACACTGAATTTTTCTCTATACAAATAATGTCTCCAAATTTTCAATGCAAAAACTATAGCTGCCAATTCTAAGTCACGTACTGAGTAATTTATTTCAGGTTTCTTCAGTTGTCTAGATGCATAAGCAATGACCTTCCCATTTCGCATCAATACACCTCCTAGCCCTTTGCCTAAAGCATCACAGTATAGTTCATATCCCCCACTTCTTGATGACAAAGTCAATACTGGTGTTATAGTTAAGCTCTTCTTTAGCTCTTGGAAACTATTTGCACATTCTTTTGTCCAAGTGAATTGTACCCCTTTTCTGGTCAATGTAGTCAAAGGAAGGGCTATATGAGAAAATCCTTGAATGAATTTATGATAGTATCCTACAAGTCTAAGAAAACTATGTATTTTTGTTACTGTCTTAGGTTTCTCCAAATTCATTACTGCTTCAACCTTGGTGGGTCCACTATTACTCCATTGTTAAATATTACATGACCCAAGAAATTGACCTTCTCTAACCAGAATTCACACTTACTAAATTTACCAAATAGTTTATGTGTTCTGAGGGTATTTAGTACAATTCATAAGTGTTCTTGATGTTCCTTGATACTGGTAGAGTAAATCAATATGTCATCAATAAATACAATCACAAATTTATCCAAAAATTCCTTCAAGATTCTGTTCATCAGATCCATAAACACTGCTGGTGCATTGGTCAGCCCAAAAGACATGACTAGAAACTTGTAATGCCATACAGAATTCTGAATGCTAACTTGGGTATATCTTCATCCTTAATATACAATTGATGATATCTTGATCTAAGGTCGATTTTGGAAAAAACCTTAGTAGATTGGAGTTGATCAAAGAGATCATCAATGCCAGGTAAGGGATACCTATTTTTCACTGTGACATTGTTCAACATTCTATAATCAATGCACAATCTCATAGACCCATCCTTCTTCTTCCTTCACAAATATTACTGGTGCTCCCTATGGTGAACTACTTGGTCTAACAAACCCTTTGTCTAACAATTCCTGTAACTGACCTTTCAACTCTTTCAACTCTGCTAGGGACATCTTATAAGGTGCTTTAAAAATTGGAGTTATACCAGGAATTACTTCAATGGTAAACTCAATTTCTCTATGTGGGGGTAATCCTGGAAGTTCTTCTGGAAAAACATCTTGGAATTCCCTGACTACTTCAATTTCTGTTATCTTGGGCTGTTCAACATCTAAAGAAACAATTGTTGCTAGAAATGTCTGACACCCCTTGGACATATGTTTGATAGCCTTTATAGCTGAGATAATAGAATTGTCTAAGTCATTGTATTTCCCATACAGTACTAATACTTCCTCACCAAGAATGCTAAATGTGATTTTCTTCTTGTGACAGTCCATAACTACCTAGTATTTTTCTAACCAGTCTATACCTAGTATGATGTTAAAGTCCACCATGTTCAGTAAAATGAGGTCTATGTCCATTCTTTTGCTCAATACTTCTATATGTACATTATGCAAGTATTCTTGTAATCTAACTACTTTTCCAAATAGAGTTGTTACATCTAGATTAAATCCCAAGTTTTTCATTGACAATTATATACTAGATGCAAATACGCAAGATATAAAGGAATGCGTAAATCCAGAATCAAATAGTACTTTGGCATAGTTGTTAGTTACAAGTAATGTACCTTTAATCACCACATTAGATGGTCTAGCCTGGCCATTAGTGATGGTGAATACCCTTCCTTGATGTCAAGGGGCAATTTTTGGTTTTGCCTCCTTAATCGCTAATGTTTGATACAGTAGTAGGTGATATGTCCATACTCCCCATAATTATTGCACTTGATTGGAAACCATTGTGATTGTTGTTGTCCAAGTCTAGGGCACATATTTCCTTGGTCGAATTTTCTGCATCTTAGATATGGTCATCTATTTTTCCCTTGTGCATTGTTCTTTTGATTTCTTTGCGGCTTAAAATTGTTCCAAGGTCTTTTATTATTCTGAAAGGGCTTTGGATTATAGTTTCCTCCTCCACCAAACTTGGTGGTTTGACCCTTCTTGTATTATTCTTCAAACTTGGAAGCCATTTCCATACATTCTGCCAAGGTCATGGGTTTTGTACAAAGTACCTTTACTTTTAGCCTTGGGTGCAGCCCTTCTATGAATCGATTCACTCTGTGTGTTTCAGTGTTACACACATGAGTTGTAAATCTCCTTAACTATATAAATTTATTATCATACTCTACCACCAACATGTTTCCTTGTCTAAGTTCTAGAAACTCTATCAGCTTTCTTGCTTGTACATGAGAAGGAAAATATTTCTGGTTGAAGACTTCCTTAAATTCCTCCCATGTAGTATCTTCAGAATTTGAGAAGAAGGTATTGTTAATTGATCTCCACCAAAATGCAGCTTCTTGTTTTAATAGATAGGTGGCATATTTAACCTTCAACTTTGGAGGAGTGCGTAGCACTCAGATAACTGCTTTCATACTCCACGGATACTAAATGTGGAAAATCATCTATATCATGTCTATATGGGGAGACAGACCGTCATAGTAGTGGCCTTTCCATAATTGGCCCACCCGACATTTTGCCTCTCTTTGGGCATGGTATCATCATATATATCATTGTCACAGTTGTGGCTTTCCATAATTGCCCACCCGACATTTTGCCTCTCTTTGGGCATCGTATCATCATATATATCACATTTCGGAGAACAGGTGGCCAAACCCTCGTAACCCTCTTAACATACCATCCCTAGGCATACACCTGTTTAAAACAAAAACCACAAGCCTCCTTGCTTGTATATATAGTATTCTTTTATTTATCAGACATCTTGTCTGTTTATATCATCATCCTCGTATTTTGGTATTCCTATACCGAGGATAGGATTTCACTTCAAACTTAGGGATCATCATATACAATGAATGATACCCATGTTCATATAAGTTTTGGGATCACCATTCTATATGAATGATTCCCATGTATTAATTTTTATACTTATCAGACAATGTATTTGTTTATTTAGGGCTAGAATACCTTTTAGTTCCTTATTCACTTAAGGTTCTCCTCAATTCTAACCTAACCATTTCTTATGTGTTTTAGTTAGATCATAAAGGTTCTAAAGGGGTTTAATACAAATATTTACATTACACTTGTCAGCATTTCTAGACATAAGATCATGTATTCAACATATATTTCTCATGTAGATGCATTCATAAAATCCTCCTACCTTCAAGTAGTAATTTATCTCTTAATCTTTCGTGATCCTAATTGACGTATGAAATCTATAAATCCATACATACTGTCAATATTTATACAATTAGAATAATCCTATATTTTTTATCCTATCTATATTCTTTGTCTAATCTTGTCTTTTGATATAAAGGATTTAGATCTTGTGTCCTATCATGATCTATCTTCCTCAGATAGTATTGATCAATAGATCTGACGGTTAGAATGATCTTCTAATTTTTCAGATCTAAGTATTTTATATTCTAAGTCTTTGTGTATTTCTTTCTTTAATCTTGATCTTTTATAGATCCTTTGATCAACAATTTGTACTTGTTGATAAAAATCAATGGCTTAGATATTCTATTATCTAGTTCTTCTTTAATCTAAGTTTAGTTGCTTGATCATCCCTAAGGAGGAGGATCTTGGTTCTCTTCCTTGAATCATATTTGATCAAGGGTTTGGATTCTCTATCTAGATTTGTCTACACCATACATACATACATACATACATACATACATAATGAAATACAACATTAGGATTCTTATTGTTCTTGATCATTCAAGATCCTATGAATCTTGTTTGATCATCCTTATCTTACTTATAATTTTTATTAAGATTAGATAATTTACTAACCTTTTATGCCCTTATTATTACTATTCAACCAATTAATATTTTATTAGTTGAAGATAGCTTATTCCATCCTAAGTCTAGAAAAGTCCTCTTATTTCAAATTGACTGAGGCTTACTAGTTGAGTGGCTGAACACAAAGTGTTTATTTCAATCTTCATGTAAGGAGGCGTTTAGACCTCACAAATGTCAACGGAAGGTAGGCGAAGAGCAAGGCTCTATTAGAAAACCTCCTTAGCCACCATGTTCAGCATTCACTAGAGTGACCTTAGCTCAACCTTTCATAAGGTTCCTATGAGCATTTTAACCCTAAGTATTCTTTCTAATTGATTTTAATTAAATTCATTAACATTTAAAATGTTATTCATGGGGTTTATTATTCTCCTAGTTTAGGCCAAGGATTTGATAATCTTTATATTGTCCTACTAACTATAGCCCTTACTAATATTAAGTCAAAGTCATTCACTCATTTTAATTGTCCATGAATCTCTATATTCTATTAGTTTATATTTTTGGTGATTTATGCTCATTATATCATAACAACTACTTAACAATTGAATCTACTAATAAAATTTGATAACAATTAAATCATAAACTTTAAAGTATAAATCCAATATAAATTTAATAACCATTTATACTAACATGCTTCCTATAAATGTAACTTAACCTAATGGAATAAAACTATTCTTAAACTAGCATGATCCTAAGTTATGAAATACATGAAATTTTACTACTAATCTAATGGAATCATGCTAAAATCTCAAATTTAAACTAACATGGCCCTAAGATAATTAAATCTACCAACCTCATAACAAACTAATAACATTTAGAATTACAATATCATGCTTCCTAGCATATATCACATTTACAATTCTATTATCAAATAAAAGACAATTAAACTAATTAGATTAAAATCATTAGAAACTTTTACTTATGATCCAACCACTAAATCTTAGATCTTTTCTTTAGATCAAGGTTTTTAATTACATTTAGGGCTTTTACTCCATTAAGATCCAAAGATCATATCCACTTATTTTTGTCACATTTAATCCATGATCTCATTGGAGTCCTTCATAATTCCATTTATTCAATCCATTCCAAGGGTCTAATCATGCTTGATCTCATTGATTAAGTATGTCCCTTTGTATTTTTAGGTTATTTCTAGCATAAAGGGTAGATTCCTCATTTTATGTTAGATCTGTCAAAATAAATCATGGATATTACTTGATTTCAACATTATATCATCATTGCATTAGATCCCCATGATCTGATCATCACAGATCTTGAAGATCATGAAAATTAGAAACTTAATTTCTAAAAATAGAAAGTTTCTTGAACTTTTATTATTATTATTATTATTATTATTATTATTCTTGTTATTATCAATTTTATGATTTCATAAGAAAATAGACATTACAAGCATTCCATAGCCTTTTTTCGATCTTAATTTAGAGTTCAGATGACTCCACAATTGAAGATTGAAGTTCATAGCCGTTTGGCGAGTCCAGATTTGATCTGGGCATAGCAGAACTCTTGTCATGGGGACACACATGGTAACGTGCTTCACCAGACCAGCGCTGTCACATGGTCGTTCGGTCGAGACGGTGTCCCAAGCAGGCACGCGTGTGGAGATGCTCCCGTAGGGCGCATTATCGTGTAGTGTCCCGGGAGCCCGATCTTACTAAGAAGATCGAAAAGTCTATTTTGGATCGTTCAATCAATTCCTCTTCAATTAAAGGCTCAAAACTTGATTAAATTTCATGAAAATTCTACCTTAGGGGTTTTGGACCCTTCTGGATTGATTGGATGGCTCATATTTTTCATCTAAGCTCTTCAACATATAGAAATGAAGGGTTCTTGTCCTTACTTGACTTATTTGACTTATTATTTTGAACCTAAAACTAATTTTAGAAAAATCAAAAATATATAAACTAACATGAAATAAGTATGGGAAGAGTTTTCACCTACTTGATTGGAGAAAAACATAGGTTTTGTGGCCCAATTTAAAAGAAATATCCACTTGATGATAAGATTGCCTGATAACCACTTGTTTTGGGATTTCCCATTGATTGAATTGTTGGATCTTGAAATTTCTTTTAGGTTTTGTTGATAAGGTAGTGTAGGACAATCTGAATGGTGTGATTTGTGAGATTTTATTTGGAACAGATTGTCTAATTGAATTTAGGTCTCTTGTTCCAATTTACAAAGAGGAGAGAGAAAATGAAAGAAGAGAGATTTTTGGGAGTTTTGAAATTTGGGAATTAATCTAGATCTAGTTTTGTAGAGGAAGCAAGATAATTTTGTGGTAAATTTTATGAACATTTTTGGAGGATTTTTAGGGGTGTATTTATAGATGTTTTTGAATTTTTCATAATTACTTGTAATAATTATGTTTCAATTATTTTGAATATTAAATTAACAATGGATCCTCCACTACCACCTCCTTCTCTACTATCAACTGGTAGTGGTTTGACTACTCATTACGTGTTTTTTGGCCGTTGGATTCATTTGTGGGCCCCATGGAGGTGTGAAAGAACCATTTTGCCCTTTTATGGAAAAAAATCTGTTTTATTCTCCTGAACCCAGAATTGAGCTTACTTAGTGGCGTTGGAATCATATTTATGAGTACATTCTAAATATTGATGTCATATATCTCATTAGTTAAATTACCATTTTACCTTTTTATTCATAAAAATAGAGAAAATTCAAGGTTTTTCATTTTAACTCAGAATTGAACATACATAGTATCATTTTGATCGATTTTTCAAGTACATTCATAATTTGTAAGTTTTAAATCATCTTTTAATCTCTATAAAAAGAGAATTTCCAATAACCTAATATTCCAGCCTCAAATTCTTGAAAATTCAAACTAAATTGATTTTCTCAATCAATTTACCCAAATTGGGGTTATTACATAATCATTCCATAACACAATGACATATAGTCCTACCTCCAAGGATGATATTGTGGAATACAATCTTAGCATAAGGGATTAAGTCTAAACTCTTGAGAAATGACTAGAATGCCCAACATGTTAACATTAGACAAACACCTATGCTAGTAGGGCCCTACTATCACCTACTAATGACTACCATGTAAGTGTTCAACTTCTTATAAAAGTACCCAATTAGTAGCCCATGTGTTATAAGTTATAGTGTTAAATTAGGTTTTTTGGCCAAAATTTCTTAACACATGTATTTCTAACCTAATTCAAAAGTTTGATACTTCATAGGTTTACTAATCTGGAGTAAATATGTAAATAATCAAAATTTACTAGGATTTAATTAGGGTTTTTCTTCTTTTGTAGGTGATGAGAAGGTAATCCAAAGGTCGAGCTTGATTAAGATAAGAATTAAGGCCATTTATGAGGTTTCCTACATAATTAGGGCATGATTAATTGCTTTATAGTGTGGCATATGTTGATCAATCTGTCGTGAGAATGTGCTTAAATGATTAGTAAGGGCAATTACCCCAATAAGATCAAGGGTAGATTTGATTGCAATCCCTTAGCCTACTTATGTTGACCACCGCCTAATGCA
Source organism: Warburgia ugandensis (assembly GCA_035236585.1). Classification (NCBI taxonomy): domain Eukaryota; kingdom Viridiplantae; phylum Streptophyta; class Magnoliopsida; order Canellales; family Canellaceae; genus Warburgia; species Warburgia ugandensis. The sequence goes on along the minus strand of CP141129.1, from coordinate 4,223,932 downwards.
ACCCTTGCCTCACACAATTAATTTAAAATCAATTTAGAAGAGACCTATAACAACTTACAAGCTCATAGGACCCTCTTGGAAGGAGGTGACCTATTGCCTCTACACTGGCCCCTATCTAATCATCCAAGTTGGTATTTAAATGACTAGCTTTGCCAACATAACAATTACTTAAATAAACTATGATTGACTAAGGACGGTGTGAAGTAGTTGATCAAAGATAGGATCTAACTAGTAAGTCATAGGATACGTCCAAAAGAGAGGAGGTACTTAAGTTAGAAATAACATAAAAGTCACTCCCCAAAGAAAATATAGATTAATATAAACCCTTTAGTGTGTTTGTATTAGGGTTAAACATAATTATGTGCTCTTTGTACACATCATGTTGCATTGTAGATTGCATCATATAGCTTAGGTTCCCCTTAGTAGAGTCCAATACACCAAGTATTAGTGCATCTTAGGCTATTGATCATTGAATCCAAACCTTGCAATCTTAGATTCAAAGATCGAATTAACCACAAGGCAAGGACTTAAGAGTCAAGAAAATCTAGGAATTCTTGCCTACATATGGCCAATGAAGTAGTATATGTTAAGCCTGTAAGAGACTACTCAATACTGGTACAATCAAACTCTCCTTCCTGTATAATGCTACTTGCAACCATTGCAAAATATTTTGAGTTAAAACTAGGTTTCATCGAATTTCTTCTAACCTTTTATGGTCTAGATAGAATATCCTTACCACAAGGTATTCCTTTACACCTATGCTACATTTAGATACTGCAACTTTTCCAATGACTCCATTAGATTGCGGTTATTTCCATTCTCTTTAAAGGATAACGCAAAGGTATGGCTGAATTCCTTAGAAGTAGGGTCCACCATGACTTGGGAGCAATTGTCCAGGAAAGTCCTGAACAACTTCTTTCTAGTACTCTAAGCCAATGCCCTCGACAAAGAAATTATTAAGTTTCGACAGACAGAGGGTGGGCATTTTTATGACTATTGGGAAAGGTGGAAGGACTTATTACTCAATTGTCCACACCACTAATATGAAGTGGCATCCGATACATTATTTCTACAAATATCTAACTCAAGTGAACCATCATACTATTGATGCCACTAGTGGTTGAGCACTCTTGACCAAGAGTGATGTCTAAGAGTGGAAATTTTTTGAGATGCTATATAAGATTTCTCAGCAATGGGACTATCCTACCAAGATTTATAGATATTTTCATCCTCACAAGAAAGGATATACTTACAAGATAAGGACCACTTCTAACTTGGATAGTAAAATAGATACATTGACTAATAGGGTTGATTAATCTGGTAGCCTCAAAAGCAAAGTTGGTTATAGAAACTTCCATGAAACCTCCATCTAAGTTTTGTTCTATGTGTTCTAATCCAATCCACCCCACTGCTTTGTGCCCATCTAGCTCCATATTCACTAAGTACTTTTCAAAGCAAGTGAATGAATGAATGCATTCTAAAAACCTAGGAACAATCCATATGTTGAGACCTATATCCTAGATGGGATAGGCATCCAAATTTCTCATGGTCTTAGACAACCATCAAGGGGATCCACTTGGATTTCCCCTATAACAACCTTTTCTAACAATGATGATCATCAAACAAAGTGTCACTACTGTCCCCTTCCTCCACTAGAGTCCAGGACCCTTCCCCTATTTCAGATAGATCCACAGTAGACCATTGTTAGAGGAGACCCTTGCTCTCTTTATGCAAAACATTACAAATTCCATTTCCAAATTGGAGAATCAAATGGGTCAGATGTTTGCTACCTTAAGTTTAAGGGAAAGGTTCAGAACCCTAGTCAACTTATTCCTAACCCTAAGGGTCCGTATGAGATAGGCCCATCTTCCAAATTGAATAATCAAGAACATGCCAAAGCCATAACTATCCTTGCTAGTGGTAGAACACTATATAATCAACTAGGTGTGACTATAAATCTTGAACACAATGATGATATTGCAGAGCCCAAATAGACTCAGAAGGGTAAAGAGAAGAAGTAGAAACATAAAGCCCCACATACAGAGTCCTGAGCCACATTATATTCCTAAAGCACCAAATCCTCAAATGTTGCAAATGGATAAGAGGAGTACATAATTTAATGAGATAACAAAGGTGTCTCAATAAGTAAATATTAATATCCCATTACTCAATGTAATAAAGAAAGTACCTTCTTATGCCAAATTCTTGAAATATCTATGCAATAAAAAAAAAGGAGAATTAATGTGCAAAAGAAAGCCTTTCCTGTCGAGCAAGCTAGCATCATTTTATAACATAGCACCCCACTAAAGTATAAAGATCAAGAGTGTCCCAAAATATCATGTGCAATAAGGAAAACACAGTTGATAGGGCACTACTCGATTTGGGGTCAAGTGTTAACCTGTTGTTGTGTTCTGTGTATAAGTAATTATGTTTAGGAGAGGTGAAGAAGACTACCACCACATTGCAACTGGCAGATAGGTTCGTCAAAATTCCACATGCTGTGGTAGAAGATGTTCTAGTTCAGGTTGAAAAATGCCTATTTAATGCAGACTTCTTAGTCTTAGACACTCAACCTATAACATATCCAGGTAGTCAAATTTTAGTCACTTTGGGCTGGCCATTCTTGGCCATGTGAATGCCGTCATCAACTATAGGAATGGAAATATGAAGTTATCCTTTGAAAATATGGACATTAAGCTAAATGCCTTTAATGTGGGACAACAAAACTATAGAAATATATTTGAAGTCAATATGATAGAGAGTCTACCATCCCTACCATCCTCTAGTACTGATCCAATTGAGCCATGTCTTGCACATTTTAATTGTGATTTCAATATTGATCATTCCATTGATGAAGTAAATGCATTATTGGATGCTACAACTTTAATGAACACTTATCAATTTCACCCAAGTTGGACCTCCTACAATCTTTGCCTTTATATTTGAACCTTTTATTGAAACACCCAAATTGAACCTGACACCTTTATCAGATGATCCACAATGTGATAGTTTACGTTCATCCACAACCTTCCCTATTATGGAAAAATAGGAAGGAGAGTCCATTGATATTATTTCCAAACATCATCTCACTCAAGGGTGTGTTGTTGGATAACGATGGTGGGTTAAGTCTCATTGATTCCCTGCATCCAAACAAAAATGAACAAACTATTAATGAGGTTCTGGTACAGATTAACCCCATCATTCATGAAGATGTAGGAGAGGATGAACATTTTCAACTATTTGATCAAAGCATCTTAAACCCTTAAAATGACAATTCCTAGACAATACATAGAGAATTGTTCTTAGAAAAATTGTATTCATGATAATTCAAGATCATATCCTTCAATCACATCACCAAATCTCTAGGTGGTGAAAATACATTGATTACCATGAAATTTCAAAGTGGAGTTAATCTAAATATTCTTCCATGGTTAGAGTTAGATTTAGGATTTGTTAGAGATAGGATTAGGATCCTCTGATTAGTTTAAGAATAAGGTAGAGTATATTAGATTAATTAGATTAGTTAGTTGTAGGATTATTTACTTGAATCTGCATTTGTACGCATGGCATATATAGACCACATCAATAGATCATGGCATTATCTTGGAAGTATAGGTATTATTTTTCTCACTCTTTCCTTTTATATTTATTATTTTCTTTTTTCCCTAGTATGTATTTTTAGACATTGAGTACAATGTTTAATTTAAGTATGGATATGGAGTTTTTCAAATTTTGATGTGTTCATTTATGTTTTTAGAGTCATTTTGTAAAAAAAAAAAAAGGAAAATTATTTATTTATTTATTTGAATATGGTAACTTCCATTACAAAGATAAGAATTTTGGAATATTCAATTATCTTGTGAATTTTAGCTTATCAATAGATTTTCATACAATTAGTTTACTATTTTATCCCTTTTCTAAAGTTTTCCATGAAAAATTAAACTAAGAATGATCACAGCACAAAGTAGCTATATATATAGTTTATGTTGAGAAGTCAATATAACTTAGAGATCTTAAAGAGGATAAGTGGACACTATTAACATAAGTGAGCTTTGGAGACATTCTTCCTTTTTAAGTATTGTACATAAACTCAAAAAAATTTCAAAGGACATTATTTTCCTAGTTTGTCTCATTATTCTTCATATAGGTCAACTATTGGGTAATCATATGATAGAATATACCATATATCTCTTAAGTTTATAATCATTTTTAAGTCATATGAAACCTAGGAAATGATAGAGGCCATCCTTGTTTACCCAGAGCATTTAGCCTTCCCTATGTTATTTTTGGATAGTTAGCCCTATGAGCCTTTAAAATTTAAGCCTATCCTTTGTCAACCAAACAACAGTTACCCACATTTAACCCTATAGCATATCCATTACCTAGTTGTTTTGGAAATATGTAAAGATAGTTGAAGATTCTCTTAAGAATGAGTATGGACAATGTAATTCAATAAATGAACATTAAAAAGGCTAAAAATAGAAAAATTCACAAAAAGGCTATATTCAAAATTCAAGTTAAAAATGAGAAAAGAAAAAGATAGCCAATAAAAAGGAAATGTTCACTCTTCTAAAATGGAAGGAAAATTGTGAATACAATGATAGAAGACCTTTACACATCTTCTAGAACATGTATTGTTTATCTTTATACTTATTTCTTTGATAACCCTTAAGCCTTCATTTCATTGTACTAGAAGTCCTAACTCGATCTTAGGAGTAGTATGGATTGGATATGGTTATAAAAAAATAGGGAAATTGGTAGGGTGCAACATTCTTAGTAATGGATATCCTTTCATGAGACCATTATCATTCTTTCTAAGTTATCATTCTTTTGTATGAAATATATAAGATTTTTGGATTTGATAAACAACATTCCACCTAAATGTTAATGAGAGGATTACCATTTTTGCCTATCAAGAATATCCTATATGTATTGGATGGTGATTTAGGCTATATTTGACTTGGAAGATGATAATTATATGTATTGGCTATATTGACACACTCATGTTTGAGATTTAACAAATTAATTGGATCTCTTTAGCATATGGATAGGATTTTGGACCTCTTTGTTCATCTTTAATAGTAGGCTAAAATTAGGTATTTAATATGAGCTGAATAGAAGAAAATTCTCTTAGATAAATAAAGTTTTCTCATGAAATTTTTGAAAAATATTTATGGGTATCATTTCTGGAAACCTGTATGAGACTACAACTCATCTACTAGGGTTTTTTTTTGCATATCCTAAATGTAGATGACAACACTTGATAAATAAAGTTTTCTCATGAAAATTTTGAAAAAAATTTAAATTTTTTTGTATTTCTTATTTCCTATTTTACTAGTTTAGATCAAAGACTTGGAAAATCTAAGTCTGGGGGTGTTTAATATATACAAAAATATAACATATATACCTCTATATTTAGTAGGTTTTAACCTAGAAGGGTTAATTCTACATTTTTCAAGTCCAAAGTATGAATGAGAAAAAATGTACAAATTTGACAACTGTGACCCTTTAGGAGCAAGTTTAAAGTCCAACCAAAGTTATGGGTCCACCTACCAAATTGAGTGAAGTTTGAAAGTTCAGGTTGCAGAATGAGTGTCGGTATCACTTTCAACACAATAAAAAATGTTAAAAGCATTGCCAAACCTTATTCATACAAAAGAGGTTGTTAGGCCAAAAAGATAATGTGGCAAAACTTCCATGTATGCATGAATTCATTCCACCACCTTTAGGAAGCTTTACATCAAAGGAAGCACACATGTGAAGCATACTCAAGCTAGGGCCTATAGGGGACTTAAAACCCTAGCTTTCTCTCTCATCATTTTAGATTGGGGACAACCTACATATTCTCTATGAATTTTTTATACAAAGGTGGTGCATGCCACTTAATTTTATGTGAAATACATGTATGGATTAGTATGGTAGGTGGAGAAAAATAAGGTGGCGAGAGAGACAAAAATAAAAAATCTATAGTTAGTTTTCATCTAAAAAATTTAAGAAAGAATGGTTAAGATTAATTCATATCCAACAGCACCCTAAATTAACCAATAAAAGGTCATTTGAGTTTGGATTAAGCAATGAAAAGATGCCATAATTAGATAGAAGACTAAGCTATGAGTGGTGGAGAGAATTTTGGTGGGCTACCCACCATTTTTCAAGGAGGAGAAGCATGTTTTTCACTTAAATATGATTGGTTGAAGATACAAATTGTGGTATGAGGAGAAAATAAAGGAAGGAAATAAGTGTTGTCAAGAAAATCTCTGTTGAATCTTAGCTGTTCATTCTAAGGCATTCTGATACAATGAAGAAGAAGGAATGAGCCATAAAACAATGAATGTTTGGATAGGAGACTTCAAATAAATCTCAACCATCCATCCTAGGGTTGAAACATGTTCTAAGGAGAGGGAATAAGGGAGGAAAATCATAAAAACCCAAGCCACCACTCCATCTCATCTCACCATACAATCCAATCATAGCACTTAATCTAACTGTTTAATTAAGATAGAGTCTCAACATATTCTATAAGTGTTCTTCTAATGGGAGCTAGGGTGAAAATAAAATGAGATAAGGAAAAGAGGAGATAGGGCTAAGGAAATATTAGGATGGATAGGACTTTCTATTAGGAATCTTCCACTTCCCATCCTTCTTTATGTGAACACAAAAAGAAATCCCCACATTCTCAATTCTTAAATCTCTATTCCCCACTTGTCTTCTGTGCAAATGAGAAAGAGGAAAAGGGATAACCAAGAGGAGTTCTCAACCGTAGAGGACCACACAAAGTGATCAACCACTAGGGAAGAGCATCCTAAAGGGAGGAACTTCCAAGGAGAAGAGAACAGGTAAGTAAGGCTCAATTCATTCTTCCATTGTACCTCAATCCATTCTATCTTTTCATTCCATTTCTTTTAAAATTTATATCACTCTCAAACTCATGTCCATAGCCCAAAATTCCATCTTCTATTAGTCATCAAAATATCTGCCTAAAACTCATGTCTTAACCCTCTTATTCTATCCTCCTTTTCACATGTTAGTTTTAGCCCTTCCTAACTGATTTTTTGACCTTTCTCCACTATTTTTATTTTTCATTTTTTATAATTATCCTTTCATTCTAAAATTCACTTATTAATCTCCCCACCTCATAATTGACCTATCCACTATTTTTCACAAAAAAGTCTATCTCTAACCCCTTTTTGCACCAAATTTTTATTTCATTACCATGCCTTAATCTTTTTCCATTTTGTTTTATTTTTGTAAAAAAATTTCTTCATCTTCTAGATCCAAAATTCACACCCTACACTTACATCCTAACCTTTATCATTCTATCCATTCATCACTTTGAGATCTTTCCATTTGCTAGCCTTTCTAAATCTCTTTCTCTCTCTTGGTATTACACGCATAAAACATGTGTTTTGAATGTAAAATCTCTCCTGTGGATTCTAGCTATTGGGAAACATCCTAGGCTCTTATTGAGTGACATAACAAGATTAATATTTTTTTTGGATGATGCAAAGTTTGGTGGTAGTATGCGGGATTCATAAGTTGGACTAGGAAATCTTTCCAATGACATGGAGGAGTCTTTTAGTGATTTCATTCTAACCCATACTTTCCCTTGCCATGTTTATTTGTTCACTTGTAATCATTCTTTGTCATTATTTCTATAGTGGACTCGTGCACTTGTAGTTATTTTTAAAGCACATCATGGTAGAACATTTGGTGTCTACCCTAATCATGTAATGCAAACCTCACACTCAGCCATATTGTTGGTGTAGAAACAAAGCAACTTGGAAAAAACTGAATGGTGTACTCCTGACCAATAACATTTATGTCTATTTTTATTTTTTATTCTAGATTAGGAGTTTAAGTAGTTTAGATTGTTAGATAATATATTTAGCTCTTTAAGGAGTGAGATAGTTGTGTATTGGCTTTAAAATGGCTAATTAATGTGCTTTTATTGTAGGATTAATCTTAGCCATTGGATTTTTCAAATCAAGATCTAGCCATGGAGGTTAATAGTTGTATTGGATGATCATGTAGTGTAATGCCTGAGCAATTTACACTATTTTTAACGAAAATTGAACATTCTATGGGAAATGGACTATGTTGAATGTTTGATTTGATTTAAAATATTAAATGAAGGAATTTATGAGTAAACATGATACCATTATATTCAACTCGAAAAATGGAATCCAACGCCCCAAAAATCACCCAAAACGGAGTTCGTATGAAGAAGTTACAGCCATTTAAAGATAGTGGTATTTCTGTAAATTAAACAAAAAAATGAAAAAAACGGAAAAGGACTAAAAACGCAGGGGGCCATTTTGATAATGGCACCCCCTGTCGTCTTCCTCCTCTAGACCTCTCCAGAAACCCTCAATCCCTATTTTCCAGAGGTTTCTGCCACCACCAAGGGCAGCACCGCCATAGCAGGGCTATAAAAAGCCCCATCTCCCCTCTACAAAAAACGTGATTTTCTGGCGATTTTGAGACTGGGGTTTCTGGAAAAATTGGAAACCCATCTCAACCCAGCTCCCCTAAGTTTTTCCGGCAATGGCCAGGCCCAAGTTAGGCCGGCCATCCCGTTCCCGTTCCCGTCTCCCCATTTCCCCTCTCTTCTCTTTTCTGATCTCGGCAATGAGGTTTCCACCTTGTTCGAGTTTTCTGGCAAGCAGGAAGGTCCAGCATGAAATGGGACTCTATCACCGACAATGGGCACTCCCCAGGATGCCCAGGTAAGACGTCCTTACCTCCCTTCTCTAGTTCCTCCACCTTTCAGGCTAGATCCATGCTGGATCTAGCATTTCCCAGCCATTTCCAGCAGGGTTTCTTGGCCGGAAAACACTCCAAGCCGGCTTGGGGCGGCCTTGCACATACCAAGCATCCCAAGGAAGCCAAGCACCACGTGCACCTGGGTCCCTGGGACGGGTTCTAGGTGTACGACAGTGCGTACATTATCCCAAGTGCGGTCTTCGGGTGCGCGCGCGACATGGGGCACGGGTCCTAGCTCAACCAGGATGCACAGGGTTCCCTGGGAGCTGAGACGCGCCATGCTACAAGGTGCGTCCGTGCAATGATACGCGTCATAGCACGTCACTTGAGCAGGCATGTGTGCATGCAAAACGCGGTTCCTGGCACGGCCTTTGGGCGAGCACGCACGTAAGGCGGTCACAGTTCAACCAGGATACACGGGTGTCTTGGGAACTGGGGTACACAGACCTAATGAGACTATAAAGTTAGGATTAGAGGATAAATTACAGAGTTTAACTATCGGAAAGTAGATCCACACCATAGGATCTAGCCTGACGAATGAATGAGGCAAGGACCATTGACCCTAAACAACAGACCTAGCAGTCTAATGTCTAAATAGATTGAAATTAATAAGGATTCCTTGTATCCATTTATACCTAGAAGTTTATAAATGAGGCCCAGGGACGGGTTGAGTGCTAAAGGACGCGACTCTAGGAGACTTTGAGGTAGGTGCTCTATCGCTACTAGACTTTTTAAAAGAGCCATGATTGTTTTGAAAATGCATGTCTTAAGTATAAGTATATGACTTGTTTAGCATGACTTATTTTATGACTTGTTTAACATATAAATGAATTCAACATGCATATGATAAATACATTATGCATAGACATGTTTTGCAAATAATTGCATATATTGCATGATTTGTGAGCATTGAGTTCTTGCAAAAATTGCATGTCCTTAAGGGTTACCAAAAGATGCTGGGTAGGCAGTTGTGAGGGACCCAAAGAGGACAAGTTTGAAAAGGAGGTTTTTGGCTTGTTTGATTGTATATGATTTGGGCTAATACTCTCGTGGGCGCTATGCCGAGAGGTCTGGGGTGGCCTCCCAACCTCTACCACTATTAGGTGGATGGGTACCACGCCCAAAAAGGGCATGTCCCTGCTTCGACTGCATGTGGTACAAGGGGCTACCACTGCTGTCACGGCACTAGGTCGAAGTGTCATATGCCCCGTGGAGGTATATGACCCTGTGTCCCTAGGTACCCGGGGACCACACGGCGGTGAGGTCATGGGCATAGTTGGACCCTATGGTTTGAGGATTTATTTGCATTGCATATGGCATGACATGAGGTTGGTCGACCATACCAGATATCCATGAGTTGGATTCAGTTGAGCATATTATGCATATCATTATGTTTATGATATATATATGATACTTTTGACTTGGATTATGCGATTCTTTAGTCATCAGTATTCCGATTCGACAATGGTTTGTAATATCGATATTGAACATGGTTGTTCGAACATGCACATGTTCTAAAGAGCATATGATTTTAAACATAGCATGCATTGCAAAACTAGTAGTGATAGACTCCTAATGAGTATAGTATATACTCACCCTATCCTTAACATTTTTCAGGATAGTTCCACTCACAAATAGAAGACATCTCAGGAGATATTAGTGCTACGAGCGAGTGAATCAAATAGGAGACAATTATACATGTAAGTAAACTCTCCACCCTTTGGACATGTATTTGTATTTATTTACAATTGGACTGTGTACTGTGACTAGATAGACCTGGGGAAAAATATTTATGATTTCCGAAGCTTTTCAAAAAACTACTTTGGTGGTTGTGAAAGCAAATGACACTCGGGGTTTTCAAAATGAGTTTAAAACAAAAGATTTTCTGCTGCATTGCATGGTTTTTATAAAATGATTTTCAAATAGGGATGCATCCCGCCTTAGGAATTAGATATTGCATTTTAAAATGCATGGAAAAACCCGGGTCATCACATGTAGATGACAAAGATTGAGAAAAAAGAGTTTCAAGGTAAAACGCCTACACTTTCCACTTTTAAAAACTTCCTATTTCAAAAAGTTTCCTTCTCTCATACTGCTTTTCTAAAGGGAGACTTTCCTAATTAGAAAGTGTCCTAAATGATCAAGTATCCTATTATTTCTCTAAGCTATTTAATTATTATCCTAAAGGAAAATGCTTTCCTTTTTCAAATAGGAAGGTTTGACCAAGTAAAAAAGGTCCCAATTTAGAATTTTCTTTCACACAATTTGGAGGGTTTTCTTACAGGGCGTTCCTAGAATAAAAAGGAAATAATTTGGACAATAAAAATAAAGGAAAGAAAGAAGAGGATATAAAGAAATTCTTCACAAAAAATAACTTCCTTAGAGAAGAGTTCCTTTGCTTTTTAACCAAGGTTCTCACAAGTTAAGGAAGCTAGCCTCTCTATATAAGCCCAAAGACATACCACAAGTGGGATCTTAGATTCTTATTGCTATTAGAACTAGAGAAGAATAGAAAAACATCCTATAGAAAAAGTATGAAAAGAAGAAGGTTGATAGAGAATTATTCAACTGAGTTTCATAGATTTTCCATCATGAATGGCTAGTTTTGACGTTTAAGGATTGGAAGAAGCCATGAGATGAGACTTAGTGTTTTCTCATTCATTTTTATAAATTTTTAGTTAAAAAATTTGATGCATGAATGATTTAATGATTAGGGTTCTTTTAAGAATGTTTTAAAAAATTTTTTTATCTTACTTCTATTTGAATACTTGTAGTTTGAATAAGATGTTCATGGAACGGCTTTTATGTGTGAATAAATGCTTTCTTAAATAGTTTATGCTAGGATTAGATGAGTCATGCCTATAATTTGTGTACGATTCATGCCAACTTAGATATGTAATGCCATGACAATATTTGTTCCTTCTTTTGAGACATTCTAGCTTGTAGCCAAGAGTGATTCTACTAAATATATGGTTTCAAGTAATTAAAAATACATTAACATGATTTGATTGATGGATTCCAAATTCCTAGACTACTTTAGGAATTTGGAAATTACTAGACTACTTTGGTAATTAACATGATTTGATTGATGGATTCCACTATCATGTTTTCATTTTAGCATTAGGTTTTTGTATTAATTCTTATAATTAGAGCTTCTCTAGCTTAATAGAAAATCTATTCTATTTCTATTGTTCAGCAACCCTTCGTACATGCCTAATACAATAGATCTTATATACTTATAAGGATAAGATTTAAGAAAAATAAACATCAAGTATTTTCTTCCATTTGCAAGGACGGAAATTAAATTTTTATCAAATTTTTCTTTCTTGTTTCTGAGTTTTAATAAGCATAGTTCTTGTTGTCATTGTAATGGTTAACTTTGAACCACTATAATTTTTTACTCCAAACATGGAATTGTGCATATAATATGCCCAAAAAATCATCCTTTGAGGTGTAAAGGAGTTACTACCAGGCCATAATGACTAACTTTGAGGGTCAAATTCGGATAGTCTAAAAGTTTATGGCTCGATTTTAGGTTTCTATAGCTATTATGGAAACATTTAGGGATATATTGGAACTTTCACTCCCAGACATTCCAAAAACTTTTGCACTTTAGGATTTCTTTTGTTCTATTATTATTGGGTTGTTTTATCATTACATTATAACTCAATTTTTACTTTCCTTTAATACCTTTGTGGATTCAAGAGGGAACTATATTGTGGTGTTGAGGCAACTAGAAGCTATTCGAGTGAAGCAGTTCAGGTAGGCTTGTTCTAGGAGAAACTATTATCTAAATGGAAGAACAAGGTATCCAAGTTTAGGAAGCAACATTCCTAGTTAGTACCTTCTATTCCTTTACCACTATTTCATGTCTAATGGGTATAGAAATATTATATTCATACCTCTATATTTAGAAGGGTTTAGCGCTAGAAATCACTCAATTATCACTAAGTAGGGTTAATTCTACTATTTTGCAAGTCTAGGGTACACATGAAAAAAAAACATAGAATAATCAATTCTATCCCTAAATGAGCAATTTCACATTCCAAACCACATCATGGGTCACACATGTCAAAAATAAAGTCTTAGAGATTCAAAATGATCATTGGTGTCATTATCAAAGTTAGACCGGTTAGAAACCCCACGCACAACTCCTACTCAAATGTATATCAAAAGGTGGCAAATTCTCAATTCATGCATAATTGCATACATTTCACTAGTTTGAGAGGCTTATAAGTGAAGTTTAAGTCACATAAAATGGGATCATGGGCACTGAAAGCTTCTTAGAAATAAAAGAAGACTGAGACCCACATGAGGACTTTTTACTTATTTTCTCTCTCCTGCTCAACCAAATCATAGAAGAACAACCAATGATTGGACATCTTATCCATAAAATGACAATGAAATATACTTGATCCCATGGAGATATTTCTATGTAACCAAGGTCATTCATCCAATCCAATGGTGGAGAGAAAATGAAGATTAAGAAGATTTACATGTCATAGAGGGATCTCATCCATTCATGATAGCATAAGCATGATCTAAGGTCTAGGAATGAATTATTGGATAGATCAAAACCCTAGCCCTTTTTCATGTTGAAAAGTCAATCCAAAACCCTAAGTAAAGGAAGATCTCAATCACTCATCATGATCTTGTGGTCCACATTTGTTTTGAGGTTTCTAAAAACAATGCACACCCAATTAGGAAATCACCCCTTCTTAATCTAACTATCTTCTTTCCCTCCTAAGCTTCCTCTTTCCATTTCTTTCCTTTCCCCACTTATTCCCTTCCTCCCTTAGCCTTTCCTCTTCCTATTTTATTCTTTTGCCATCTTATTTCTTTCCATTCTCTTCTCCCACATTCCCATAATGGAATTCATTCCCACCCCTTCCTTTCTCGTTACTTACCTTTCTCCCATTCAATCACATCCATTCCATCTCATTCTTTCTTCCCTTCTTGTTTAGATCTTAACCATCCATTTCAAGGGATTCCTTTCCTCAAACTCTCTAAATAAGATATAAAAAAGAAGAAAAACTTTTTATCTCTCACCTTTTCGTTATACTTGAAAACTAAATATAGAAGAAATAGAGGGAAAGAGATCACCTTTTACAAATCTTCCACAAGATCAAAGACAATCCATTGGAGAAGAGCTAAGTAAGCTCAACCATCCCCACTTTCCTTTCTTTTTTTCTTTCTCTCATCTTCTTCCTCATTCCCACTTCTTTCTTTTCCATTCTTGATGCACCACCTCCATCAATCTTACTTTCTCCATTACACACATCCTTCTTTCCTTAACCTTTCCATTCCATCTTCTAGACTTCCACCTTTCATCTTTTCTCTTTCTTTGGGATTTGGGAATAAAGGTAAAGGAAAAACAACTTCCAATGGTAGTTAAGGACTCTTGTAAGCCCTAAAGCATGATTGAAGATTTCATTGGATGGTGGCTTGTTGGGTTAAGGAGATGAAAAAGGCTTGGTTTATAGATTAGTGTACTTTGGGTTGAATATAAGTGTATAAGCCCTTTTTGAGTGATACAACATGAAGACCGTAAGGTGGAGTTCATGCTTAGGAAAGAAGAGAAGGAAAAGTAAAGTGCCTTGTTGAGTGACTTACTGAAGGACTCCTATAGTGGCCACTTTAAGGAAGTCTCTATATTTTCTTTGTTTTCCTTTATTTCTTGTATTATGTTGTAAGTAAATGTTAACATCTTTCTATAGGCTAATAAAAAAAACCATATAAAGATTTAGATGACTTCGCAAAGATTTGTACTACTTTTAATTAGGCCAATATTTTTTATGAGGTGGTTTAGATAACCTATTTCATTTCTCCTTAAAAGGCACAGTTAAAAAATGGTTATTCTCCTAGGACCCTACTTCCACTAACACATGGGCTTAGAAATAACAATTTTTGAAAAAAATATTTTGTCCAATTACCCAATGATCAATTTCATGAAAGTTGGAATAGATTGAAGGATCTTCTCTAGAAATCCCCATCAAGTAGTTCCAAAATGACAATTAAAGCAGTGATTCAAAGAGAGCTTAACTGAGCAAAAAAATTGTCGCCTTGTAGATGCAAGTTGTGGTACAATGATTGTACTAACACATTAAAATGAGGCATGTGACTTGTTTAAAAATTTAAGTGAAAAAACTTTGTACAACATGCTACATTGATTAGGAATAAAAGAAGGGTATCAAATGATGGTTTTACAAATTTTTACACACAACAAATCTGTCTAGCAAGGTAGCTAATTTGAGTAGGAAATTAGACATTCTTTTGACCATCACTCACCCATCTCCACCTACGACTCAACATACATGTCTCACTCATTCTATCCTACCCATACAATCATATAGTGACCGTCTTCCTATTGATGATATGTATGCGAAATGTGGTAGTCTTGAAACCCGACTCCGACAACCCCAACTGAATGCAAAAACCCTAACCCTTCTCCTCCACTTAGCACAACCTCTCTTGATCAGCCACCAAACCAAGGTTGGACCGCTCGCTATCACTCTTTTCTCTTCCCCTCTTCCTTTGTTTTTCTCTCTCCGATGTAGTCTAATCCAATCGACCATGCAGATGCCCTCTCTCTCCTTTGGTTACTTTGGTTTGCCTTAGTGCCTTCCTACCTTGTGCATTACTCTTATAGTTTTTGAAGAAGAAGAGGTATTATAGACGCAAAATAGACTTACTCTTCAAAAAGAACAGCTGAGAATGAAGGCTTTGTTGTGACTCTGCAGATACCCATATTCCCAACAAGAACCAGAACTAGAATAGCCCAAAACATGGACAAATTCAACATCAAATAACAAAGAATCCCAAGTTCGTCTTCACTTCTTGCTTAGGAAATCCAACATCCAAGGAGAAGGTAATGTGTTTTCTATCACCATCCAATCGTTCCTGCCTCCAACTTCTGTTACAATGCTTAGAACAACAAAAAAAAAAAAACTGCCCAAGGCAGAACTTTACATGCCCATATACTCAAAACTGGCCTTGGACACTTTCCTTGCCAACAACCTCATTAACATGTACGCCCAATTTAAGCTCCTTACTGGAAGCCACACTCGAGTTCGAAGAAATCCAGAACCGGGATATGGTATCTTGGAATTGCCTTACTGTTGTTATCAAGACTGCCAATTCCTTGGATGTTTTTGTGGGAGCTTAGATGATGCACTTCTAATGTTTGATTTTTCAAGAGATAAGCACTCAATCACATGGTGGGCTATTATTTGTGGATATGCACAATATGATAATGCTGATCAAGCATTGAGGTTGTTAAAGGAGATGCATTATGTAGGGATCAGGCCTAGTGAGTTAACAATTGTTGGGGTGCTTAATGCCTATAGTAATTCGATGGAACTTAGAAAAGGAAAGAAAATTCATGATGATCAGTTGAAATTGGCATTTGAATCTCAAATCTTTGTTAGGTCTACATTGGTTGATATG
This sequence comes from Warburgia ugandensis, assembly GCA_035236585.1. NCBI lineage: Eukaryota > Viridiplantae > Streptophyta > Magnoliopsida > Canellales > Canellaceae > Warburgia > Warburgia ugandensis. Next base: position 4,207,723 of record CP141129.1, on the reverse strand, counting down.
TAAGCGAAATGTGGTAGTCCTAATGATTCACGGAGAGGGTTGATCAGCTACAAGACCTTGATATAGTGTTATGTTCATTGATGATCAGTGGGTATGTGCAGAATGGAGAGAATAAAGAAGCTTTAAACTTATATGGTAGAATGGAGAGCGAGGGTCTTTTGCCTAATGAGGTAACAATGGGTAGTATTCTCAGAGCTTGTTCTAGCCTTGCAGCTCTAGAACAAGGGAGGTAAATCCGTGCTCGTGTGGTCAAATATGGACTTGGTTTAGAAGCCTGGGAACCTTGATGACAGCAGCACCATCTTTAGGAGAATGCCTCGTAGGGATATTGTTTCCTAGAATTCAATGATATTAGGTCTATCTCACAATGGGCATGGTAGCAAAGCTTTAGAACTCTTTGACGAGATGCAGTTAGAATGCTCAAAGTCAAATTCTGTCACATTTGTTAACATTCTTTCTGCTTGTAGCCATATGGTCTTGGTCGATAGAGGTTGGTCATACTTCAAGTCAATGCTCGATGATCATGGAATAGGTCCTAAGATTGATCACTATGCTTGTATGGTTGATGTTCTAAGTGGAGTTGGGAAACTTGAGGAAGCTAAGGATTTCACTGAATCTGTCCCGTGGATCATGGCATGTGCTTATGCTGTATTTTATTAGTTGCTTGTTGCAATTACCAGGACTTTGACATAGAAGCATATGCAGGAGAGAGATTAATGGAGTTGGGCTCCCTAGACTCGTCTGTATATGTGTTATTATCAAGCATCTATACAACTTAGGCCTGTTGGAAGATGTGGAATGAGTGCGGGGTCTGATGAGGCTCTGAGGTGTGAATAAGGAGCCTGGATGTAGTTGGATTGAGCTCAAGAGTAGAGTTCATGTATTTGTTGTTGGGGACTTATTGCATCCTCAGATTGAAGAAATCTATACAAAGATTGCAGCGCATGGTTGATCATGGAAAAGAGGGCCATTAAAGCAAGTGGAATCTGATGAATGCGTCACACGAGATAGGTGAAAATTTATGAAGCATGACTAAATAATAAGATTCATGTTCTAAACATGATCTTATTTCTTATTATGAAAGTTACAACATTGAAATAGTATGATTGTCAATGAATATGATATAAATTGTGAATGATGAAAATTAGTTAATTAAAATGATGTCATGCTTAATGTGCACCTACTATATGACAAACATGATTAGGACTTGTACATCTTATATTATTGTGAAATTGTGTTTATGGTACATGGGTACCATGTTAGTATTTATGATGTATGAGTTTAGGTTTGTAGGGTACATCCTTGGTGGATTGTCACCTAATAAGTGAAGATGTTATTCTTGTTATGAAATATGTGAATAGGCAATTTGGCTGCTATTATGATTATCTTACATCCAAGCATGGAGGCCTGAGAATTTTGTTTTAGACAGGCATATGCCTGGGGAGGCTACGCTAGGAGAGTTATGAGAGTTTGGCCACGTGCTCTCTAAAATTTATGGTATGATGGATACCTTGCCCTAAGTGTGGCTAAAAGTCAGGTAGGGCAATTATGGGAAGGCCCTACTATGAAAGTCCTATCTCCCCATATGGACAGTGACATTGTTTTTCTGCCGTGGTATTAGCGGTATATAGAGGCACACATCTAGCCTTGCTGTTATGGATTAGTGTTGCAATGCATAGTAGTCCTTATGTTTGATGCACTATGGTACTTATATTATGGTATTATGAGATGCCTTATATTGTTTTCCTAGTAGTGGCTGGAGGATTGTGGACTCCCTAGAGTGAGGAGCATGAGGATTATATTAATATACCAACAAAGGTTGGATGACTATGACCCCACATGATGAGGGGTATGATTTTGAAACCCAATGTAGTCTGGGAATGCAAATTAAATGACATTGATTATATTCATAATTTTGAATGTCCTTTAACAATTTCCATATATGTGTATTATTGCTATATGAATATGATTGAGGGAGTAGTTTCATATATGTTTTCATATGGGTTAATAAATGGGTACATTTGTTGTGCAGAGTATGGTTCATGGAATTGAACTATTTTATTCTGATGATAAATAATAAGTAAAGATATTTGATTTCTCAATGAAATTGTTGATAATTATGAAAACATGTGCATATTTGGTTTACAAATGGATTATTGAGATATGAAACATATTATAAATTCAATTTAACATAATTTCTATGGAAATGAATATTCTAATTAAAGTGGAATAATTAATCTATATTTAAATCTAACATGCATTCTTAAATTCCCCTACTAAGCAAAGCTTGCTGAGATATTGTAAATGTTTTATATTTACAATATCTCAGATATAGATAAACAGGAGAAGATGTACACAATAAGAGGAATCTAGCAAACACACACTCTTACGATTAGCTATACACTTTATTTAAAGCTTTTATATTGAGTAACTAGTGATTTGAATTGTGATATTGGACATTTAATATAATGTTTAGTGTAAGTGAACCACTAGATGGGTCCTATTTTAAGAAATGCATGTCTATCTTCTATAAAAACTATATATATATATATATATATGTATGTATGTATGTATGTATAGTGTGAGCATGAAGGTGACACTCTGGTTTTTGGAAAAATGAATTTCAAAGTAAAATCTTTCGTTGTTTTGAATTTTAATATGACAACTAGGAAGATGATTTGAGAAATTAGTGATTCCACTATTGATTTAAAGATGGAATACCCAACATAGGTATATACTTATTGTTCACATATACCAAGTGTAAGAATAAGAAGTTTGAAAAGAGGCAAAAGATAGGCCAGAAAAGCTTATATTGAATGTGGTCTTGGTTTGTATAGAAAAGTGGGAAATAGAGATGACTAAAGAATAGTAAATTAAAGAGGAGAAATAGGAACAATTGAGGGATGATAGGTTCAAGAGGAGAAAACTTAGAAGAATTGTAGACTTCCATTGAAATGGAAGCTAGAACTACCATATACTTTGAGACTAGAAATGGTATGTTAGAAATAACAAAGCAAATGTATCTGTAGAGATAATACTGCTTGAAAATAATCAAGGAAATAATGAGTACTTCTTTCTCACATATAATTGATGAAGTAAAAGGAGTTTATAGTTTACAGTGAGAAAATCTCATCAAGATAGAATGCAAGATTAAGTTTCATATAAACAAATAATGGATTGATGTCTGAAAGAATTATATCCTAATCTAAAAATTGAAGTTATTGATAAGAAACTTACTACAATAGTAGAGTATGAGATGACTTCTAAAATTGAAAAAAATTTCAAGACAAAGTAATCATGAAGCATTATCAACTACATATATATATTGAGGGATGATAGGTTTAAGAGGAGAAAACTTAGAAGAATTGCAGACTTCCATTGAAATGGAAGCTAGAACTACCATATACATTGAAACTAGAAATGGTATGTTAGAAATAACAAAGCAAATGCATTTGTAGAGACAATATTGCTTGTAAATAATATAAGAAAATAATGCGTACCTTATTTTTCACATATAATTGATGAATTAAAAGGAGTTTATAGTATATAGTGAGAAAATTCCATTAAGATAGAATACAAGAATAAGTTTCATATAAACAAATAATGGATTGATGTCTAAAAGAATTATATCCTAATCTAAAAATTTAAGTTATTGATAAGAAACTTACTACAATAGTAGAGTATGAGATGACTTCTAAAATTGAGAAAAATTTCAAGACAAAGCAAATCATGAAGCATCATCAACTACATATATATATATATATAATCTCAAATCTTTTCAAGAAACAAGTGATTCATCTTAATACTATAATGAAATAAGGAATTATGTATTCTTTTGTTATGTATAATTATGTGAAATATGTTATGGCCGACCCCTAAGTGGGATTAAGGTCTTGATGATGCTTATAATGAGGTATAATTATGCTAAATATGAATGCATTGGTGAAAAGTTGAAAAAGGGAGTTGAGATGATAACTCCAGTTGACTAATAAGTCATTAGCACAAGGACTTATTCAAAGAAATGTTTATTAAGGCTTATCGAAAGAATGATAAGTATATCCTCATGTGATAGGATAGACTTGGGTATGATACCAAGATTGAATTGAATTATAAATTATGAGACAATGTTGATTGTCACAAAGGTAAAATGATGTTGTTGTGATAAAATAGTCTTCTTCTATAGAAGACAAGATATGGTAAAATTTTACATTATATCAGTTGTAAAGTGAATGAATGATGACATGCATTTTTTTTTACAATTATGATTGTTATGGATGATGAATGATATATCATTGAGAAGAAAAATGGAGTTAAAGGTTAATAAATAAAATAAACTAAAATCAGTAAGAAATCATATGCATTCTCAAATCCTAGCTCTTTTGTGTTTCTCTCCATTTTACACTTCTCTTTATAATTCTCATTGCATTATACTTGCTTTCCTCATACTTGTAGCCTTCTCTCATTTTATCTCCATGTCTCTTTGACCATACTCTTTCTTCTTTCCCTATTTTCTTATCTGTATTTGCCTTGTTCTATTCCCTATTCACTTTCCCCTAAACTTGGCATTATCATATGTGTGCTCTTTAAAGTACGAACTACTTGATTGCTAGAAATGTGCATGATAAAAAATTAAAATTCTCTTAGAAGAAACTACTGAGCTTCCTTTCCCTATTTTCTCTTCAGTTTCCCTTACTCTTGCATTTTCATTATCTCTGATCATGATCATATATTCATTAGCCATTTCTAGTCTGAGCTTTTTAAATAGGCTAGAACTTTATTAAAGATGAGCTCAGCTTATCATCCCCAAATGGATGGACAAAATAAGGTGGTCAACTGCTATTTGGAAATGTATTTGTGCTACATCATTGGCAACAAGCCTAAATCCTGGCCTGCTTGGATATGTTGGGCAGAATACTAGTGTAACACCCCTTATCAGAGCTATGTAGGAATGATGCCCTTCAAGGCCTTGTATGGTAGAGGCCCTCCCATATTATTACATTTACTAGTGGTGAATCCCTTGTGGAAGAGGTTAATCAATAGGTGGCTACTTGTGATTCAGTTCTAACAGAATTAAAACAGAACTTTAAGGCTACCTAAACTCACATGAAGAACCAAGCTAATTCGCACTATCAAAATCTCACTTTCTAGCTAGGGGATTTTGTCTATTTGAAGCTTCACCCCTACCTCCTCAAGTCCCTATCAACATAGCTTAGTGAGAAACTGCGTCCTCATTATTATCGACCCTACGCCATACTTGAGAAGATTGGACCGATGGCTTATCGTCAAGAACTACCATAGCATGCCAAACTCCATCTGGTCTTCCATGTCTCCCATCACAAACCATCTACTGCTCTTATCCTAACACCTCAACAATTACCAAAGCTAAGTGTTTAATTTTTCATAAAAACCACCCAATTATTACCCATGTGTTCAAACTTATATTGTTAAATGAGGATTTTTAAACCAAAATTCGTAACACAAGCGGTTTTTTTCCCTAATAACTCAAAATTTTGATATTTTATAGGTCCAAAGGATAATTCTAAGTAAGTATGTGATTAATATTATTTTTTAGGAATTAATTATAATTTTTTATCTTTTGTAGGAAGAGAGATGATAATACAACGAACGAGATCGATTGAGTTGAAAATTGAAGATCAAGATTAAAAGATCTAGTCAAAGCCTCAAAATCATCCATATAAGATGAGATCATGGGTCAGATCATCTAATGAACCAATAATGAATGTGATTAAAGGAGCTAAAGATGGCCAAAGTGGACCCATGAAGTAGGCTATGCATTTCCACGACCTTTTGGATGGGAGCCATCAAGCCACCTTGGCCATATAAGCCATGAAAGAAGGTGGCAAGCTAAGGAATTCAAGCCAAATCATACAAGCCACTCAAGCTAAGGATTGAAGCCAAGAAAACAAGCCAAGGAAGTTTCCTAAGCCAGCCATGAAGCCTAGCCAATGGAGCCTTCAATGTTAGCCATCTAAGCCATCAAGCTTAGTTAAATGGATGGCTAGGATTGGAGGAGATTCAAGAGAGTTATCCATGAGTTATTTTGAAGATAATTAAGGAAAAATCTATTAGGATAAGTTGGCATATGGACCAATAGGATGAGAGGCTTCAAATTTTGATGTTTTTTACACCTTTTTATCACTTTCCACCTCATCAGCAAAGACCACCACGAGTTTGACTTTCTATTCAAGAGTCCTATTATTCCATAACTCTTCCACTTTCGTAAACTCCCTTCTTAACCATCCAACCAATCCCCACTTTCTAGAAAACAACTTAGCCAATCAATTTTCCCCATGTCACCCCACTTTCCTTCACCATCATCAACATTAAGACCTTATCCCAATTAGGGGTCGGCCACATGAATCTTATTCCTCCATTCCTCTCTATTAAGTACCATGGCTTCATTTAGTCCCAAAGTTTTTAAATCTTTCCTCACCACTTCTATACATGTTCTTTTGGACCTTTCCATTGCCCTTTTAAAACCTTCTCCTTGCATTGCCTCACTCCTTCTAAATGGTGCCATTTTTTTTTTCCTTTAGACATGTCCAAACCATATAAGTCTAATCTCCCTCATCTTACCTATTAGTACTACCCCTAAATTTTCTCTAACATTCTTGTTCCTAATTCTATCCTTTCTTGTCTTACCACTCATCCATCTCAACATCCTTATTTCAACGATGCTTATCCTATGCCCATTATATTCCTTAACTGCCCAACACTCTGATCCATAGAGCATGGCTGGCCTTGTGGTCATCCTATAGAATTTTCCTTTTAGTTTGAGTGGAACCAACTGATCACACAAAACTCCAGATGCACATCTCCATTTGTTCCAACCCACTTGGATTCTCTAGGTAACCTCCCTCTCAATCTCTTCACTCCTATGGATCATTGATCCTAAGTACCGAAAGTGGTTTTTTATGGGGATTTCTTGGTTATCAATCTTGACCGGTGTTACACTCCTACTCCTCTCTTTGCTAAAATTGCATTCCATATATTCCATCTTAGTTCAGCTGATTTTAAATATTTTAGATTCTAATGCTTCTCTCCATAACTCTAGCTTTGTATTTGCACCCTCCCTTATCTCATCAAGTAAGACTATATCATCTGCAATCTTATGTGACAGAAAAATCACCAGTCTAGCCACTAGTGGTCTTAACATTTGTTACCGCTTCCTTATATATATATATATATATATATATCTTTTATTGTGTTTATATACTCCCGTGAAACCCCTTTCTTGCCCAACACCTTCCATATTAACTCTTTAGGAACTCTATTATAAGCTTTCTCTAAATTGATAAAGACAATGTGGAGGTCTTTCCTCCTCTCCCTATATTTCTCTACCAATTGTCTTAGTAAGAAAATATCTTCCATGGTAAACCTCCTAGGCATGAAATAAAATTGATTCTCCGATACACTTGTCTCATGACATAGCCTCTTCTCAATCACTCTTCCAAAAAGTTTCAGTGTGGCTCATAAGTTTGAACCCTCGATAATTAGTGTAGCTCTATATGTCTCCTTTATTCTTATAAATTGGTACAATAGAGCATTTCCTCCACTCATCAGGCATTTTCTTTGATTTTATAATCTTGTTAAACAACTTGGTCAACCAAACTACCCCAATATCTCCCATATGCTTCCAAACCTCTATTGGTATACCATCAGGCCCCATGGCCTTTCCTAATTTCATCTTTTTCAAGGCCAATCCTATGTTCATTTCTATAATATCTAATGTTATTTGGATTTATAGTATTTTCAATCCCTATACTCTTAAAGCCATTCTCATTTAACAATTTTTGGAAGTATGTTTCTCACCTTTGTTTGACCTATCATCTTTAACTAATACCCTTTGATCATTACTTCTAATGCACCTAAAATGAGCCAAGTCCTTACCCTTCTGTTCTCTTACTTTTGCAAGTTTAAACACATCTTTCTCACCTTCTCTTATTCTTAGTCTCTTATAGAGCTCATCATATGCTTTATGTTTAGCCTCACTTACTATTCTCTTAGTAGCCTTTTTAGCATTCTTATATTGTTCATAGTTTTCATTATGTCTAATCTTTTGTTATGCTTTAAAACACATCTTTTACCACTATCTTAATGGACCTAGCAATATTAATCCACATGGTGTTTACTACTGTTTCATGGTTCCAGTTTCCTTCTACCATCAACTTATTTGTGAATGAGGTTATTTTCTCTCCTTTTAAGTTCCACCACTTAGTGTTTGGATACCTATTAAGTTCATTTCCTTTCTTCTATCTTTTGATATGGATATCCATAACCATTAATCTATGTTGTGAGGTTAAACTCTCACTGAGTGTCACCTTACAATCCTTACACATTGGTCGTTTAGTAATCCTAAGTAGAAAAGAGTCCATTTGGCTTTTATGAAGTCCATTTTTAAAGGTTAATAAGTGTTCATCCCTCTTATGAAATAGTGTATTTGTAATGACCAGGCTATATGACAAAGCAAAATCGAGGATGGTTTTCCCATCTCATTTCATTCACCTATACCATACCCTCTGTGTATTCTATCATATCATTCCTTTTCTTTTCCTACATAACCATTTAAGTCTACTCCTGTAAATATCCTCTTAGTATTGGGAATGTCTTGCATGACTCCCTCTATATCTTCCCAAAACTGTCTCTTGATTATATCTTCTAACCCTACTTGTGGTGCGTATGCACTTATAACATTTATGATCTACCCTCTTGGAATAAGTTTTATTATTATAATTCTATTATTAATTATTTTAACATCCACAACTTTATCCTTTAATTCTTTATCCACCATTATTCCTATGCCATTTCTGTTATTATCCTTTCCTACATGCTATAATTTATACCCAATAATTTCTCTAGCTTTAGCCCCTTTTAACTTGGTTTCTTGTATACAAGTGATGTTGAATCTCCTATGTTTCATCGTGTCTACTAACTCCAAACTCTTACCTATCAATGTCCCCATATTCCATGTGCTGATATGAATCTTATGCTTTGGAGATATCCTATTTACCAGTGCCCTTCTCGACTTCAATGGCATGAACCCATGTCCACTTTTCATTGCACTAGGTTCTAATGTAGCATGTAGCTTACAAGGGGACGCTCTAGTGGCCCTTGCTCATTTTTCACTAACCCAAGATCTGATGTAGTGTGTCACTTCTAGAGGAATGCCTTAGCAACCCTTACCCATTTTTCACTGCACCTAAGATCCAATATAGCGCGTCGCTTATGGGGAACACCCTAGCTTGAGGGAATGTCACTTTTTGATTCATGTCATGTTAGGGTTTCCATGCTTTTAAGAAGCTAGAGATGATTTTTATTTCTTCCTTACAAACTAATATACAAATGTATATTCATTTGCAAGCAAGAAAGAAATAACAAAATCATCTTCAACTTCTCCCTTGTTGGCTGACACCTGATGCAAGGGTTGCCACATTTTAAGAAGGTAGAGACGATTTTCATTTCTTCCTTACAAACTAATATACAAATGCATATTCATTTTCAAGAAGAAAAGAAAAAACAAAATCATCTTCAACTTCTCCCTTGTCAGCTAGCACCTGGCAGAAGACCCTCCTCCTTTTTCTTACGTGCTGGGGACCAGCATTGGCAAAGTTGTCACCCCACTTTCCTTCCAAAAAAAGAAAAGAAGACACATATATCCTTTTCAAAATTAGAAACCAATCAGCCCACATTTCTTATCTCTCTCTTATGTCATGTTCATGACATCATCTTGCCAATTCATCTTCCATCTAACCTTCTTCATTCAATACCTTATCTCTAGGGCCACTTTCCTTATATTTTCGTACCTTCCTAAGTTGGAAAATCACTCATCTATATATAGCCCCATAGTCTATACGAATTTTCTAAGTAGAGGTGGGTGGCACACCTTGAAATCAAGCTTTCCTTTAATTTTATTTGCTTCTGGACTTTGGAATATTGTTGCTGCTTTTCTTCCTTTGGTCTTCTTGTTATTCTCTTGCTTATTTTCTCTCCAATTTAGTTCAATAACTTAATTGTTTTACTTTAGTCCCATTGCTTCAAGTTTTCATTGTTTTTCTCCTTAGAATTCATGCTATTTTCAAGCCCTTAATCTCTTTCTTCTGCACTCCATTCCATAATTTTTTCTTTGTTATTCAATAAAGATTCAAGTTAGTTATTTTTTGGTAGTGATAACTAAGAGGAGATAGCTTAAATCCATGATTTCCCCACTTGAATTCCATATTTTCTACCCTCTTTTTCTCTTAGTTTTAAGCTATTTTCCATTAGTTAGTTCACCCACTTAGCCTCTATTTTTCTTAAATTCCTTTGTGGATTTTCTTTGTATGTCATTATACTTTGTATTTTAAGAATTATATTGGGATTGTGTTGTTGTTTATATAGGATTTCAAGCTTTGGAAAAGTGTGCAAATTGTGAAAATTTTGGATAGTTTTATGCTCATAAATTTGATGTAAATTGGATATGATTCAACAAATTTCTTTAGGAATTCTTGTTATGGATTGTTTATTTAATCAAAGTACTTGAGATATAGGTTGTTTCCTTACATAAAATTTATGGATTTAGTAGCTTTCTAATGCAAGATTTATTGAATGTTCTTAAGTGAAAAAATCTGAAAATTGGGTTTTCCTTAACTTTGTGCTTAAATTCCAGCCATCAAAACATCTTATTTTTCTAAATCCTTAGGTACCCATTTAGATTTTTATGTTGTTTATTAGATTCCATGTTTATTTTGCATATTAACTCACTATAGGTACATTAAATATCACCATTTTTAGGGCTCCAAAATCATGGGCACAATCCAAAAACCATGTGCATGGTTCTAAGTCCCATTCTCCTTGGAACTTTGGTTAATTTAGTTATTGGATCTTGTGTTACAGTAGTTAATTTAGTTAATTTTATGTTGTTTTAGGTTTAGGAAGTTCTCTTTTTGAATTTTAGAATGCTCTATTTTTGGTAGGCTTTAGTTTAGGAAAGTTTCTTTTTTAGGTAGTTTCCTTAAGTTTAGTTTCCTTATTTAAATCTTTCTAATTCTTTGTAGTTTCTTTATTTGTTACTATTAATTAGTTAAGTTTCCAATTCCAATTGCTTAGGTTAAGCTTTAGTAAATTTCCCTTACTTTTAATTCTAGATTAAGAAAGTTTCTCATTTTGCATGTTTCTTTTTTTTACTTAGTTTCCAATTCTTGTTTTTTTTCTTAGTTTCCAAGTTCATGTTTTAATTTCCATTCTTAGTTTAGAAAAAGAAAAAGAAAAATAAGATCACTTGAATTTTGGCTAGGTTAGATAGTTTAAAGTAGGGACCACTAACTTGACAATAGTTCACTCCTCATGGGATCGACCTCACTAGCGTGCTATATTGTAAATGATTCGTGCACTTGCTAGTTTTAATTAAAACAACAACAAACAACTTGCATCTCAGAATATCTTGAACTAAAGATATATCCTATGAAAATCAAGGAAGTACATCATTCTCCTATGGGACAGAGGTTCTCATCCAATGGGAGGATCTTCTTAAGCATGACAATTCATGGGAACTCTTTGATGTCATCAAGAAGCAATTTCTTGACTTCCACCTTAAGGGCAAGGTGGCAGTTTTTGGGGGTTATTGTTACATATGTTTATGTTGCATCTCAAGGTTGTTTTGGGATGGTCTACTCAAAAAATGACATAAGTAGCAGAAGGTTTCTGTTATTTGGAAAGAATGAGGATAGTTGGCACATTGAGAATAAGTTGGTTATGGAATTCAGTTAGAGGAAATGGAGAAGAATCTGTGAGAGGAGGAGTTTGGGAGAGAAAAGAGGAAGAGGCAATAAAAGAGACAAGGGTGTAGGAGAATGGATAGGAAGGAAGTATAAGGAGGCTCTAGCTCCTCGAAAGCTAGGACTGTTATTTTTTTTCTTCTTGAGAAGCATTTCCTTGTTATCAATACAGGGTGCTATAGCTATTTGTTTGCATTACATGTCATTGAATCTCTGTAACTGAACATTATCAATTGGAATTGCTCATAATACTATTGTTTCTATTAATTGATCTATAAGTGTCCTCCACTTTTCCAATATGTTTTTGATGTTTAACTCCTAAGGTATTTTATATGGGTTTGATGCCTTCTAAAAGAAAACTAATGTGTATGGAAATGTGGGATTAGAAAGAGGTTAGGTGTTATGTAGAGATTGGGTAACTAAGTGTGACAACTCGGGTTTTATTTTATGCAAATTTGATAAAAAGGCGAGATATCTTATTTTATAAATATGAAATGCATGAAAATCTTTTTCTTTTGGAAAACAATCTTTTGTATAAAACCCCGAGTGTCAAAACACATTTTCCAATTATCTAGCCATGGCAAAGTTTTAAATCAACCTTATTCCCAAGAAAGTGTTAGTCACAGCCTCAGCTATAGAGAGTAACTACAATCAAGTAACATTGAAAGATAAGGTAGGGGTTTACTCACTTGCACTTAGTCTGGGTGTCTACTGTCATAAGCGTTCCTTGCTCTTAAGTGTTTACTTTGTGTCTGAAAAATGTTGAGGATTGGGTGAGTATATACTATACTCAATAGGAGTCTATCACTACTAGTTTTACAATGCATGCTATATTTAAAATCATATGCTCTTTCAAGACATGTGCATGTTTGAACACTCATGCTCAATATCGATATCAAAAACCATTGTCAAATTGAAATACTAACGACTTAAAGAATCGCACAAACCAAGTCGAAAGTATCATATATATCATAACATAATGATATGCATAAGATGCTTCATTGAATCCAACTCATGGATATCTAGTATGGTATGGTCGACCACCCTCATATCATGCCATATGCAATGCAAGTAAGTCCACGAAACCATAGGGCCCAACTATGCCCACGACCTCGCCGCCGTGTGGTCCCCGGGTACGTAGGGACACAGCGTCATAGCCTCTATGGGGCATATGACACATCGACCTAGTGCTGTGACACCAGTGGTAGCCCCCTGTACCACATGCAGTCGACCTAGGGACATGCCCTTTTTGAGCGTGGTACCCAATCCACCTAGTAGTGGTAGAGGCTGGGAGGCCACCCCAACCTCTCAGCATAGCGCCCACGAGCTTACTAGCCCAAATCATATACGATCAAACAAGCAAAAACATCTCTTTTTCAAAACCTGTCCTCTTTGGGTTCCTCACAACTGCCTGGCCCTCACAACTGCCTACCCAGAGTCTTTTGGGCACTCCAGCCTCTTTTGGTAACCCTCAAGGACATGCAATTTTTCAAGAACTCAATGCTCACAAATCATACAATGTATGCAATTGTTTGCAAAACATATCTATGCATAATGTATATGCAATTATTTGCAAAACATATCTATGTATAAAGCATTTATCATATGTACGCTTAACTCGTTTATAAGATTAAGTTATGCTAATCAAATCGTATAACTTATACTTAAAACATGCATTCAAAACAATCATGGCTTTATTTAAAAGTCTAGTAGCGATAGAGCACCTACCTAGCTAGGTCGCGCTAACCCCTTTGTCCTCGTACGCTCCTGAACATGGTTTGGGGAATCAAAGTTAGTTTGGCCTATCTTTTATAGGTTTTAGAGTGGTTGGTCTTATTACTTAGGCATTAAGGGTTCATCCCCATGCTTATGGGTGTCCTAAGGTCCTAATTGGGCCTTAGTATCATCAGTTTTCCAAAGGTCTAGTGGCCACGCACCACCATCCTATTCTAAGGGTCATGCTAAACTTAAATTGGGCCTTGATTAGGGATTTTATAGTTTGGGTGTATTTGCATCATCGACACGAACACAATGCCTTTCGCGGTGCCTCAATCGGAGCTCTAGATCTCAAGTTATAAGCTTTTTAGTATTACAAGTACATAAAGGCCTTTAAGAGGTGGAATCCCAAAACGCTAACGTGTTGCGCGTCAGCGGCATGCACCCCAACGGGCGCGTCTGCAGATGCGCTGGATTCCTGCCCGTCTTTTTCATTTGCGGGCACGCCCGTGGATGCGCTCGCTGGTTTCTCTCGAACGTAGACGACGTGTTTCATCCAGTGGGGAACGTTTCGTTCATTGGGGGACTGAGAAGTCCTCGGGACGCCCTGGTTCGACCCTGTCAAACCAGTGCGGCCCAGGGATCGTCCCTGGGTCCTTTGTGACGCTCTAGGGCTCTGTTTTGCATGATTTTACATGCAAAAACTTAGGGAAACTTAGCCTAGGACTAATGTGAAGATGGGTTTTGAGGGATTTTGGGCGTACCTGGCTCGTTGCTGGGTTTTTCTCCATGTTTCTCCTCTTGGTTGCTTCTCCAAAATGGGTTTTTCTCAGGCTTTTGGGCTCCCATTAGAGGCGCCCAAGAGCTCTATTTATAAAGCTATAAGAGGGTTCTGGAGGGGGCTCTCACCACCCTTGAATGGCGGTGGAGAAACCTCTAGAATGGCGGTGATTTCTCCTCCAAACACCGTTGTTCTATAACCCTCTAGGAGGTTGAAGAAAGGGGGTGCCCGTATCAAAACGGGCCCCTGTGTTTTTCAGGCTAAATCCGTTTTTAAGTAAAAATTACATTTTTGCCCCTAAACGTCAAAGAGCCATAACTTGCTCATTTTAACTCCGTTTTGGGTGATTTTGGTCTTGTTGGATTCCTTTTTCCGATACGCACCTAATGGTACCATTTTCAGGACCAAATTTCTAGGTTCAGTCAAGGTGAATAGTAAAATGATCAAAATACCCTTATTTCCAAAAAGTGAACTTTTCATTGCTAACTTGGGATTTTAATGTTACAAAATTGGAGTCATTACACTAAGTTAGTAACTAGGACAACTAAGGAAACCCCCAAGAGGGGATGTCAAGTGGGAGGAACCACCATTTTTGGTTAGAAATACATGTGTAATGAATTTTGACCAAAAACCCTACAATAATACTATAGTTTGCAACACATGAGCCACTAATTGGGGACTTCTTATAAAAAAATTAGGCACTTATCACACACCACCGTTAGTATTTTGTTAGTCCTTTAGCAAAAAAAAATTGATATAAATTTCCATTTTTATAGTTACTGACGATTACATTTAGCACATGCAATACGTGCTTAAACCCTTAGGTTAGCCCTCGTGAGGATTTGCAGTAAATATACCCCTGAAATTCTCAAAATTTTTATGGAAGTCATTTATTTATCTAAGAAAATTTTCTCCTATTCATCTCATATTAAATACTTAACCTTAGCTTGCTAATAATGTTGATCAAAAAGGCTAAACTCTTACCTTTAAGCTAGCGATTAATTCATTAAACTTCAAAACGTGAGTGTGTGGCATAGCCAATATATAATTAGCAATTTCCAAGTCAAACGTAACCTAAATTACCATACAAATGTATGCTTTGACTTCAATTCTCATAGGATATACTTGTTACACAAAAATATGTCATTAAAAAATGTGAACAAGTCCCATTAATATGTGAGTAGAATGTTGTTCATCAAGTCAAAAAGTCTCACACATTTCACACAAAAGAACAATAACTTAGAGAGAATGATAACAATCTCATGAAAGGTTGTCAACTCCTAAAAATGTTACACTCTACCAAATTCCCTACTCATTCATACCCATATCCAAGCCATACTTCTCCTTAGATCAAGTTAGGGATCTATTAGGACGAAACATAGGCATGGGTTTGGGTTATCAAAAGAATGGGTATAAAGGTAAGCAAAGGTTGTCTAAAAAATATGTAAAGGTTTTCTATTAGTGTATTCACAACTTTTATATTTTTTCTCACAAAAGGGAACATTCTTTTTTTTCATTGGCTATCTTTTTCTTTTCTTTTTCACTTGACTTTATATAAAGCCTTTTTGAAAATTTTCTTCTTTTTAACCTTTTTGATGTTCATCTCTTGAATTGTATTGTTCATATTCTTCAATCTTCTCTACATATTTCCTTCACAAATGGGTAATGGATATATTATAAGGGTTCAATATAGGTGAATATTGTTTGGCTAAAAAAAAAAATCTAATATTTTAAAGGCTCAATGGGCTAACTAGTGGAAAATAACTTGGGGAAGGTTAAAGGCTTTGGGTTTTCTAAGGATGGCCTCAATCATTTCCTAGGTTTCATATGACTTAGAAATAACTATAAACTTGAGAGATATATGGTTTAGTATTTTATGACTTCTCAATAGTTCATTAAGATGAAGAATAGTGAGACCAACTAAGAACTAATGTCTACTAAAGAAAATTTTGAAAATTATGTATAACCCTAAGAAAAGGAAGAATAGCTCTAAACTCACTTGGGTTATAAGTCTTCATAGATCTTCTTTATGATCACTAAGTCATATTTTTCTCTTCAATTTAAAGTATATATATAGCTATTTTGTGCAATTAATATTACAAGTATAATTTTTTATGAAACACTTTAGAAAAAGAATAAAATAGTGAACTAATTGTATACAACTCTATTAATAAGCTAAAGTTCAAAAGATAGCTGAATATGTAGAAAATCAAAATTCTCATGTTTATAAAAGAATTTATGATAATTTTTATAAATACCAAAAAACTTAGAAATCTCATGCATATCTAACCCCCTGCCCCCAAACCTAAACTAAACATTGTCCCTAATGTTTTGAGATATAAAATACCTATATGATTAATGGGTAATGCAGAACATTGAGACTCTAAAAACTTTGGATTGCCTCCTAGTGAGTGCTAGGTTTTACAGCTTCAGCCAAACATATCCAATAAGTACTCTACTCTATCCTAGTTCTAGACCTAACTAATTAACCTAATTTTTCCTGACTCTAACAATGAAATGGGAAAATTTTTCATGCCACATTAGAATCTCATGACAGTCTATATACATTCTCCACCTTTGAAAGTTTTGCTAGTGGTAACTATATGACACAATAGATCATTGTAATTTTAGATTTAGGAGGAACATCTTGATAATCTCCCATTTTTAGAATTTCACAGTAGTCAATATACTTCCTCTACCTCAAAATTTGAGGTGGTGGGAACATGATAGCATAAAAGATGATGGTGAAATTTGATGGACCATATTGAAATGAATAGCTTCCTTTTTCACCAAATTGAGGGATAATGGTACCCATAGCAATCAATACATTTTTTTCCTCCTTCTCCCTTACATTTTCCTAAAATTCCAGTATAAGCTAACTCTACACATCCCTAAAGGGTTATTCTTGATCTGGAGGATGCAGGGATTAGTGGGGCCTAAACCCTTGGGGTCTTCTAATGTGTACCCTAGAGTTGGTTGATGTAGAGTCAATACATTAATAGACTCTTTTTCTTCCTATTCTTTATTTCAAGTGGACCTATATTATTATCTATTGATTTGTCAAAAATAAACAGTAGTTTCTAATTGGGTGTTTCTTCTACATTGCAATGCTCAATTTGAATTTTAGAGTCTATAGTAGGTTCCAATTGGTCTTGCCATTAAGAAGTGTCTACTAAAGGCTCAATGTCTAAATATTCATGCTCTTCATCAATGGATGTCTCTTCATCATAATCATAAAAAGGATAGTACATGATTTGAGTAGATATAAGTTCGAGGTTTGCAAGGATGGTTGTGGAGTTTGTGGCTCCGAATGATCATAAGATATGTCCATCCTAATATTAGTAATAATGGGCAGTGATGGTTGGAAACATTAAGACTCAGTAGGAATAGATGGTAATTCCCACCTTGAAATTCTTTCAAGGGTTTTTTCACTCTCCTCCCTCATTTGTTTCATTTCCTTAGTCCAATCTTTAACTATAGCAAGATTTTGATCCATTATTTCACTGAGTCATTGCATACTTTCTAGATTTTGAATATCTTCTAATGATTGTTCTTCTTATTGTAGAGGAAACAACTCATAAGTCTTGTATTACTCTGGCATTTGAGTCCTACAAAAAAGGCAAAGCAAGTTGAACCCAAGATAGTTGTTTTTTATATGCTTGATAACCATGGTAGGGTTGATTAGGGTGGAACCATGATGATTCTTTTTTATATGGTTGATAATCCTGAGACCATGGTTATTCATGATGCCTAGCCCATCCATTATACTCTTGGTAAGTTGTCTTGAGATAATAAGGATTGCTAAGTTCATGGAATGGCTAGGTGAATCCACTTTCTCCTCATAATATCCAATGTAGGTGGAGCTTAATGGCCATGAAGGACTCAGACACTATGGTTTAGAATAGGTTTAGGAATTGGTGTACTAAGGCTATGGATATGACTCAGTATTTTTTGCTGAAGTACGTAACCTATCTAGGGTACTATTCATCCTATCCATCACAACGTCAAATTTCTTAGACAGATCAGGAGTAAATCTTGTCTCTGTCTCACAGATATTCTCATAAGGTAATAGCTTAGGAGTGAAATAATAGCACAATGGTTATAAACCATCCCTTTCTTAATAGGCCATTGTATTCAACTCTATATAATGAAACTAACCATTGTATACAACGAATGGGTACATTTTTTTATTATGAAATCAATGAAAACCCTAACTTTATGATGCAACCTAAATACTACTCTTAAATCTAAATGATGCACAACCAATCCTAATAGCTTGCTAATGAGCTTATTAAATGATAGTCATTAATTTGTAGGCTGGTAGCTCTTTAGACTTAAATCAAAATAGATCCTCACTTATCCAGGCTTGACTATTGTTGATTAGTTAGGTTTTGTTCTTAAGTGATTAATACAATGCCCATGTAGGGAGGTGTTTAGACCTCAACCAACGTCAATGAGAGGCATGGGAAAATCACTTGAATTTTGAATACCCACTATAACCAATGATAAGTGTTTAGTTCTATATAAAAAGTACCCAATTATAGTCCACGTGTTATGAAATATAGCATTAGTCTAGGGTTTTTTCAAAATTTCATAACAATGGCATTTCTAACCTAATAATTCCAAAATTTGATATTTTCCAAGTTCAGGTGCTAATATAGAGTAAGTATGTGAATGCTTATAATTTTCTATGATTTAATTATGATTATTCTTCTTTTTTAGGTGTTGAGAAGATGGTCCAAAGGCCAAGTTTGATCAAGATAAGAATTGAAGCCATTCATAAGGTCTTCTAGTCTAATTAGGAAACCTAAGCAAGTGAAAACCTAAATATCATCAATCTAAGGTGTGATGAAGGTTCAAGACTATCCTAGGGCAAGTAAAGAAGCAATTGGAAAAGTAAAAGGTGACTAAAAATGGAATCAAGCCCAAGCCATGCATTTCCACCAACTTTGCATGGGAGTCATACAAGCCACCTTATCCATTAAAGCCATGAAAATGGGTGATAAGTCACATGAGCTACTCAATCCTTAAAGTCAAGCATTGAAGTCACTTAAGCCACCAGGGAATGAGCCATCAAGTCAAAGACGAATGCCACATGGAGCCACATAATTAAAGAATCAAAATAAACAACTATCTATTTTAAAAGTGTGTTTTTTAAATATATTTCCTAACCCTAATCCCTGATTCACCCTAGGGTTCCATGTTTTTGACTTAGGGAGAGAGCTACCTAGAAGAGGACACCCCCCCCCCCGCCCTCTCATCTTAGTTACCAATTTCAATTAGTTTCCTAATTAGAAAGCCCCTAGATCTAACTCCATTCCAAGCACATCTAGAACTAAGTTTTTCCTAAATTTTCCATATTAATTTTCTTTCATATTCCCTCATTCTTCCCACCATTTAGAACTACCTTAATAGGGGGGTTGTAGAGCCACATACCTTCTAAGGAAAATGACGCCTCCCCCTCTTCTAAATTCGGAAACCAACCAGCCAGCCCATCTCTCTCTTACATCACTTTGCTTACATCACCTCCCACCTAACTTTCGTCCCTTGTTCTTCACTTCAGCCCTGGATCTAGATCTCCTTCCCTTCCCTAGATAGAACATTCATCAAATTGGAAGCCAAATCATGTATAAATACCCCATGGAATTCAATGTTTTTTTCCAAGTAGAGGTTGGGTGAGACAACCTTGAAAAATTGCACTATTTGTTGGTGATCGTAGGATCTAGACTTTGGATTTCTTTTGTGTTATTCTCTCTTTGGATTTCTAGTTATTTGTCATGTTATTTTCTCTCCAATTCAGGTTAGTAGCTTGCTTTCATTAGTTCTACACTCCTCTTTCAGCTTAGCTTCCCTCTTTTCTTTGCTTCACTTTCATTAGTTTTTCTTACTCATTCACTCAAGATTCAAGTTAGTTGTTCTTTGGTAGTAACATCCAAGAGAAGAAATAGCTTGCAAACTTGTCTTTCCCCTTAGGAATTTCATTTTTTTCTCCCTTAAGTCCACTTATTTTTTGACATTTTTTCCATAGTTAGTTCACCCATCTAGCCATCTTTTCTCTTGAATTCCTTTTTGGGTATTCTATGAATGGCATCATACTTTAGAATAGATGACTTATAATTATTATTTTTTATTTTTTAGATTATGATTTAAGGCTTAGTCTCTTGCACAATTTTTAACTTTTTAAATGATTTATGCATGGAATTTTGATGTAAGTTTGCATTTATTCAATAGAGTTTCTTGAGAATTCTTGTTGTGGAATGTTTTTATCATTGAAGTACTTTAGATCTAGGTTGTTATCTTGCATAAAAATTATTTTTTTAGTTGCTTTATATGCTTGATTTAAGTTGATGTTCTTAAGTACTTAAATTCTAAAAAAATTCTCCTTAATCTTTATGCTCTGTTTATAGACATCCAAACATCTTAATTGCTTAACTTATTAGGAAACCATTTAGATTTTTAGGTTTCTTATTAATTTCAAGCTTAGTTGCATGTTTGTTTCCTTTAAAAGCATCTATTCTGGCCATTTTTAGACCCATGAACCATTTGTAGAATCCATGGATCATGCACATGGTACTAAGTCACTTTCCTTTCTGATTTGAGGTTAGTTTAGTTGTTTAATATTGTTTTAGAAGTTTTTATTTAGTTGTTTGCATCTTGGTTTAGGTTTAGAAAGTTCCTTTTTGGTTTTTGAAAAGTTCCATCTTTAGAAAATTTTATGATTAGAGGTGTTAAATTTAGAAAGTCTCCTTTTTAGTAGTTTCCTTAAGTTAAGATGATTAGTTAGTTCATTCTAGTTATATAGTAGTTTCCTTTAGTTGAATGTGTGTTAGTTAGGGAAGTTTCCTTTAATTATAATTTCTAATTTCATGCATATACTATCTGAGTTTAAACTCAATTCAATTCATTCTCTCTCTTTGGATAAAGTTAAGAACTTTAAAAAGATCCCTCCAACATACAAATTTGTAAGATTCCTCATGTTATCAACTTCTCTCTCATACAATACTGCTTTGATTTGTGTGCTTGCAAGTAATTTAAAGCTACACCAAGTTTTGCGAGCTATTCCCAAGAAATCACAATGGGTTTGTCGTTGGATCTTTGTTTAAATTGATTATCTTTCATATTAGTGCTAGGTTGTAGAATTTTTGGATGCCATTGACCATTTTGCTAATTCCTCATAAATTGATCCATCTTACTTGTTTTGTGCAAGAGGAATTTTACAAAGGAGAGGCAGTGATCCTATGGGCCAAAGCCTCATTAACTTTTATTGCTTTTCTATATTAGGATTTTTTTCTTTTTGAGTGAACTTGTAGTGAGGCCCCATTGTAACTTGCATTTTCTTTATTCAATTCTAAATGGGTTGTATTAATATAGGGCAAGTGTGGGGTATGGATGCCCAAACTTGATCTTCATAAAAAACCTCACTGTAAGCCTTCTTCACTCTCTTTTATTTTCTTAGATTGCATTTAGTGTAATTTGCATAGTTTAGGGTCATTCATCTTATTTGTTGCATCTTATTTAGGGTTGTTGAATTAGATTGAACCTATCTAACCCTTGGTTGGATAGCATATAGGTTGCATTAGTTTGCTTTCATGTACTTGCATTGCACATTTATTACTTTATGGTGGATGGGACATAATGTTAGTAAGGGCACCATAGGAAGCCTCATTAGGTAAGGACTAGATTTTATCACTAGATCCTTTCCTAGGAAATCAAATCAATTCCTTGTATGCATGAAATCCCAACCATTGTTCTTAATTTAAAATCAAGTAGTAAGAGACCTAGGGTTTTGAGATCATAGGACCATTTTTGATAGAGGCAATCTATTGTCATATAGTGGTTGTTGAACTTTGTGATTATAGTGATTTTCCCATGCCTTTTGTTGATGGGTTTTGATGTCTAAATGCCTCCTTCCTTGAGAATTGTATTAACAACCTTGGAAAAGACCTAATTAGTAAGCAATAGTCAAGTTTGGATTGAAAGAGGAGTTGTTAAGCTTTAGGTTTAAAAGTTATAATCTCACAGCTTGACAAAGATCAATGAGATATCTCATTAGCATTAGGTATTGTTTTCTTGTATACCATATAGAGTTAGGAGTCATTTAGATTTAGGTTGCATCAATTAAATAAGTTTTTAATTTAGTGCATGCAAGGATGTCGATCTTAGAACACTGAGTTAGTACCATTAAATCCTGAGATTGAACATACCCATAGGCAAGGGGTGAGAAACCAAGTTGCTAACCCCATGGATGAAACCACTAGCAGTAGTTAAGCATGTTGTTGTGAGAGATTTCTATGCAAAACTCCAATTGAATACTCCATCATGCATCACATTGCCACCTACCAATGCAAACCACTTTGAGCTTAAACATAGAGTCATATAGTTGCTCTCATGTTTCTATGGTCATGAGAGGGAGGTGCCTTGCTTACATATCAAGGAATTTCTTGATATTTGTGCTACATTCAAGTACCATAATGTCATAGAAGATTCTATTAGACTTAGGTTATTTGTGCTACATTCTTTGGAGGTTGGTTCCATTGACACATGGGACCATTTGTTTGAAAAGATTCTGAACAAGTTCTTCCCTGTCCATAAAACTAATGCCCTTGATAGGGAGATCATTAATGTCCAATAGAGAGATGATGAACAATACTATGAATGTTAGGAGAAATGGAATGAATGGCTTCAGAAGTGTCCTCGCCATGGTTTTGAAAATGGAAGCAAGTTTAGTAAATTCATGAGGCATTGACAACCCAAAATAAATAAATGGTATATGCAACTAGTGGAGGGAGCCTAACATTCAAAAGTAAAATTGAGGCTTATGAATGTTTTCAAACTTTAGCACATAATTCCCAGCAATGGGATTATTCTCATAGGAAAGAGAGGCACACCCTACCATATATGAAGTTGGAGTACCATCAAACATGTCTTATAACCTTGACTCTGTAGTAAACACAATTGAGTCTTTGAGTGAGAGAATGGGCAAGCTTGAAAATATGTTCAAAACTTTCTTGGTTGCTAATATATCCTCTAAACCACCACAAGAGGCTTGTGTTATTTGTTCAAGTCCAACTCATTTAACTTAAGTTTGTCCATCTAGTAGAGTGCTTAATGATTAGTTTTTGGAATAAATGAATGCTCTTGGTGCATATCGCAACCATAGCAACAACATTCCATACTCTGAGACCTATAATCCAAGATAGGCTAAGCATCCCAACTTGTCATGGTCTAAGAATAATTACTAGGGAGGTACATTTGTATGCCCCCTTATTCAAAACATTCCTAGGATTTCAGCTTCACAACAGCCACAAGGTTTTCAACTTCCCCAACAAATACAAAAACCATCAATTGAGGATAATATACAACATATCATGAAGAAACTTGATGAAAATAGCAAAGCCTTACTTCAAACCTAGAATGAGATTTGACAAAATATCGCCATGTTAGAAAGGCAATTGGGTCAGTTGTTTGTTTCTTTAAGTGAAAGGAAAAAGCAAAGTTTCCCAATTAGCTTATTCCAAACCCTAAGGGCTAGTAATAATAGGGTCTAGTTCACATAACCAAACACCCCATGAGCAAGTCTATCACAACCCTTAGGAGTGGCCATCAGTTTGATAGCAATGTAGGGAAAACTAAGGACAAAATAGAGGAGAATGTACAAACTAAAATACAATAGAAAGAGATTAGCAAAAATCTCCTACTCCACTTGAGCTAATAGTGGACTCAACCTTAGGAAATTTTATGGGTATTTTCACTACAAAGCCTCACAAGGCCTAACTCATCCACTAGGGTAACCTAGGGGTTCAAGGGCTTGTTGCATGTAATAAATGCAATGGTGAATACCTACGAAAATGGCACTTTGTATCAGTTTTTGAAAAATAATTTTTTGCATGTTTTTCTCAGGACCAGTAAAATTCTAGTTGGGGTGTGTGATAAGTGCCTAATTTTTCATAAAAACCACCCAATTAGTTATCCATGTGTTATAACTTATATAGGTAAATTAGGGTTTTTAAACCAAAATTAGTAACACATATGTTTTTTTACCAAATAACTAAAAGTTTGATATTTTGTAGGTCCAGAAGATAATCCAAGGTGAGTATGTGATTAATCATATTTTTTACAATTTAATTAGGCTTTTTCACTTTTTGTAGGAAGCAAGATGGTGATCCAATGGCCAAGATCAATCAGGATAAAATTGAAGATTAAGATCAAAAGATCGAGTTAAAACCTCCAAATCATCACCTCAACATGGAACCAAATCCTAACATCATCTTGTGCACTAGTAATGGATGTGATTAAAGGAGCTAAAGATGGACAAAGTGGGCCCATGAAGTAAGCCATGCTTTCCCTCCACCTTTGCAAGGAAGCCACTTAAGCCACCTAAGCAATATAAGCCCTAAAAGAAGGTGGCAAGCTATGGAATTCAAGTCAAACGATTCAAGCCACTCAATCCAAGGGTTTAAGCCAAGAAAGCTTCCAAAGCTAGCCATGAAGCTTAGCCAATGGAGCCTTCAAAATTAACCATCTAAGCCATCAAGCTAAGCTAAATGGAAGGCTATGATTGAGTAGATTCAAGAGAGTTATCCATGAGATATTTTGAAGATAATTAACAAAAATCTATTAGAATAAGATGGCATGTGGACCAATGGATAAGAGGATTCTATGTTTTGTGTTTTTCTCACTTTTTCCTTAATTTTCACCTCACCCTTAAGATGCATTACGAATTTCCAAAACACCATCTCATTGCACCACTTAGGAAACTTCTCAACCAACCAAGTATCTCCACCTAACACCATCCACCTCTTTCTCAACCATTCCCCACCCACTTTCCTATTGCCTAAGGGTTTCAACATCTTTGGAAGGGGCTAGACGCCCCTTCCTGAAAAGGTGGCATCTCCCACTTACTCCCATCCTTAAGGCAGCCAACTCCCTTCCACACTTTCTTATTTGATGTCTACCCTTTTCCCCCATCCTAGACATTCAATTTGATACTCTTTAATCCCACCATACCTTAGTATTAGGGTACCCTAGGAAAAATAGAGAAGATTTATGAAACCAAGCCAAACTTAACGAAAAGACACACTTTTCAGCTTAGGAAAAGATGTATCCTCAATTGGAAGGAGACGCCCACATCCTTTAGCCCAATTTTACTTCTTTGCTCGTTGTTTTTGTGAAGTATTTAGATGCTGCCACTTTCTTCCAAGGTATGTCCTTCTCCTCAAGTGTTTAACCTAGGATTTTTGCAGTTTTGATTCATCTTTGAAGGTCGGTTAGCTTCCTCATTCTCTTTACTAGAATTTATTTCTTGTCATTTTAGTTTTCCTTGTTTTTCTTTATCTTTCTTTGCTTTTAAAATAGGATTCAATGATGGTTTTATGTTAGAGTAACAGCCAAGGGAAGTCATCTTGAATCTAGTTTTGTTCTTTACCTTTCATTGCATCTTTGTTCTCTTTCAGCCCTCTTGATTTTCCAGCTTTGGTTGCTCAAGTTAGATTAGCCATTGTCTTAGTTTTTCATAATATGTTCCCTTGATTTCAAGCATACTTGTTCATGAGTGAATGATGGAACAATTGAAGAACAATTCGTTGTAATTGAATAGTGATTAAGATTAAGTGAACATCATTGTAATAGCATTTATTTCTCATATTTGGATTACATGTATGGAGTATTATGTTGATGAACTTTGTATTTGGTTTGATGAAGATAGTTGAAATTTTCAATTCATGGTTGTGTCCTGCAGTCAATTATCTTTGTTAATAATGTTTTATTGTATTAGACGTCATTAATTCCATGTTTTACATATTCTATTCATTAAATGTTTCAATTACCTTACTGCTGGAATTTCTTTGCATGAATGGTGTGTATTAATTTCCATCACTATACAATCATGTTCACTTGATTTTTCAAGATCCCAATTAGATTGTTACATAGCTTACTTCATATTGGAAATAGATTGCATGCTTAGGTTTCCAAACTAGTTGATGAAATCCACTCCTACCCAATGAATCATGTATATCATTCCATGGTTACATGTATGTTATTTGGGTAGTTTTCCTTTCATTGGTTGTTAGTGGTAACTTTTCCTTTATTTCTCATGTTTAGTTGTAGATTAGATTCCATTAGTTTACATCTTGGTTAGTTTGGAAAGTAATTAGCTTTGTCCCACTTGTTAAAATAGTTGATTTGGTTGGTTTCCATAGTTTTGCATGACTAGGAAAGTAGTTTGTTCAAGCACGTATCCGTTAAATCAGTTGTTAATTTCATGTTTAGGAAAGTTAGTTTAGGAAATTTGATAAATTGAATTTTAGGAAAGTTTCATTTTAGAAATTTTTTTAATTAGGAAATTCATAAAATTATAAGTTTCTAATTTAGGAAAGCTTTAATATTAAAAAGTGCATCTTTTAAGAAACTTTCCCATTTAGCATGTTTCTTGATTTTCCTTAGTTTCTAATTTCATGTTTTTATTTCCATGCTTTACTTAGGTAAAAAATCACTTAATGTTTGTCTAGGTCATATAATTTAAAGTAGGGACCATTGGCATTACATTAGTTCAACTCCTCATGGGATCGACCTCACTAGCATACTATATTGCAAATGATTTGTACACTTACTAGTTTTATTTAAAACAACAACAATATGCAAGAATGATCTAAAAATCTTAATATAATGAAACCTACAACTATGACTAAAATAAACATTCTAAATAAATATCCAACCACAAATCGATTGCAATTCCCTAGCAACGGCACCGAAAATATGATGTACGTTTTAAGTTTACTCACAAGCGCAAGAATCAATTATAGTATATGTATGTGAGTGAGGTTGATCACATGATGAATCTCACGAAAGTGTATGTTTGATGGATATTTTTAAATCATCTAACCTAACAAGAAGAATTGAATTTATCTGAAACTAAGAACTTAAACTAACATGGAAACCAAGAATGCATGAAATTAGAAACTTTTTAAACCTAAATATGGGAACTTACTAAAACTATTCTAACCTACAAATTAGCATAGACAATGATCAACTAATACCTAAACATGACTTAATCTAAGAAATCAAAGCAAGTAAACCTAACGTAATGCATTATTTAAAAATAGAAAGTGCATGAAATCAAAATAACCTAAAAGGCATGAATTGAACATGAAAGTATGCATGAACTAATATGTAAACTAATCTAACATGGAATGCATGAAATTAATCATCTAATGCATGGAAACCTAATCTTAAACAATCAATGTTCTAAGGCCTAAACATCAAGACCATGCACACGACTCATGGGTGGTTAGCATGGTTCAATTTTAATCCCTCAATTGGAATTTAAATGCAACTAATTTCTAAAATGAAATACAACAAATCTAAGCATGGGAAGAACCTCTAACAGCCATAAAAAAGGCTAGATATAAAGCAAGGGGCATATTCATAATCATTGCACACTTAACATTGAAACAAAATTTTCATTAATTGAATCAACAAAGTTACAAGTATGGTGCGCACTCTCCATGAAGTGTGCACCTCATTCAATGATCCAAAATATAGCTAAAAACAATGATATTCAATCTACCCACATTCAGAGCCTAAGCATAACCCAAAGAAATATCCAAGGAAATAAAAGAGAAATAATGAGAAAGAAGGCAAGGGATGGGTTAAGAACTTAAGAAGAAAGATGGCAAGGAATTTGACCTAAAAACTACACTCTCTTGGTTGTCACTATAAGAGAATTGTAGCATTTAGATTCAAGGATCTAAAGGGTAAGACAAGAAGCAACAATCAAAGGAAACAAGGCAATAAAGCTAGGAAACTAAAGCATAAACTCAAGGAACAAAGTAAAGCAATGAAACTAAAGCAAACAAGTAAAGATGTAAGAGACAAACTAACCTGAACTTGAAGAAGAAAATAAGGAAAGAATAAACCATAGAATACGAGTGGAAGGGCTTGAAGAATGGATGCCACAAAGGATATTGCGTTGAGGACCCTAGGAGTGGAAGAAGGGTGGAGGTGCCTCCTTTTAGTAGAGGGTGTCCTCCCCTTTTCCAATATGTTTTTGACGTTGAACTCCTAAGGTATTTTATATGGGTTTGATGCCTTCTAAAAGAAACCTAATGTGTATAGAATGTGGGATTAGAAAGAGATTTGATATTACATAAGGATTGGGTAACTAAATTAGTAAATAGGACAACTAAAGAAACACCTAAGAAGGGGGACAAGGTGGGAGGCGCCATCTTTTTAAGAGGGAGTGTCTCCACTCTATAAAAATTGTGGAAGGGCTTAGGGTAACATGAAAGAGAATATGGAATTTTGATAACTATGGTTGTAAAGTTAGTTTGTATGCTACCACATGGATCCTCTCTAAGATATCAGAGGGGCCTATATACTAAAGACTTAGATTCCCATTCAGTCCAAACCTCATAATGTAACAACTCCAAAATTTGTAAGTACTATTCTGGTCGTTATTATGTGAAATTGGAATTTTGGAATATAATTGGAATTTTTGACCCAGAGAAAATAAATTTTTATATAGAAATGGAATTTGGAGTAGAAATATGAATATTTCGAATGTGCTCAAAAAATCAAGTCCAACGACATAAAGAACACTAAAATTGAAGTTCGGATGAATTTCACCCAAAATTTTACTATCCCATGATCAGGTTATAGTTTTCAAGAAGTATATCTTTTAATAGGATAATAATTTGAAACTAAACTAAAACTATTAGATAGTACTCAAAAAATGGAATCCAACTAGCCAAAGAACACTAAAAATAGAGCTATTTCGGTAGTTGAAAGTTAAAAAAAAATAGAAACATCAGAGGGCCATTTTGATAATGGCACCCCCTTATCGCATGATCTCTTCTCAAAGAGAACAGACTTGACAACCCTAACCCTAACACCCACCATTCTCCCCTCTTCCCCCAGATTTTGATGTACCTTTCCCCTCTACTGGCAACCAGCAAGACCCGATGACCCAAACCCCATTTCTAGCATTCCCAAGTCGACAAAATGCCTAGATTCTAGTGTACCTTTCCCCCTATCGACAATCTGCAAAACCCGACAACCACAACCTTGATCTTTGGCATCACCAAAAACCCTATATCTATATTGTTTTCCCCTCTTTCCTTCCCATCACTTGTAAAACCCAAATTTTCGGCATGCAACCCCTACCTCTAATCTCTTTCCCCATAGCTAGCAAACATTTTGTTCAAGTAGATCCCCATTCCCACTCACAGGCAATGAGCATAGGGAACTCCCCCATCTCCGACGTGCCCAGGTCTCAATGGATCTCACTATCTCTGCACTTTTCTCTCTCTCAAATTTGTCCCCCTTTTCTTTGTCGTCGAGCTCAGCCAAACCCATCACCTGAAACCCCAAATTTCTCCTTTCTTTTTTCGGTGACGATGTTGGCGGGATCTAAACGCCTATAAAGGAAAAAACACCAATATCCCTCTTTCCCTTGTCTTCTCCACAGAGATCAATGGATTTTTACCCTTGGTCTTGGTTTCCCCTATGGTTTTCGGTGACCTAGAATGGGCAGTGCATAATCCGACCACCACCATCCCTGCCAGCTCCCTAAGTTTCCCTGTCACTAGCATGACCTAGTTTTCAAGCATGCTTGCATTTTTCGTTGCTTAGGATTGAACAGTGCTAGTTTAGCCACCAATCACTATCCACCCCTATTTTTCCCTGCTGTTTCACAGTCACCCGAGTTGGTCACCTTTGACTTGGTTGAATAAGACCCAATTTAACCATTGACCTTCAAAACTAGATTCTGAGCAATCTAGGAAGAGTTTTGAAAATTTGAGAGTACCCTCACAATCCATGAGATATGAGGAACAAAACCCATCTTCCCAATTTTTGATCTAGGAAGATCTGACCATTAAAATTGCCAGACCTTTCTTCAGAGGTCAGATTTTCTAATCTTTGATAATCTGACTTTGCTGTTCCAATTGAAATATCATATCATGACCATTAGGAAGTGTAAATCAAGAATTTGATGAGAGATTTAGGATCAAAAGCTTGATTAGAGAAGATTTCACTGATCTTGGTCAATGGTCAAGATTGATCTAGGATCCAAGTATGGAAATTGATCAAGTTCTATGATTGTGATCAATGTAGCTTATTCAATTAGAAGTTACTACTTGATTATTTGATTTGGAGGGTCCAGGTAAAAATGAGGACTTTACCAGCATGAATGGATGGCGATCAATGCTAGTGGAATTGAAGAACGTGTCACACGAGGTAGGTGAAAATTTAAGAAGCATGACCAAATAATAAGATTCATGTTTTAAACATGATCTTATTCCTTATTATGAATGTTACAGCATGAAAATAGTAAAATTGTCCTTAAATGTGCTTTGTATGGTGAATGATGGGAATTAGTTGTTGAAAATGATGTCATGCTTATAATTCATGCTTAATGCGCACCTACTATCTGACAAACATGATTATGACTTGTACATCTTATAATTGTGAAATTACGTTTATGGTACATGGGTACCTTGTCAGTATTTGTGATGTATAAGTCTAGGTTTGTAGGGTAAATCCTTGGTGGATTGTCACCTAATAAGTGAGGATATTATTCTTGTTATGAAATATGTGAATAGGCAATTTGCTTGCTATTATGATTATTTTACATCCAGGCATGGAGGCCTAAAAGTTTTGTTTTATATAACATATGCTTAGGGGTGCTATGCTAGAGAAGTTATGAGAGTTTGGCCACCCGCTTCCTAAAATTTGATTATATGATGATACATTGCCCTATGAGAGGCTAAAAGTTGGGTGGGGCAATTATGGGAAGGCCTCACTGTGAAATTCCTGTCTCCTCATATGAGCAGTGACACAATATTTTCCACCGTGGTATTAGTGGTGAACAGGACAGATATCCAAGCAGGCTAGTATGGTATTCCTTATTTTTGATGCATTATGGTGTTTATATTATGGCATTATGAGATGCTTTATATGATGGCATGATTATATGCCTTATATTGTGTTTTGTCAGCAATGGTTGGAGGATTATGGATCCCATATAGTGAGGGGCATGAGGATTATATTGATATACGAGCAGAGGCTAAATGATTATGAACCCCACATGATGAGGGGTATGATTCTGAAACTCAGTATAGTTTGGGGATATAGATTAGGAGACTTATTGATTATATTCATAATTTTGTATGTCTTTTAACAATTTTCATATATGAGTACGTATGCTATATGTATATGATTGAGGGCATAGTTTCATATAAGTTTCATATGGGTATATGAATGGGTAGAATTGTTATGCAGAGTATGGTTCATGGAATTGGATTAGTTTATTTAGATAAGAAATAATAATTAAAGATGTTTGATAAATCAATGGATTACTTATAATTGTGAAATATGCAAATATTGATAATTATGAAACATGTTAACAATTGATTTATCCTTGGATTGTTAATGATTACGAAACATGTTAAGAATTGATTTATCAATGGATTGTTAATGATTATGAAACATGTAGATATTTAGTTTATAAATGGATTATTGAAATGTGAAACATACAGTAAATCCAATTCAATATAATTGTGATGAAAATGAATATTCTAATTACTATGGAATAATTAATGTATATTAAGATTTATGATGCTTCTTAAACTCCCTTACCAAGCATAACTTGCTGAGATATTGTAAATATTTTATGTTTACAATATCTCAGATACAGATAGACAGGAGAAGATGTACACAAGAAGAGGAATCTAGCAACCATACTTCTACGCTCAGGTATATTTTTTATTAAAGCTTTTGTATTGTGTAGCTAGTTATTTGAATTGTGATATTGGACATTTATGATAATGTTATAAGGGCTGTACAAGTGAACCACTAGATGGGTCCTATTTTAAGAAATGAATGTCTATCTTCCAAAAAACTATATACATGTATAGTTGGAGCATAAAGGTGACATCCGGGTTTTTGAGAAAATAAATTTCAAAGAAAAATCTTCTGCTGTTTTTGTATTTTAAAATTTAGAGGCGTGCCACCTTTGAAAAATAAACACTAAATTTTTTTGTGAAAAACCCGACGTGTCACACATAACACCCTTGGCTAGAGAAACTTTCAAAAAGGCATGGTCACTAACCATGAGCTCTAGATCTCTATGCCTCTTCCCAGTGTAACTTTTCTACCTATTCTAAGTTGCAAGGGGCCATTTCTTGATGAGTTTCACTTTGTTTGTACACTGTTTAACCAATTTGGACTTGATAGTCCTATTATCTCCAACATCATTCCAATATGTCAGTGAATCATTGGGTCTTCTGTTAGTGCTTCATATGGGGCCATACTAATGCTTGAGTGGAAATTGTTGTTGTAAGAAAACATAAGTAATGGTCATAGGTAATAAGCTTACAATCCCCTTGATAATAGCTAAGCCAAGCTATTTGTAGACTAATTTTCTAAAATGGGAAGAAAATGCACCATTTTCATCAGCAGATGCACTGTTACCCGAAACATATCATGTTCAATCGATGTCTTGGGTAAACCTACTACGAAGTCCAAAGTGATGCGATCCAACTTCCAATCAGGAAACTCAATCGCCTATAAAAGTCTCACTAGCCTCTGACACTTGACCTTAACTTGCTGATATGTCAAACATCGCTCAACATATTCTCCCACATCCTTTTTCAAGCCATTCCATTGAAATTTCTCTTTAAATCCTGATACATCTTTATTCCACCTGGATGATTGGCATACGATGACTAATGTGCATCTCTGAGAATTTCTTTCCTCTATTATATGTCTATCAACACCATTAAACTCCCCTACATTCATACAATATGACCAGCTTATATGGTAAACCTAGTTTCCTAACCAATGCTTGCCTCTCATCATAATACTTATGCACTTAAAGGAAACTTTCAATAATGAAATACTTTCACCACCAAGTTAGCCATGAAAGCTTTATCCTAATAAATCTTTGGCCTACATCCAATCACCTTGTGAAGCAATTTCCACCTCCACGATAACATGTTTACACACATACCTAGTGTCTCTCTACTCAATGCATTGACCACTACATTGGCCTTCCCTTAATGGTACTAAAAGGAGAAATCATAGTCCTTCAAATATTGCATCCATCTTCTCTATCGTATATTCAAATTGTGTCATGTGAAGATGTACTTGAGGCTCTCGTGGTTAGTGAACACCTCAATTTTCTCTTTGTATAAATAATGCCCCCATATTTTCAATGAAAATACTATAGTAACAAGTTCTAGGTCATGGGTAGGGTAATTTACTTCATGCTTTTTAAACTTTCAGGAAGCATAGGAAATCACCTTCCCATTCTACATCAATACACAACCTAGTCCTTTTCTTGAGGCATCATTATACACTTGAAAGCCTCCCCTACTTAATGATAACATGAGCACTAGTGTAGTAGTCGGCTTCCTCTTCAATTCCTAAATGAATCTCTGTAGTATCCCAAAAGTCCTAGGAAACTCCATGTCTCTGTCACCATCTTACATATTTTCTACTTCTTCACTACCTTCACATCTGGTAGGTCCTCTACAACCCTATTCTTTGAAATAATGTGACAAAAAAAGTTGACTTCTTCTAGCCATAAATCACACATGCTAAATTTTATGTACAACTGGTGTTCTTTGAGTGTGCTCAATACTATGCACAAGCTCTCCTAATGTTCCTCATGGCTTCTGAGTAAACCAAAATATCATCCACAAACACCACAAGTAATTTATCCGACAAGGTCTTGAACACCCTATTCATAAGATTCATGAAAGAGACCAATGCATTCGTCTACCTAAATGGCATAACACGAAACTCATAGTATGCATATCTGGTTTTAAATGCCACCTTGAGTTAGTAATATTTGGACCTCAAATCAATCTTAGGAAACACTTTAATTGACCCATTGAGCATTCTATAGTCAATATAGAGTCTTATCAACTCATCCTTCTTCTTGAAAAAGAGGACTGTGCTCCCCATGGCAACATGCTAGGTGCATTGAAACCTCTATTTAATAGCTTTGGTAGTTCTTCCTTCAACTCTTTTAGTTTAGCAGGGACCATCCTGTATGGTGTCTTAGAGATAGTAACTAAGCCCTGTATCAGGTTAGTGGCAAAGTATATCTCACACTTATGTGGTAATCTAAGTAACTGTAACGCCCAAGCAATTTATCCCATTTTTAACAAAAATTGGACATTTTATGGGAAATAAACTGAGTTAAATATTTTACTATATTTAAAATAGTAAACGAAATAATTTCTGAGGAAACTTGTACCATTAGATTCTACTCAAAAAATGGAATCCAACGCCTCAAAAATCACCCAAAACAGAGTTTGTATGAAGAAGTTACGGCCATTTAAAGATAGGGGTATTTCTTAAATTTAAATAGAAAAACGAAAAAGACGAAAAATGCAGGGGGCCATTTTGATAACGGCACCCCCTGTCATCTTCCACCTCCAAATCTCTCCAGAAACCCTCCTTTCATGATTTCTCCAGAAAACACCAGGGAAATGGCGGCATCGCCATTGAGGGGCACCGCCTTCTTTCCCCTATAAATACCCCATCTCGCCCCTCTTCAAAATAGTGTTTTTCTAGTCGTTTGAGACTGGGGTTTCCGGCAAAATCAGAAACCCGTCTCTCTGCAAATTCCAGCAACGGCCAGGCCCTAGTCAGGCCGGCCATTCTCCCATTCCCTTTCTCCTTTTCGGTATGGCAATGGGGTTTCCCCCCCCCCCCTTGTTTGAATTTTCCGGCAAGCAGGCACACCCATCGGGGAAAAAGGGCGTTCCCAGGCTACAGGTAAGCTGTTCTTACCTTTTCATCTTTGTTTTGCTTTCCCCAGACCAGATCCATGCCAAATCTGGTCCTTCCCCAACCAGTTTTTCCAGCCAGAGAAGACAAAGCCGATTCTGGTCAGCCCTAAACGGAACCAGGCATCCTTCTTTTCCAGTCACTTTCCAGCCGGGTTCCTGGCCGGAAAACGTTCTAAGCTGGCTTGGGCCGACCCTACACGAACCAGGCATCCCAGGGACACCATGCTGCACGTGCACCTGGCACTGGGTCCCTGGGACGGGTTCCAGGTGTACGACAGTGCGTACACTGTCCCAGGTGTGGCCGTTAGGTGCGTGCGTGACATGGGGCACGGGTCCTGGGTCCAGCAGGGTGCACAGGGTGCCCTGTGAGCTGAGCATGCATGTGCGTGCGCAAAACGTGGTCCCTGGCACAGCCTTTGGGCATGCACGCACGTAAGGCGGTCGCGGTTCAACTAAGATACACGGGTGTCCTGGGAACTGGGGCACGCGGACCTAATGAGACTTTAAAGTTAGGATTAGAGGATAAATTATAGAGTCTAACTATTGGCAAGTAGATCCACACCATAGGATCTAGCCTGACGAATGAATTAGGCAAGGACCATGGACCCAATAGGCAGATCTAGCGATCTAATGTCTAAATAGAATGAAATTAATAAGGACTCCTTGTATCCATTCATACCCAAGAGTTTATAAATGAGACCCAGGGACGGGAAGTGATAAAGGAAGTGAGTCTAGGAGACTTTGATGTAGGTGCTCTATCACTACTAGACTTTTTAGAAGAACCATGATGTTTTGATGTAGGTGCTCTATCGCTACTAGACTTTTAAAAAGAGCCATGATTGTTTTGAGACTGCATGTTTTAAGTATAAGTTATATGACTTGTTTAATCTTATAAACGAATTCAGCATGCATATGACAAATACATTATGCATGGACATGTTTTACAAACAATTGCATATATTGCATGATTTGTGAGTATTGAGTTCTTGAAAAAGTGCACGTCCTTGAGGGTTACCAAAAGACGCTAGAGTGCCCAAAAGACGCTGGGTAGGCAGTTGTGAGGGACCCAAAGAGGACAGGTTTTGAAAAATACATAGCACATATATTGCCAAGACATGTGCTACATGCATAGATTGCATGATAAGTGTGGCCTTGGCCGATGAGAGCGGGCTGATGAGGGAGGACCGACGAGGGCGGGCTGATGAGGGCGGGCCAGAGAGAGCTGGTAGGCTTCTAGGCTGGCAAGCTTCTAGGCATGGTTATGACTTTGAATGCGATACTAGCATGAGCAGATTTTATGCGTTGCATGCATGTTTTGCAACCGATTTCATAAATTGCATGATTTACGATGAATATGTGTCATATGCCCCGTGGAGGCTATGACCGAGTGTCCTCAGGTACCCGGGGACCACACGGCAGCGAGGTTGTGGACATAGTTTGGACCCTATGGTTTGATGATTTACTTGCATTGCATATGGCATGACATGAGGTTGGTCGACCATACCAGATATCCATGAGTTGGATTTAGTGGAGCATCTTATGCATATCATTATGTTTATGATATATGATACTTTCGACTTGGATTATGCTATTCTTTAAGTCGTCAGTATTTTAATTTGACAGTGGTTTTTAATATCGATATTGAACGTGATTGTTCAAACATGCACATGTTTTTAAGAGCATATTTTAAACAGAGCATGCATTGCAAAACTAGTAGTGATAGACTCCTACTAAGTATAATATATACTCACCCTATCCTTAACATTTTTTAGGATAGTTCCACTCACAAATAGAAGATGCCTCAGGAGATATTAGTGCTACGAGCAAGTGAATACAAAAGGAGAAAATTATACATGTAAGTAAACTTTCTACCCTTTGGACATATATTTGTATTTATTTATAGTTGGGCTATGGGCTGTGACTGGATAGACCTGGGGAAAAACATTTATGATTTCTGAAGTTTTTCAAAAAGCTACTTTAATTGTTGTGAAAGCAAATGACACTCGGGGTTTTCAAAATGAGTTTAAAACAAAAGATTTTTTGCTGCATTGCATGGGTTTTTATAAAATGGTTTTCAAAATAGGGATGCATCCCGCCTTAGGAATTTAGATCTTGCATTTAAAAATGCATGGGAAAACCCGGGTCATCACAGTTGGTATTAGAGCCCAGGTTTTATGCTTTCACAGCTAGTCCAGCATGTCCAAGGGTCATGGACAATAGAGAAAATCAAGAATAAGTAGTATAAATAGGAGTAGTAGAGATGACTACTTCTATTTGAGGATTACAATATTAATGCACAAGGCAGTTCACCATAAATAAATAGGTGAAACACAACTTGGTCTAACAAATAATTAGGCAGAGGATAGTGCAACCCTTATCCAAAATCTAGTCTAAGACGACTTAAGGATTAAGGATTGTTGTGTGGTGCAAATATAAAAACTCATATATGGATCATACTATGAGAATGATGAATGAGGACGTTAGTGAACTTGTCAGTAGATAGTTCTGACCTGCAATAAAGTAATCTTATCAAAGATAAGAACATCGAAAAACCTAGATGGCTATCTTACCATCATAAAGAATATCAGAATATGAGTACACTATCACAAGGGATATGATATGAGTATGATAAGAGATGTAAAAGAATGACTTTGAGAAAATTTTGATGATAATCTAAGAGGGATGAGAATGCAAGATAATATTAGGAGATGACTATGACTCAAACTAGGTCACAAAGGTATGGATCTTGAAGGACTTAGCTCTATTTTAGATATCTTAATTGGAGTCTTATGAAGAGTGAAGTGCTATCGACTAATAACTACCTGAGTATTATGGAGCAAATAAGAAGATGTATACAAGTGACATATTATGTGATTAAGAGAAACATAACACG
The DNA here is from genome assembly GCA_035236585.1 of Warburgia ugandensis. Taxonomy (NCBI): domain Eukaryota; kingdom Viridiplantae; phylum Streptophyta; class Magnoliopsida; order Canellales; family Canellaceae; genus Warburgia; species Warburgia ugandensis. Next base: position 4,169,761 of record CP141129.1, on the reverse strand, counting down.
AATATGACAGGGAAATGAATTCAATCGAGTTATCAAAAGATTTTTTATGATAATATTGGGGATGATAGATCTGTGATAATAGATTGATCCTAACATGAACTTCTAAGAAAAGTATAGCATGACCAAAAGGTCAATGCCATTATTAAGACATTGTATGAATTTTATTGAGGCTTTAGGCAATTGAGGATCTCAATGATTTTAAGACAGTTTAGAATTTCTGAGAAGCATTCAATTTATCATATATGTTACGTAAAGGAATAGATGAAGTATCAATTATATGCAACAAAGCATATAGAGACATTGATCCAGGTAGACCAAATGAGGATTTTGAAGGAAAGAGAGAAAGAGATAGAGATGTAACTATAAGTATTCGATAAATATTGAATAATCAAAAGAAGAAGATCATGACTCTATGAAGATACATACAATTCAATCATCTTGAATCCTATAGGAAGGAAGATCAAACAAATGCAAGGGAATAATAATAGGTGAGTTGGTGATCTTATAAAAGAGAGGAAGCATATGGGGTTTAAGACTTTGAGTAGAGTATCGAATTTCAGGAGATTATGTGACAAGAAATTTTCAAAGAAGAATGGTGACCAACTAGAAGTTAAACTTCTACAAATGGTTTGATAGCAATTAGATTCTTATCGGATCCATTAGCTTATGGGGAACACCAATGGATATAATCCATAAAAAGGAAAATTTGGTGATATCTCACCTTGCCAATAAATTATATTAAAAAAGGAATTAAGCCCGGACAGTAACTTGTCCATTTAGCAATAGGGTACCATCAAGGATCAAATTGAGGTCTTACCATCATAGATTGGAAGACCAAAAATATTAAGACCATTATTTATTCATGACCTTTAGAGTACTGTTGACTAAATAAAGGTATCCCACCCTAATTAGTCAAGTATGTTAATATCTATGAGTTAGTAGTTGAAGTTATATACTCAGAGGGATATTATAAGTATTTGGATATGAGTTTTACCTAAAAGAAGTTACTTGTTAGACTAAGTTATTTGAGGGTATGAGGTCAGTTGATTAGGCCACATCATGAAGGAGCTACGAGTACGATGAGGATAGTAACAACTGAGACAGGAGCAAAAATAAGAAGTGATCTAAACCAATGTGAAGGATTTTTTTCAAACCTTAATGGCTACCATGATAAGGTGAAGAAATTACTTTGAGTCTGAAAAATATTGCTGACTTGGATTGAAAAGGAAGGGAAATAAGTATTGAGCACTTTAGAGACCCTTGAGCTTATGACAAAGATATATCTGGAAAGAGATCAATAGGTAATCAAATAAAGTCTTTCTATATGACTACGAAAATGTTCCATGCTTGCCTGAGAATTTTTCAAATTTGATGAATTAACAGCTTCAGCATAACTTGATGAAATAACTATTGAACAAAAACTGCTATTATAAGCCAAGTATGAAGAGGCACTTGAAAGATAAAATTTGAGGAATTGAGAAAAATCACTACTTATGAGGATACCTCCTGACAATACAGATGGCATGGTTGACGATAAAGCCTTGATAAAAGATTACACAATATATTGACATGGGGGATGAAAGGAGAAAAGGTGAGATGGCTAGCACACTATAAGGTGAAGATTTAATGTTACGTTGCCTTTAGACAAATAGTTAGTTGTTATGAGCATATACCAAGTACAAAAAATCAATTGAAGGAATTTCCTAAGGACTAACCCTACTGGATTGAGTATAGAAATTTTGGACTAAAAGGTTACGAAGAAAACCATCAAGCAAGGAAAGGACACAGAGGATGATGACAAAGGATTCAACCATGACCTAGTAAGGGTACTCGGTTATGAATACGAGACTTTTTGTTTTGCATAAATGGGAACATTATTGAAAGTCCTAATGACAAATTGATGTGAATAGTAAGATAAGGCCTCTGGACGAGAACATTTGACCCATAATGAAGAATCAACCATTAACGTTTAACATGAGAAAAGCGTTTAATGAATTCAATAGTTATGAAACTTAATATGGAGTTAGGACGTTTTACTTTTAGTATATGATAAGGTCCTCGATGGGAGAAGCTACTAATTGGCTTTCATGAGTTTATTTTGAATGTAACTTTGGTCGAGGAATAAAGTCACATATGGAAAAACGACAGACAGTTGAAATTCGAAGTTAATCAGGGGTTTGGTAGTAGAGCACATGATACCATGTCAGTTATTGAAGTATCTTGGGGACAAATATAAAAGATAAGAAGGAAAGTTAGACACAATAAAAAGAAGGTAACTTTTTGGACTCTTACTAATAACCAACCATTAGAAGGAGATATGGATGATGAAGAGATAACTAGATGAAAGATAAGAGGAAAAAGGGGTCATCCTATGATATTCAAAAAGGACTATGAGAAATAAGATAATATGATCTTGAAAGAAGTATGGAGTAATTTATACATAAATAAAGAAGCATGATCCTACGAGGAGACTATCCTATACATGATGAGAAAAGTATAGGCATCTAAGGATTTCAAGAAAGATGAGTTACAACTAGAAATCGGTATTGTTAAACTGGCACGTATGGGAGGATGCATTAGAGTATGTAACGAAAGCGGCCCCTATAGGTAAGGCCTTGTAGAAGGAACGATAAAAATGATAAATTGAGGTTGAGCCCATATTTGATTCCTAAGGGGAGAATGCATTCACCAAAGAGTTATCTAAGAGACAAAATACCTTGAAGATGATAATTTATGGAATTTTGAGGACGAAATTCTTTTAAGGGGGTAATAATGTAATGCCCGAGCAATTTACTACATTTTTAACAAAAATTGGACATTTTATGGGAAATAAAATGAGTTAAATGTTTTACTATATTTAAAATAGTAAACTAAGGAGAGGAAACTTGGTACAATTAGATTCTACTCAAAAAATGGAATCCAACACCTCAAAAATCACCCAAAACGAAGTTTGTATGAAGAAGTTATGACCATTTAAAGATAGGGGTATTTCTGGAATTTAAACAAAAAAACGAAAAAGACGAAAAACGCAAGAGGTCATTTTGATAACGGCACCTCCTGTCGTCTTCCACCTCCAGATCTCTCCAAAAACCCTCCTTTCATGATTTCTCCAGAAAACACCAGGGAAATGGTGGCATCGCCATTGAGGGGCACCGCCTTCTTTTCCCTATAAATACCCCATCTCCCCCCTCTTCAAAATTGCGTTTTTCCAGCAAATTTCGGCAATGGTCAGGCCCTAGTTGGGCCGGCCATTCTCCCCTTCCCTTTCTCCTTTCCGGTCTGGCAATGGGGTTTCCCACCCCCTTGTTCGAGTTTTTCGGCAAGCAGGCACACCCACCGGGGAAAAAGGGTGTTCCCAAGCTACAGGTAAGCCGTTCCTACCTTTTCCTCTTCGTTTTGCTTTCCCCAGACCAGATCCACGCCGGATCTGGTCCTTCCCCAGCCAGTTTTTCCAGCCGGAGAAGACAAAGCCAGTTCTGGCTGGCCCTAAACGGAACCAAGCATCCTTCTTTTCTAGTCATTTTCCAGCCGGGTTCCTGGACGGAAAACGTTCCAAGCCGGCTTGGGCCAGCCCTGCACGAACCAGGCATCCCAGGGACACCATGCTGCACGTGCACCTGGGACTAGGTCCCTGGGATGGGTTCTAGGTGTACTATAGTGCGTACACTGTCCCAGGTGCGGCCTTCAGGTGTGTGCGTGACATGGGGCAATGGTCCTGGCTTGACCAAGGTGCATGGGGTGCCCTGGGAGCTAAGATGCACCATGCTACAAGGTGCATCTGTGCGATGATGAGCGTCACAGCGCGTCACTTGAGCATGCATGTGCGCGTGCAAAACGTCGTCCCTGGCATGGCCTTTGGGTGCAGACGCATGTAAGGCAGTCGCGGTTCAACCAGGACACACGGGTGTCCTGGGAACTGGGGCACGCGGACCTAATGAGACTTTAAAGTTAGGATTAGAGGATAAATTATAGAGTCTAACTATTGGCAAGTAGATCCACACCATAGGATCTAGCCTAACGAATGAATTGGGCAAGGACCATGGACCCAATAGGCAGATCTAGCGATCTAATGTCTAAATAGAATGAAATTAATAAGGACTCCTTGTATCCATTCATACCTAGGAGTTTATAAATGAGACCCAGGGACAGGAAGTGATAAAGGAAGTGAGTCTAGGAGACTTTGATGTAGGTGCTCTATCGCTACTAGACTTTCAAAAAGAGCCATGATTGTTTTGAGACTGCATGTTTTAAGTATAAGTTATATGACTTGTTTAATCTTATAAACGAATTCAGCATGCATATGACAAATACATTATGCATAGACATGTTTTGCAAACAATTGCATATATTGCATGATTTGTGAGCATTGAGTTCTTGAAAAAGTGCACGTCCTTGAGGGTTACCAAAAGACTCTGGAGTGCCCAAAAGATGCTGGGTAGGCAGTTGTGAGGGCCAGGCAGTTGCGAGGACCCAAAGAGGACAGGTTTTGAAAAATACATAGCACATATATTACCAAGACATGTGTTACATGCATAGATTGTATGATAAGTGTGGCCTTAGCCGATGAGGGCAGGCTGATGAGGGCAAGTCAGAGAGAGCTGATAGGTTTCTAGGCTGGCAGGCTTCTAGGTAGGGTTGTGACTTTGAATGCGATACTAGCATGAGCAGATTTTATGCGTTGCATGCATGTTTTGCAACCGATTTCACAAATTGCATGATTTACGACGAATATGTGTCATATGCCCCGTGGAGGCTATGACCGAGTGTCCTCAGGTACCCTGGGACCACACGGCGGCGAGGTCGTGGGCATAGTTTGGACCCTATGGTTTGATGATTTACTTGCATTGCATATGGCATGACATGAGGTTGGTCGACCATACCAGATATCCATGAGTTGGATTTAGTGGAGCATCTTATGCATATCATTATGTTTATGATATATGATACTTTCGACTTGGATTATGCTATTCTTTAAGTCGTCAGTATTTCAATTCAACAGTGGTTTTTAATATCGATATTGAACGTGATTGTTCGAACATGCACATGTTTTTAAGAGCATATGATTTTAAACATAGCATGCATTGCAAAACTAGTAGTGATAGACTCCTACTGAGTATAGTATATACTCACCCTATCCTTAACATTTTTTAGGATAGTTGCACTCACAAATAGAAGATGCCTCAGGAGATATTAGTGCTACGAGCAAGTGAATACAAAAGGACACAATTATACATGTAAGTAAACTTTCTACCCTTTGGACATGTATTTGTATTTATTTACGGTTGGGCTGTGGGCTGTGACTGGATAGACTTGGGGAAAAACATTTATGATTTCTAAAGTTTTTCAAAAAACTACTTTGATTGTTGTGAAAGCAAATGACACTCGGGGTTTTTAAAATGAGTTTAAAACAAAAGATTTCCCGCTGCATTGCATGGTTTTTATAAAATGGTTTTCAAAATAGGGATGCATCCCGCCTTAGGAATTTAGATCTTGCATTTAAAAATGCATGGGAAGACCCGAGTCATCACAGTAACTCTTCAAGAAATACATCTAGCAATTCCTTAACAACCTCCATCTCTTCCATCTTAGGCTTATCTACTTCTACAACCTCAATTTTGGCCAAGAAGGCCTGACACATGCTTCACTACCTTTAAGACTAAAATTATAGGTATCATAGTGAAATTTTGTCTTTATCAAAAGGAGATTGCCACTTCTTTATGAATGTTGAAAACAACCTTTTTATTATGGAAATCAATTGTATCCAAATATAAGCTAATCAATCTATCCCCCTGAGGAATATCTCTCCTCAGTGATCTAAGTCTCAGTATTATTTGTAATAACCCTAAAATTTTACTATTCCAAGATCAGGTTATGATTTTTAAGAAGTATATCTTTTAATAGGATAATAATTTTGAACTAAAGATGAAATCATTAGATAGTACTCAGAAAATGGAATCCAATAAGCCAAAGAATGATGAAAACAAAGTCCATATGAAGAAGTTATGGGAAATCCAACATAATGTCGAGTCTAGTTCTTTCCAAAACCCGACACCGACAACCCCAAAGCCAGCTCTCTCTTATCTCTGGCAATCACTAGACGGGCATCCAAGCATGCCCAGCCCTTCGGCAGGTCGGCATGCCAAGTCCTTGTCAGGTTTTTCATTCCCAGCAAAGTCCTAATAGTTTGCCTTTGCTTCTCCTCTTCCTCGAGCAGATCCTTAGTGGATCTGTGCTTCTCTGACAATAGAGGGATGCCCAAATCGGGTTTCCCTGATCTCGTTCCTTTTGGTTTTCCGCAATAGAGGGATACCCAGATCAGGTTTCCTTGATCCCTTTCCTTTTGGTTTTTCAATGACCAAGAAGAAAACTTAGATCAAGTTTCTCAGTCAAGTCAGGTTTCCCTTCTCCAATTTTTTCGGTGACCAATAAGAAACCCAGATTGGGTTTCTCTGTCAGGCCTACGTGCTAGATCCACTTGAAAAACCCCATTTCCCCTCTATTTTCAAGTGGATGTGTACTAGACAGTGACTCGAAGTCACCAGATCTCTGGAAAACCCATTTTTAGATGTGCTTAGGCTGCACCAACCACATGAGCTTTCCCCTTTTCCTCATCTTCCCTAGGAGCCAACACGACCAGGCTTTCAAGCTGGCCAATGTGCTCTATTTCCCCTGACCAGATTGGGTGGTGGCTAAGAATTGGAGGCCACCTGACCACCACCATCCCTACCAGTCCTATGTGTTTCCCTATCACTAGCATGACCCAGGTTTTCAAGCGTGCTTGCATTTTTTGGTGGCTAGGATCGGACAGGGCTAGTCAGGCCACCAGTCACCATCCACCCTTATTCTCCCTGCTATTTCATAGTCACTCGAGTTGGTCGCCTTTGACTCAGTTGGACAGGACCCAATTTAACCCTTAACCTTCAAACCTAGATTCTGAGCAATCCACGAGCAGTTTGGGAAATTCAAGAGTACCCTCATGATCCTTGGGACACGAGGAACAAAACCCATCTTCCCAATTCTTGATCTAAGAAGATCCAACCATTGAATTTACCCAACAATTGATCGAGAGTCAGATCATTGAATCTGTGATGATCTGACTTCATTTTTCCAATCCACATAGTCTATCATGACCCTTGAGAAGTGTAGATCAAGAGTTTTATGAGAGATTTAGGATCATAAGCTCAATTTGAGAAGATTTCACTAATCTTGATCAATGGTTGAGATCGATCTAGGATCCAGGTATGGAAATTGATCAAGTTTTATGATCGTGATCAATGTAGCTTATTCAATTAGATTGTTCAATTAGAAGTTACTAATTGATTGTTTGATTTGGTGGGTCCAGGTAAAAATGAGGATTTTACCAGCATTAATGGATGGCTATCGATGCTAGTGGAATTGAAGAACGTGTCAGATGAGGTAGGTGGAAATTTAAGACAGCATGTCTAAATAGCAAGATGCATGTTCTAAGCATGCTCTTATTTCTAATTATGGATGTTATGAAACTAAAATGGTATGATTGATATTCGACATGCTTTTAATTGTAATGATGAAAATAATGTTAATTAAAAGAATTGCATGTTATAATTGATGCTTATGACTTGTACATCATGTATGTGAATTGTGAAATTATGTTTATGGTACAGGGTACCATGTTAGTATTGATAATGTATGAGTTTAGGTTTATAGGATACATCCTTGGTGGGTTATCACCAAATAAGTGAGGATATTTTTCTTGTTATGAAATATATGAACAAGCGAATTGCTTGCTATTATGATTATTTCACATCCGAGCATGAAGGCCTAAGAGTTTTGTTTTAGACAAGCGTAGGTATAGGGATGCTATGTTGGGAGAGCTATGAGGGTTTCGCCACCCGCTCTCCAAAATTTATTATGTTATGGATACTAAGCACTATGTGTTGCTAAAAGTCGTGTGGGGCAATTATGGGAAGGCTACCACTGTGACAGCCATGGTCCTCTCAGACAGACATGAATATTGTGATTTCCACCAAGGATGGTATATGTGGATTATTGAGTAGTTATCTGGACGCGTTGTATGGATTCTAACTACATGCATAGTAGTCCTGATATTTGATGCACTATGGTACTTTGGCATTATGAGATGCCTTATATGATATGGCATGATGATATGCCTTATATTGTTTTCCCAACAGTGGCTGGAGGATTGTGGACCCCGTATAGTGAGGGGCATAAGGATTATACTAATATACTAGCAAAGGCTGGATGATTATGAACCCCACATGATGAGGGGTATGATTCTGAAGCCCAATATACTCTGGGAATGTTGATTAGGAGACTTATTGATTATATTCATAATTTTGTATGTCTTTTAACAATTTTCATATATGTGTACGTATGCTATATGTATATGATTGAGGGCATACTTTCATATAAGTTTCATATGGGTATATGAATGGGTAGAACTGTTATGCAAAGTATGGTTCATTGAATTGGATTAGTATATTTAGATAACAAATAATAATTAAAGATGTTTGATAAATCAATGGATTACTTATACTTAAGAAACATGTAAATATCGACAATTATGAAACATGTTAATAATTGATTCATCAATGGATTGTTAATGACTATGTAACATGTAGATATTTGGTTTATAAATGGATTATTGAAATGTGAAACATACAGTAAATCCAATTCAATATAATTGCTATGAAAATGAATATTCTAACTACTATGGAATAATTAATGTATATTGAGATTCAACATGCTTCTTTAACTCCCCTACCAAGCATAGCTTGCTAAGATATTGTAAATGTTTTATGTTTATAATATCACAGATACAGATAGACAGGAAAAGATGCACATAAGAAGAGGAATCCAGCAACCATACTTCTATGCTCAAGCATACATTTTATTAAAGCTTTTGTATTGTGTAGTTAATCATTTGAATTGTGATATTAGACATTTAATATAATGTTATAGAGGTTGTACAAGTGAACCACTGGATGGGTCCTATTTTAAGAAATGAATTTTTATCTTCTAGAAAACTATATACATGTATAGAGTGAGCATAAAGGTGACATCCAGGTTTTTGGGAAAATGAATTTTAAAGGAAAGTCTTCCACTATTTTTGTATTTTAAAATTTAGAGGCACGCCATCTTTTGAAATAAAATTGAAAAAAAATTTCATGAAAACCCCGAGGTGTCACAGTATCTGGCTAGCCATAGAATGATAAGGCCATCTTCTTAAAACTATCAAGTATAGTTTCAATCTTGCTAGCATTTCCTCTTAGTACTATTACCCCTCCACCTGGCATTCCATGAGGTTGGTTTTGTAAAATTTGACCTAATTGCCACACCAATAGCTAGATGTTATATCCCTTAGAGGAATCTTCCCTCCACACCTTTAGCATTTGATTATTTGGTTTTCAGCACACTTAAGGTTTGGTTCCTCCTTTCTTTTACTTACTTTCCATTGTCTTTTGATTGGGCTAGTTTAATTCCATTTCTTCTTTTCTTGTTCCTTATCATTCATTGCTTTTTGCCTTTAGTTTCAGCCTTAGATCGTTGTTCCTGAAGGTCATAATATCTAGTCTTGACAACCAAGAGAGGGTGATCATTAGATCTAGGGAGTAGGGTTCCTTAGATCCTTAGAGTTTCATTTTTTTCTTAACTTCTTTTGCTCTCTCTCCCTTGGCTTCTTCCTTGGGTTTACGCATGTTGTCTTGGGGATTATGGTTGTAAGTTGAAGAAGTTTTGTTCTTATGTTTAAATTATTGGGATGGTGCACACATTCCTAGAATGATGCATACCACACTTCTATTCCTTTTTCAATCAATAAAGATTCATGTTTAATAGAAGTTTGTTATGGATGTTTAAGTGTCCAATTCTTGCTTATATAGATTGATTTAATTCCATGATATATGCTTATATATATATATATATGTTTCATTCAACTTTTCAAGCATATTGTTTTAGATTTAGTTTGCATTAGTTTCACACACACACACACACACACACACACACACACACACACACACACACACCATCTTCAATATCATGCATACCACTTCTAAGTGTCACATATATGATATTGATTGTTGTTACTTGATTAGGATTGTCACTCCAGCCTAACTTTTGTTTATGGTTCCATGCAATCAACACTTTACTAATGTTATTTTCATGCTCTTGCATCATAGTCAATGAGGGTTTCACTTAGAAAACAAGTGCTTACACCTTTGCATCATGTGCATGGACCTTGGATCATGCGCATTGCTCTAAGGGTTATTGCATGAGTTTGGTAGTTACTTAGCTTTGCAACTGAGGCAATTAAATGTTCACTTAGATAATTACTTAAGGGTGCATTGGATCACTTGTTCATGCATTTTAATCATTGCATTTTCATTATTCTATTCCATGATCTACACTCTCAACTCTTTGGGATCACGTGCATAGTAAGTGAATGATTTACTTACTTATTTTGCATGTTTCCATATATTTAATTCCATTAGTTAGTGTTACATTAATTAGATAGTTTCTAATCTTCATTTCACTTTAGGATAGTTCTATTTGTTTAAAGTATTTTCTTTTTAGCAAAGTTTTTACATTAGTTGGGTTGTCTTTGTTAAATTTCCATATTCCTTGTTTTGCATTGTTTCCATGTTGATTTAATTCTTAGTTTAAATATATAAAAAAATTCCTCTTTGGCTAGGCTAAGTAGTTTAAGTAAGGGTCCACCTAAACACAAACTCATTCAATTCCCCATGGGATTGACCTCGCTCACATGCAATTACTAGAGTGATTTGTGGGCTTGCAAGTTAAGTAAAACAACACAACAACTTTTTAGCACCATTGTCGAGGATTGAACTCGGGTCACCTGCATTACAAGAGAGAATGGACAAGTATGGTGGGAGGGCAAACAAACTTGAAACTATGTTTCAGACTCTCATGGTTGCTACATCCATTAATCCTCCATAGCAGATTTGCACTCTCTATTCTAGTCCAACCCATATAACCATCTCTTGTTCATCAAATAGAATGCTCTAAAGCTATCTTCTAAAACAAGTGACTTCCTTAAATGCATATCGTAATCCTAGCAACAACCCTTATTTTGAGACCTATAATCATGAATGGGCTAGGCATCCCAATTTTCATGGTCAAAGAACAACTACCAAGGAGAGTCATCTATGAACCCCTACCCAAAATTCTCATAGAGTAATAGCTCCCCAACAACCTTAGCAGCTAAGGAAACCAACTTTTTAGGAGAACATATAGTCCCTTATAGAAAGATCTTTGAAGCAAAAATGAAGATACTAATAAGGCCTAACACCAATTTTAGAATAATTGTTGACATACTTCCCACATCAACTCTCAATCCATAGCCAAGTTAGAAATGAAAGTAAGCTAGTTGTTTACTACATTACAAGATAGGGGAAAGGGCCAATTTCCAAGTCGGGCCATCCTTAACCCTAAGGGCCAATTCGAGATAAGGTCTAGTTCTCAAACCCAGAATTCTCATGAGCAAGCTAAGTCCATAACAACCTGTAGGAGTGGCCGTCAGGTTGATAAGAAGGTAGGCAATCTAAGGATATTCTAGAACATGAGGCAATAAAAAATACATGAGAAAGAAAAGAGACAGAAATCTCTTTCTAAACTTGTAGTAGAGGCAACCTATGTGCCTAAACCCCCATTTCCTTAAATACTGAACAAAGCTAGAAAAGGAACAAATTTCTATGAGCTAATGGATGTTTTCAATCCAAATGAAACCTTACCTATCATTATAGCTTCAGATTTAGACCAAGAACAGGAAGGAAAACTTCTTAATGTTCTCAAGGAACATAAGACTGCTCTAGGATGGACTGTAGTAGATATTAAGGAGATTAGTCCAGCCATGTGTATGCACAAAATCCACCTAGAAGAAAACTTTAAACCATCCAAGGAAACTCAATGAAGACTAAACCCCCACATGAAGGGCGTGCTAAGAGATGAAGTCCGTAACCTTTTAGATAATGGTGTGATATACCCCATCTCTAACAGCACCTGGGTCAGCCCCATTCAAGTTGTACCCGAGAAATTTGGTGTCACGATAATAAAAAATGAGGACAATGAGTTAGTGCCTACTCGCATGACCACTGAGTGGAGAGTTTATATTGATTACCGAAAGTTATATGCCATCGTGAGGAAAGATCACTTTCCTCTTCCCTTTATTTACCAAATTCTTAAGAGGTTAGCCGGTCATAGTTATTTACTGTTTTCTAGATGGTTATTCCACCTTCCTACCATATTCTCTCCTTAAGAAAACCCTAGGAAGCCATCCCATCCCAACACCCAATCTCCTTCTCATCTCATCCCCACCATACCTTTTCCTTAAGTAATCCTAGAAAAACTAAGGAATATATATATATAGGCCCAAAATAAGTTCCACACATTGAACTTATTAGAATAGAGGAATATCTACCCCAAAAGAGGAGGTGTCCCTATCTTTCCCTTCTTTAAAGCCCTCCATGCATTCTTCCTTAGAGCAATCTTCTCTCCAAACCTTCAGCACTTGATTCCTTGGTTTTTAGCACACTTAATGTTAGGTTTCTCCTTTCTTTTACTTACTTTCCATTGTATTTTGACTGTTGGTTTAATGATAATTCTTATTTTCTCATTCCTTATCAATTATTACTTTTTGCCTTTGCTTTCAACCTTAGATTCTTATTCATAAAGGTCATAATCTCTGGTCAAGACAACCAAGAGAGGGTGATCTTTAGATCTAGGGAGTAGGGTGCCTTAGATCCTTAGAGTTTCATATTTTCCTTAACTTATTTCTCTCTCTCTCTCTCCCTTGGCTTCTTCCTTGAGTTTACACATGTTGTCTTGGGGATTATGGTTGTAAGTTGAAGAATTTTGTTCTTATGTTTAAATTATTAGAATGGTGAGCACATTCCTAGAATGATGCACACCACAATTGTATTCCTTTTTTAATCACTAAAGATTCATGTTTAATAAAAGTTTTTTATGGATGTTAAAGTGTTTAATTATCACTTATATTGATTGATTTAATTCTATGATACATGCTTATATGTATGTATGTATGTATGTATGTATGTATGTATGTATGTATGTATGTATGTATGTATGTATGTATGTATGTATGTATGTATGTATGTATGTATGTTTCATTCAACTTTTCAAGCATATCGTTTTAGATTTAGTATGCATCAGTTTCACACACACACACACACACACACACACACACACACACACACACACCACATTCAATATCATGTGTACTGCTTCTAAGTGTCACACACATTATATTGATTGCTGTTACTTTGATTAGGATTGTCATTCCATGCTGACTTTGTTTATAGTTCCATGCAATCAACACTTTACTAATGTTATTTTCATGCTCTTGCATCATAGTCAATGGGGGTTTCACTTAGAAAGCAAGTACTTACACATTTTCATCATGCACATGGACCTTGGATCTTGCGCATGCCTATGGGTGCATTAGGATCACTTGTTCACATATTTTAATCATTCATTTTGCATGTTCTATTCCATGATCTATGCGCACAACCCTTTGGAGTCATGTGAATAGTAAGTGAATGATTTGCATGTTTCCATATATTTAGATTTCATTAGTTAGTTAGTTTCTAATTTTCATTTCACTTTAGGAAAGTTCTATTTGTAGAAAGTGTTCTTTTTAAGGAAGTTTCTACATTAGTTGGGTTTTTTGGGTTAAATTTACAATTCCATGTTTTGCATTGTTTCCATGTTGATTTAATTCTCAATTAGATCAAAATTTTCCCCCTATGGCTAGGCCAAGTAGTTTGATTTGATTCCTCATGAGATTGATAGCACTTGCGTGCAATTACTACAGTGATTCGTGCGCTTGCGAGTTAAATAATGAACACAACAATGAATGTTTAAGCACAAGTTATGGAGTTAGTATGAAGCTCATTTATGACAAGAATCAGATCTAAAGCTTGTTGGCAATGTTATGCTGATTGAATAAACTTCATTTCCATTGAAGCATTATAAATTGCACTAGGTGTATAATTCTAGATGCATTGAGAAGCATGCATTGTGTGATTTGATTTTTGATCTCTAAGTATGCAGTAGCTCATGGTATGATAGTGGATTAGAGCTATGTTTTGTGGTTGGATGAGACATGTTTTAGTTTGAATTTATTGGCTTTGTAGTATGAGACTTTGTTCTAATCAATGAAACACACACACATTTTATTTATTTACATATGCCATGCAACTTTGCTTAGATGATCTTTGGAGCTTGTTTTGTCCATCTTTGTGATCTCTGATTTATGTAATGTTTTAGCATGATGTAAATTAATAACTTGGATCTTGATTTTGTTAGGATAATTGATCACTAACCTATGCTATGGCTTGTATGTTAATGGGAGATTGCTTTTCTTTTTTATTCTTTGAAATGGTTTGAAAATGCAAGGTGGTGTGGGGCAAAGAAGATACCCTATCCTTCACCACTTTGCATGCAAATTTTTGGCTAAACTCAAATTCATTCTATATTCCACTAATTATATTTGAAGTGGTCTTGAGATGGTGGAGACAAGTGGTGTTTTGAATGGCCAAATAGGTAGAGAAAATATGGTTAATTTCATGCTTATTTGAGCAGAAAAACGTGTCATCATTTCTCCCACGAGTTTGATGGTTTATGCTATTTTAGGAAGAATGTAATGCTTGGGAAACTTGACATAGACCTTGTGCAATCAATTAATTTCTCTCTCATAAAAGGAATCACTTAAAAACACAGAGATTTGGGGAGAAATCACAAGAATGGTCATGTTGCTTATTGTAGAAACCTACAGAGAGGTGTCTTGAAAGATGGAGCTGTTTCATGTTGAATCATTGATTCCAAAATGATGATTTCATACTCCTTTGATACCTCAATAATTCAGGAAACTTTTGGCATTCAATTATGTGGGAAGCAGGATTATTTACTTGGAAAAAAGTACACATAGTAGCCTAAAACAATGAGATAGTGAACTTATGAAAGCATGTAGATTTCATTGCTAAAGTGGGTGGCTTGGTTCATAACCTGAATTTATATATGATGAGGTAATGCACTTTCAATTTCCTAAGTTTGCACTTGCTAGAATGATGGGTGAACCAGCCCTTGTAATGTTCACTATCCTCCACTAGCTCAATGCTTCAAACTTGTGGTGGAAGTGGGAATGCTTATGTATGATTTATACATTCCATACTATTTCCATTCTATGATGAAAATGTTATACATATATACATACATATATATATATATATGTATGTATGTATGTATGTATGTATATATATAGACACACACACACACACATACATATACATATATAAGGACTTCGAATGCCTAAAGGTTGGTATATCATAAATTGCTTAGAATGGTATGCTTTGCACTATCATTCACTATGTTTGTGAATTGATTCAAGCCTTGATGACTTGTCTATTAAGTGACTTAGTCTCTCATAGTGTATGTATCTAAATGCTAAACACTCATCACATAAAGTAGTGTTGGAAATGAATGGGAGATGAATGAGATGATGGCATAAGTGTGACCGTAAGGAGGGTGCGATGGGAAGCATTGGCCAAAGGTGGCTATTGGTGGCATTTGATGGGAACTTATGCAAATGTGCATGTCAATGAATCATGCTTTGGAATTTTCATTTTTTACCTATGATTTATGCATTGTTGGTGATGATGTTACACCCATGGGATTGTTGGAAATGTTTTAATTGAATGCTAGGTTTTATGATTCCTTTGAAGTGCATTTTGGCTCATTATGGAGTACAAATGAGTGTATGCATGTTGGCTAACTATGAAGCACGGATTTGTTATGCATTTTGGCTTGTTTTGGAGTATGTATTTATGGATGCATTATGACTCATTATGGAGCATTGATTTGTGGTTGCATTTGGCCCAGTATAGAGCATGTGCATCTGCCCCATTATGGAGGATGATTGGAAGGGCAATGAGTGAGTTGTGGATGAGACCCTATGCTAAGAGGAGTAGGTTGGCCTCTATCCTCTAATATTTACTATCGGCTCGATAGGAGCTACTCAGTGGGAGCTATTGCATGGTGGTGTTTCATGGGGCACACTATGGGTACACTTGGTAACTCCATGAGGGCCAGTGCAATAGTATGCGAGTTACGCACTGCAAGCATAGCAGTAGTGGTTGCCCAAGTGAACTAGTTATGCATTACATGCATAGTAGTCAAGATTGATGATGACACGGGCTAACATGTCAATCACTTTGAGAGACTTTGTCCTTGATGGCACAACAATATAACCACTTTAGCTTGAAATGGTGACCATGAACTTGACGAATGAGTTAAGCCATTGGGTCATAGAGTGACAATGAAGACATTGTGGAGCATATTTTATCAATTTCATCTATTATCAATACCTAACTTATCATTGTATCAATTGATGATTTTACTGATTCATTTGGCATTGACTTTCTAAGTCCGATGTTCTTGCATGGATCAAGATGAAATGGTTTTTCAAACACACAAGCATCATGAATTATCTATTAATGCATATGATTGATTTCCTATAAGTTAAATGACTTGAAATGGTTTTTTTATTATGCTAACATTGATGCAAAGACTTACTATGATTATACGCTTCCACAATTGTAGATGCATGAAGTACCTTTTGAGTTATGAATGAAATCAAAGCATTACATGTAAACCATGAATTTATGGAAACAATGCTTTAAACTACTGTTAAAACTTCTTGTTAGGAAAACTAATAGGTTACACTATAAAGACTTGAACAAGCATGACACATGCAATCAAAAGTGATTGAATTGATAAAATGGTTCATGATTGTCTGCTTGTGTCTCATGTTTTTACTTCGCTTGGGCTATATTAGACAAGCTTCTATTTAAGTGGTTATGCTAACCCCCACCAACATTTTCAGTCGAGTCTTCCAGCAAGCTAACCACACAAGAGAAGGGGAAGGTGAAAGTGTAGATCACCATATCGTAGATGTGTGTTAGGTGGGCTAGGATATGTTAATAAGCTTTTGGATTGTATCTAAACATGTATGGACAATATATATTTTGAATTGACACATCATTACCTTAGAAATGTAAATGGACTATTAAGGATGATTGGACAATAGGAATTCCATTGCATGTTAAGGATGATTAAATGCATTCACTATGTAATAGGAATTCCACTTCATGTTATCAAGAAATGTTTTTGGTGAACCAAGATGTCACAGATTTGGTATCAGAGCACATGACCTACTGCTCACAACTGGATCCACTAACCATAAGTGTTAACAAGTAGGAAATTAGTTCTAGAAACCCTAAGGAGTTAGGTGGATTAGGATCTTACTAAGTGTTCTAATGGTTTTAGATGCCTCCTAGGAGAAGCAAGACAAATCTCCCACCTCCTATAGATAGGCTTACTACCACTTGTACCCAAGGAGGGGTTGGGGCCTAGAGAGATGTGGTAGATGAGGGAGTCAAGATTCTACTTCAGTGAATGATGCAACAATAGTAGGCCCCCAAGAGAGTAGGAGAGTCTTCTGGAAATGCATTAGTAGATGATGAGATTCCCAGATGGGACAACCTTCTATAGAGGTTTAGGAGGATTGCACCCAAGTTCTCTAGCAGAGATGGGCTAGAGGCAAAAGAGACTTGGCTTTACTATGTAGAACAGATTTTCATAGCTATGCTAATACTTGAGGACTGACAGGTGTCAGTGGCCACTTTTATTTTGACATGTGAAGCCTCTATCAGGTGCCCTACTACATTAGGGAACTAGTTTGAGGGTGGTGATGTGATTGTGAGGGATGACTTAAAAGGTTATCTTCAAAGAGAGGTTCTTTCCTACTCATGTCCATATGTCTAGTCGAAGTTGGAGTTAGAGTTCATGAACTTGGTGCAGCACTCTATGACTATAGCATTGTATGCGAGGGAGTTCACACATATGTGAAGATTTGGGCCTAATATTCACATTTATGAGCAAAAAGCGACTCAAAGATTTGTTGGAGGCCTGAACTTCGACCAGAACAAAATAATCTTGACATCCAGCCCACCATCATGGCCAGAGTAGTGGAACTTGCATTAATTCTAGAGTGACCCTAGTGGCCCTAGTCCTAAATTGGTCATAGATAGGATGAGGAAGTTCACAATGATGAATACTTTTATAAGGACTACGAAGTCAACATCTATTCCTTTTAAGAGGAGAGAGAAAGGGCAAGGCAAGCATACCACTTGTCATCATTGAGATCCAGACAAGTCATGTTGGAGTAAGGAAGGTTGGCACTTCTTTTGTAGACAGAAGGGGCATCTTGCAAAGGATTTCCAATGGAATAGGGGAGTTCTCCCTCATTGTCAGGATGAACTACCCAAGAGTCAAAGGATAGTTTTCACTTTGACTACGGATCAGGCTCGTACCTCTAACACAGTTGTGGAAAGTACGGTCTTAATTTATGATAGGCAAGCTCATATTTTGATTGATTCTAGTGCTACACACTCATTTGTATCCACTGATTTGTATCTAGTATAGATATTTCTACACATGGGTAACTAATTGGGTAGTTTTTATGAAAAATTAGACACTTATCACACCCCTCAACCAGCATTTTGCTAATCTTGAGAAAAATGTGTGAAAATTTATTTTTCAAAAACATATACAAGGTGCCACTTTTGTAGCTACTCAGGATTGCATTTAACACATGCAATAAGCCCTTAAACCCCTAGGTTACTCCTAGTGGATGAGTTATGCCTCGTGAGGGTTTTCTGTGAATATACCCACAAAATTCTCAAAATTTTTATGCAAGTCCTTTATTCTTCTGAGAAAATTTTTCCTTTTATTTAGCTCGTCCTAACTTAGCTTGCTAATAAAGATGAACAAAAAGGCTTAAAATCCTACGCTTATGCTAAAGATATCCCATAATTTCATTAAACTTCGAAAGGTGAGTGTGTACTATAGCTGATATATAATAATAGTTTTCAAGTCAAATATAACCTAAATTACCATCCAAATGTATGCTTTGACTTCAATTCTCACATGATATACTTGTCACTCAAAAAGAAGTCACTCGAAAAGGTGTACTCTCTCATTAATATATGAGTAGAATGTTGTTCATCACGTCCAAAAGTCTCACATATTTCATACAAAAGAATGATACTTAGAAGGAATGGTAATGATCTCATAAAAGGAAATCAACTACTAGGAATGTTACACTCTACCAAATTTCCTACTTATTTATAACCATATCCAAGCCATACTTCTCCTAAGATCAAGTGAGGACTTCTATTAGGATGAAATATAGGCTAAGGTTAGATTTATTAAAAGAATGGGTATAAAGATAAACAAGGGCTGCCTTGGAAATATGTAAAGGTCTTCTATCAGTGTCTTCACAACTTTTCCATTTTTTTTCTCACAAGAGTGAACATTTTTGCTTTTCATTGGCTATATTTTTCTTATCATTTTCTTAGTAATGGAGGAATGCGTCCTCTCAAATGACCATTACTCAAATCCTTATAATTACATTTTCAGTGTCCTCGCCTCCACCATTTTATTTCCTTTAACTAATGAATTATTTCATGGTCATATCAATCAAAATCATTTACAACTTTGTCAATCTCACGTCCAATGAAACTAATCTTTCATAATAACCTTCCTTAGTCATTAGAAACTATCATATCATCACTATCAGTGTTTAATGTAAATCAATTATAAATATTTTCGTATTACCTCCTTCACTTCATCTGTCTTTCTCCTTAGTTGATTCATTACATAATCATCACTATTTAATTATTATTTTTATAAAATAAGTGTCATATCCTCTAGGTGCTATGCACCTCTAAATCATAACTAGAACCCTAAGAAATTTTTTGTAAGCATTCACTTTTCATCAATGATTGGCTATCAATATTTTTATGTGCACAAAAACTCATAAATTTTCAACTCATAGATCAGTAATTCACCCATAGAAACATTAGAATATTATTTTATCAAATTTTCAAAGATTTTCACTATACTACAATTTATTCATCAATTAAATACACTACAAGTTTTCATCATTACTATACTTCTCTAAACTTCCTCCAGTTCTCTTTAATTATAATCATTGCTAATCGTCAATCATTATTATTATACTATTGTTGCAATAATAGTCATTAAGCTTTTTCATAAGTTTATTCACACCATCCAATTAGAACTTGAACTTTTAGAAAATTATCCATGTAAATAGATCTTCTATCATATAACAAGATTCCCACTTAGAGATACCAATTTATACTTTTTATTCTGATTCTTTACTCCACAAATCATGCACTTTCCATAAAAAGTGTACTTCCTTGTATTCAAACAAGGATTTAAAGTTCATATTCTCTAAGAAAAATCTACCAACCTTCATGGCATCATCTATTTTACAATCATCAACATCCCCCATATGAGTTATTTTTGTAGCTCATGTTTAGGAAATCACCTCACTCAATGGAATATAAATACCAATTTTTTAAAACTCAAGATCCCTATTTTAAAACTTTAAATTTTAAAATCAACTAAAAATAAAACTTTGTAATAAAAGCACTCATTTCAAAATCCGTGTCATAGGACCCACAAATCATGGATTTAATGATCAAATGATATTCCCATTTCTACCAAAAATCTTGTAGAGTCTCATCTTTATTTTGGACTAGCACATTTAATGCATGCAATGCGACAACACCTGATAAATACAATGATCATAACTACGCAACCTAAGAGACTCAGTCTCCATACCCCCCCATCTAAATTAATTACAAATCTCGATAAAACCATATACCTTAACTATAAATTAAAAATCAAAGATATAACAACATTTCCTAGGGTCTGTCCATGCACAGCCATCACAACCAACATGTATGCATCCATACATCCAAGCCTTAATGTAAACTATACAAATATATAGTCCATAAAAACAACTGAGGTAAGGTTTTGAACAAACCATGTCCATCATTGAAATCTCCTCCATGCATCACATGAAGGCCTCCAACACCCTCAACTACTCTACCAGCATATCATACTTGCTACCTCTCTCTGTATCTAAGGCATTGGAAAAATATTGAAATGCCTCAGCAAGCTATGCTTATGTAGGTGACAATAATAATAAAAATAAACATTTAACATAGTACATAAAGATCATACATCAAATCTCAAGGCATGTGATAAAATATCGATGTCATTAAATAGTTTTAGCATGATCTCAAATATGAGAATAAATGATGATGAAGTACAACATAATTAGCATCAAAACCAATTAAATTAGTGGCAACATCCAAGGCATCAAAGACAATAATAATGCTAAAAATAAATAATGAATCCAAGCCACCTACATGTTCTAAACATGCTAACAAAACAAAGTCTTGCAAGCTCGTCAAATGACAATATCAAATCAATGTAACTCAAGCCAACCACATGTCTGAAAACATGTCAAATTGACTAAACTTCTAAGGCTCATAAATATGCCAAAATCATCTCAATACAAAGCATCAAAAGCTCAAAGAATATATCAATAAATGTACATATTGTCATCAAGGGCATCCTCACACATGGGTCCCAAGAGTGTCTAAATCACATCAATGCAATGCATCAAATACACAAGGAATATCTCAATGAATATAAACGTCATCAATGTGGGGCACCCTAATATGAGGGTCCCATGAGTGTACCACACACTCATATGTCTAGTCATGAGTACTCATAACAATCCTCCACTCATTGTCCTACTATGGGTACATAGGGAATATCCATCCTAGTCACTCTCTACGTGATATGATAAAATCAATCATCAAGTAGTGCATGGACCACTATGCTACAATGGTAACCAACTATCGGGCCTACCACTACTGCTCCACGTCAACACCAGAACATGAGACTAAGTGTCCATCCTGCATGGGTGAGGATCAAAATCATAGCGTGGATTACCCATGATACCACTCCCTATAGTGTTCGCCCTTCTATAGGGCAGGTGTCTAATCATAATCATCACAAGTCAAAGGGTAGGTGGCCAGCCCTACAACCCTCCTAATGTAACAACCCCAAGTTTTGTGAATACTATTCTGGGCATTATTATGTGAAATTGGAATTTTGGAATATAATTGGAATTTTTTACCCAAAGAAAATAAATTTTTATAGAAATGGAATTTTGAGTGGAAGTTAGAACTACCATATGACACAAGACTAAATGAGTATTTTTGAAACTACAGGTTAAAGGAATCTATAGAGAAATACTGCTTGAAGGAATTCAAGGAAAAAAAATTTAGTTTATGGTAGAAAGTTTATCAGGACAGAGTCCTAGAGGAAGACTCATACATCACATATGAAGAATCTATGTTTGAAAGAATTATATTTTAATCTAAGAAAATTGAAGTATTTGACAATAAACTTATTACCATAATAGTGTGAGATAACTACTAAGATGGAGAAAAACTCAAGACAAAGCTAATCATGAAACATTATGCATAATATACCTATATGTATAATGTCATATATGTTTAAGAAACCAATGATCCACACCAAAACTATGGATAAATTAAGAATCGTGTATTTCTCTATTATGTATAAGCATGCTAAATATGAATGTGTTAATGAAAAGTTGAATGATGGAGTTGATATGATAACTCCAATTGATGGATAAGTCAATGTTACAAGGATTTATTCAAAGAAATGTTTATTATGGCTAATTGAAAGAATGATAAGCATATCCTCATTGTTATGATGGATTTGGGCATGATACCATCATTTGGCATGAGGGACATGGGTATGATACCCATATTATATGGAATTGCAAATTGTTAGACAATATGAATTATCACAAAGATGAAAGCACATTGTAATGGTGTGATAGTCTTCTTATATAGAAGACAAAATATGTTAAAATCATGCACTATATCAACTATAAATGAATGAATACCTTTCTTAACAATAACATGTATTGTTGACAACTACAGTTATTATAAATGATGAATGATGTAAGATTGAGAAGAAAGATAGAGGTAAAGGTTGATAAATATAAGAAAATGAAAATGAGTTAAAATCATTGCACAAGAGACATCCTATACATTCCCAAATTCTAGATATTAATTGTTTTCTTCATTATTACTATTCTCTTCGTGTACCTCATTTTAATCTTCTTATGCTACCTAGACTTTTAACCTTCTTCCACTCTATCTCCAGTTTCCTTAGACCACTCTCATGCTACTTCCCCTATGTCCTCATTTTTTTTTTGCCTCTTCATATTTCCTTTGTTTATTTCCTTTTCCTATACATTGCATTTTCATGTGTATGCTCCCTAAAGTAAAAAATAAAAAATAAAAAAATGCAACTGCTTGGTTGCAAATAACTATGCATGATGAAGACTTAAATCCTAATACAAGAAACTATTGTTTTCTTTTCCATCCTTTCTATTCACTTTTCCTTATACATTGTATATTCATGTGTATGCTCCTTAAAGTAAAAGTTATTTAGTTAAAATTAAGTGTGCATGAGCATGAGAAACATTAAAATATGAGTACAATAAACTATTATTTTTTCTTTTGCTCTTTCCTTTTCAGTTTCCCTTACCATCGGCACTCTAGTAATCTAGCTACTCCAGTTAAAGCTAAAATAATTGCACCAACAGAAAACTCCAGGATTTTTCCCTCTGGCTAACCTAGATAATACTCCTTTTCTTTCCATTGTCCATCTTATGAACCCCAGAAATAATCAACACATTGGTCTATTCCTTCTCTTCGTAAATGGGATGTGTGCTTGGTAAAATAAACCACTCAATCAAGAGAAATGGTGCATGATAAAGAAGTAAATTACATTACAATAAACGATTGTTAAATGAGAAAGTAATGTTTCTAATAAACATTGCTAATTGGTTGACTAGTGATATTTTGATGATGAATTCATACCCCGACACAGGAAGGATGGCCTGTAAGATATGTAAAAAGATGGTAATCATAAGAAATGAAAAACAGACACCAGGTATGAAGGCTACCACACTTTAAGAAAATAAGTGATGTCAATATGTACTTAATTTTGAGAAAGGTTCTCGAACCATGTATTTTGAAAGATTAGATCTGACGTGTGAATTATATCTGAATTTTTGATATTCCATCAATGATTGATGGACTTTGAGTTTATTCCACTAGCAGTTGATCGACACTATGAAATTGGACTCTTCTAATGAAGAGTAATTGTTAATATATATATATATATATATATAAGAATAGAGGATATAAACCTTATGTGATAAATGAACTGAAGAAATTCCTTTAAATCATGAGTCATGGGAGAATATGACAAACATTTTTGTTTGTTTGTATTAATGAAAGCATTGAAGTCTCAGTATTGAAATCATGATGCTAATGTATTGATGTTGAAAATACCATTGATGATATTTACGTATTTGAATGTGGATGCAATGTTAGTGCAAAATCAATTGTTCATTTAATTATAGTATATTCATAATTGCATTTGAGAAACAATGGACACATTATTTTAGTGTTTGAATTTATACAAAAGGAGGTAAGTTTAGGTATTAAATTCTGAATCATATGTGGTATCCTTAGCATCTATGGTTGTATGTTTCATTGATTCTTAAGTTAAAGAGCATTGTTGTTGATTATAAGACTTTAAGTATGTACATCTTATCTTAGTAAATTGGAATGTTATAATGTCTAAGATGTTCCTTGATGTAAATGGTAATCTCTTTATTTTGATTTCATATGCGAAATTGGGTGAATGAGTTTGAAAGATTTATTAGTGAATATAATTGAAACGTTATGATATGAGTTGATATCTTATACTAAATGATTGCTTGAAGAAGTAAAAAATTCCATATATCTAAACCAATGTAATTCTAAAGCTCTTTGATGGAAGTCTATGTAATGACTTGAAAATTTTATAGGATATATGGGTACGGTGGTGATGCATGTGTTGTTAAGCAGTTATCAGTTGATGATTTTGAAATGTGTGGCAATGTACCTTGAAAAGATTTGAATATTTCATATAATGTTGTGGAGATGGGTAATCAAATTGTATTATATTGAAAATCTGTCATATCAGGTGAATGTGAAGCTGAATGAATTCTTTTATTATGATGGATGTTGGAATGTGATGAGATGGAGTCTCAGAAATATATTATGTATGTATGAATGATTTATTAGGTGTATCGCAATCGTATGCATTAAATGCGTAAGTCCAAAAAACAGAGGAGACTCCACCAAAATTTTGTTAGAAATATGATACTTGAATTCTAAAAGGTAGGCAGTTTCCTAATGTTAGGGTTGATTAAATACATGCAGAAGAGATTTAATTTAAGTTGAGAGATGTAAAATCACTCTTTGAAGTTATTATAAAGAGAAAAATGGATGAGAAAATAGAAAAGTTGAGTTGGATATAAAGATTATGTGTTCTAATAATCATTACAATCAAAGGATTTTGGAAGTTGAAACAAAAGAAAAACATAGTAAAAAATTTATTGTTTTGATGGCTTATCAAGTAAAGGTCAAATATCAGAGTGGCGTAGAGAAAAGGGTCCCGTATTGTTTATAGCAGTTGGAAAAGTGACACATTAAGTGGAATATATTTAGTTAAGTTAAAGATTAGTTATATTTTGGAGGATATTGTTTCATGGAAGGAATTATAAGAAATTAAGTTTGTGATGAGATGAGAATACTCTTAGAATGGTTCGAAAGATAGCATGAAAAGAATTTCAAGGACAAAATTCAATTAAGGGGGGAAGATTGTAACAACCCCAAATGTTGTGAATACTATTCTGGGCGTTATTATGTGAAATTGGAATTTTAGAATATAATTGGAATTTTTGACCCAAAGAAAATAAATTTTTATAGAAATGGAATTTTGAGTGGAAGCATGAATATTTGGAATGTAATTGAAAATTTGAGTCCAACGACATAAAGAACCCTAAAATCGGAGTTCGGATGAAATTCACCCTTAAATTTTACTATTTCATGAGCAGGTTATAAGTTTTCAAGGAGTATATCTTTTTATCGAAGTATAATTTGGAACGAAAACTAAAACCATTAGGTAGTACTCAGAAATAGAGTCCATATGAAGAAGTTATGGGCCTTCGAGGTCAGGGACAGTACTATAATTAAAAGATAAAATAAAATAAAAAAACATAACTTAACGAAAGGGGGCCAAATTGATATTGGCACCGCCCCCCCTCACATAGCAAACCTGACATAATGTTGGGTCAGGTTCTTTCCAAAACCCAACACCGACAGCCCCAAACCCTAACTACAGCACAGCTTCTAGATCCATTCCTTCCATCAGCGACCTACCTATTCCCTCCAGCATACTCACTGAATTAGTGCTCAAATTCACTCAGAATCCCTCCTTCTCTACCTTCTTTACCAGCACCGGTGCACTAATTTTCCTCTCTCTTGATCAGGTTCAAAATGATGTTGGCAGAGGTCACTGGCCACACCCTTCCCTCCGATCTCTTTCCCCATGGTCGGCAACCCCTTCTCGGGTAGATTTCTTGTTTCCTAGCGCAATCGGGAAACTGCCTGTGTCCCACTCCTTCCTCTCCATATTTCACACCCATTGGAGTAGGCTACAGGAAAAAACTCTCCCCTCTTTTAGATCCCCCCTACCGAGTCTGATCTCCTCATTCCCCCTACCAACGATGGGTAGATCCCCATATTTTTGGCATGCTATTCCACTTGCCTAGATCAGTGAAAAGCATAAGGTTATTTCTTCCCCAACGTCAGATCTCCCATTTTCTCGAGCCAAGATCTCTACCGAATAGGGGGTTGTCTATGAGGAGAGCACCTAAAAACCCCCGAACCCCTCTATCCTTTTTTCGGTCACCAACGTGCCAAGGCCCATCTCTGCCGAGCCCTGGGTTTCCCCTCTCCCCCTATAGTTCTCTCCACTGTAGGGCATTGCCAAGCCTAGGAAGATCGGCATGCTTAGATTCCACCAGAGACTGCCATTTTCTCTAGGTTGTCTACGGTTCCCAGTCATCGGCACGACCGAGTTTTCAAGCTTGCTGGCATTTATAGCTACCGACCACCATTTCCCCTACGATTTCCCAATCACTCCATCTTTGTCCCCACCTTCCATTTCCATCACCAGCAATAGAACCTTGGCGATGGTGATTAGTCCTAGGGAACAATGCACACAGAGGTGAAAATGACTCAAATTAACGTCACAAACAAAACCCATCAAACGATTTAATGATCAGAGCTGATTTGACAAAGATCTTGATGCAACAATATTGTACGGCCATGATCGGGCAGATCCATGGCCATCCAACAGTGATCTAATGTTCTTAATGATCTATTGGACCTACAACCACAACTTGCCATTTGTATGATGTTGCTACTTGGGATGTTGCTAATGAGGCTATGGAGGGCATAATTGGTACAATCTTCGCTTATGGTGTGACAAGTAGTGGGAAGATGCACACTATGCATGGAGATCAGAGGTCCCTTGGAATTATACCCTGGCTGTGAAGGATGCATTTAGTATCATACAAGAGACTCCAAATCAAGAGTTTCTACTTTGCGTGTCATATTTGGATACATGTTCCTTGATGGGTTCACCCATGGTTGTCACCATGAAATCCATTGGTATTGCAATAAGGCTTACAATAGGGGGGATAAGGTAAGTTGCTTATCCTAAAACATGTTTTGTTCTTTTTGTTGTTGTCGCAGTTGTATGTATTCTAACTCAATTGAATTTCCTGAATAATTTTGAAGAGCGTGGTTGATCGTGGAGAAGAGGGTGATTAAAGCTAGTGGAATCTAATGAATGCATCACACGATGTAGGTGTAGAATTAAGAAAGCATGTCTCCATAGTAAGATGCATGTTTTTAAATATGATCTTATACTTATGATAGATATTATGCCATTTAAATTGTGCATTTCATATGATATATGATGATGAAAATGTTTACTTTTGAATGATGAAAATTTGTCAATTGAAATGCTACATGAATGACATGCTTATAATTGAAGCCTATTGAATGATATTAAAGGATACACACTGTCTGTTCTTAAAAATATCATAGCTGTTATTGTGATAAAAAGACATTTATGATACATGGGTACATTACATCATATGTGATGTATGAGTCTAGGATTTTACGTTACATTCTTGGTGGGTGATCACCTAATAAGTGAGGATGTTATGATTATGATGAGATATTGATATATATTATGGACAAACAAGACGCCTGTATATTAGTATTTTACATACAAGCATGGTGGCTTGTGATTTTGTTTTACATAGCCATAGGACTAGGGATGCTATGCTAGGGAAGTTATGAGGGTTTGGCCACCCGATTCCTGAAATTTATATGATGGATACGATGCCCAAAGAGAGGCTAAATGTCAAGTGGGGCAATCATGGGAAGGCCGCCACTATGACAGCCATGATCCTCGCCCATGCAAACGTGGACTTTGTTATTTTCACAGTTAGTATCAGTGGATTATTATGTAGTTATCCAAGCGAGCTATACATATTTAGACTATGGCATAGTAGTCCTTGAGCATTTTGCATTATGATGCACATATGATAGGCATAGTGTAATACCATGGCATGATGAGATGCCTTTTATGATTTTACCAGCAGCGACTAGAGTTTTATAAACCCCGTATGGGAACGGGTATATGTATGACACCCAGTATAGTCTAGGAATGTAGGTTATAAAACCTAGGGACTATGTTCATAACTTTTTATGACTTTTAATGATTTTAATATATATGATATAGTCCTATATGTATATGTTGGAGGGCATAGTTTCATAAAAAAATTTGTATGGGGAAGTAAATGGGTAGATATATTATGCACATTATAGTTCATAAAATTGAAGTATGGTATCATATGGAAAATAATAATCATAAATATTTATAATACCAATGAATTATATATATTAAATATATCATGTAAAGGGTAATCTCTAAAATGTGATTGTTATATTCATATGATGAAGAAATGTGATTATTATATTCATATGATGAAGAAGATTTATAAATAGCTATTTTATCATTGACTTGTGGATAATTGAATTATTAATGAAATTATTGAATTATGAACTATGTTGTAAACTTCATCCCATATAAGCATCATGATGAAATTGAATATTTTAATTCATGTATTTCTTAACTCTCCCCTACCAAGCATAGCTTGTTGAGATATTGTAAATGTTTTATGTTTACAATATCTTAGATATAGACATACACAAGCAAGAGGAGTTCAACATCCATACTTCTATGTTTAGGTATATATTTTGTTAAATTTTTGTATTGTGTAGTTAGTTATTTGGATTATGCTGCTTGGACATTTAGTATAATGATTATAGGGGCTGTGTATGTGATCCACTGGATGGGTCCTATTGTTTCATAAAATGCATGTCTATTTTTATAAAAATTATATTATGCATAGTATGGGAGTTGAGGTGACATCTGGATTTTGGGAAAAATAGATTTCAAAGAACATGTTTTCCACTATTTTTTAATTTGTAAAAATATTGGTGCACCACCTTTCCAAAATAAATGCAAAAATTTTTTTGGGAAAAACCCAGGGTGTCAGACCTAACGTAGCTTCCACCTGACAAAAACACCCTTTATAAATCCGCAAAACATGAAAATCATCTAACAACTCAAAGTTGATAAATAGAATGAAATCCTCTAGTCAATAATGAAATCTAAGAGCACATGTGCCTCGTCATCTAAGGAACTACCCCTCATCCCAGGGTTAGCCTCTCAAGGACCAGCCACCAGGCCTCCTCCACCAGGTCCACAGTAAAACCAGTGATAAAGTAGGGCATCCAAGCGCCTCAACATGAAAAAGTAAATAAAATCACCATCTAATGACTCCACAAGTCATAGGAGTATGTTGAAGTCATGCTTCCATGGAAAATGGTGGTCAATGGAATCATACGTGCATGCATCAGTTATAAATAAGACAAATATCTCAATAAGAATCATAGTGTAATAATTTATGCATAAAATTCATTCATAATCACAGAGCTGATGAGATGAAAATCTATAATCTCAAAACAACATGCCCATTATTAATCATCATCGCCTATCTCATATGAAGGACCACTCATTTGTACCTCTCAATTCATAGTCGGACTTTCAGTCTAACTCAATCTGCCTCAGTCCCACTACTTGGATACACATCACATCCGGGTCTCACTTAAAATCCAAGTTAACTGAGTTGGATTCATAGTTATAAAACAAATATTATTTTTACAAATCTTAATTTGTTGTATTTTAATACTATTCAATGGTTCACTACCATGTCATCAAGTCCCTTTCATAATTATATCATTAAATATTCCAAAGCTATCATGCTCAAATCAGGTCAATCTTAGGTAATTTATCATTTAATCAACTAATTAGGTACTATTACTTGCAATTCATTCACAATATTATCT
This sequence comes from Warburgia ugandensis, assembly GCA_035236585.1. Lineage (NCBI taxonomy): Eukaryota > Viridiplantae > Streptophyta > Magnoliopsida > Canellales > Canellaceae > Warburgia > Warburgia ugandensis. The sequence continues at coordinate 4,139,348 of CP141129.1, read as the reverse complement.
AATTACAAACAAATCAATTGATTGGGATGATAATCTTACCTTGTACAAATCAATTTGAAGGGCATATGGGCAATCTGCATGGCTAGTGCATCAACCAATCGCCTCAAAGGTGCCAGCTCTGCACTATCCATAGCAATTTGACAATGATCATCCACCCGATCGTCCTAGATCAAAGAATAAATTAGTACTTCTAATAAAATAATCCTAATAATTCATCTAAACGATATGGATCATCGAACTTGATCTAATTTCAGGCATGAATCCCCTATTGATCTTAGTTGTTGATCAAGATTGAGAAAATTATCTTAAAAATACTTTAAATCCAAGATATCCTGTATGGATCTTGATCTACACATCATGAGGATAATAATGAACTGTTTAGATCATAAAATAAGGTCGAATAGTTACAAATCAAATGATCTAATGTTTGATCGAAGGTCTGCTCACCATCAACTTTCGGATCTTCCCCAATCAATGAATGGGAATGTGGGTGTTGTTCCTCACTTTGCAAGGATAGTGAGGGTTATCTCGGATCTTCAAGATCCTTCTTAGATTATCTAAATGAGGGAACAAAGCTTAAGGAATAATAGGGCCCACTATGTCAACTCAGCTCCCCCCAAAACGAGTTGAGAGCAAGTTGACTCAGCCCCAACTCGCCAAAAAAGGGAAGCAGGGGAGATGATGGTGTTTGCTGAGTCGTTCACACCTAAGCCTGGAAAAGGAAGGAAAAAAAAGAGGGGAAAGGAGGAGAACAAAGCACACTAGCCTGTTCCATGGCCAAGCAATGCTGGTGGAAGGAGAAGAAAGCAAAGGGTGGGGAACTGGCATAGCCAACTGAATTAAGCGATCGCGTTGGCCAACTGCACTGGTGAAAGGAGATCAAACAGGAGGGGGAAGGAAGGGGGGGAATTGCGTGCCAGTCCAAGAAGAGGAAAAAGAGAGGTTTCTAGCCACATTGCGAGAGGAAAACATGGTAAAAAGGAGAAGCAATTTCTAGGTCACCGATAGGAACGAGGCTGCATGCCAAAGCCAAGATGATTTAGGATCTCCACTCATCACCAATGATCGAAGGGAAGCAGTAAATGGGACTACAAGCCAGAGAGGGGAGTACATCAGCAGATGGGGAGAGAGGGCTTCTTGTCCTAGCACGTTGACCTGCAAGATAGTCAATAGTTATCTTTTGGAATGGAATAGTGGGTCCTGCTGGTGTTGGACAAGTTAAGTGGTACAAGGCTATGCCTAGTGATCGAGGGAGAAATTGTTGGTGGGAAGATCAGATTGGGGGAACAGGGGGGGAGAGGGGGTGGAGGATTTGGTTATGGGTTGCCAGGGTTTTTTCCCCTTTCTCACATCCACCGCCCCACTCATCTTATCCCATTTTCACATGCTACATCCCACCACAAACAAAACAACGGGTGCCATTATCAATTTTGGCCCCCTCTAATTTAGTAAAACTTTTGGAATTTTCAGTCCTAATCTCCATTTTGTGTAAAATTAGTGTCATTGGAATTTGTATCAACATGTACATTCCATTTTTTATAGTTTCAGGTCCAAAATTTTTAACTTTCAAAGGGGTCACTTTCATGAAACTCAATTTTACTTAATTCAATTCTTGATTTTATTTCAATAAAAAGTGTAACATATGTAATGCCCGAGCAATTCACGCTATTTTTAACAAAAATTGGACATTCTATGGGAAATAAACTATGTTAAATGTTTTACTTTATTTAAAATATTAAACAAAGGAATTTGTAAAAAAAACTTGGTACGGTATGAAGAAGTTACGGCCGTTTAAAGATTAAAGGAATTTCTGTAATTTAAATTAAAAATGAAAAAGACAGAAAATGCAGGGGCCGTTTTGATAACGACACCCCGTCTTCTTCTTCCTCTAGACTTCTCCAGAAACCCTGTTTCTGGAGGTTTCTGCCACCGCCATAGCAAGGCTATAAAAAGCCCTATCTTCCCCCTCTTCAAATCATGATTTTTTTGGCTATTTTGGGACTGGGGTTTCCAGTAAAAATCGGAAACCCATCTCTAGCTTTCCCTGCACATTCCGACCAGGCCTAAATTAAGCTGGCCATTTCCATCTCTCCATCTCCCCTCTTGTTCCTCTGACCTCATCGGAAGTTGGGGTTTTCTCCCTTCTTCATGGGTTCCCGCGACAAAGAGTTTTCAGACGAAAAGAGGGAGCCACACCACCCGAAGGAGGGCATCCCCGACTACCCAGGTAAGCCCCTCTTTCCCTTTCTCTCTGTTTTGCTTCCCCCAGGCCAGATCCATGCCAAATCTGCTCTTTTCCCAGCCGGTTTTTCCAGCCGGAGAACGACGAAGCCGGTTCCAGCTGGCTTTGTACGAACAAGGTGTCCCAGGGACGCCATGCTTCACGTGCGCTTGGGACAGGGTCCCTGGGATGGGTTCCAAGCGTACGACAATGTGTACAGTGTCCCTGGTGCAGCCTTCGGGTGCGTGCGCGACGTGGGGCACGGGTCCTGGCTCGACCGGAATGCACGGGGTGCCTTGGGAGCTGAGACGCGCCATGCTACACCAAAGGTGGGTCCGTACAATGCCATCCAGGATACGCGTCATAACGCGTCACTTGTGTAATAACCCCAATTTTTGTAAATTGATTGAGAAAAATCAATAAAGTTTGAGTTTTAGATATTTCGGGCTGAAATATTAGGGTTATTTAAAATATACTTTTTATAAAAGTATAATCAAATCATAAGACATGTAAAATTGAAATTAAACTTAGCAAACCCTTCAAAATGACTGTAAGCACGACAAATTTCGAATTCGGATGAGAAATCCTTAAGTTTTTCATTTTTTGGACAAAAGGGGTAAAATAGTAATTTTACCCAAAAATCAAAATATTCCAAAAATCAAAATATGAAACATCAAAATTTATAATGTACTGAGAAATACGAATCCAACGCCACTAAGTACACTCAAATCCGAGATCATGGGAATAAAACCCAAAGTTTTATGCATAAAGGGCAAAACGGACTTTTTACACCATGTGGGGCCCACATGGGGCCCACATGGGGACCACCACGTCCCCAACAACCAATTTGATCAGCAGCCCATGTGAAACATGGGTCAACAAAGATCAGCTAGTCATGGGGAAGAAAAGTTAGGCATGGGAGCATTGAAGACTTTCATGTCATTTTATATTAAAAAAATAACATATTATAATCATGTAAAAAGACCCAAAATGCCTATAAATACAACCCCAAAAATCTTCCAAAAATCCTCATAAAATCCCCACGAAATTATCTTCAATCTCCTTGAAAAATTAGATCTAGAATCCCTCTCCAAAACCCCAAAATTTCCAAGAGTTAGATCTCTTTCCAACTTGTTTTTCTTTTTAGATTAGAACAAGAGACCTAAATTCAATTAGGCACTCTGTTCTAGATCTAATTTGATCAATTCCACCGTTCAAAACATCCCAACACATCTATTCTACAAAACCCCGGAAGAAATTTCAAGATCCAACAGTTCAAACAACGGTATTTGCAAGAAAGGTGGATTTTAGGCTATATCTTCATCAACAAGGTATTTTTTAAATTGGGCATATAAATGAGGTTTTCTCTCCAATCAAGTAAGTGGAAATCCTTTTCATATATTTTTAGTATTGTTTTATGTAATTTTTATTTTACTGTAATTAATTTTGGTAATAAAAAGGTAAAAATAAAGTAAACAACAGAACCCTTAATTCATGATGATGGAGTGCTCAGATGAAAAATCTGACTCCACCAATCAATCCAGAATGGTCCAAAACCCCTAGGGTAGAAGTTTCAGAAAGATCGGAGCAGTTTTGGACCCTCAATTAGAGAGATTAATTCTGGTGGGCCTAGATCAAATCTGGACCCTAGGAACGGCTGAAAACTTCAATTTAGGATTGTGGAGTCATATGAACTCCAAATTGAGATCCGAAAGAAGCTATGGAAAGCTTGTAATGTCTAGTTTCTAATGAAGTCATAATATTTCTAAAATTTATTTCTGTATTTTTCTGTATTTTTCTGTATTTTGGAAATAAGCGTCCAATTTCTAAGATCTTCAAGATCTGAGGTGATCAGATCTTGGAAATTTATTTTAGCGATGATATAATAATGTAATAAAGTAATATCTATGGTTAATTTGGACAGATCTTGGATAAAATAAGGGATCTACCCTTTATGGTAGAAAAACCCAAAAAAAAAATAAAAATACAAAGGGACCCACTTGATCAATGAGATCAAGTGTGATCAGATCTTTGGGATGGAAAGAATAAATGTTTATATGATGAAATCCAAGGAAATCATGGATGGATTATGATAAAAATAGATCAATGTGATCTTTTGACCTTAATAGAGAAAATTCTCTAAATATAACTAAAGTCCTTAATCAAAGGAAAAGATCTAAGATCAAATGGTTGGATCATAAGTAAAGGTTTCTAAAAATATAAATATAATTAGTTTCATTTTATATTATTATGTTATAAAGCATGCTAGTATAACATTTAGAGTTTAGTATGATATGTGTTCATTCTTATCATAAAGTGCTAGATTTAATTTAAGTACCTTGCCTCATTTTCATTGAATGTTAAATTAGGTAGTTTTATGCTTTAAATTTATAATTCATTTATGGTTGAATGTTAGTAGTAGATTTACTTGTTATGAGATAAAGAGCATAAAACATCAAAAATGTATTCTAATGAGAAAGTAGAGTTTCATGACACAAATAAGAATGAAGTACTTTGGACTTAATTAGTAAGGGCTATAGTTAGTCGGACAATATAAGGATTATCAAATCCTTAGCCCAAATTAGGAAAAGAATAATAAACCCCATGAATGACATTATAAATATTCATGGACTTAATTAAAATCCATTAGAAAGAGTACTTAGGGTAAACATGCTTATAGGAACCTTATGAAAGGTTGAGCTATGGTCATTCTAGTGAATGATGAACATAGTGGTTAAGGGGGTTATCTAATAGAGCCTCGCTCTTCCCCTACCTTCTGTTGACGTTTGTGAGGTCTAAACGCCTCCTTACATGAGGATTGAAGTAACCACTTTGTGTTCACCCATTCAGCTAGTAAGCCTTAGCCAATTGGAAATAAGAGGAGCAGTCTAGACTTAGGCTTGAATAAGCTACCTTCAATCAGCACATTAAGTGGCCGAATAATAATAATAAGAGCATAAAAGGATAGTAAATTACCTAACCCTAATAAAAGCAGTAAGAAAGATAAGGACGATCAAACAAGATCCATTAGATCTTGGATGATCAAGAACAATAAGAATAAGAACACTATATTGTACTTAGTATGTATGTTTAGTAGTATACTTATTATAGTTCATTAGATTAGATAATCCAAACCCTTGATCAAAGGTGATTCAAGGAAGAAAACCAAGATCATCCTCCATAGGGATGATCCAAGAACTGAACTTAGATCAAAGAAGAACTAGATGATAGAAGATCTAAGACCTTGATCTTTATCAACATGAGTAGATTGTCAATCAAAGGATCTATGAAAGATCAAGATCAAGGAGATGAACATACAAAGACTTAGAGATAGAAAAATACTTAGATATGAATGATCTAAAGATCATTCTAAACATCAGATCTAGTGATCAATAGGATTGTTCATAATTTATATATTGACAATATGTATGGATGTCTGATTACATACATCGGTCAAGATCATGGAAGATTGGGGAAAAGAGATCAATCCTTAAAGGTAGGAGGATTTGATTAATGCATTTACATGAGATATTCATGATTGTACTCATGATCTTATGTTGACAAGAGTAATGATAATACTTGTAGTAAATCTCTTGAAAACCTTATGATCCAACCAAACACCTATAAGATGGTTAAGGACTAAACTATAAGTGAATAGGGAACTAGAAAATATTTCAGCCCTAAGTAAACTGACATATGGTCTGATATATATATGAAATCTATTTTACATACAAGCTTGGAGGCTTGTGAGTTTGTTTTAATAGGCATGAGCCTAGGGGATGCTATTGCTAGAGGAGTTATGAGGGTTTGGCCACCCGCTCCTTGAAATTTGATGATATGATGATACCTTGCCCAATGAGAGGCTAAAAGTCGGGTGGTGGCAATTATGGGAAGGCCACCACTGTGAAAGTCTTGCCCCCCCATACGGGCAGTGACATAATATTTTCCACCGTGGTATCAGTGGTGAACAGGGCAGTTATCCGAGCGCGCTAGTACGGATCGAGGCTATGACATAGCAACCTTTACGATTATTTTGCACTATGATGCATATGGGAACAGGCATAGTGAAATGCCTTATGTTATAGCATAATGAAATGCTAGGTAATTGTATATTACCAATGTTTCCCAAGAAGGGAAATTGCCAGTATGAGATTAGCTGTAATACTAAATTCTCAAAATGAAGAGAATTGATCAACTTAATTGGGAATGATATTTGACTATTTTCACAAATTTAATTGGTTTACCCATGAAGGGTATGTATGTATATAGATATACATAACTTACAAAGTAAAGAGTATGTTTGAGGATAATGAGATTATGAAGGATTGGAATTACATTGTCAATTATTATGTTTCTTGAATCCCTACCAAGCATTGCTGAGATATTGTACTTGTTGCAATATCTCGGATCGAGGAAGGAGAGTTAAGAGTGAAGACTATAGAAGACTTGAAGAGAATAATCTTCAAGGTATACCCTTGAAGACATGTATTTTTATTTGTTGAGAGTTTTATTGTATGGTGAGCTTGAGTTTTGGATTATGTAATTTGGACAAGTATTGTACTAGATTTGGTCATCTTGTGAACCCTTTGGATGGATCACGGAGGTTAATAAAAGTATATTCCTTCAATGGAATTTTATTTTGTACACAAATTGTACTTATGTTATATATGAAGTGGTGACTTGGGTTTTCAAAACAAGTTCTAAAGAAAAGAATTTCCGCTGCTTTGTTTTGCGAAAAAAAATTTACACTCTTAAGGGCCCTGCCTTTCAAAACACTTTACAAATCATGTTTTCAAAAACCCGGGTCGTCACAGTTGGTATCAGAGCGATTCATCCAGTCACATGATGCAGTACAAATATGTCCAAAAGAGAGATTATAATCCATGTCTAGATTAAGATAGAAATAGTTGTATAGAGGATTGTTAGAAATTTTGAACATATGCCACCAAAGAGAATCACAAGATAGGCAACTCAAAATACTCCAGTTGACAATATGGAAAGAGTAACAATGAGCAATGTGGAAGAGATGATAACAAGAGATGATGACAAGGGTGTTGAAGAACCTTCTTCCTCACCTATAGCAAACCCAAGGTTCATCACCTTCTGTAGAAATACCAAGTACGCAGGCTCAGGTTCAACCTAAAGTGAGTGAATAAGAGATAAGTTATCAGTTGATGAGAAGGAGTTATGTGATAAACTCATTAGTTAAGAGATAAGTATAAAAGGAGGTAACTCATTAGTGAAGGATAAGTCTTGAAAGAGTAGCCTCATTTGTTGAAGAGGATGTAAAGAGTTGACTCATTAGTGAGGAAAGAGTTAAACTCATTATTTGAGGAATATGGAAAGAGTAGACTCATTTGTGAAGAAAGAGTAACTCATTTGTGAAGGATGAGTATAGACAGAGTTAAACTCATTAGTTGAGAATGAGTATAGAAAGAGTTAGGGTAATGAAGGAATAGTATAGTATAAGTAGATATTACTTAGTGAAAGGATTAGAAATACGACTTAGCAAATAAGAATTCCAATAGAGGGAATAATAAGGGAAAACATTACAATAGATGTAAGGTATGATGTTCGGAGTTTAACCTAAAGTCCTGAGTAAACATACAAAGAACGTTAATACTAGTATGTATATAACCATTATTAAGTGAAGTATGTATAGAACCATTACTAAGTGAAAAAAGAAAAAGAAAAAAAGAAGTGATAAATTGGAAAATAAGATAAAATAAAAATATAAAAATACAACCTTATAGAAAAGGTGAAATGGAGATTTATGAGAAATAAGTGTTAAAGATGAAAACATTAGAAGTATTGTAAAATTCAACGTTAACATTAAATATATAAAGAAATATAAATGTAGGAATTAGAATTGCTACATGTATAGTATTATGGCAATTAGTTAAATGAAAATAATCATCAAAATAAAGAGGATATGACTTGAAAGAAATTTAAGGAGATAGGTGAGAAAGTTCAAAATTTGTAAATGAGAATAGTTTGAAATAAATATGAGTAAGGAGTTAAGCAAGTATTTTTCTCCAAAATTAATGAGGCAAAGGATTTAGTGGAGAAATGATCAAATTTTAGAACATGAAGAGATGATTTTTGATATTAGAATAAAATGAAAAGGAAAAGGAGAGTTAGATATGTTAAAGGGACAAAAATATGATCCCAAACTTATTAAGAAAGACAATTAAACCATGAGAATATGTGGTTAACAAAGAAATTATAGCTTTATATATGGTACAACAATTATGAAATCACCAAGTTAGAAATTATAAAGGTATGACAAATCATTGTGGAAATTAGCACTAGTGGATTTTCAAGGATTAAAGAATTAAAACTTTGGTGCTATTGAAAATAATTTTGTGACTATCATTGATTAAGTCATTGATTATCATGGTCATGGAACATGAAAACAAAGAGAAATATTGATTAGGAAAATATAGTCATTTATTTTCATGGTCATGGAACATGAAAACAAACAGAAATATTTATTAGAAAAATATAGTCATTGAATATCATGAATAGGAGTACATCTTATTGATCAAGGCAAATAAAGAGCTAACTATTAATAAAGATATTACTTCCAATTACATGATGGAGTTGGTGATATTGAAAGATTTAAGAAATATAGTAAGGGGAAATATAATTTTTGAAGGAAAGGTGAAATAAAACATGAGAAATGAAAACAAATATTGGTTGTTAAATTTAAGTTTAAAGATGATTGTGAATGAGATATAAATCCAAATTGTTGGAGAAATAAGTGGCTAGAAATTTTAAGATAGTTTGAAGATTTTCAATCTTACATGAGATTGAATGAGAAAATATCTATAATAGTTGAGGAAAAGAACATCAAATTATATGAATGAGTTGAAAGAACAACTTTTTAAGGATATGGAGTGATTATAGCAATTTACATTATGAGAGTAACAAATTTCTTTTAGGAAAAGAAAAAGGAGGAATCAATATAAGGATGCATAAATGATGTTGAGGAAATTAAGTATCCTTTTTCTCTATAAGGATGATCATTTTCAAATTTATTATTAATTGGGAATTGGAAATGCAACATCAAAGTATAAAATCAAAAACAAATTTTAAAAGTTCTATGAGTTAGATAACAGATGTTCATGAATTTGAGGAGAATGAAATATATTGAATGAAGTGGTAATGATATATGGAAAGAGATTTCAAGAAATCAAGAGCATTCAGGGCATATATGTTAGACACTTACAAAACTTGTCTTATAAGTGTACATGTGATTAAAGAAAGCAAAGTTTAGGTTATATAAATTTTAAGGATAGCATGGAATTTGACCCAACAAAGGTGGAATATGAGATCGAAATATTAAATGACAATGACAATTAGAGAAATATATCTCTTATTGATTTTATAACATAAGGACATTCTTTTAGTGAAGATTTGCCATTGGGTACATAAATCCTAAATGAGTTGATAATAGATTGTTGAGAATTAAAGACTAGTTGATAAATTATGGTGTTTATAAAGACATAAGAAGGGATGATTACAAAGTCAATATGGACTCTTTTAATTGAAATTATCAAGAATATCGCAAATAAAGAGTTAGTATGATATGATAAAGGCTATGAGGTACACTTGAAAGAAGCATAAGGAAATGCAAAATCTAGAAATTTTGAAGCCTATGACATACAAACATATATATATATATATGAGAGGAAAAGAGATAAATATTATCATAGATTGTGAGAATGTTCTGAATATTGTTCTAATTATGAGAAAGAAATAACAAAAGAGGATCAAGAATATATATGCAGAGTTAAATGACACTATCTTGGATGGAAAAATGTAAAAAGTCAAGTATTATGAATAAAATGGTACTCAAAGGGTGTTACAAAAATAATGGATGGAAATGAGGAAAGATTCATTACAAGGAAACTATTATTGAAGGACAGAATTTGACAAGAAGTTGTCAATAGAAGGAAATAGTAAAGAAGTATGAACTGTAAAGAAGAAATAAAGTATACCCTTCCAAATAATGGAAGAATAAGAAAAGAGAAAATTACTTCCAAAGATTGGAAGGTTGTTACAAAGAACAATAGTTGAAGTTATAGAATCTTATCAATACGTATTATAGGAAGTCTAAGGACTATACATAGTAGGAAAGCTATGTCCAAACTTTATATGTTAATACATAGTAGGAAAGCTATGTCAAAACTTTATAAGTTGAAAAAGAATGACGATGAGCAATAGAAGGTATAATGGAAAATTGTGAAGTATGGAAAGAATGGTGAAAATTACCAATCAAGTGAAATGAAATTACCAGCTTTATTATATAGAGCATTATTAAGGTTAGTCATGGATGAGCATTTTAACCTTTGAGAAAAAGGTAGTATAGAAAAGGGACGAAAGGAAATAGAATTTCCATAAGTGGCAAGGCCACATGTGTAAGGCTATGAAAGAATTGTGAAAACTCCTATGTGAGTTGTATTACAAATTTCGAGGACGAAATTATTGTAAGGGGGGAAGATTGTAATAACCCCAATTTTTGTAAATTGATTGAGAAAAATCAATAAAGTTTGAGTTTTAGATATTTGGTGAAATATTAGGGTTATTTAAAATATACTTTTTATAAAAGTATAATCAAATCATAAGACATGTAAAATTGAAATTAAACTTAGCAAACCCTTCAAAATGACTGTAAGCACGACAAATTTCGAATTCGGATGAGAAATCCTTAAGTTTTTCATTTTTTGGACAAAAGGGGTAAAATAGTAATTTTACCCAAAAATCAAAATATTCCAAAAATCAAAATATGAAACATCAAAATTTATAATGTACTGAGAAATACGAATCCAACGCCACTAAGTACACTCAAATCCGAGATCATGGGAATAAAACCCAAAGTTTTATGCATAAAGGGCAAAACGGACTTTTTACACCATGTGGGGCCCACATGGGGCCCACATGGGGACCACCACGTCCCCAACAACCAATTTGATCAGCAGCCCATGTGAAACATGGGTCAACAAAGATCAGCTAGTCATGGGGAAGAAAAGTTAGGCATGGGAGCATTGAAGACTTTCATGTCATTTTATATTAAAAAATAACATATTATAATCATGTAAAAAGACCCAAAATGCCTATAAATACAACCCCAAAAATCTTCCAAAAATCCTCATAAAATCCCCACGAAATTATCTTCAATCTCCTTGAAAAATTAGATCTAGAATCCCTCTCCAAAACCCCAAAATTTCCAAGAGTTAGATCTCTTTCCAACTTGTTTTTCTTTTTAGATTAGAACAAGAGACCTAAATTCAATTAGGCACTCTGTTCTAGATCTAATTTGATCAATTCCACCGTTCAAAACATCCCAACACATCTATTCTACAAAACCCCGGAAGAAATTTCAAGATCCAACAGTTCAAACAACGGTATTTGCAAGAAAGGTGGATTTTAGGCTATATCTTCATCAACAAGGTATTTTTTTAAATTGGGCATATAAATGAGGTTTTCTCTCCAATCAAGTAAGTGGAAATCCTTTTCATATATTTTTAGTATTGTTTTATGTAATTTTTATTTTACTGTAATTAATTTTGGTAATAAAAAGGTAAAAATAAAGTAAACAACAGAACCCTTAATTCATGATGATGGAGTGCTCAGATGAAAAATCTGACTCCACCAATCAATCCAGAATGGTCCAAAACCCCTAGGGTAGAAGTTTCAGAAAGATCGGAGCAGTTTTGGACCCTCAATTAGAGAGATTAATTCTGGTGGGCCTAGATCAAATCTGGACCCTAGGAACGGCTGAAAACTTCAATTTAGGATTGTGGAGTCATATGAACTCCAAATTGAGATCCGAAAGAAGCTATGGAAAGCTTGTAATGTCTAGTTTCTAATGAAGTCATAATATTTCTAAAATTTATTTCTGTATTTTTCTGTATTTTTCTGTATTTTGGAAATAAGCGTCCAATTTCTAAGATCTTCAAGATCTGAGGTGATCAGATCTTGGAAATTTATTTTAGCGATGATATAATAATGTAATAAAGTAATATCTATGGTTAATTTGGACAGATCTTGGATAAAATAAGGGATCTACCCTTTATGGTAGAAAAACCCAAAAAAAAAATAAAAATACAAAGGGACCCACTTGATCAATGAGATCAAGTGTGATCAGATCTTTGGGATGGAAAGAATAAATGTTTATATGATGAAATCCAAGGAAATCATGGATGGATTATGATAAAAATAGATCAATGTGATCTTTTGACCTTAATAGAGAAAATTCTCTAAATATAACTAAAGTCCTTAATCAAAGGAAAAGATCTAAGATCAAATGGTTGGATCATAAGTAAAGGTTTCTAAAAATATAAATATAATTAGTTTCATTTTATATTATTATGTTATAAAGCATGCTAGTATAACATTTAGAGTTTAGTATGATATGTGTTCATTCTTATCATAAAGTGCTAGATTTAATTTAAGTACCTTGCCTCATTTTCATTGAATGTTAAATTAGGTAGTTTTATGCTTTAAATTTATAATTCATTTATGGTTGAATGTTAGTAGTAGATTTACTTGTTATGAGATAAAGAGCATAAAACATCAAAAATGTATTCTAATGAGAAAGTAGAGTTTCATGACACAAATAAGAATGAAGTACTTTGGACTTAATTAGTAAGGGCTATAGTTAGTAGGACAATATAAGGATTATCAAATCCTTAGCCCAAATTAGGAAAAGAATAATAAACCCCATGAATGACATTATAAATATTCATGGACTTAATTAAAATCCATTAGAAAGAGTACTTAGGGTAAACATGCTTATAGGAACCTTATGAAAGGTTGAGCTATGGTCATTCTAGTGAATGATGAACATAGTGGTTAAGGGGTTATCTAATAGAGCCTCGCTCTTCCCCTACCTTCTGTTGACGTTTGTGAGGTCTAAACGCCTCCTTACATGAGGATTGAAGTAACCACTTTGTGTTCACCCATTCAGCTAGTAAGCCTTAGCCAATTGGAAATAAGAGGAGCGATCTAGACTTAGGCTTGAATAAGCTACCTTCAATCAGCACATTAACTGGTTGAATAATAATAATAAGAGCATAAAAGGTTAGTAAATTACCTAACCCTAATAAAAACAGTAAGAAAGATAAGGACGATCAAACAAGATCCATTAGATCTTGGATGATCAAGAACAATAAGAATAAGAACACTATATTGTACTTAGTATGTATGTTTAGTAGTATACTTATTATAGTTCATTAGATTAGATAATCCAAACCCTTGATCAAAGGTGATTCAAGGAAGAAAACCAAGATCATCCTCCATAGGGATGATCCAAGAACTGAACTTAGATCAAAGAAGAACTAGATGATAGAAGATCTAAGACCTTGATCTTTATCAACATGAGTAGATTGTCAATCAAAGGATCTATGAAAGATCAAGATCAAGGAGATGAACATACAAAGACTTAGAGATAGAAAAATACTTAGATATGAATGATCTAAAGATCATTCTAAACATCAGATCTAGTGATCAATAGGATTGTTCATAATTTATATATTGACAATATGTATGGATGTACTGATTACATACATCGGTCAAGATCATGGAAGATTGGGGAAAAGAGATCAATCCTTAAAGGTAGGAGGATTTGATTAATGCATTTACATGAGATATTCATGATTGTACTCATGATCTTATGTTGACAAGAGTAATGATAATACTTGTAGTAAATCTCTTGAAAACCTTATGATCCAACCAAACACCTATAAGATGGTTAAGGACTAAACTATAAGTGAATAGGGAACTAGAAAATATTTCAGCCCTAAGTAAACAGACATATGGTCTGATATATATATGAAATCTATTTTACATACAAGCTTGGAGGCTTGTGAGTTTGTTTTAATAGGCATGAGCCTAGGGGATGCTATTGCTAGAGGAGTTATGAGGGTTTGGCCACCCGCTCCTTGAAATTTGATGATATGATGATACCTTGCCCAATGAGAGGCTAAAAGTCGGGTGGTGGCAATTATGGGAAGGCCACCACTGTGAAAGTCTTGCCCCCCCATACGGGCAGTGACATAATATTTTCCACCGTGGTATCAGTGGTGAACAGGGCAGTTATCCGAGCGCGCTAGTACGGATCGAGGCTATGACATAGCAACCTTTCGATTATTTTGCACTATGATGCATATGGGAACGAGGCATAGTGAAATGCCTTATGTTATAGCATAATGAAATGCTAGGTAATTGTATATTACCAATGTTTCCCAAGAAGGGAAATTCCCAGTATGAGATTAGCTGTAATACTAAATTCTCAAAATGAAGAGAATTGATCAGCTTAATTGGGAATGATATTTGACTATTTTCACAAATTTAATTGGTTTACCCATGAAGGGTATGTATGTATATAGATATACATAACTTACAAAGTAAAGAGTATGTTTGAGGATAATGAGATTATGAAGGATTGGAATTACATTGTCAATTATTATGTTTCTTGAATCCCCTACCAAGCATTGCTTGCTGAGATATTGTACTTGTTGCAATATCTCAGATCCAGGGAAGGAGAGTTAAGAGCTGAAGACTATAGAAGACTTGAAGAGAATAATCTTCAAGGTATACCCTTGAAGACATGTATTTTTATTTGTTGAGAGTTTTATTGTATGGTGAGCTTGAGTTTTGGATTATGTAATTTGGACAAGTATTGTACTAGATTTGTTTGTCTTGTGAACCACTGGATGGATCCTGGAGTTTAATAAAAGTATATTCCTTCAATGGAATTTTATTTTGTACACAAATTGTACTTATGTTATATATGAAGTGGTGACTTGGGTTTTCAAAACAAGTTCTAAAGAAAAGAATTTCCGCTCCTTTGTTTTGCGAAAAAAAATTTACACTCTTAAGGGCCCTGCCTTTCAAAACACTTTACAAATCATGTTTTCAAAAACCCGGGTCGTCACAACTTGAGCATGCATGTGGGCGTGCAAAATGCGGTCCCTGGCATAGCCTTTGAGAGCACACGCACGTGAGGCGGTCGCGGTTCAACTAGCATGCACGAGTGTCCTGGGAATTGGGACACACGGACCTAATGAGACTATAAAGTTAGGATCAGAGGACAATTTACAGAGTTAACCATTAAATGGTAGATCCACATCATAGGATCTAGCCTGACAATGAATTAGGCAAGGACCCATGGACCCTAAAAGGCCAAATCTAGCGATCTAATTTATAAATAGATCAAAATTGATAAGGACTCCTTGTATCCATTCATATCTAGGAGTTTATAAATGAGACCCAGGGTCGGGTTGAGTGATGAAGAACGCGACTCCAGGAGACTTCGAGGTAGGTGCTTTATCACTACTAGACTTTTTAAAAGAACCCATGATTGTCTTGAGAATGCATGTTTTAAGTTTAACTTATATGACTTGTTTAGCATGACTTAATTTTATAAATAAATTCAGCATGCATATGACAAATACATTATGCATAGACATGTCTTGAGAATGCATGTTTTGAGCTTTTGAAAGATTACACGTCCTTGAGGGTTACCAAAAGACGCTGGAGTGCCCAAAAGACGCTGGGTAGGCAGTTGTGAGGGACCCAAAGAGGACAGGTTTTGAAAAAGAGGTTTTTGCTTGTTTGATCATATATGATTTGGGCTAATAAGCTCTTGGGCGCTATGCCGAGAGGTCTGGGGTGGCCTCCCAGCCTCTACCACTACTAGGTGGAAAGGGTACCACACCCAAAAAGGGCATGTCCCTGCTTCGACTGCATGTGGTACAGGGGGCTACCACTGGTGTCACAGCATTGGGTCGAAGTGTCATATGCCCCGTAGAGGCTATGACCCTGTGTCCCTAGGTACCCGGGGACCACAGGGCGGCGAGGTCGTGGGCATAGTGGGCCCTATGGTTTGAGGATTTACTTGCATTATGCATATGGCATGACAGGAGGTTGGTCGACCATACCATATATCCATGAGTTGGATTCAGTTGAGCATCTTATGCATATCATTATGTTTATGATATATATATGATACTTTTGACTTGGATTATGCCATTCTTTAAGTCGTCAGTATTCTAATTCGACAATGGTTTTTAAATATCGATATTGAACATGATTGTTCAAACATGCACATGTTTTAAAGAGTATATGATTTTAAACATAGCATGCATTGTAAAACTAGTAGTGATAGACTCCTGCTGAGTATAGTATATACTCACCCAATCCTTAGCATTTTTCAAGACAGCTCCATTCACGAGTAGAAGACACCTCAGGAAATGTTAGTGCTGCGAACAAGAAAAATCAAAAGGAGATAATTATACATGTAAGTAAACACTCTACCCTTTGGACATGTATTTGTATTTATTCTGATTGAAATTTGTGAGTATTGGATAGACCTGAGAAAACATTTATGATTTCTGAAGTTTTTCAAAAACTACTTTGGTTATTGTGAAAGCAAATGACACTCGAGGTTTTCAAAATGAGTTTAAAACAAAAGATTTTTCGCTGCATTGCATTGTTTTCATAAAATGGTTTTTCAAAAAGGGATGCATCCCGCCTTAGGAATTTAGATCTTGCATTTAAAAATGCATGGAAAAACCCGGGTCGTCACAACATAATACATAGAAAATGACCCAAAATTGAGGGTCATTACAATAAGTCTCCATAGATCTTCATGAGGATCTCTAAGTTATATTTTCTCTTTAGCTTAAACTATATATATATATCTATTTTGTGCAATTAATGTTTTGAGTTTAATTTTTAATGACATACTTTAGAAAAAGAATAAAATAGTAAATTAATTGTACTCAACTCTATTAATAAGCTGAAGTTCAAATATTTAGTTGAATATTCAGAAATTTTAAATTCTCATCTTTATAAAGGAACTTATTATAATTTTTTTTATAACTTTCCAAAAATGCAAGAAAACTTAGAAATCTCATTTCTACAACCCCCAACCTAAAGTAAACATTGTCCTCAATGTTTTGAAACTTAGGAATCTTAAATGATGAAAGGGTAATGTGAACTAATAAGACTTTGTAAAAATCCTGGGTTGCCTCCCAACAAGTGCTAAGTTTAATGTCTTTAGCCAAACATGACTATAACTAACTAAACCAACTCAACCTAAACCCAGCTAGTTCAACTAATTCTCATAATCCTAACCCTAAGAATGACATGACAAATTACTCATGCCACTTTAGAACCTTGCGGTAGTCTGTATATTTCCTCCACCTTGAAATGTTAGGTGGTGGTAACAATATGACACAGTAGACCACCACAATTTTGAATGTTGTGGGACCATATTGATGATCCCCCATTTTTAGTATTTCACGATAGTCAATATAATCCTCCACCTTGTATTTTGTGGTGGTGGTAATATGATGACTTCATGTACTACCGTGCATTTTATTGGACCATATAGAGATGAATGATCCTCTTCTTGATCAAATTGATGGATAACATTGATCATTGTATTCAATTTATCCTTTTCCTCTATTTCCCTTACATTATTTTGAAAAAGGGGTACATGCTGACTCTGCCTTTCCCTACAAGTGGTTCTTATATTACTAGAGAGGGGGACATGGTTTACTTAAACCCTAAGTATCGTCTAATGTGCACCCTAGAGTTGGTTAACTAAGGGTGAGAACATTAACTAACTCTTTTCTTCCTCTTTAACTAGCATAGGTAAGGGTTTAAATGGGCCTACATGTGTGCAACCCGGGTTTTTGAAATACATTTTCTTTAATCATTTTCAAATAGTGGTTGACCAATTTTGTAACCATTTTGAAAACTTAAGCAGCGAAAAAAAATTTCTTTGAAATTCCTTTCAGAAAACCCAAATGCTATATTTCACTCACATATACATACATAATTTTTTGTACAACATATGTTTCTAAAGAAACTCATTTTATTAAAATTGCAGGATCAATCCAATGGTTTACATACACAACCCCTTTATTACATCTTATGTCCAAAATACGCAAATCAAAATACAATTCAATCCTTTCATAAATATATATAGTATTGATCAATAGTATGGTCTTCGTCTTCCCATGTCGTATCCCTTCATTCCTTTCTTTCTGTATTAGAGATATTGTAAACATTCAAACATTTACAATATCTTAGCAAGCTATGCTTGGTAGGGGATTCAAGAACATATGGAATTGTATAATTCCAATTCACAGTGTTCATAGTCATCATATTCCATGCTAATCACATACTTCAATTTCCATGAACTATACCATATATGATCATTCAACCATAAAATTTATCATGTACATCTACTATGATAATTTCAAACCACTCACCACTATATCGTACATATATATATATGGTCAAAAATCGTGAAAAATAGTCAATATCTCAAACATTAATAAACATACTCAAACATACTAAGTTGATAAATCGTCCAGACCTTCGCTGGGAAAATACTCCCTCATTAGGGCAATACTGGCATCTCACTATGCCATGCATCATATGCAAAATACTCAAGGACTATCATGTTGCAATCTGATCCGTACTAGCACACTCGGATAATTGCCCTATTCACCACTGATACCATGGTGGAAAATATTGTGTCACTGCCCGTATGAGGAGACAAGACTTTCACAGTGAGGCCTTTCCATAATTGCCCCACCCAACTTTTAGCCTCTCTTTGGGTAAGGTATCATAATATCATCAAATTTTAGGAAGCGGGTGGCCAAACCCTCATAACTTCCCCAGCATAGCATCCCCAGGCTTATGCCTATTTAAAACAGAACCACAAGCCTCCATGCTTGTATCTAAAATACTTCTTGTACATCTCATACGATATGTCTATTTATATTTCATTATCGTATTCAATATCCTCATACTAAGGATATGCTTTTATTTCTAGATTTAGGGATCCTCATTTACAATGAATGATACACATATTCTTATAAGTTTATGGATTAATCATTTATTATAAATGATCCCCATTTCCTTTAATTTGGAATTCACATACCAAATGTTATTAAGTGTAAGGATACTCATTTGATACAAATGATATCCATTATTATTATGTTCTTAACTAAGTTTAGGGGTAATAAATACATATTGTCTTTATTTGTACAATTTTGGATAATCTTCGATCTATATTCCTTATCTAATCTTATCCTATGATATAAAGGATCTAGATCTTTCTTATGTTCCTATCATCCATATAATCTATCTTCCTCAGATAGTATTTTATCCTATTGGTCAATAGATCTAACAGTTAGAATGATCTTCTAACCTTTGAAATCTAAGTATTTTCTATCTCTAAGTCTTTGTGTGTCCATCTCCTTGATCTTGATCTTTCATAGATCCTTTGATCAATAATCTATACATGTTGATAAAGATCAAGGACCTAAATCTTCTATCAATTAGTTCTTCTTTGATCTAAGTTCAGTTATTTGATCATCCCTAAGGAGGAGGATCCTGGTTCTCTTCCTTGAATCATATTTGATCAAGGGTTTGGATTATCTAATCTAATAATCTAAATTTCATCTATAACATACATACTAATAAACGTGCAGACTAAGTATAATACAATGTTATTATTCTTGATCATTCAAGATCCTATGAATCTTGTTTGATCTTGATTATCTTACTTAAAAAAATTTATTAAGATTAGATATTTTACTAAAATTTTATGCTTTTATTATTATTATTCAGCCAGTTAATGTTTTATTGGTTGAAGATAGCTTATTTCATCCTAAGTCTAGACTACTCCTCTTATTTCCAATTGACTAAGGCTTACTTGTTGAATAGCTTAACACAATGGTTACTTCAATCCTCATGTAAGGAGGTATTTAGACCTCACAAACATCAACAGAAGGTAGGGGAAGAGCAAGACACTATTAGGAAACCCCCTTAACCATCATGTTTAGCATTCACTAGTATATCTTTAGCTCAACCTTTCATAAGGTTCCTATGAACATTTTAACCCTAAGTACTCTTTCTAATTGATTTTAATTAAGTCCGTGATCATTTAAAATGCCATTCATAGAGTTTCATTATTCTCCTAATTTGGGCCAAGGAAATGATATTCCTTATATTATCCTACTCACTATAGCCCTTACTATCATTAAGTCCATGTCATTCATTCCATGCAAATGTCCTTCAACTCTATTTTTCATTTAATTACATTTTCAATGTAATTTTCATAACATAAGAATTAAAGCACAAATAAATAAATCTACTATTAAATATATTAAGCAATAAAATACAATTATAATAACATTCAATAATTCAAATGAAAATCTAACATGCCATAAATATTCATCATGATCCAATGGTCATAGTTGATTTATATTCATTTTTCATCCCTTTTAGGATTTAGATCTTGATCTTTCCTTTCCTTTAGATCCAATACATCTTCTTAATATGATTTGATCACTAGATCATTAATGCATCTCATCCAATGATCTGATCCTTATTAATCCAACCAATCAAGAAGATCTTAAGTCATCTTATCCAATTTAAGGGCATAGATCTTAATCTATCCCAAATCATCATCATCATCAAGTCCATAAATCCATGTGACATTAAATTTATATCATCATCCAAATACATCCATACTATCCAATCATCCTTTATCAACTTGATCAAGGAGATTACCATTCATTTTTATGGATCTTACTACTTTTAAGGGTAGATCTCTTAATTAAACATAGATCAGTCACTTCTGACTATTGATTCCATGTTTCAAAATTACAATATCATTAGTGGATCAAAATTATAGAGTTTGATCATTCCAAATTTCACTAATCATAGGAATTAGTAATACTTTTCTTTATTAATAGAATTTTACATGCGTTAAAACATAAATTTTCTAAGTTTAGTAGGTTCAACTCATCAAGAGAAATCCAACCCAGCTTTCTGATCTCAATTTGGAGTTAAATTGATATCAGAATTGGGATTTTAAGATTTCAACCCATTTTAAGGTCTGAAATTTGATCTTACTGTTTTTGTTTATTTACTTGATCTAGAGACCTAGAAATTTTATTATGATCATGGTTGTTAAGGTTTTGGGACCTCCTAAACCCATCCATGGGTTTAGATCTCTATTTTGAGATCATCTTGATCAAGATTCAAGAGGGGAGAAAGGTGCACCTACCTGTGCCGGTCTGGTGAAGAGAAGATCACCGGAGAAGAAGAAATCACGCTGGAGAAGGAGAATAACACCAAAAATAAACCCTAGACACGAAAAACGCCTACAGTTATGAAATTCACCCGTGCTGTTGCCAGAGAAGGTGGGGGACCATAGGGGAAACATAGATCTCATGTCTCTAAAGAGATCCATTGGTTTGAGATCACTTTTCAAAGGCTAGATTGGCAGAAATGCCGGAATCTCTTGAATTAATTACCAGAGACAGTGATACACCTGTGAGTTTTCTTCGTTTTGATTTTTCCATAGATCCAACCATTGGATCATCATGAAATCTTAGGGGTTTTGTAGATCTCCTCAGTCTGAACAGATCCACTAGTGGAGATCTGATTCTGAAAAGTAGAATTGGATGGCTAATTGAATTAGGGTTTCCCAAGAGAAAACGCTAGTTCATCAGGGATGATGCGTCCGTGGATGCTCCTAATGCAGACACAGTGTCGTTTGCCCAGGTGCGTCAGGGGACATGCCCATAGAGAAAGAGAGAGAAGGAGAGAAAGCAAGAGGAATTGGGGGAGATGGGGGATGATTCTGTGCTAGGATTTTGGGGAATTCTAAGGGACCTTATGAAGAACATTAGGAGAATTTTTGGGAATTTTATGAGGTATATATAGAGATTTTTGAATTTTCCATGATTACTTATAGTTATCATGTTTAATTTCTTTTTATTATTAAATTGTCTTTGGATTCTCACTACTACCTCCTTCTCCACTAGCGACTGGTAGTGGTTTGACTCATGATGACATGTTTTCTGGCCATTGGATCCCATTGTGGGCCCCTTGTTGGCCCCACGAAGGTGTGAAAAGACCATTTTGCCCTTTATGGAGAAAAATCTGTTTTATTCTCCCAGACTCATAATTGAGTGTACTTAGTGGCATTGGATTTGTATTTCCGAGTACATTCCAAATTTTTATGTCTTAGGTATTGGTTATTAGCAAAAAATTTCATTTTACCCTTTTATTCATAAAAATAGAGAAAAATAAAGATTTTTCATCCAAAATCAGAATTTGATGTACTTATAGTCATTTTGATCGGTTTTTCATGTACATTACAAATATCCAAGTTTTCTTAATTTTATTTTTACAAAAATGAATTTTCCTGGAACTCAAAGTTCCAGTTCCACTTTTAAAATTTTAACTTTTAATTTTTAATAATTCAATTATATTCCTAAAAATTGGGGTTGTTAAATCTTCCCCCCTTATAATAATTTCGTCCCGAAATTAGCTTATCAACTCACTCAAGAGTCTTTTCATAGCTTTACACATGTGGTGTTGGCCCTTAAGGAAATCTCTATTTCCTTTAATTCATTTCACATGCTACCTTCTCCTCAAAGGTATAAAACACATTGTTGGTTCATCTATTGACATATTAAAATGCTCACACATGACTAACCTTGCTAATGCACTATTCACTTAAGCTAATTCTTGCTAGACTTTCCAAAAGGATTAATAACTCTTAACTGAGTTATCCTTTTGTTTCAAAACCTTCTATTTCACTTGACTGGTATACTAAATTTCTACTCCTCATTTTCACCAATCTTTCAATACTTCATATTTTTCCATTCTAACTTCTATTGCTCATCCCCATTCCTTTTTAACATATATAGTTTTGACATAGGTTTCCTAATATGTATAGTCCTTAGACTATCTATCAAAATGACATATTAATTGGATTCTATAATTTCAACTATTGTTCTTTGTAACAATCTTCCAATATTTGAAAGTAATCATCTCTTTCCTTGTTCTTCCATTATTTGGAAGTGATTACTTCATTTCTACTTTACAATTCATACTTCCTTACTATTTCCTTCTATTGACAATTTCCTTTCAAATTCTATCATTGAATAATAGTTTCCTTGTAATGATTCTTTCCTCATTCTCATCCCATCCATTGTTTTTGTAACACCCTTTGTGTGCCATTTTATTCATAATGCTTGACTTTCTACATTTTTCCTTCCAAGATAGTATCATTTAAATCTTCATATATATTCCTTATCTTCTTTTGTTATCTCTTTCTCATATTCAGAACAATATTCTGAACATTCTTACAATCCATGATAATATTTATCTCTTTGCCTTTCATATATATATATATATATATATATATCATTAGTTTCAAAAAATTTAGATTATGCATTTCCTCATGCTTCTTTCAAGCATACCTCATAACTTTTTCATATCATACTAACCCTTTATTTGAAGTATTCTTGATAATTCCAATTAAAAGAGTTCATATTGACTTTATAGTCATCCACTCTCAAGCCTTTAAAAACTCCATAATTTATCATATATTCTTCAATTCCCAACAATTTACCATAAACTCTTTAATGTTTATGTAATCAATGGCAAGATTGCACTAAAAGAATGTCCTGATGTTATACAATTAGTAAGAGATAAATTTCCCTAATTGTCATTGTCATTTCATATTTTAGTATCATAGCCCACCTTTGTTGGGTCAAATTCAATATCGTCCTTAAAATTTATATGACCTTAAACTTTACTTTCTTCAATCAACATGTACACTTACCAGATAGTTGACAAGTTTTGCAAGTGTCTAACATATATTCTATAATTGCTCTTGATTTCCTTAAATCCATTTCCATATATCATTACCATTTCATCTAATATATTTCATTCTCCTCAAAATCATGAATATCCTTTATCCAACTCATATAACTTAAAATTTGTTTTGATTTCATACTATGATGTTTCATTTCCAATTCCCAATTGATGATAATAAATTTGAAAATGATCATCCTTATAGAGTAAAAGGGTACTTAATTGTCTTAATAATATCATTTATATTCAATGCATCCTCACATTGTTCCTTCCTTTTGCTTTTTCCAAGGAAATTTGTTACTTCCCTAATGTAAATTTCTATAATCACTCCTAATCCTTAAAATTTGTTCTTTCAACTCACTCAAATAAGTTGATGTCATTTTCCTTAACTACTATGGATATTCCCTCATTCAATCTCATTTTAGATAGAAAATCTTCAAAATATCTTAAAATTTCTAACCACATATTTCTCCAAAATTTAGATTCATACCTCATTAATAATCATCTCATTTATCCAAATTTTACACTTAAGTTTAGTTGCCTATATTTGTTTATAGGTCTTCATTCATCATGTTTTCCTACTACTATAGATATTTCCTCATTCATTCTTATGTTAGATTGAACATCTCCAAAATATCTTGAAATTTCTAACCACTTATTTCTCCAAAATCTGGATTCATGCCTTATTCATAATCATCTCATTTTTCCAAACTTTACATTTAGTTTAGCTACCAATTTTTTCTTTATTTCACCATTCCTCCAAAATATATTTTCCTTTACTATATTTCTTAAATCTTTCAATATCACCAAACCTATCATACAAGTGGAATCAATATCTCTATTTATATATAGCTCTTTATTTGCCATGATCAATAAGATGTACTCCTCTTTATGATAATCAATAACTATATTTTCCCAAATCATCATATCAATATTTCTCTTTTATTTTCCATGATCATTTAACCATCCATGCCAACTGTACTTCTATTTACTATAGTCCCAAAATTATTTTCAATATCACCAAAGTTATCATATCAATATTTCTCTAATCCTTGATAATTCTTTTGTACTAATTTCCACAATTGATTTAACATACCAATATAATTTCTAACTTAGTAATTTCATATTTGTTGTACCATATATAGGGCTATAATTTCTTTGTTGACAATATATTCTCATGGTTTAATTATCTTTCTTAATAAGTTTGGGATTATATTTTTTCCCTTTTAACATATCTAATTGTGACGACTAGGGTTTTCATATGCATTTTTAAATGCAAACCTAATTCCTAATGCAGGATCAATTCCTATTTGAAAATAATTTTATAAAAATAATGCAATGTAGCGGGAAAAATCTTTGATTTTAAATTCATTTTGAAAACCGTGAGTGTCATTTGCTTTGCAAGATGAACAAAGTAGTTTTGAAAATTATGGTAATCATAAATGTCTTCCCAGGTCTATGCAGTCATAGCTCACAGTCCAACTGTAGTAATTACAGATACATGTCCAAAGGATAGATCATATACTTACATTTATACTTGTCTTCTCTTCATTCATTTTATCATAGCACCAACATTTTCTGATGCTTCTTCTAATCCTGTGTGGAGTTAATCTATAAAAAAAAAGTATATATTTGCGTGAGTATTCCTCATATTTAGTAGGTGATCTGATACTACTATTTTGAAAACACAGTATGCAACTTACATGGTTTCAAAAGAGGCTTTCCATGTAAAACATCGTGCAATTTTCTTTTTTGTGTAAACATGCATTTTTATGCATAAATCATAAGCTTGTTTGCACATTTTCAATCATGGAATCTTTTATCGAAATCCAGTAATCAACAAATATAAATTATTACGTAAATCATAGAGTAGTGATTACTCAATCCATGTACTAAGATCTTAGCAAAGACATCAAGATGATTAGTCAATAAATCATAAACTAATCATAATTATGAAATTCTTAAAATAGTAATTGGCTAAAGCAAATGATAGCAGCATTATAGATATCATGCACATGGATCCTTGGCAAACACATCAAGCCAATGGGTTGGCGAACATATCAAGCCAACTAGTCACGAGTACTCGTATACGACCATCACAATGCTATATGCATATCGATAAAACTAAAATCATAGGGCCAACTATGCTCACGATTAGCACATAGCTGGAATCGTGTTTCTCTAGTATCTAGAGACCAACCCACCGTAGCCTGCACAGTGACTATGGCTGTCCTCGAAAGGGGTGTCATGAACACCTCCAGTGGTAATCCCTATTTACCATAGCAGTCGAGGAAGGGACAATGCCATTTTGGCAGTGATACCATTCACTTTTTGTGGTAGAGGCCAAGAGACCAACCCCATACATCAATAATCTCTTATCATAGTGCCCATCAGGCTCAATAGCTCAAAAAACATAGATACATGAAATCCCAATCTCAATAATTGTAAATCATGCAATCTATGCAATTAGTCTCAAAGCCTGTGAGGAATGCCTATAAATATGCATATATTCCAAATCTCAATCATCCCAAAACGTGCAATTTATGCAACCAGTTCCAAAACATGTATGCAGTGCTTATATAAAAAATATTTATCAAATATGCAAACAATTGCATGCAAGATCATAAGGAAAATCTGCATACTCATTATGAGAATACCATATCATAAAAAGTGTACTAAACACAGTCATCAAGATTAAATAAATCAATTAGAGTTTGGAAATGCATTTGAAAACTTAGCAGTATCAGACTACCTACCTCGATGTCTCTTGAATCACATTCTTCGTTACTCGACCCTGAGTCACCTTTGTGAAACCCTGGATATCAATTGATAACAAGGATTCAAGTATCATTTTCCATCCTTTATAGATTATTAAGTAGATCTCTAGATTAACAGCTAGATCTACCTTTTAGGATCATAGATCCTTGCTTAATGCGTTTCTAGGCTAGATCTCACGTATAGATCTACTATTTAATGGTTAAATTGCCTTCAATAACTTTTATGTTATCAAGATCGTGTAATTGAATGGTTAGATCTCATAGATCGCCTGAGCTGATGCTTAGAACGGGCTTGTACTCAATCTGAATGGTCAGATCTTATAATTCAAGGATGGATACATGTAATTTAGGGTTGATCCTAAGGTATTAATCTCCTTACACCTGTAATGGATCAATTCATGAGATTTGATCATCTTTGACATTGTCAATCTACGAGATTTCTATAGTTATTAGGCTATAGTCATAGTAAATAGTCCTCTAATCCTAACTTTTGTAGTTTCGTTAGGTTTATGTCAGCAATACAAACACAACAGTTCTTTTGGATCATCGATAGGAGTTATATAGCCTTCTTTTTAGTGTTGCAAACTAATGGATGAACCAGATCTGACAATACAGGGCCTGCGCGTCATGGTTCCCAGGATGCATGTGCGTCCCGGTTAAACTGCAACTGCACCGCACCCTCGTGCACACCTGAAGGATGCTCTAGGGCGTGCATTTCAGTCATGTGTTACGCTCTACGTCCCCGGGTACAAACTGATCCAATGGTTCCCACCAGATCCATCAGATCTTTTTTCTCTGACAATATTCTTGCTGGGAAAAGTAGATCCAACATGTTCTTGATCTAATTTCTACCGAAAAAGAGAAGAATGAAGAGAAAGAGGAGAAATGGTTACTTGATTGTGCCGAAAAGGAGGAAAATCTTGGTTTTCTAGTGGTGCGGTTTCATCGTGTTTGCTAGGAAAACCTAGTTGCCAGCATAGGGGAAATAGCAGTGGCTTGAGGAGGAAAAAGGAGGAGATAAGAGAGGAAAGGGAAAGAAGAGGGGAAAAGGGAAGTTGGGCTGGCGTCGAAAATCACAGAGGAACGGGAGGAGGGCTTTTCCGATGAGTGCAGGTTTGTTCAGGCCCACCGGAACCCTAGGTTGCCAGATTTGGTGAAGCTAGCTAGAGGAGAAGGGGAAGGTGATGATTGGAGGGAGAGGAGGAGAGGGCTTTTATAGCCGGTGAAGGCGGTGCCACCATTTTTTTCGGCTCCGCACTGCAATGGTGGTGTTGTGCGTAGGTTAGAGAAGGAAGACAGTGGAGCGGGGTGTAATTAGTAAAATGACCCCCCTGTGTTTTTCAACTCTTTGCATTTTAATTAATTTACTAAAATGCCCTCAATAATCAATTCCCATATATTGGTCATACGAACTCCGTTTTCAGTGTTCTTTGAGGCATTGGATTCCATTTCGATGTTAGAATCTAATTATGCAGGTATTTCTCTTAAATTCTTTCATTTCATATTTTAATAAAAATAGAACATTTAATGTAGTTAATTACATATATTGATTTTCAAAATAAATAATTTATATCAATTTAGTAAATGACAAACATATAGTTAGTAAAGTGATACAAAAGAGATTAAAATTTTTGAGTCATTACATCATTACCCCCTTCAAAGAATTTCGTCCTCAAAATTCCACAAATTATTACCTTCAATTGGTGAATGTATTCTCCCTTAGAACTCAGACTAAGAAAATTTCTTTGCTTCATTCCATAATTCTCTCATCTAATCCCCTAATTGGGTGAATAATATGAGGACTTTCTCCTTAAAATTCTTTTAATGTTATCTTGCAACCAATTCCAATGCTGAAGCTTTCGGAACAACAATTTTTAAGTAACACCCAGGTAAGCATAGATCATCTTCTTAGACATAGAAAAAGAATCTATTCAATTACCTATATATTCCTTTCCCAGATTTACAGGTTGCAAGCAATCAATGCTTACCTGCCTTTCTTTTCAATCCAAGTCAGTAGCATACCTTCCAGATCCAAAGTGACCTCTACCACTTGTCATAACATCGATCAAGGCCTGGGATTATCTGCAATCTTTGTCATTGTTCTAGATTATTTCTCATTTTACTTATGTCTCAGTTGTTACTACTTCTATTGTACTTTTAGATCCTCAAATGACTTAATCTAATAAATTTACTTCCTTTAGGGAAAAAGTCATGTCTAAGTACCCAAAACATTTCTCATAACTTAGGGTACTATCTACTAGATGCTATCATAGTTAATTAGATATGATTTGAATACCTCAGTTCAATCAACATCATTCTGAAGATAACATCACTTAATTCTATTTGCTCTTCCAATGTGTCTTTATACTATCAGGGCCTCAAGTTGATCCTTGATGATACTCTCATTGATGAAGATCGATTGGACAAGTCACTATCCTTGCTCTTTACTTCTCACTATAACTTCACTCAATCATATAATGGCAATGTAGGGAATTATCAACTTCTCCTTGTTGTGGACCACAACCACTGGTGTTTCCTCATAAACTAATCGATCTTGCTAAAATTCTGATATCACCAATGGATATAGGCATCAAACTTATTGTAAAATTAAATTCCTAGTTGGTCACTATCCTTCTTTGGAAATTTCTAGCAACACACTATCCTTAATGTCGACACTCTACTGAAAGACTATATTTTCTGCTGCTTTATCTTTATTATCGTCTGTTGCCATAATATCACTTACTTGACTACTCTTATTTCCTCAAATTGGAATGATTCATCTTTCAATTTACTAATACCACTCAAGATAAAAGATCTTTCATTCTATACTTCTCTTTTCTGTCCTCAATAAAGTCATGATCTTCTTATTCTGATTGTTCAACATTCATCAAATACTTATAGTTACATATCTCTCTCTCTCTCTCTCTCTCTCTCTCTCTCTCTCTCTCTCTCTCTCTCTCTCTCTCTCTCTCTCTCTCTCTCTCTCTCTCTTATTATTATGATTGTCCCTACTATTATTATTCCTTAGTCAACATCCTCCTTTTGTCTACTTAGATCAATGTCTCCATTTGATTGGTTGCATATAATCGATATCACATCTACACGTCAAACATGATAAACTTAATACTTCCAAGAAGATATTAAAATTTTCTAATATCATCAAAATCCTTAATTGTCTGTATTCTCAATAAACCATGCAGTGACTCAACAATTACATTGACATTTTGTTCATACTATACTTCTTTTATAAGTTCATGCCATGATCAATCTATCATCACAAATCTGTCAACCCCATTAGATTATCATCAAAATCTTCTAATAACTATGTTATAATCAAATTCTTTGTCATTCTTCTCAAATTTAGTCTTTTACATCCCCTATCATATTCATGTTGTATTCCTCTTGATAATATATCAATTATTGTACTCATCTTATGATCTGCTCCATTATACTCAAGTTTTCATTGTAAGATAGTCATTTACTCTTCATAAAGTTCCAATTAAGTCATCCAGACTTGAGCTAAGTTCTTCTAGATTCTCACTTTGATTGATCTAGTACAAGTCAAACTTATCCCCAAAAGATTCTATTGGCATCATCTTGTAGTTCCATTCTTTATTCTCATCATAATCTTATTCCTATAAAATAGTTAACTTGCTTACTTCACAACTCAACACATCTTCATGCCTAAATCATTTAAACTAGATTTTCGATAGGGTTTGCACCATCCAATGCTTAAGTACTTGTAAATCCAACTCCCTTTCACCTATTTATTTAGCGTGTATTTCTTTATGATATTGATATTGTTTCTTATTCTAGTCATCTCTATTCTTGTATTTAGACTACCTTTTTCTCTATCACTCATATTTAGACAACTTTTTCATAATTATGCTCGTCGTATATGACATTTGGACTGGCTGTGAAAGGATAAAACTGAGCTCTGATACCAACTGTGATGACCCAAGTTTTCACATGCATTTTTAAATGCAAAACTAATTTCTCACGCGTGATCGATCCCTATTTGAAAACAATTTTATAAAAGCAATGCAATGCAGCGACAAAAATCTTTGATTTTAAATTCATTTTGAAAACCCTAAGTGTCATTTGCTTGACAAGATGAACAAAGTAGTTTTGAAAATTACGGTAATCATAAATGTCTTCCTAGGTCTATCTAGTCACAGCTCACAGTACAACTGTAGTAGTTACAGATACATGTCCAAAGGATAGATCATATACATACATTTATATATGTCTTCTCTTCATTCATTTGATCATAGCACTAACATTTTCTGATGCTTCTTCTAATCTTGTGTGAAGTTAATCTGTAAAAAAATAATATATTGGGGCGAGCATTCCTCATACTCAGTAGGTGATCTGATACTACTATTATGAAAACATAGCATGCAACATACATGGTTTCAAAAGAGGCTTTCCATGTAAAACATAATGCAATTTCCTTTTTTGTGTAAACATGCATTTTCAAGCATAAATCATAAGCTTGTTTGCACATTTTCAATCATGGAATCTTTTATCGAAATCCAGTAGTCAACAAATATAAATTATTATGAAAATCATAGAGTAGTGATTACTCAATCCATGTACTAAGATCTCAGCACAAGCATCAAGCTGATTAGTCAATAAATCATAAACTAATCACAATTATGAAATTCTTAAAATAGTAATAGGCCAAAGCAGATGATAGCATCATTATAGATATCATGCACATAGATCTCTCAGCAAACACATCAAGGCGATGGGTTGGCAAACATATCAAGCCAACTGGTCACAAGTACTCATGTACGACCATCACAATGCTATATGCATATCGATAAAACCAAAAATCATATGGCCAACTATGCTCACGATCAGCACATAGCTGGAATCGTGTGTCTCCAGTATCTAGAGACCAACCCACCATAGCCTCCATGGCAACTATGGTTGTCCTCGAAAAGGTGCTGTGAACACCTCTAGTGGTCATCCCTGTTTAGCACAGTAGTCTAGGAAGGGACAATGCCATTTTGGCAGTGATACCATCCACTTTTTGTGGTAGAGGCCTGGAGGCCAACCCCGTACATAAACAACCTCTCAGCATAGTGCCCACCAAACTCAATAGTATGAAAAACATAGATACATGAAATCCCAATCTCAATCATCGTAAATCATGCAATCTATGCAATTAGTCTCAAAGCATGCGAGCAATGCCTATAAATATGCATATATTCCAAATCTCAATCATCCCAAATTGTGCAATTTATGCAACCAATTCCAAAACATGTATGCAGTGCTTATATAAAGACTATTTATCAAATATGTAAACAATTGTATGCAAGATCATAAGAAAAATCTGCATACTCATTATGAGAATATCATATTGCAAAAAGCATACTAAACACAGCCATCATGATTAAATAAATCAATTAGAGTTTGGAAATGCACTTGAAAACTTAGTAGTATCAGACTACCTACATCGATGTCTCTTGAATCGTGTTCTTCATTACTCGACCCTGAGCCACCTTTGTGAAACCCTGGATATCAATTGATGACAAGGATTCAAGTATCATTTTCCATCCTTTATAGATTATTAATTAGATATATAGATTAATGGATAGATTTATGTTTTAGGATCATAGATCCTTGCTTAATGTGTTTCCAAGCTAGATCTCATGTATAGATCTTCTATTTAATGGTTATATTGCCTTCAATAACTTTTATGTTATCACGATCATGTAATTGAATGGTCAGATCTCATATATCGCCTGTCTTGATGCTTAGAACGGGTTTGTACTCGATATGAATGGTCAAATCTTATAATTCAAGGATGGATACATGTAATTTAGGGTTTATCCTGAGCTATTAATCTCCTCACACCTCTAATGGATCAATTCTTGAGATCTGATCATCTTTGACATTGTCAATCTACAAGATTTCTATAGTTATTAGGCGATAGTCATATTAAATAGTCCTCTAATCCTAACTTTTATAGTTCCATTAGGTCCATGTCGTCAATACAAACACAGCAATTCTTTTGGATTGTCGATCGGAGTTATATAGCCTTCTTAATTGCATTTTTAGTGTTGCAAACCATTGGACAAAACAAATTTGACAATGTAGGGCTTGTGCATCACGGTTCCCAGGATGTGTGTGCCTCTCGGTCAAACTGCGACCGCACCACATGCTCGTACACGCCCTAAGGATGCTGTAGGGCATGCATTTCAGTCGTATGTTATGCTCTGCATCCTCGGGTACAGACTGATCCAATGGTTCCCATCAGATCCATCGAATTTGTTTTTCTCCGCTAATATTCCTACTAGGAAAAGAAGATCCAGCTTGTTCCTGATCTAAATTCTACTAGAAAATAGAAGAATGAAGAGAAAGAGGAGAAATGGTTACCTGATCATGCTGGAAAGGAGGAAAATATGGGTTTTCTAGTGGTGCGGTTCCATCATGCCTACCAGGAAACCCTAGTCTCCGGAACTGGGGAAATAGTAGTGCCTGGAGGGAAAAGGAGGAGATAAGAGAGGAAAGGGAAAGAAGAGAGGAAAAGGGAAGTTGAGTCGGCGTTGGAAATCATAGAGGAACAAGAGGAGGGGTTTTCCGACGAGTATGGGTTTGTTTAGGCCTACCGGAACCCTAGGTTGCCGGATTTGGTGAAGGTAGCTAAAGGAGAAGGGGAAGGTGATGATCAGAGGGAGAGGAGGAGAGGGCTTTTATAGCTGGTGAAGGCGATATCACCATTTTTTTCGGTGCCGCACTGCAATGGTGGTGCTGTGCGTCGGTTAGAGGAGGAAGACGGTGAAGCGGGGTGTCGTTAGTAAAATGACCCTTGTGTTTTTCAACTCTTTCCTTTTTAATTAATTTACTCAAATGCCCTCAATAATCAATTGCCCATATCTTGGTCATACAAACTCCGTTTTCAGTGTTCTTTGAGGCGTTGGATTCCATTTCGAAGGTAGAATCTAATTATGTAGGTATTTCTCTTAGATTCTTTCATTTCATATTTTAATTAAAATAGAACATTTAATGTAGTTAATTACATATATTCATTTTCAAAATAAATAATTTATATCAATTTAGTAAATGAAAAACATACAGTTGGTAAATTGATACAAAAGAACTTAAAAATTTTGAGTCATTACATCATTACCCCCTTCAACGAATTTCGTCCTCGAAATTCCACAAATTATTACCTTCAATTGGTGAATGTATTCTCCCTTAGGACTCAGACTAAGAAAATTTGTTTGCTTCATTCCATAATTCTCTCATCTAGTCCCTTAATTGGGTCAATAACAAGAGGAGTTTGTCCTCCTGCCTTTCTTTTCAATCCAAGTTAGCAGCATAGCTTCCAGATCCAAGGTGACCTCTGCTGCTTGTCATAGCATCGATCAAGGTCTGAGACTATCCACAATCTTTGTCAATGTTCTAGATTATTTCTCATTTTACTTCTATCTTGATTGTTACTACTATTGTACTTTTAGATCCTCAAATGACTTAGTCTAATCAATTTACTTCCTTTAGGGAAAAACTCATGTCTAAGTACCCATAACATTTCTCATAACATAGGCTACTATCTACTAGATGCTATCATAGTTAATTAAATATGATTTGAATACCTTAGTTCAATCAACATCATTCTAAAGATAACAACACTTAATTCTATTTACTCTTCCAATTTGTCTTTATACTACCAGGGCCTCGAGTTGATCCTCGATGATACTCTCGTTGATGAAGATCGATTGGACAAGTCACTATCCTTGCTCTTTACTTCTCACTATAACTTCACTCAATCATATAATGGCAATGTAGGGAATTATCAACTTCTCCTTATTGTGGACGACAACCACTGGTGTTTCCTCATAAACTAATGGATCTTGATAAAATTCTAATATCACCATTGGATATAGGCATCAAACTTATTGTAAAATTAAATTCCTCGTTGGTCACTATCCTTCTTTGGAAATTTCTTGCAACACACTATCCTTAATGTCGACACTCTACTGAAAGACTGTATTTTTTGCTGTGTTATCTTTCTTATAGTCTGTTGCCATAATATCACTGAGTTGACTACTCTTATTCCCTCAAATTGGAATGATTCATCTTTCAATTTAGCAATACCACTCAAGATAAAAGATCTTTGATTCTATACTACTCTTTTCTGTCCTCAATAAAGTCATGATCTTCTTATTCTGACTATCCAACATCCTTCAAATACTTGTAGTTACATATCTCTCTCTCTCTTATTATTATGATTATCCCTATTATTATTATTCTTTAGTCAACATCCTCCTTTTGTCTGCTTAGATCAATGTCTCCATTTGATTGGTTGCATATAATTGATATCACGTCTACATGTCAAACATGATAAACTTAATACTTTCAGGAAGATGTTAAATTTTTCTAATATCATCAAAATCCTTAATTGTTTGTATTCTCAATAAACCATGCAGTGTCTCAATTACATTAACATTTTCTTCATGCTATACTTCTTTTATAAGTTCATGCCATGATCAATCTATCATCACAAATATGTCATCCCCATTAGATTATCATCAAAATCTTCTAATAACTATGTTAGAATCAAATTCTTTGTCATTCTTATCAAATTCAATCTTTTAAATCCCCTATCATATTCATGTTGTATTCCTCTTGATAATATATCAATTATTGTACTCATCTTATGATCTGCTCCATTATACTCAAGTTTTCATTGTAAGATAGCCATTTACTCTTCATAAAGTTCCAATTAAGTCATCTAGACTTGAGCTAAGTTCTTCTGGATTCTCACTTTGATCGATCTAGTACAAGTCAAACTTGTCCCCTAAAGATTCTACTAGCATCATCTTGTAGTTCCATTCTTTATTCTCATCATAATCTTATTCTTATCAAACAGTTTACTTGCTTACTTCACTACCCAACACTTCTTCATCCCTAAGTCATTTAAACTAGATTTTTGATGGGGTTTGCACCATCCAGTGCTTAAGTACTTGTAATTCCAACTCCCTTTCACCTATTTATTTAGGGTGTATTTCTTTGTGATATTGATATTATTTCTTATTCTAGTCATCTCTATTCTTGTTTTTAGACTACCTTTTTCTCTATTACTTGAATTTAGACAACTATTACTTGTGAAAGGATAAAACTAAGCTCTAATACCAATTGCGATGACCCGGGTTATCACATGCATTTCTAAATGCAAAACTAATTCCTCATGTGGGATCGATCCCTATTTGAAAACAATTTTATAAAAACAATGCAATACAACAAGAAAAATCTTTGATTTTAAATTCATTTTGAAAACCCTGAGTGTCATTTGTTTTGTAAGATGAACAAAGTAGTTTTGAAAATTACAGTAATCATAAATGTCTTCCCAGGTATATCCAGTCACAGCTCACAGTCCAATTGTAGTAGTTACAGATATATGTCCAAAGGATATATCACGTACTTACATTTATACTTGTCTTCTTTTCATTCATTTGATCGTAGCACTAACATTTTCTAATGCTTCTTCTAATCTTGTATGCAACTAATCTATAAAAAAATAATATATTTGGGTGAGTATTCCTCATACTCAGTAGGTGATCTGATACTACTATTTTGAAAATACGGCGTGCAACATACATGGGTTCAAAAGAGGCTTTCCATGTAAAACACCATGCAAGTTCCTTTTTTGTGTAAACATGCATTTTTATGCATAAATCATAAGCTTGTTTGCACATTTTCAATCATGGAATCTTTTATCAAACTTCAGTAATCAACAAATATAAATTATTACGAAAATCATAGAGTAGTGATTACTCGACGCATGTACTAAGGTCTTAGCAAAAACATCAAGCTGATTAGTCAATAAATCATAGACTAATCACAATTATGAAATTCTTAAAATAGTAATCGGTCAAAGCAGATGATAGCATCATTATAGATATCATGCACATGGATCTCTTGGTAAACACATCAAGCCGATGGGTTGGCGAACATATCAAGCCAACTGGTCACGAGTACTCGTATACAACCATCACAATGCTATATGCATATCGATAAAACTGAAATCATATGGCCAACTATGCTCACGATCAGCACATAGCTGGAATCGTGTGTCTCAGGTATCTAGAGACCAACCCACCATAGCCTGCATGGTGACTATGGTTGTCCTCGAAAAGGGTGTCGTGAACACCTCCAGTGGTCGTCCCCGTTTACCACAGCAGTCGAAGAAGGGACAATGCCATTTTGGCAATGATACCATCCACTTTTTGTGGTAGAGGCTGGGAGGCCAACCCCGTACATCAACAATCTCTCAACATAGTACCCAACAGGCTCAATAGCTCGAAAAACATAGATACATGAAATCCCAATCTCAATCATCGTAAATCATGCAATCTATGCAATGAGTCTCAAAGCATGTGAGCAATGCCTATAAATATGCATATATTCCAAATCTCAATCATCCCAAATCGTGCAGTTTATGCAACCAGTTCCAAAACATGTATGCAATGCTTATATAAAGACTATTTATCAAATATGTAAACAATTGCATGCAAAATCATAAGGAAAATCTGCATACTCATTATGAGAATATCATATCGCAAAAAGCATACTAAACACAGTAATCAAGATTAAATAAATCAATTAGAGTTTGGAAATACATTTGAAAACTTAGCAGTATCAGACTACCTACCTCAATGTCTCTTGAATCACGTTCTTCATTACTCGACCCTAGGTCACCTTTGTAAAACCCTGGATATTAATTGATAACAAGGATTCAAGTATCATTTTCCATCCTTTATAGATTATTAATTAGATCTATAGATTAACTGCTAGATCTATGTTTTAGGATCATAGATCCTTACTTAATGCATTTGCAGGCTAGATCTCACGTATAGATCTACTATTTAATGGTTATATTGCCTTTAATAGCTTTTATGTTATCAAGATCATGTAATTGAATGGTCAGATCTCATAGATCGCCTATCCTGATGCTTAGAATGGGTTTGTACTCGATTTGAATGGTCAAATCTTATAATTCAAGGATGGATACAAGTAATTTAGGGTTGATCCTGATCTATTAATCTCCTTAGACCTCTAATGGATCAATTCATAAGATCTGATCATCTTTGACATTGTCAATCTATGAAATTTCTATAGTTATTAGGTTATAGTCATAGTAAATAGCCTCTAATCCTCACTTTTATAGTTTCATTAGGTTCGTGGCGTCAATATGAACACAACAGTTCTTTCAAATCGTCAATCGGAGTTATATAACCTACTTAATTGCATTTTTAGTGTTGCGAACCAATGGACAAACTAGATTTGACAATACAGGGCCTGCACGTCATGGTTCCCAGGATGCGTGTGCATCCTAGTCGACCTACGACTACACCGCACACTAGCACAAGCCCGAAGGATGCTCCAGGGCATGCATTTTGGTCGTTCATTAAACTCTATGTCCCTGGGTACAGATTGATCTGAGGGTTCCCATCAAATCCATTGGATCTATTTCTCCGACGATATTCCTACCGGGAAAAGCAGATCCGGCATGTTCCTAATCTAATTTCTACCAAAAAAGAGAAGAATGAAGAGAAAGAGGAGAAATGGTTACCTGATCATGCCAGAAAGGAGGAAAATCTGGGTTTTCTAGTGGTACGGTTCCATCATGCCTGCCAGGAAACCCTAGTCGCCAGAATAAGGGATATGGCGGTGGCTGGAGGAGGAAAAAGGAGTAGATAAGAGAGGAAAGGGAAAGAAGAGGAGAAAAGGGAAGTTGGGTTGGCGTCGAAAATCACAAAGGAACGGGAGGAGGGGTTTTCCTACGAGTGGGGGTTTGTTCATGCCTGCCGGAACCCTAGGTTGCCGCATTTGGTGAAGGTAGCTAGAGGAGAAGGGGAAGGTGATGATCGGAGGGAGGGGAGGGGAGGGCCTTTATAGCCGATGAAGTAAGTGCCATCCCATGGCGGTGCCGCCATTTTTTTTGTTGCCGTGTTGCAATGGCGGTGCTGCACATCAATTAGAGGAGGAAGATGGTTGAGGGGGTGTCCTTAGTATAACGACCCCCTGTGTTTTTCGACTCTTTGCGTTTTTAATTAATTTAGTAAAATTCCCTCAATCTTCAATTGCCCATAACTTGGTCATACGAACTCCGTTTTCAGTGTTCTTTGAGGCATTGGATTCCTTTCCGAGCGTAGAATCTAATTATGTAGGTATTTCTCATAGATTCTTTTGTTTCATATTTTAATTAAAATAGAACATTTAATGTAGTTAATTACATATATTAATTTTCAAAATAAGTAATTTATATCAATTTAGTAATAGTCAAACATATAGTTGGTAAAGTGATACAAAAGTGCTTAAAATTTTTGAGTCATTACACTAACTCTCTTCTTCCCTTTCATTTTATTCTAATTTTAAAGATCATCTCTTCATGTTCTAAAATTTTATCATCCCTTTATTAAACCATTTTCCTTTACTAATTTTGAAGAGAAAATACTTACTTATCTCCTTATTCATCTTTATTTAAAACTATTATCATTTACAAATTTTGAAATTTCTCACTTATCTCCTTAAATTCCTT
The DNA here is from genome assembly GCA_035236585.1 of Warburgia ugandensis. NCBI lineage: Eukaryota > Viridiplantae > Streptophyta > Magnoliopsida > Canellales > Canellaceae > Warburgia > Warburgia ugandensis. Next base: position 4,100,083 of record CP141129.1, on the reverse strand, counting down.
TCAAATAATATTGTCTCTATTTTGATGATTAAATCCATTTAACTAATTTCCATAATACTATATATGTAGCAATTATAACTCTTACATTTATATTTATTTATATATTTATTATTATTTTCTAATTTTATAATAATTCTAAGGTTCCATCTTTAGCACTTATTTCTCATAAATTTCTATTTCACTTTTCCTATAAAGTTTGAAGTTTTTCCTTCTACACTATTTCCATCATATTTTTCCAATTTATCCCTTCTTTCACTTAATAATGGTTATATACATACTAGTATTGGTGTACTTTTTACTCAAAACTTTAGGTTAGCCTAAATTACATCTTTATCTATTATAATGTTTTCCTTATTGATTTCTATATCTTACTATTCCCTCTTTTGGGATTCTTATTTACTAAGTAGTATTTCTAATCCTTACACTAAGTAATATCTACTTATACTATACTATTCCTTCATTACACTAACCCTTTCTATACTCATCCTCAGCTAATGAGTTTGATTCTTTCTATACTCATTCTTCACTAATAAGTCAACTCTTTCTAAAGTCATTCTCCTGATAAGGCTACTCTTTCTATACTCATCCTTAACTAATAAGTCTCTCCTATTTCTCTATTCACTCAGTATTTCTCATCTTCAACTTGGATTGTCATAATCATATTGGACATAAGGCGCTGCAAGTGACTGGATGAACCTGCTCTGATACCCACTATGGTGACCTGGGTTTTTGAAATACATTTTCGTTAATCATTTTCAAATAGTGGTCGACCAATTTTGCAACCATTTTGAAAAATTAAGCAGCGAATTTTGTTTTCTTTGAAATTCTTTTTAGAAAACCCGAATGCCACATTTCACTCACATATACATACATAATTTTGTGTACAACATATGTTTCCAAAGAAACTCATTTTATTAAAATTGCAGGATCAATCTAGTCGTTCACTTACACGGCCCCTTTATTACATTTTATGTCCAAAATACACAAATCAAAATACAATCCAATCCAATCCTTTCACAAATATACATAGTATTGATCAACAGTATGGTCTTTATCTTCCCATGTCGTAAGCCTCCATTCCTTTCTTTCTGTATCATAGATATTGTAAACATTCAAACATTTACAATATCTTAGCAAGCTATGCTTGGTAGGGGATTCAAGAACATATAGAATTGTATAATTCAAATGTACAGTATTCATAATCATCATATTCCATGTTAATCACATACTTCAATTTCCATGAACCATACCATATATGATCATTCAATCATAAAATTTATCATGGACATCCGCTATGATAATTTCAAACCACTCATAATTACATCCACTATGATAATTTCAAACCACTAACCACTATATCGTATGTATACATACATACACATATATATATGTATATAGTCAAAACCCGTGAAAATTGGTCAATATCTCAAACATCAATAACCATATTCAGACATACTGAGTTGATAAATCATCCAAACTTTTGATGAGAAAATACTCCCTCATTATGGTAGTATTGGCATCTCATTATGCCATGCATCATATGCAAAACACTCAAGGACTACCATGTTGCAATCTAATACGTACTAACGCGCTCGGATAACTGTCCTATTCACCATTGATACCATGTTGGAAAATATTGTGTCACTGCCCATATGTGGAGACATGACTTTCATAGTGGGGCCTTCCCATAATTGCCCCACCCGACTTTTAGCCTCTCTTTGAGAAAAGTATCATAATATGATCAAATTTCAGGAAGCAAGTGGCCAAACCCTCATAACTTCCCTAGCATAGCATTCCCAGGCTTATGCCTATTTAAAACAAAACCACAAGCCTCCATGCTTGTATCTAAAATACTTCTTGTACATCTCAGACGATATGTCTGTTTATATTATCATTCTTATATTCAATATCCTCATACTAAGGATATGATTTTATTTCTAGATTTAGAGATCCTCATTTACAATGAATGATACCAATATTCTTATAAGTTTAGGGATTAATCATTTAGTGTAAACAATCCCCATTTCCTTTAATTTGGTATTCACATACCAAATGTTATTAAGTGTAAGGATACTTATTTGATACAAATGATATCCATTATTATTATGTTCTTATCTAAGTTTAAGGGTAATTATAAATGATACCCAGGTATTTATGATGTATTCCATCTAATTTTAACAGTTATTTCTATTTCATATGCATGAATTATGATTCAATGTAACTAAACACATTATCATCCTTAAGCATTATAATGTCTATGAATAACAGCAATTCCACAGACCACAGGTCTTGTATTCTTAAAGTTCCACCTACCTTCATGTAGTGATCCATCCCTTCAGATCCTCCATGATTGGCGTATGTAATCTATCAATACATACATACTGTCATTATTTGTACAATTTTGGATAATCTCCTATCTATATTCCTTATCTAATCTTGTCCTTTGATATAAAGGATCTAGCTCTTTCTTGTTTTCCTATCATCCATATAATCTATCTTCCTCATATAATATTTTATCCTATTGATCAATAGATCTGATGATTAGAATCATCTTCTAACCTTTTAGATCTAATTATTTTCTATCTCTAAACCTTTGTGTGTCCATCTCCTTGATCTTGATCTTTCATAAATCCTTTGATCAACAATCTATATTTGTTGATACAGATCAAGGGCCTAGATCTTCTATCATCTAGTTCTTCCTTGATCTAAGTTTAGTTATTTGATCATCCCTAAGGAGGATTATCCTGGTTCTCTTCCTTGAATCATATTTGATCAAGGGTTTAGATTATCTAATCTAATGATCTAGATTTGATCTATAATATACATACTAATAAACATGCATACTAAGTACAATTCAATGTTATTATTCTTATTGTTCTTGATGATTCAAGATCCTATGGATCTTGTTTGATCTTGATTATCCAACTTAAAATTTTTATTAAGATTAGATATTTTACTAACCTTTTATGCTCTTATTATTATTATTCAACCAGTTAATGTTTTACTGGTTGAAGATAACTTATTTCATCCTAAGTCTAGACTGCTCCTCTTGTTTCCAATTGACTAAGGCTTACTAGTTGAATGGATGAATACAAAGTGGTTACTTCAATCCTCATGTACGGAGGCATTTATACCTCACAACTGTCAATGGAAGGTAGGGGAAGAGCAAGGCTCTATTAAAAAAAAAACCTTAACCACCATGTTTAGCATTCACTAGTATGTCCTTAGCTCAACCTTTCATAAGGTTCCTATGAACATTTTAACCCTAAGTACACTTTCTAATTGATTTTAATTAAGTCCATGAACATTTAAAATGTCATTCATGGAGTTTCATTATTCTCCTCATTTGGGCCAAGGAAATGATATTCCTTATATTATCCTACTAATTATAGCCCATACTATCATTAAGTCCATGTCATTCATTCCATGTAAATGTCCTTCAACTCTATTTTTCATTTAATTACATTTTCAATGTAATTTTCATAACATAAGAATTAAAGCATAAATAAATCAACAATTAAATCTACTAAGCAATAAAATACAATTATAATAACAATCAATAATTCAAACGAAAATCTAACATGCCATAACTATTCATCATGATCCAATGGTCATAGTTGATTTCTATTCATTTTTCATCCCTTTTAGGGTTTGAATCTTGATCTTTCCTTTTCCTTCAGATCTAATACATCTTCTTAATATGATTTGATCACTAGATCATTGATGGATCTCATCTAAAGATCTAATTGTTCTTGATCCAACTAATCAAGAAGATCTTAAGTCATTTTATCCAATTTAAGGGCATAGATCTTAATCTATCCCAAATCATCATCATCATCAAGTCCATAAATCCATGTGACATTAAATTTATATCATCATCCAAATACATCCATACTATCCAATCATCCTTTATCAACTTGATCAAGGAGATTACCATTCATTTTTATGGATCTTACTACTTTTAAGGTTAGATCTCTTAATTAAACATAGATCAGTCACTTCTGACTATTGATTCCATGTTTCAAAATTACAATATCATTAGTGGATCAAAATTATAGAGTTTGATCATTCCAAATTTCACTAATCATAGGAATTAGTAATACTTTTCTTTATCAATAGAATTTTACATGCATTAAAACATAAATTTTTTGAGTTTAATAGGTTCTACTCATCAAGAGAAATCCAACCCAACTTTTTTATCTCAATTTGGAGTAAAATTGAGATCAAAATTGGTATTTTAAGATTTCAGCCCGTTATTATTTTTTTTAATTTAATTGATCTAGAGGCCCAGAAATTTTATTGCCGTCATAGTTCCTAAGGTTTTGGGACCTCCTGAACCCATCCATCGGTTTAGATCTCTATTTTGAGATCATCTTGGTCACGATCCAATACTATTACTAATGATTTTTGTGATTATTACCAATAAATACAATTTAAAACATACATTTCATTATTTTGGTAACTTATACAAGTGACAAAGAATCTACAGAATCTTTCAGATCTAAAATCAGAGCTATATTGAGCTCTTAATTGAAGAAATAAGGTTTCAGTACAATTATTGGACAACTGATATCATTTCAACAGAAAATGAAACATGAAGATCGGCCCACGCTTATTACCTAGGATTACCCATCATTAGGGATGGGTGATCATTTATAGGTGAGATAGTCTAGATCTGGACCGTCGAATCACTCATCACTTGATCTCCCTCATCCTACAAGATCAAGAGCCTAGATTTCATATCCTAGGATTTTTTGGCCCCAAGAATCCATCCAATAACTCAGAATTTCAATCTGATCCATCCATGGTAGGGATCTCTATCATGTTGCCAGATCCATCGTCTCTTAAGGATCAATGGTTGGGGAGATCACCTGAAGGCCAAAAAACACCAAAGAAATGCTAGAACAGTGTACCAATAAGGTTAGATTGATTTAGAAGAGGTTGTTAATATCACACAGTCGACAGAAGAGTTACGCAAATAAAAGATGTAGAAACCTGGAATTTGATGTGGGGGACCATGTATTTTTTAAAGTATCAGCAGCCAAAGGAGTAATGAGGTTTGGAACCAAAGGAAAACTTAGTCTTAGATTCATTGGTCCATTTGAAATTCTAGAAAGAGTTGGCCTAGTGGGTTACAAATAAGCCTTACCACCCCAACTCTCAGAAATACACAGTGTCTTTCACGTATCTATGCTATGGAAATACCTACAAGATGACATGCATGTACTTCAAAGGGTTCCAAAAGAGCTAAATCCATAACTAACCTTCAAAGAGAAGGCGATACGGATCTTGGACTACAAGAAATAGAAGTTAAGGACCAAAACCATTCTGCTAGTCAAAGTCCTTTGGCAACATCACTCCTTTGAGGAAGCCACGTGGGAAACAGAAGTAGAAATGTGGAAGACACACCCTAATCTATTTGATTAAGTTATTGTATTACAAATTTCAAGGACGAAATTATTGTAAGGGGGGAACATTGTAATAACCCTAATTTTTGTAAATTGATTGACAAAATTAATAAAGTTTGAGTTTTCAAAAATTCTAGTCTAGAACATTAGGTTATTAGAAATTATCTATTTACAAAGATTAAAACATGATTTAAAACTTAAAAATTATGAATGTAATCAAAAAATTGTTCGAAATGACACTAATACATTCAATTCTGAGTTAAAATGAAAATTTCCTAATTTTCTTCTCTTTTATGAATAAAAGTGTAAAATGATAATTTTACCCATAACTGAGATATAAAACATCAATATTTATAATGTACTAAAAAATGTGATTCCAACGCCACTAAGTACGCTCAATTCCGAGTTCGGGAGAATTAAATGAATTTTTCTCCATAAAAGGGCAAAATGGTCCTTTCAAACCCGGTGAGGCCCACAAACGAATCCAACAGCTAGAAAACTTGTAATGAGTGGTTAAACCACTAACAAATTTCAGTGGAGAAGGAGGTGGTAGTGGAGGATCCAATGTTAATTTAATAATTAAAAGAATTAAAACATAATTATTACAAGTAATTATGAAAAATGCAAAACACCTATAAATACCCCTCCAAAAATGTTCATTAAAATTCTCACAAAATCTTACCTACTCTAAAAAACCAGCTCTAGATTCCTTTCCAAAATTCCAAAACTCCCAAAAATTTCCCTTCTTGCACTTTCTCTCTCTAATTGGAACAAGAGACCTAAATTCAATTAAGCACTCTATTCCAAATTGAATCTCAAAAATCCCACCGTCCATACAATCCTAGACTACCTTATCTACAAAACCCCCAAATCAATTTCAAGATCCAACTGTACAATCAATGAAAAATCATGAAACAAGGGACTATCGGGCTATCTTATCATCAAAGGGTATTTATTTCAAATTGGGTTTCAAATCTATGTTGTTTCTCCAATCAAGTAGGTGGAAACACTTCCTATACTTATTTCATATTGTTTTATGTAATTTTTATTTTTCTATAATCAGTTTTGGGTTAAATTTTATAAAAATAAAGTAAGGACCAAAACCCTTCAATTCAATTGCTCTAGAAGGGTCCAAAACCCCTAGGGTAGAAGTTTCATGAAATTTTATAAAGTTTTGAGCCTTTGATTGAAGAGGATTAATTGGACAATCCAAAAAGGACTGTTCGAACTCCAAATCAAATCAGGATTACGGGACGTGCTGCGAAACACCGTACGGAGATGTGCCCTGCAGCAGCGTCTCCGCTCGCACGCCTCATGTGATGTCGTCCTGACGGGACAACTACATGACAGCGCAGGTCATAGGGGAGCACGTTACGCTTGCATCCCAATGATGGGCGCCCTACGACCGCTCTATCCTATTAATTCGGGCAATCCATTTTGCTAGGCCTAGATCAAATCTGGACCCTAGGAACGACTGTGAACTTCATAGTTCAATTGTGGAGTCATCTCAATTGTAATGGATTTGGGTTGTACCGTGAACCACTAGATAGATTATGGAATTTAATAAAATATATTCCTTCAATGGAATTTTATCTTGTACAAAAATTCTACTTATGTTATATATGAAGTGATGACTTGGGTTTTTCAAAACAAGTTCTAAAGAAAAGAATTTCCATTGCTTTGTTTTGAAAAAAAAAAAAGAAAAATTACTACTAAGGGCCCTGCATTTGAAAATGTATTATAAAAAGCGTTACAAAAACCCTATGACAATTATGGCATTTGGGTGTTGGAAAAGGGCTGAGTAGGTTGAACCCATGATGGTTGACCCTGATATTCTTGATAATCATAGTGGTTCCTCTTAATATTGGTAATCTTGAGAGCAAGGTTGTTCATGATGCTTAGTCCATCATTATAGTCTTGATACTTTGTCTCAAGAACAAAATTGCTACGGTATGTGAATGCATTTGGTGCATCCATTGGCTCTTAATAGTATTCATTGTATGTGGAGCTTAATGGCCATGAAGGAGTGGGATATTGAGGCTCAAAATAGGTGTAGTAATTATGGTATGGAGGTTGTGGCGTAGCTTGCCAAGAAGTTATTATCCTAAGCAATTGACTTTTCATAATATCTAACTTATCCATCAATGTATCTAGCATATGAAATCTATTCCCTTCTTAATAGGCCTTTATTCTCAACTTTATATACAATGAAACAAATCATTACATACAATGGATGAGTTCTTCTTTTTTTTAAGGAAACCCTAACTATATGATGCAACCTAAATATTAGTCCTAGGCTAAATGATGCACAACCAAATCCTAACTAATTGAGTAGTGTCTTGATTATATTTTATTATTGCATACGTGGTAGCTCCTCATACCTAAATCTAGACAGCTCCTTCTATCCAAATTTGACTACTACTTACCAGTTGGGTTCTTCTCTAAAGTGGTCAATACAGTCCTTGTGTTAAGAAGCATTTAGACCTCAAATAAAGTCAATGGAAAGCATGTAAAAATTACTTGGGTTTTAAGACACCCACAATAACCATAGTGCTCAAAAGCCACTGGAGTCACAACATATTGTATCCTTCTAAAAGGGTCTTATGAGCTCGATACCCTTAGTCTCTTTCTACTTGATTTTAAATTAACATTCAAGGGTTGGGATCATGACATAAAAGGATATTGATTGATTCCAAAGTGGGCCAAGGAGCTGGTGATGAAATCCAATCCTTATCTTATAAGGGTTTCTATGGGGCCCTTACTAGCATTAATAAAGTAATTAAATATGCAATGCAAAACAAAAGCAAACTAATGCCTACCTATATGCCGCTTAACAAAGGGTCAGGCACCTTAACAGATGGGACACCATAATCATGCAGCCTATGCTTTAGTTATAGCTAAGCTTAGGTTAACTTTTGTTAAATAGGTGCTCAACTATGCAACAATCCTAAATAAAGATGCAACAATTATTGATTCTTGATCCTAATCTATATGAATTATACTACCGTCTAAATGCAAAATTACACTAAATACAATTTATCCTAGAAAATAAGATTGGGGTGGTGATTGCTCACAGTGAGGATCCGATGATGATCAAGTGTGGGCCACCATACCCCACACTTGCCCAGTATTATTACAACCCATTTAAAATTAAATAATAAAGAAATTGCAAATTACAAAGGGCCTTACTACAAGTTCCACTCAAATCCTAATCTAGCAAAGCAATGAAAACCCAAATCTATGATGATGAAGTCGTGGCCCACAAGATCACCGCCACTCCTTTGGCAATTTCCCTCACCCAAAAATTAAAAAAATATGGTCAATATGAGGAAAATACAAATAAATGCAAAAATAAAGCAAATACCCTAATCCAATGCATCCTAAGCCTAGATTAGAGGAAAATAACCTAAAGTATGGAACATTACACAAAATGTTGCAACTCTCAGGGAATGGCACCAAAAACTTGTTGTTGTTTTAAATAAAACTTGTAAGCACATGAATCGTTCACAATATAGCATGTTAGTAATGTTGATCCAAGGAGGAATTGACCTAATGTGATGCTAGTGGTCCCTACTTTAAATTATCTAACCTAGCCAAGATAATGAGATTTTAATCTAAACTAATGATGGAAATAAAATAAAAAAAAAGTATGAAATTAGAAACTTTCTAAAAGTTAGAATTTTCTAAACCTAAATATGAAAACTTTCTTAATTAACCTAACATGCAAAATAATCCTAAAACAATGATTAACTAATAAATCAAAACATGTAATACTTCTAGAAACAACTAAACAAGTGGTATGCATGGAATTAAGGTAAAAAGAATGCATGAAACAGTAATTAAGATGCTTGGATGAACATGACAATATGCATGAACTATAATGCAAAATAATCTAACATGGAATGCATGAATATATCTAGAATTTGATCATGAGAATCTAATCTAAATTAAGCAATTTGTCTAAGGGAAAACACCTTGAACCCATATGTATGGACCATGGGTTTATGTGCATGATTCATTGGGTAAACATAGACTAAAATTAATGGACCTCTAACTCACTATCATGCAATATAATCTAAGAACTAAACAAACAACTTAAAATATTAATTAATTTCCTAAAGAATAACTCAGACCAGTAGAAAATAATGTGAAGAATTAAGCATAACCAAGGTGATATTTCTATGTTGTTAGAAATTCCAACACCATGCTGTTTCCAATTTCCAAGTAATTAACACATAAAAGAATGAATTTATATGCATTAAAACATTTAATTCAATAGTTATTCACTATAGTAAACATGTGTAAATAGGAACTTCAATTGATTTATTGAAGAAGCATCAAGTACATCCAAAAAGTTGAACGCATAAAACATATACATAATGCTGGAAATTGCATTCAATTTAAGACATGAAACTTAATTCAAATCAATTCTAAAACACCTTCAATCAAAATGATCCCCTCTTATATGCAAGTAGTTTCTAAGAGAGAAATAAAAGGAAAATTAGCTGGAATAATGAAGGAACTTACAAAAAGGAACACCTAAAACTATGTATATCTCTTAGAAGAAAGTATGGAGTGCAAAGAGAGAAATCAAAGACTCGCGTCACTTCTTCTCTTGGCTATCACTACCAGGGAACAATTAACTTGTTTCTTCAAGGAATAAGCAAGGAAAACTAATAAGTTGAAGGCAATTCGACAGGTAAACAACAAGGGAAACAAGAAGCAATCAATAAAGAAAATAAGGAAGTTCAAGGAAAAAGGGCTTTGATCTAAATAGCTAATTCTTTTGGCTGTCACTACCGTAGAGTTATAGCTTTTAAATCAATGGATTATGAAACTAAACTCAAGTTAACAAGCAAGGAAATCAAACTAACCACTAAGCATGGAATCAAAAGCAAACAAGGCAACAATGGAAGCAAAATCAAGCAAAGAGAAGAAAGGATACTAACCAACCTTCAAGGAAAAATCAACACTCAAGGCCTAAGTTTGAACACTTGAGAAGTGCAAGCACCTTAGGAATAAGTAGCAGCCACCCAAAGAAGAGAAAAGTCAAGGCAAAAGGTAAAGTAGAGATTGGGGGTAAGAGGATGCCCTGCCTCCAAAGAGAAGAAGGCATCTTTTTCCTCCAAGGGAGATATGATATATTTTAATTTTGTGTGGGTCTTTTACAATTTCTCACCTATAATTTCTAGGGTTCCCTAGGATAGATGTAAAGTAAGGATGAAAAGTGGGGAATTAGATGGCTAAGATGTTGAAACAAGTTAAGTTTTTAAATGAGAAAATATGGGATAGGTGGCTTCCATCTTTGGAGGTCTAGTAGGTGGAAGTTGGTGGGATGAGAGTTTAGGAAGGTGGAGTCGTCTTGGAATGTAGGACTCTTGAATGGAAAGTCAAATTCGTGGTGCTACTTAGGAGTGAGGTGAAAAATGAGGAAAAAGTGGAGAAAAGTGAGAAAAACACCAAAAATAGAAGGCTCTCAACTTATTGGTCCACATGCCATCTTAACCTAATAAGATTTCCCTTGATTATCTTTAAAATATCTCATGGATAATCCTCTTGACTTTCCTCCAATCTTAGCCTTCCATTAAACTTAACTTGGTGGCTTAGATGGCTAACTTTGAAGGCTCCATTGGCTAGCCTTCATGGCTAGCTTTGTATGCTTCCTTAGCTTGGTTTGGTGGTTGGCTTGGCTCCTTAGCTTATCACCTTGTCCAGGGCTTGAATTTGGCTAAAGTGGCTTAAGTGCAGCCCATGCAAAGTTGATGAAAATCCGTGGCTTACTTCATGAACCCACTTTGGCCACCTTTAGCTCCTTTAATTGCATCCATTGCTGGTTCAAAATATGATCTTGACCTTTGGATTGATGACTTATAAGCTTTGACTTAATCTTTTAATCTTGATCTTCAATTTCATCCCGATCAATCTCAACTATTAGGTCACCATCTCACTTCCTACAAAAAAGTAAAAAACTCTAATTAAAACCTAAACAAAAATGATTAATCACTCTCCTACCTTGGATTAGACTCTAGACCTACAAAATATCAAACTTTGGCTTCATTAGGTCAAAAATGCATGTGTTACGAATTTTGGTCTAAAAATCCTAATTTACCCCTATAAGTTATAGTAAATGTGTAATTAATTAGATGCTTTTTATGGAAGATTAGACACTTATTATAGAACATGTGGAAGTAGTTGATTGCAGGGGGAACTGTGTGACACTTTGTGGGCCAAACACAATGACTTTTGTGTTCTAGGGATGGCTTGACACATCTAATGTTAGGATCATCTATGCTATCTAAGTGGCACGTCAAGCGCACTTCATTAGTGTGATTGTCCAAGAAAGGGAGTTTAGAACCCAGTTAGAGGAGATAGAGTTCATGATTATTTTAGTTTGCCACCAAGGTGCGAGATGGAGTTTAGAACTAAGTTATTACCTAGAGTAGCTCCCATCTTAAAGGCTCCATACCACATGGCTCCTACAGAGTTGGAGTTAAAGATTTAGCTACAGGAGCTGTTGTTTGTGGAAAAGAAGGATGGTTCCCTGCAACTATGCATTGAATATATGCAGTTGAATGGGGTTATAATGAAGAACAAATATCCCTTACCTCATAGTGACAACTTCTTCAACTAGTTACAATTGGACAAGGTGTTCTCCAAAGTTGATCAAAGGACTGGTTACCATCAACTTAGAATACAAGATAAGGGTGTTCCTAAGACTAATTTTTGGACTTGTCATAACCACTATGGCTTCCTAGTGATTCCATTTGGTTTGAAAAATGCACCAACAACCTTCACAGAACTAATGAACTGAGTTTTTAAGTATTATCTTAATAAGTCCATGATAGGCTTTGTTGATGATGTCCTTGTCCACTCAGGCAGTGTAGAGGAGCATAGAGAGCACTTGAGGATGGTGTTGAGTATCTTGTAATCTCACTAGTATGCTAATTTCTCAATGTGCAAGTTTTGGTTGGATATATTTCCTTGGTCACATTATATCCAAGGATGGCATTGATGTTGACCTAGTGAAGGTTAAAGTGGTTTATCAATGGGTGAGGCCTAAGACCTTGATTGAGGTGTGCAGTTTTCTAGGTGTGCCGGCTATTATAGATGATTTATATAGGGTTTTTTTCATATTGAAAGTATAAAAATTTCACTTAGATGAATGATTATGAGAAGGGATTTTATGATATGAAGGAAAGGCTCACAACAGCACCCATCTTGTCCTTACCAAAAGGAAGCGGGGGTTTTGTGCTTTATAGCGACACATTAAGCACTTGAAGAATGATAAGCACTTGATGTGTCCATACTAAACATAAGCACTTGAAGAATGATAAGGTGATTGCATATGCCTCGAGGCAGCTCAATAAGAATAAGTTGAACTACCTTACCCATGACTTAGAGCTAGTCATGTTTGTGTTTTCACTAAAGATCTAGAGGGACTATCTATGTAGTGAGAGATTCAATGCATTTACTGATTATAAGAGCTTGAAATATCTTTTCTCTCAAAGTGACCTCAATATGAGGCAGAGACTATGAAGACCCGGGATTTTGTAACACATTTTGTAATACATTTTTCAAAGGCAGGGCCTTTAGTAGTAAAAAAAATTCACAAAACAAAGCAGTAAAAATTCTTTTCTTTAGAACTTGTTTTGAAAAACCCAAGTCATCACTTCATACATAACATAAGTAAAATTTTTATATAAGATAAAATTCCATTGAAGGAATATACTTTTATTAAATTCTAGAATCCATCTAGTGGTTCACAATATAGCCCAATATCATTACAATACTTGTCCAAATTTCATAATCCAAATTTTAAAAACTCTCAATATAATACAATGCTCTCAAATAAAAATACATGTCTTCAAGGGATATACCCTGATTGATTCTTCTTCCAAGTGTTCTTATGTCTTGAGTTCCTAATTCTCCTTCTCTGTACCGAGATATTGTAAAGATTGAAAATTTTAAAATATCTCAGCAAGCTATGCTTGGTAAGGGATTCAAGAAGCATAAAAATTTGATAGTATAATCCTAATACTTCATAATCCCATTATTCATACTCATGGATCAATCTCTTTACTTGGTTATATATGTATATCCTCATACATACTGTATACTTTGCATAGATATATATACATGCGGTCAAAACCATGAAAAATAGTTACTATCTCAAAACATAATCACACCCAATTTATACTAAGTTGATAGATCATCCAGACTATGCTAGACATACTCCCTCATTTGGGCAGTATTGGTAATCAACGATTACCCGGCATTTCATCATGCCATATCATAAGATATTTTACTATGCCATGCATTATAATGCAAAAATACTTAAAGGTCTACTATGCATGCAGTTAGAATCTGTACCAGCATGCCCGGATAACTACTCAATAATCCACCTATACCATCCTCTATGGAAATCACAATATCCATGTCCGTATGGGGAGGACCATGGCTGTCACAATGGCAACCTTCCCATAATTTCCCCACCCAACTTTTAGCCTCATTTAGGCTTAGTATCCATATAATAAAAAGTTTCAAAGAGCGAGTAGCCAAACCCGACTAACTCTCCTAGCATAGCATCCTCAGGCCTATGCCTATTTAAAACAAAACCACAAGCCTCCATGCTTGTATGTAAAGTAATTCTTATATGCATCAAACAATCTGTTTATTTACTTAGGGCTGGAATATCTTCTAGTTCTATATTCACATAGAGTCTATTCCTCAATTCTAACTTAGCCATTTCATATGTGTTTGGCTAGATCATAAGGGTTTCAGGACTTTAATACAAGTATCAACATTACACTTGTCAACATTTCTAGACATAAGATCATATATTCAACATGTACATCCCATGTAGATACATTTATAAAATCCTCCAACCATCAAGTAGTGATCCATCTTTTTAGATCTTCCATGATCCCAACTGACGTATATAATCTATAAATCCATACATACTATCAATATTTATACAATCTGAATAATCTTATAGTTTTGATCATCTCTATATTCTTTGTTTAATCTTGTCCTTTGATATAAAGGATCTAGATCTTTTGTCCTATCATGATCTATCTTCCTTAGATAGAGTCTATCCTATTGATCAATAGATGTGATGGTTAAAATTATCTTCTAATCTTTCAGATCTAAGTATTTTCTATCTTAAGTCTTTGCATATTCCTTTCTTTGATCTTGATCTTTCATAGATCCTTTGATTAAGCCCCTATGATGTTGATAAAGATCAAGGGCTTAGATCTTCCATCATCTAGTTCTTCTTTGATCTAAGTTCACTTGTTTGATCATCCCTAAGGAGGATGATCTTGGTTCTCTTCCTTGAATCATATTTAATCAAGGGTTTGGATTCCCTATCTAGATTTTCCTACAAGATACATACATAATAAAATACAACATTAGGATTCTCATTGTTCTTCACCATTCTTGATCCTATGGATCTTGTTTGATCATCCTTATCTTACAATTTTTATTAAGATTAAATAATTTACTAATCATTTATGCTCTTATTATTATTATTCAACCCGTTAATGTTTTACTGGTTGAAGATAACTTATTTCAGCCTAAGTCTAGACTGCTCCTCTTATTTCCAATTGGCTAAGGCTTACTAGCTGAATGGTTGAGCACAAAGTAGTTACTTCAATCCTCATGTAAGGAGGTGGTTAGACCTCACAAACGTCAATGGAAGGTAGGGGAAGAGCGAGGCTCTATTAGAAAACTCCCTTGACCGCCGTGTTCAGCATTCACTAGAGTGACCTTAGCTCAACCTTCCATAAGGTTCCTATACGCATTTAACCCTAAGTACTCTTTCTAATTGATTTTAATTAAATTCATGAACATTTAAGATGTCATTCATTGGGTTTATTATTCTCCTAGTTTGGGCCAAGGATTTCATAATCCTTATATTATCCTACTCACTATAGCCCTTACTAATATTAAGTCAAAGTCATTCACTCATCTTAATTGTCCATGAATCTCTATATTCCATTAGTTTTACATTTTTGGTGATTTATGTTTATCATATCTTAACAACCACTTAACAATTGAATCTACTAATAAAATTTGACAACAATTAAATCATAAACTTTAAAGCATACACCCAATATAAATTTAACAACTATTTATATTAACATGCTTCCTATGAATGTAACTTAACCTAATGAAATAAAACTATACTTAAACTAACATGATCCTAAGTTATGAAATACATGAAATTTACTACTAATCTAATGGAATCATGCTTAAATCTCAAATTTAAACTAGCATGGCCCTAAGATAATTAAATCTACCTACCTAATAACAAACTAATAACACTTAGAGCATAGCATGCTAAAATTTAAGAATTACACTATCATGCTTCCTACTTTATAACATAAATCACAATTATAATTCTATTATCAAATAAAAGACAATTAAACTAATTAGATGAAGATTATTAGAAACTTTTACTTATGATCCGACCATATGATCTTAGATCTTTTTCTTTAGATCAATGATTTTAGTTACATTTAGGGTTTTTACTCTATTAAGATCCAAAGATCATATCCACTTGTTTTTGTTATATTTAATCCATGATCTAGTTGGATTCCATCATAATATCATTCATTCAATCCATTCTAAGGATCTGATCATACTTGATCTCATTGATCAAGTGGGTCCCTTTGTATTTTTTTAGGGTTTTTCTACCATAAAGGGTAGATTCCTCATTTTATGTTATATCTATTAAAATAAATCATGGATATTACTTGATTTCAACATTATATGATCATTAAAATAGATCCCCAAGATCTGATCATCTCAGATGTTAAAGATCTTGAAAATTGGAAGCTTATTTCCTAAATATAGAAAGTTTCATGAAGAATTTTCTAAAAGTTATGATTTCAGAAGAAAATAGAAGTTACAAGCTTTCCATAGCTTCTTTCCGATCTCAATTTAGAATTTAGATGACTCCTAAATTGAGCTTTGAAGTTCACAGTCATTCGTATGGTCCATATTTGATCTGGGCCTAGCGGAACGGACGACTAGGATCAGTAGGGCGGCGGGGTCTGGTCAGGCAAAACGAGCCATGCTCCCATCACTAGGGCACAGTCAGGAACGCATCGCCTGGGATCACATCACTAGGCACATCATTTCGTCAAAATGTCACAGCACGCGGATCGCGTGCGTTAAAATGTCCCATTTTGGACAGTCCAATCTATTCCTCTTCAATCAAGGGGCCAAAACTTGATTAAATTTCTTAAAACTTCTACCCTATGGCTTTTGGACCCTTCTGAATCGATTGGAGAGCTTAGATTTTCCATCTGAGCCCTCTATCATACATAATTGAAGGGTTCTTACCCTTGATTTTTATAATTTTTACCCAAAACTTAATTTAAAAAAATAAAAATAACATAAAATAACATGAAATAATTGTGGAAAGGGTTTCCACCTACCTAATTAGAGAAAAACGTAGATTTTGTAGCCCAATTTTAAATATATATCCCTTTGATGATAAGATAGCCCGATAAAAACTTGTTTTGTAATTTCCCGTTGATTGCACCGTTGGATCTTAAAATTGATTTGGCATTTTTGTAGATAAGGTAGTTAAGACAATATGAACAATGGGAATTAAGAGATTTGATTTAGAACAGAGTGCCTAATTGAATTTAGGTCTCTTGTTCCAATCTAGAGAGAGGAGAGAGAAAGTGAAAGAAGAGAGGCTTTTTGGAAGTTTTGGAAATTTGAGAATGAATCTAAATCTAGTTTTTCAGGGGAAGTAAGATAACTTCATGAAAAATTTAATGACAATTTTTGTGGGTGTATTTGTAGAATTTTTTTAATTTTTCATAATTACTTGAAATAATTATGTTTTAATTCTTGTGAATATTAAATTAATATTGGATCCTCCACTACCACTACCTTCTCCACTAGTAGATGGTAGTGGTTTGACCACTCATTACATGTTTTCTTACCGTTGGATTTGTTTGTGGGCTCCTTGTGGGCCCATAGAGGTGTGGAAAGACCATTTTGCCCTTTTATGCAGAAAATTCTGTTTTATTCCCCCAAACTTGGAATTGAGCATACTTAGTGGCGTTGGAATCGTATTTATGAGTACATTCCAAATATTGATGTCTTAGATCTTGGTTATGGGTAAAATTACCATTCTACCCTTTTATTCATAAAAATAAAGAAAATTAGGGATTTTTCATTTTAACTCTGAATCGAACTTACTTAGTTCATTTCAATCGGTTTTTTTAGTACATTCATAATTTTCAAGTTTTAAATCATGTTTTAATCTCTATAAAAAGAGAATTTCCAATAACCTAACATTCGAGCCCAAAATTTTTGATAATTCAAACTAAATTGATTTTCTTAATCAATCTACAAAAATTGGGGTTATTACAATCTTCCCCCTTATAATAATTTTGTCCTCTAAATTCGCATTTCAACTTAATTGTGAGTTCTCATTAACTCATTCATAAGTTTTCTCATGTGGCCTTGCCACTTAAGGAAACCTCCATTTCCTTTCATTCATAGTTCATGTTACCTTCTCCTCAAAAGTAAGAAGCATATTTTGAGGTTATAAACCCACATCTCACTAATAATGCTAATGCCTTAATCACTTATCCTAATTATTTGCTAGACTTTCCAAAAGGATTAATAACTCTTAGTTGAATTATCCTTTTGTTTAAAACTTCCTATAAATTCTACTAATCTTTCACTGTAATACTTCAATTTTCTATATTCCATCTTTTATTGCTCATTCTTATCCTCATCCAATTTATATAAGCTTTAGCATATCTTTTCTTATATGAATAATCCTATCATATTGAGTTGATTCTTAATTTCAAACTAATGTTCTTATATTAATCTTCCAATATTAGTTTATAAACATTTATTTCTCATGATTATTTCAAAATCCACGTGTTCTAAATTCCATAATTAATTCAACATCACTAAATCTATCATATAAATAGAATCAATATCTCTAATTTCATCATATTAATATCCTCATTCATTTATAGGTCTTCGCTTTCCATTCTATCATCAATGCCAATTATAGTCCATAATTATTTTCATATTTCAATTCTATCATGTAATTGAATCAATATTCCTCTAAATTTTATCTCCTTATTTATCTTTATTAAAAATCTTTTTATTCACCAATTTTGAATATATTTACCTATCTCCTTAAATTCTCCTCAAGTAAGATCATCTCTAGTTTGATGATTAAATCCTTTAACTAATTATCATAATTCTGTAGCAATTGTAATTCTTACATTTATATTTATTATTTTTATTTTATTTTCAAATTTTGTAATAATTCTAAGGTTTTATCTTTAGTATCTATTTCCTTTCCTATAAAGGTTGAAATTAATCCCTCCTATTTATTTATATCATATTTTCCAATTTATCTTCTGTTTCTCTTAAATTCCACTTTTCTACTTAGTATAAGTGAATAATGATTTTATACTAGTGTTGATGTATTTTATTTCTACACACACACAGATATATATATATATATATATATTTCAAATATCAAGCAAAACCTGAATATCACATATTACACCATTATATGATGTACTTGTTTTTATTATTTGTTTCTATAACTCATTATTCATATATTGGAATTATTAACTTATTAAGCAATACTCCTAGTTATTTCACTAAGTAGTATTTACCTGTACTTCACTATTCCTTCATACTTTAATTCTTTCTATACTCATACTTAACTACAATTATTCTATTCTTATATCAAAAATACTTTGGCAAGTAATGTACCTTCTATCTTTGCATTGGATGGTTCAGCCTAACCATCGGTGATAGTGAATACCCTTCCTTGATGCTGAGCGATATTCTCTGGATTCACCTCCTTAACTACCAAAGGTTTGTTGTAGTTGTTGGCAGTGTGCCCAATTTCCCCTCAATTATAACATCTAATAGGGGGCCTTTGCTGTATAAGAGTTGGACACACATTTCCAAGGTGGAACCTTCTACATTTGGGACATGGCCTTCTTTTTGTATGATTTCTTGGATGTCCAAAATTGTTTAAGGGTCTCTTGCCCTCTGAAAAGACCTTTGATTATAGTTCCCTCCTTCACCAAATTTAATGATTTGGTTCTTTTATAATTCTTCTTCAAATTTTGAAGCCATCTCCACACAATCTGCCAAAGTCGTGGGTTTAGTACACATTACCTTCACCTTCAACTATGGGTGCAACCCCTCCATGAATCGATTCACTATGTGTGTTTCAGTGTTACACACATGAGTCGCAAATCTCCTTAACTAAGTAAATTTATTATCGTACTCTACCATTGACATGTTTCCTTGTCTAAGTTCTAGAAAATCAATTAGCTTTCTTGCTTGTACCTGAGTAAGGAAATATTTGTGGTTGAAGACTTCCTTAAATTCCTCCAATGTAGTATTTTTAGAATTTGAGAAGAAGGTATTGTTAGCTGATCTCCACCAAAATGCAGCTTCTTGTTTTAATAGATAGGTGGCAAATTTAACCTTCAACTCTGGAAGAGTACGTAGTGTACTGAAAGTTCTTTCTATTTCATATATCCATTCCTCAACCTTCATATCTTCACCCTTTCCATTACATCCCATAGCCATCTTTTGAAATCTCTCCATCATTTGGTCAACCTTTTCTAGGGGTAATGGAGAATTTCTAGCTTCTCCACTTGGTACAAGGGAAGATTGGCCCTGTACTAGTGTGGGAGTATCTGGTGTTGGTGTTGGTGTATTATGTCTCACTTCAGGCTGAGCCAGAGCCAGAGCCTAAGTACTTGGTATCTCTATTGGAGGTGATGAACTTTGGGGTTGTTGAATGTGAGGAAGAAGGTTCCTCAATACTCTTATTACCATCTCTTCCATATTATTCATTATTAATCTCTCCATATTATCTTCTAGAGTATTTTGAGTTGTCTGCCTTGTAACTCTCTTTGGTGGCATCTGCTCACAAACAAAAATTTCTATTAGTATTCTACACAACTGTTTCTATCCTAATCTAAAATTGGATTATCATCTTCATATTAAACATAAGGGTACTGTACTGTGACTGGATGAATGGCTCTGATACCAACTGTGATGACCCGGGTTTTTGTAACACATTTTGTAATACATTTTTCAAAGGCAGGGCCCTTAGTGGTAAAAAAATTTCGCAAAACAAAGCAGCAGAAATTCTTTTCTTTAGAACTTATTTTGAAAAACCTAGGTCATCTGTGATGACCTGGGTTTTCTCATGCATTTTTAAATGCAATATCTAATTCCTAAAGCGGGATGCATCCCTATTTGAAAACCATTTTATAAAAACCATGCAATGCAGCGGAAAATCTTTAGTTTTAAATTCATTTTGAAAACCCCGAGTGTCATTTGCTTTCACAACAAACAAAGTAGTTTTTGAAAAACTTCAGAAGTCATAAATGTTTTTCTCCAGGTCTATCCAGTCACAGCTCATAGCCCAACTGTAAATAAATACAAATACATGTCCAAAGGGTAGAGTGGTTACTTACATGTATGATTGTCTCCTTTTGATCTACTTGTTCGTAGAACTAACATAGGCGTCCTCTACTCGTGGATGGAACTATCCTGAAAAAATGTTAAGGATAGGGTGAGTATATACTATACTCAGTAGGAGTCTGTCACTACTAGTTTTACAATGCATGCTATGTTTAAAATCATATGCTCTTTAAAACATGTGCATGTTCGAACAATCATAGTCAATATCGATATTAAAAACCACTATCGAATTGGAATACTGACGACTTAAAGAAATAGCATAATCCAAGTCGAAATTATCATATATCATAAACATAATGATATGCATAAGATGCTCAAATGAATCCAACTCATGGATATCTGGTATGGTATGGTCGACCAACCTCATGTCATGCCGTATGCAATGCAAGTAAGTCCACGAAACTATAGGGCCCAACTATTCCCACGACCTCGCTGCCGTGTGGTCCCCGGGTACCTGAGGACACAGCATCATAGCCTCCACGGGGCATATGACACTTCAACCCAGTGCCGTGACACCAGTGGTAGCCCCTTGTACCACATGCAGTAGACGTAGGGACATGCCCTTTTTGGGCGTGGTACCCATTCCACCTAATAATGGTAGAGGCTGGGTGGCCAACCCAGACCTCTCGGCATAGCCCTCACGAGCTTACTAGCCCAAATCATATACGGTCAAACAAGCAAAAACATCTCTTTTCAAAACCTGTCCTCTTTGGGTCCCTCACAACTGCCTACCCAGAGTCTTTTGGTAACCCTCAAGGACATGCAAACTTTTTCAAGAACTCAATGCTCATAAATCATGCAATATATGCAATTGTTTGTAAAACATGTCTATGCATAATGTATTTAATCATATGCATGCTGAATTCATTTATATGCTAAACAAGCCATAAAATAAGGCATGCTAAACAAGTCATATAAATTATACTTAAAACATGCATTCAAAACAATCATGACTCTTTTTAAAAGTCTAGTAGCGATAGAGCACCTACCTCAAAGTCTCCTGGAGTCGCGTCCTTTATCACTCAACCTGTCCATGGGTCTCATTTATAAACTCCTGAGTATGAATGGATACAAGGAGTCCTTATCACTTTCAATCCATCTAGAAATTAGATCGCTAGACGCGCTATGACTCGTATCTTGGATGGCATTGCACGGACGCACCTTTGGTGTAACATGGCGCGTCTCAGCTCCCAGGGCACCTCATGCATCCTGGTCGAGCCAGGACCCATGCCCTATGTCACGCGCGCACCTGAATGCCGCACCTGGGATAGTGTACGCACTGTCGCATGCCCAGAACTCATCCCTGGGACCCTGTCCCAGGCGCACATGGAGCAAGGCGTCCCTAGGACACCTGGTTCGTGCAGGGTCGTCTGAACTGGTTTAGGAATGTTTTCTGGCCAGGAAATTCGACTGGAAAACATCTGAGAATGCTAGATCCAGCATGGATCTAGCCTGAAAGGTGGAGGAACCAAAGAAGGAGGTAAGGACGTCTTACCTGGGCAGCCTGGGTCGTCGGTGGTGGAACCCCATTTCACTCTGAACCTCTTGCTCGCAGGAAAACTCGAAGAAAGGGGAAAACCCCATTGCCAAGATCGGAAAGAAGAGAGGGCATGGAGGAAAATAGCAATGGCCGGCCTGACTTGGGCCTGGCCGTTGCCGGAAAACGCAAAGAGATGGGTTTCCAGTTTTTTCCAAAAACCCTAGTCCCAAAAATGCCGGAAATCGTGTTTTCGTGAGGGGGGAGATGGGGCTTTTATAGAGGGGAGAAGGCGGTGCCCCTCAATGGAAGTGCTGCCATTTCCCCTAGGGTGTTCTGGAGAAATTGGGAAACAGGGTTCTTTGGAGAAGTTTGGAGGTGGAAGACGACAGGGGGTGCCGTTATCAAAACGCCCCCTGCGTTTTTCGTCCATTTTCATTTTAAACGTTTTCTGTTTAAATTACAAAACCGCTCCTGATCTTTAAATGGTCGTAACTTCTTCATACGAACTCCGTTTTTGGTGATTTTTGAGGCGTTGGATTCCATTTTTCGAGTAGAATCTAATAGTACCAAGTTTCCTCACAAATTCCTTCATTTACTATTTTAAATAAAGTGAAACATTTAAAACAGTTCATGTCCTATAAGATGTCCAATTTTTGTTAAAATAGAGTAAATTGCTCGGGCATTACATCATCACTTCATACATAACATAAGTAGAATTTTTGTGTAAGATAAAATTCCATTAAAGGAATATAATTTTATTAAATTCTAGAATCCATCCAATGGTTCACAGTACAACCCGATATCATTACAATACTTTTTCAAATTACATAATCCAAATTTCAAAGCTCACCATACAATAAAAACTCTCAATACAATACAATGCTCTCAAATAAAAATACATGTCTTCAAGGGATATACCCTAATTGATTCTTCTTCCATGTCTTCTTATGTCTTGAGTTCTTAATTTTTCTTCTCTGTATCTGAGATATTGTAAACATTGAAATATTTACAATATCTCAGCAAGCTATGCTTGGTAGGGGATTCAAGAAGCATAAACATTTGACAATATAATCCTAATACTTCATAATCACATTATTCATATTCATGGATCAATCTCTTTAATTGGTCATATATGTACATCCTCATACATACTATATATTTTGTATATATATATATATATATATATATACATACGGTCAAAACTGTGAAAAATAATTAATATCTCAAAACATAATCACACTCAGTTTATACGGAGTTGATAGATCATCCAGACTCTACTGGACATACTCCCTCATTTGGGCAGTATCGATAATCCACAATTACCCAGCATTTCATCATGCCATATCATAAGGCATTTTACTATGCCATGCATTATAATGAAAAATACTCAAAGGACTACTATGCATGTAGTCATAATCCGTAGCAGCATGCCCGGATAATTGCCCAATAATCCACCTATAACATCCTTGGTGGAAATCATAATATCCATGTTTGTATGGGGAGGACCATGGCTATCGCAATGGCGGCCTTCCCATAATTGCCCCACTTGACTTTTAGCCTCATTTAGGCTTTGTATCCATATAATAACAAGCTTCGGAGAGCGGGTGGCCAAACCCTACTAACTCTCCTAACATAGCATCCCTAGGCCTATGCCTATTTAAAACAAAACCACAAACCTTCATGCTTGTATGTAAAGTAATTCTCATACATATCAGACAATCTGTCTGTTTACTTAGGGCTGAAATATCTTCTCGTTCCATATTCACTTAGAGTCTATTCCTCAATTCTAACTTAACCATTTCATATGTGTTTGGTTGGATCATAAGGGTTTTAGGGGATTTAATACAAGTATTAACATTACACTTGTCAACATTTCTAGACATAGGATCATGTATTCAACATGTACATCCCATGTAGATGCATTCATAAAATCCTCCTACCTTCAAGTAGTGACCCATCTCTTCAAATCTTCCATGATCCTGACTGAGGTATGTAATCTGTAAATCCATATATACTGTCAATATTTATAGAAACTAAATAATCCTATATGTATTCTTTGGTTAATCTTGTTATTTGATATAAAGGATCTAGATCTTTTATCCTATCATGATCTATTTTCCTCAAATAGTGTCTATCCTATTGATCAATAGATCTAATGGTTAGAATGATCTTCTAATCTTTTAAATCTAAGTATTTTCTATTCTAAGTCTTTGCATGTTCCTTTCTTTGATCTTGATCTTTCATAGATCCTTTGATCAACAATTTATAATTGTTGATAAAGATCAAGGGCTTAGATCTTTTATCATCTAGTTCTTCTTTGATCTAAGTTCAGTTGCTTGATCATACCTAAGGAGGATGATCTTGGTTCTCTTCCTTGAATCATATTTGATCAAGGGTTTGGATTCTCTATCTAAATTTGTCTACAAGATACATATATAATAAAATACAACATTAGGATTCTCATTGTTCTTCATCATTCAAGATCCTATGGATCTTGTTTGATCATCCTTATCTTACTTACAATTTTTATTATGATTAGATAATTCACTAACCATTTATGCTCTTATTATTATTATTCAACCAATTAATGTTTTACTAGTTGAAGATAACTTATTTCAGCCTAAGTCTAAAATGCTCCTCTTATTTCCAATTGGCTAAGGCTTACTAGCTGAATGGTTGAACACAAAGTGGTTACTTCAATCCTCATGTAAGGAGGCATTTAGACCTCACAAACGTCAATGGAAAGTAAGGGAAGAGCGAGGCTATATTAGAAAACCCCCTTGACCACCATGTTCTGCATTCACTAGAGTGACCTTAGCTCAACCTTTCATAAGGTTCCTATGAGCATTTAACCCTAAGTACTCTTTCTAATTGATTTTAATTAAATCCATGAACATTTAAAATGTCATTCATGGGGTTTATTATTCTCCTAGTTTGGGCCAAGGATTTCATAATCCTTGTATTCTCCTACTAACTATAACCCTTACTAATATTAAGTCAAAGTCATTCACTCATCTTAATTGTCCATGAATCTCTATATTCCATTAGTTTATATTTTTGGTAATTTATGTTTATCATATCTTAACAACTACTTAACAATTGAATCTAATAATAAAATTTGAAAACAATTAAATCATACACTTTAAAGCATAAACCCAATATAAATTTATACAACTATTTATACTAACATGCTTCCTATGAATGTAACTTAACCTAATGGAATAAAACTATACTTAAACTAGAATGATCCTAGGTTATGAAATACATGAAATTTTACTACTAATCTAATGGAATCATGCTTAGATCTCAAATTTAAACTCACATGGCCCTAAGTTAACTAAATCTACCAACCTAACAACAAACTAATAACACTTAGAGCATAGCATGCTAAAATTTAAGAATTACACTATCATGCTTCCTACTTTGTAAAATAAATCATAATTACAATTCTATTACCAAACAATAGACAATTAAACTAATTAGATTAAGATTATTAGAAACTTTTACTTATGATCCAACCATTAGATCTTAGATCTTTGACTTTAGATCAAGGGCTTTAATTACATTTAGAGTTTTTACTCTATTAAGATCCAAAGATCATATCCACTTGTTTTTGTTATATTTAATCCATGATCTAATTGGATTCCATCATAATATCATTCATTCAATCCATCTCAATGATCTAATCGTACTTGATCTCATTGATCAAGTGGGTTCCTTTGTATTTTTTTAGGGTTTTTCTACCATAAATGGTAGATTCCTCTTTTTATGTTAAATCTGTTAAAATAAATCATAGATATTGCTTGATTTCAATATTATATTATCATTAAAATAGATCCCCAAGATTTGATCGTCGCAGATCTTGAAGATCTTGAAAAATGAAAGCTTATTTCCTAAATACAGAAAGTTTCATGAAGAATTTTCTAAATGTTATGATTTCAGAGAAAATAGAAGTTACAAGCTTTCCATAGCTTCTTTCTGATCTCAATTTGGAGTTCAAATGACTCCTAAATTGAGCTTTGAAGTTCACAGTCGTTCATAGGGTCGAGATTTGATCTAGGCCAAGTAGAACGGACAGTTGGGATTAGTCGGGAGGTGGGTTCCGATCAGGTGAAGCAGGCCAGGCTCTAGTCACCAGGACGCAAGCGGGAACGCACCGCCTGGGATTGCATCGCTCGGCACATCGTTTCATCAACGTACACAGATCACGTGAGCGAAAATTCTCTCTCAAGATGCGTTTCCGTGCGGTGTTCTACTATGCGTCCCAAGCACCGAATCTTCTTAGGAAGATCAGACAGTCCATTTTGGACCGTCCAATCTATTTCTCTTTAATCAAGGGGTCCAAACTTGATTAAATTTCTTGAAACTTCTACCCTAGAGGTTTTGGACCCTTCTGAATCAATTGGATGCTTAGATTTTTCATTTGAGCCCTCCATCATACAGAATTGAAGGGTTCTTATCCTTACTTGATTTTTATAATTTTTTAAACTAAATTTAATTTCAAAAAAATAAAAATAACATAAAATAACATGAAATAAGTGTGGAGAGGGTTTCCACCTACCTTAGTGGAGAAAAACATAGATTTTGTAGCCCAATTTTAAATAGATATCCCTTTGATGATAAGATAGCCCAATACCCACTTGCTTTAGGATTGCCCGTTGATTGTGCTGCTAGATCTTGAAATTGATTTGGGGTTTTTGTAGATAAGGTAGTCTAGGACAATATGAACGGTGCGATTTGTGAGATTTGATTTGGAACAAAGTGCCTAATTGAATTTAGGTCTCTTGTTCCATTCTAGAGAGAGGAGAGAGAAAGTGAAAGAGGAGAGGAGTTTTGTAAATTTGAGAATGAATCTAGATTTGGATTTTTTAAGGAAGCAAGATAATTTTTTGAGAAATTTAATGAACATTTTTTGGAGGATTTTTTGGGGTGTATTTATAGATGTTGTTAAATTTTTCATAATTACTTGTAATAATTATGTTTTAATTCTTTTGAATATTAAATTAACATTGGATCCTCCACTACCACCTCCTTCTCCACTAGCATCTAGTAGTGGTTTGACCACTCATTACATATTTTCTGGCCTTTGGATACATTTGTGGGCCCCACAGAGGTGTGGAAAGACCATTTTCCCCTTTTATGGAGAAAAATTCGTTTTATTCCCCCGAACTCAGAATTGAGCGTACTTAGTGGTGTTAGAATCATATTTCTGAGTACATTGTAAATATAGATGTGTTAGATCTTGGTTATGGGTAAAATTACCATTCTACCCTTTTATTCATAAAAATGAAGAAAATTAGGGATTTTTCTTTTTAACTCAGAATCAAACATACTTAGTGTCATTCCAATCGGTTTTTTTTTGTACATTCATAATTTATAAGTTTTAAAACATGTTTTAATCTCTATAAAAAGAAAATTTCCAATAACTTAATATTCTGGCTCAAAATTTTTGACAATTCAAACTAAATTGATTTTCTCAATCAATTTACAAAAATTAGGGTTATTACATAGACAAGTTCTTGGAGTATCTTAAGGACTTTGACTTCACCATCCAGTACCACTTGGGCAAGGCAAATGTTATTGCAGATGCCCTTTTTAGGAAGCCAAGTTGTGTGATTTAGAACATTACTATTTTCTTGGTTTTTCTAGATGATATCTTGCCAGCACAATTGTGACGACCCGGGTTTTCTCATGTATTTTTAAACGCAATATCTAATTTCCTAAGGCGGGATGCATCCCTATTTGAAAACCATTTTATAAAAACCATGCAATGCAGCGAAAAACCTTTTAGTTTTAAACTCATTTTGAAAACCCCGAGTGTCATTTGCTTTCACAACAACCAAGGTAGTTTTTGAAAAGCTTTATAAATCATAAGTGCTTTTCCCCAGATCTATCCAGTCGCCACACACAGTCTAACTGTAATTAAATACAAATACATGTCCAAAAGGGTAGAGAGTTTACTTACATATATAATTGTCTCCTTTTTAATTCACTTGCTCGTAGCACTAATATCTCCTGAGGCGTCTTCTATTTGTGAGTGGACCTATCCTGAAAAATGTTAAGGATAGGGTGAGTATATATTATACTCAGTAGGAGTCTATCACTACTAGTTTTACAATGCATGCTATGTTTAAAATCATATGCTCTTAAAACATGTGCATGTTCGAACAATCAGGGTCAATGTCGATACTAAAAACCACTGTCAAATCGAAATACTGACGACTTCAAGAATAGCATAATCCAAGTTGAAAGTATCATATATCATAAACATAATGATATGCATAAGATGCTCTACTGAATCCAACTCATGGATATATGGTATGGTCGACCAACCTCATGTCATGCCATATGCAATGTAAGTAAATCACCAAACTATAGGGTCCAACTATGCCCACGACCTCGCCGCCGTGTAGTCCCCGGGTACCTGAGGACACAGCGTCATAGCCTCCACGGGGCATATGACACATCGACCCAGTGCTGTGACACCAATGGTAGCCCCCTGTACCACATGCAGTCGACGTAAGGACATGCCCTTTTTGGGCGTGGTACCCATTCCACCTAGTAGTGGTAGAGGCTAGGTGGCCAATCCATACCCCTCGGCATAGCGCCCACGAGCTTACCAGCCCAAATCATATAAGATCAAACAAGCAAAAAAACCTCTTTTTCAAAACCTGTCCTCTTTGGGTCCCTCACAACTGCCTACCCAGCGTCTTTTGAGCACTCCAACATTTTTTGGTAACCCTCAAGGACATGCAATTTTTCAAGAACTCAATGCTCACAAATCGTACAATGTATGCAATTGTTTGCAAACCATATCTATGAATAATGTATATGCAATTATTTGCAAAACATATCTATGCATAAAGCATTTATCATATGTACGCTGAACTCGTTTATAAGATTAAGTTATGCTAATCAAATCGTATAACTTATACTTAAAAACATGCATTCAAAACAATCATGACTCTATTTAAAAGTCTAGTAGCGATAGAGCACCTACCTGACTAGTCGCGCTAACCCCTTTGTCCTCGTACGCTCCTGAACATGGTTTGGTAAATCAAGGTTAGTTTGGCCTATCTTTTATGGATTTTAGAGTAGTTGGTCTTATTACTTAGGCATTAAGGGTCCATCCCTATGCCTATGGGTATCCTAAGGTCTTAATTGGGCCTTGGTATCATCAGTTTTTCAAAGGTCTAGCGGCCAAGGGCCACCATCCTATTCTAAGGGTCATGCCCACCTTTGATTGGGCCCTGATCAAGGATTTTATAGTTTTTGTATGTCCGCATCATCGACACAGACACAACACCTTTTGTGGCGCCTCAATCGGAGCTCTAGATCTCAAGTTATAAGATTTTTAGTGTCACATGTACATAAGGACCCTAAGAGTGAAAAGGCAAAATGCTAGCGAGCTACGCGTCAGTGGCATGCGCCCATCCATTCTTAAGAAGCAGAAAATCCCGGATCGATAGTGCGCTGTGTGTCTGCGGCATGCGTCTCAGTGGGCGCGTCTGCAGATGCACCGGGTTTCCCGCCCATCTTTCCCTTTTGCGGGCGCGTCCACGGACACGCCCATATGGTTCCATCGAACGAGGTCAATGCGTTTTGTCCAGGTGGGACATTCTGCTCGTTTGGGGGACCGGGGCATCCTCAGGACACCCTGGTTCGACCCTGTCAAACTAGTACGGCCCAGGGAACGTCCCTGGGTCCTTGGTGACTCTCCAGGACTCTATTTTGCATGATTTTTCATGCAAAAACTTAGGGAACCTGATCCTAGGACTATTGTGAAGACGAGGTTTTGAGGGATCTTGGGCATACCTGGCTCGTTGCTGGGTTTTTCCCCTCGTTTCCCCTCTAGGTTGCTTCTCCAAAATGGGTTTTCTTCAAGCTTTTGGGCTGCCATTAGAGGCACCTAAGAGCTCTATTTATAGAGCTATAAGAGGGTTCTGGAGGGGGCTCTCACCGCCCTTGAATGGCAGTGGAGAAACCTCCAAAATGGCGGTGATTTCTCCTCCAATCACCGCCGTTCTAGAACCCTCTAGGAGGTTGAAGATGAAAGGTGCCCGTATCAAAACGGGCCCCTGTGTTTTGCAGG
Organism: Warburgia ugandensis; assembly: GCA_035236585.1. Lineage (NCBI taxonomy): Eukaryota > Viridiplantae > Streptophyta > Magnoliopsida > Canellales > Canellaceae > Warburgia > Warburgia ugandensis. The sequence goes on along the minus strand of CP141129.1, from coordinate 4,069,590 downwards.
CTAAATCCCTTTTTTAATGAAAATTACATTTTTGCCCCTGAAGTTCAAAGGGCAATAACTTGCTCATTTTAACTCCGTCTTGGGTGATTTTGGTCTTGTTGGATTCCTTTTTCCGAGACGCACCTAATGGTACCATTTTCAGGACCAATTTTCTTGGTTCAGTCAAGGTGAATAGTGAAATGACCAAAATGCCCTTATCTTCAAAAACTGAACTTTTCATTGCTAACTTGGGATTTTAATATTACAAAATTGGAGTCATTACAACAATAGCCTTGTGAAGAGACATAGGATTTTTGTGGTAAGGATGATTTTGAGAAGGGACCAGATGGTTTTGTGAGGTTCCAAGGGAGACTTGTTATGCCAAATGGTGTAGGATTGAAGCAAGAGCTATTGAAGGAAGCACTTCGTTCAAAGTTCACCATGCATTCATGGGGTACAAAGATGTACTAGGACTTGAAGAGACACTTCTAGTGGCAAGGAATGAAGAATAATATTGGTCACCATGTAGTGCAATGCATCACTTGTCAGTAAGTAAATGCATAGCACCAAAGACCTTCGAGGTTATAGGAGACTTTAGTGCTTCCAAAGTAGAAGTGGGACCACTTAACCATGGACCTTGTGGTTGGATTGCCTAGGACATCTAGTGGGCATGATGCTATTTGGGTTATTATGGACCCAGTGATTAAGTCAACTCATTTTGTACCTACTCGATAGAAGCAATCACTTGAGGGTCTAGTAAAGTCCTATATTAGGGAGATAGTAAGCCTACATGGTCTACCCCCTGGCTATCATTTCAGAGTGAGGCAACATGTTTACATCTCACTTACAGTGAAGTGTGCAGGAAGGTTTGGGTACCCCTATGTTGTTTAGCATTACTTTTCATCCTCGGACTGATGGGTAGTCTGAGAGGACCATTCAGACATTAAAGGACATGTTGAGAGCATATGCACTGGACAAGAAGGCTTGTTGGGACAAACATCTTCGCTTTGTGGAGTTCACCTACAACAAAATTTATCATGTAACATTAGCATGGCCCCTTACAAGGCACTTTATTGTAGGTTGTGTCACAAACCTACATGTTGGAGTGATGTGGCAGAGAGAGAGAGAGAGAGAGAGAGAGAGAGAGAGAGAGAGAGAGAGAGAGAGAGAGAGAGAGAGAGAGAGAGAGTTCATTAAGTCTAAACTTATTAAGTACTGTGGTGAGAAGGTTAGGTTGGTTTAGAAGCACTTATCAGTAGCTCAAAGCAAACAAAAGAGTTAAGCTGACTTGAGGAAATGAAACTTAGAGTTCTAGGTTTGCGGGCCATGTCTTTCTAAAGGTTCCACCAACCAATGGACTAATGAGGTTCAGCTTGAAGGGGAAGTTGAGCCCCAGATATGTGGGACCATTTGAGATTCTAGTGAAGATTATTCAAATTTCCTACCATTGAGCACCACCCCCTACATTATTGGAGGTTCACAATGTATTCCATTTGTCAATGTTGAAGAAGTATGTGCCGGATCCTACACACGTCCTTAATTAGGTACCAACTGAGTTATAGCCCAATCTCATCTTTCAGGAGTTGCTGGTACAAATTTTGGACAAAAGGAGAAGATCCTGAGAACTAAGATGAACCCTCTCATTAAGGTTCTGTGGCAACATCATTCACATAAGGAAGTCACTTGGGAATTGGAGAATGAGATGAGACAGAGATTCACAAAGTTCTTTTTAGTTTGATGTACTTGCACAATTTTGGGGACTAAATTTTTTGTATGAGAGGAAGATTGTAACACATAGGAATGCTATAATTCTAATATAATTATAAAAAAGGGGTATTTTTTCTTTCTTTATTTTCTCTCATTAATTAATTATTAATTAAGCAATAGCTTAGGCATGGTAAAACCAAATGAGAGATTGATGAGGATTTAGCCTAGGAATGTGTGACAATATAAGGATAATGTGTTATCTAGGTTAGAAACAGTTGAAGTAGAAAGTGTGAACATGTTTTAGAAAGTCACCTAAGTAGGTAAGGTATAATAATAAGAGAACTTAGATGGATAATACATGTATATAGCCATAGAAAGTGTAATGGTGGAAGAGAGAGAGTTAATTTTTCCCTCAGGATTAAAATATGCTAAGTAGATCCCTAAGTGAATGATATATATAGTATATATTACCTTGTGAATGATGATTGGACAAGGTTAGCAGCTGAATACATAAACTTGTATCAATCTAAGTGAGTGACAAAGAGTAGTAAGTTAATAGAGTGATATGGTGTAAGCAATGCTAAGTAGAGCAAGGTGTTACATGTTTAATAGAGTGCATATAGTAGGATTTGGTGTATAACATGCAATGATGAGATCTGGGGAGAGTGTTGGCAGCTACCAATGCTCCACAACTGATTTACAAGAGGTGGAAGCTAACTAGGTGCATGGGTGTTACATGTTTAATAGAGTGCATATAGTAGGATTTGGTGTATAACATGCAATGATGAGATCTGGGGAGAGTGTTGGCAGCTACCAATGATCCACAACTGATTTACAAGAGGTGGAAGCTAACTAGGTGTATGTAAAGCCAGCTGCCCCACTGCGTGATACATTGACTGTAGAAGGAGATGAGAGTTGGAGTAAGTAAAGGGAGGGGAATCATCCCATCCCCTATCCTTGGATGACCAGACCTAAGAGAGTGAGAGGGCTGAGATAGAACTCAACCAAAAACCAAAGAAAAGTGAGGAAATTTGTGAGGGATTGAAGGAGAACAAAGTGAGGAAGAAGTGGAGAAGGAATAAGAAGCAAGAGAGGCTTAGAAGAGGAAAAATGCCCAACTCAAATAGGGCATGTTGCTGCTATTAGAGTGAAGCTCCATCTGAGAAAACTTGCACAAATTTGAGGGATTTTACTAGTTAGGGGTCAATAGAAGCTTTCCTACTATGATCCATGGTCTGGATTATCAAAATGGTAGAAACTGATAGGGGTTTTGCTATGTTTTCCATAGTAGATTGAGCATGATTTGAAGTCTTTTTTTTTTCTGATCTTGATGAATGTTTAGGCACATGTTATGAATTAATATTAAGCTTATTTATGATTAGAATCAGATGTAAATCCTGCTGGTTCTTTCATGCTAATTGAATAAATTTCATTTCCATTGAAGCATTTTATATTGCCCTAGGTGTCTAATTCTAAAAGTATTGAGAAGCATGTTTTGTTTGATTATATTTCTGATTTATTAGTGTGCATTAGCTCGTGGTATGTGAGTGTATTGGAGATATCTTTTATGGTTGGATGAGACATTTTTTAATTGGAATTGATTGTCTTTGTAATATGACACTTTGCTCTACTCAATGATCTATATATGTGACATGCAACTTTGCTTAGACTTGCTTTGGAGCTTGTTTTATCTTTCTTGATGAACTCTAATCCATGTGATGTTTTAGCAGGTTGTAAATAAGTAACTTAGATATTGATTTTGGTTAAGAAATATGATCATAAACCTATTGTATGGCTTGTATGTTAATGAAAGATTGCTTTTCTTTTTCTTCTTTGAATTGGGTTGAAAACGCATGGTAGTGTTGGGCAGAGAACACCCCTGTTCTTCACCACTTTAGATAAAAAAAAATTTGTATGAATTAAAATCCATTCTACAACCTACTTATGAGGCTTGAAGTGTCCTTGATATGGTAGAGAGAAGTGGTGTTTTGAAGGGCCAAAAAGGTAGAGAAAAGTGTGTCAATTTCCTGCTTATTTGAGCTGAAAATTGAGGCTCCATTTCTGGCAAAAGGTTGTTGGTTTTTTATATTTTTGGGAGAATTTAATGCATGTAAAACTCAATGATACCTTCTCCTATTAGTTAAATTATGAATAATAAAATGTATCACTTTAAAACATGAAGATTTGGAGTAGAAATTGCAAGAATAGTCAAGATGCTCACCGCATAAACCTATATAGAGGAACCTTGAAAGATGGAGTTAATTAGTTACTGTTTCATATTGAAACGTTGATTCTAAAACAATAATTTTAAGTCCCATCGGAAAATTTAAGACTTTAGGAAACTTTTGACGCTAAATGATGTGGGAATGAGTCCAATTGGGTTGGTCTCTTTACTTGAAAAACAATACATTGTTGCAGCCTAAAATGATGATATAGTGAACTTGTGAAAACATGTAGATTTCATTGCTAAAGAGGGTGGATTGGTCCATAAATTGAGTTGAAATATGATGAGGTAATGTACTTTCAATTTTTTAAGTTTGGATTAATTGAAATAATGGGTGAACTAGCCCCTATGATGTTCACTATCCTCCACTAGTTCAATAGATGAAACTAGTAGTGGAAGTGGGAATGCTATGTATGATTTATACATTCCTTACTATTACTATTCTATGATGAAATTGTTACTCAAATGCTTCTGATACACACACATATTATACGGAACCTAAATTAGGTCTCCTATGGTAAGGACGTGGAAAACCTAAAGGTTAGTGTATCGTAAATTCCTTAAAATGGCATGATTTGCACTATTATTCACTATGTTTGTGGACTAATTCAAGCCATGATTAATAAGTGCTAAATTTTTAATAAAAAGTACCCAATTAGTTGTCATGTGTTATAAGATAGTGTTATTTCTAGGATTTTTGTGAAAAAATTATAGCACATGCATTTTTAGCCTAATAATCCAAAAGTTTAATATTTTATAGGATCAAAAGCTAACCCAAAGTAAATATATGATTTTCCAATAATTTAATAATAAATTTTTACCTTTTCTTAGGAATTAAGATGATGATCCAACAACCGAGATTGATCGAGATGAGAATTGAAGATCAAGATCGAAAGATCAAGCCAAGGCCTAAAATGCCATTAATCCAAAGTGTAATCAAGGGTCAAGATCATCCTAGGGAAAGCAAGTGGAAGTTTTAAAAGTGACTAAAATTGTCCCATTAATAAGTCATGCATTTTCATCACCTTTGCATGGGAGCCATTAAGCCACTAAGCCATATAAGCCATGAGAGAATGTGACAAGTTAAGGAAGTCAAGCCAAGCCATTAAAGCCAAGGGTGTGAGCCATTCAAGCCACTTAAACCAATGTTACATAGAGTGATACTATTAGAGAAGAATTTCACTCAATTATCCTAAGCTAAAATTGGATTTTCAAGAGGATATTTAGAAGTGATCTAGGAGATTTATCAATAAGGTAAAGCAGCATGCACATGCAGACCAATGAGAGAAGATCCCATCTTTCCTTTTCTATTTTCTTTCCCATCTTATGTCTCTCCACCCCTACAAAAACCATTCCACAAGTTTTACAAGAGAGAGTTCCACGCCAACCTCCTAAAAAGGTAGCACCTCCCCCCTCTCAGATGTCTTATGTTCTCACCTTGGTCGCCCTAATTCCACTCCTCATCCAACCTTCTATTTCCCATCCAAGGGTTGCTAATTGTAATACCTGAGCAATATACGCTATTTTTAACAAAAATGAATTGGACAAGGAAAACCGGTTCCAGCCGGCTCTATGCAAACAAGGCGTCCCAAGGATGCCATGCTTCGCGTGCGCCTGGGACAAGGTCCCTGGGACGGGTTCCAGGCGCGAGACAGTGCGCACACGGTCCCTGGTGCTGTCTTCGGGTGCGTGCATGACGTGGGGCATGGGTCCTGGCTCGACGGGGACACACGAGTGCCCGGGAGCTGAGGTACACTGCGCCTGGGCCAAAGACGCGTTTGCATAACCCCATCCAGGACGTGCATCATAGCGCGTCGCTTGGGCATGCATGTGCGCTTGTGAACGCGGTCCCTGGCATGGCCTTTCGGCTTGCACGCATGTGAGGCGATCATGGTTCGACCGGGATGCACATGCGTCCTGGGAACTGGGACATGCGAAACTAATGAGACTATAAAGTTAGGACCAGAGGACAATTTACAGAGTTTAACCATTGAATAGTAGATCCATATCATAGGATCTAGACTAACAATGAATTACACAAGGACCCATGGACCCTAAAAGGCAAAACTAGCGATCTAATTTCTAAATAGATCGAAATTGATAAGGACTCCTTGTATCCATTCATATCCAGGAGTTTATAAATGAGACCCAGGGTCGGGTTGAGTGATGAAGGACGCGACTCCAGGAGACTTCGAGGTAGGTGCTCTATCGCTACTAGACTTTTAAAAAGAGCCATGATTGTTTTGAGAATGCATGTTTTAAGTATAAGTATATGACTTGTTTAGCATGACTTAATTTTATAAATGAATTCAGCATGCATATGACAAATACATTATGCATAGACATGTTTTGCAAATGATTACATAAATTGCATGATTTGTGAGTATTGAGTTTTGAAAAATTGCATGTCCTTGAGGGTTACCAAAAGACGCTGGAGTGCCTAGAAGACGCTAGGTAAGTAGTTGTGAGGACCAGGCAATTGTGTGGGACCCAAAGAGGATAGGTTTTGAAAAAGAGGTTTTTGCTTGATTGATCATATATAATTTAGGCTAATAAGCTCGTGGGCGCTATGCCGAGAGGTTTGGGGTGGCCTCCCAGCCTCTACCACTATTAGGTGGAAAGGGTACCACACCAAAAAGGCATGTCCCTGCTTCAACTGCATTTGGTACAGGGGGCTACCACTGGTGTCACGACACTTGGTCGAAGTGTCATATGCCCTGTGGAGGCTATGACCCTGTGTCCCTAGGTACCCGAGGACCACACGGCAGTGAGGTCGTGGGCATAGTGGGCCCTATGTTTTGAGGATTTACTTGCATTGCATATGGCATGACATGAGGTTGGTCGACCATACCATATATCCATGAGTTGGATTCAGTTGAGCATTTTATGCATATTATTATGTTTATAATATATATGATACTTTCAACTTGGATTATGCAATTCTTTAAGTCATTAGTATTCCAATTTGACAATGGTTTTTAATATCGATATTGAACGTGAGTGTTCAAACATGCACATGTTTTAAAGAGCATATGATTTTAAACATAGCATGCATTGTAAAACTAGTAGTGATAGACTCCTACTGAGTATAGTGTATACTCACCCAATCCTTAACATTTTTCAAGACAGCTCCACTCACGAGAGAAGACACCTCAGGAAATGTTAGTGCTACAAGCAAGTGAATCAAAAAGAGACAATTATACATGTAAGTAAACCCTCTACCCTTTGGACATGTATTTGTATTTATTTACAGTTGGGCTCTGAGCTGTGACTGGATAGACGTGGGAAGGCATTTATGATTTCTGAAATTTCCAAATATTACTTTGGTTGTTGTGAAAGCAAATGACACTCGGGGTTTTCAAAATGAGTTTAAAACTAAAGATTTTCTGTTGCATTGCATTGTTTTCATAAAATGGTTTTCAAATAGTGATGCATCCCGCCTTAGGAATTGGAGATTGCATTTAAAAATGCATGGGAAAACCCAGGTCGTCACACTAATGATCCATCCTAAGTCCTATATACCACCACATGTCCAAACCCAAAAAGGGGTTCAACGATTTTCTCTTTAGAAGTCCTTAGATTCTTACTTTCTAAGTACAACTTTACCACTTCCTAAGTTTGTGTTAGCCTTTAAATTTCATCCTTCTTTCTCCACCATAGAGCAACATATTATCAAGATTAGAAAGTGCCTAGCATATGTAAAACATACAAGGGCTTCCACGTGAGGGGCACACTAGAGAAGGAGAGGATGTCCCTTCCAAAAACAGGTGGTGCCTCCACCCTTCTCTCCTCCTATAGTTTCCAACGACATTCTCCTTTGTAGCTGCCTCTCTACCAACCCCTCCATGCCTCTCTCTTACTTGTTTTCTCCTTCAAGTTCAGGTTAGTTTCTTGTCTAATTCCTTAATTGTTTGTCTTTGTTTTATTTCTTTACTTAGTTCCTTGATTTCATGCTTTATTCGCTTCTTTTTTTTGTTTCCTAGTTTCCTTTGATTATTGCCCTTGTTCTTTTTCTTAGATCTTTGAATCTAAAAGGTACAACTCTCTTAGAGTGATAGCCAAGAGAATACCTTGCCCATCTCTTGCTTTATTTCTCATCTTTTCCCCTTCATTCTCCTTAGATTTCTCTTGGAATATATGCATGTTAGCTTAGGGTTGACTGTTGGAAGATTGAAGCATGTGTTTGGTTTGTTCTTGGATTTAAGAAGGGTGCACACATTCCATGAATGGTGCACACCACACATATATTACTTTTTAATAAATAAAAGTGATGTTTGGTGCTTAAATGTCATGGATGATTAGTTGATTAATTTCTTGCTTATAATGTTTCTTGAATTCATATTTCTTAGGTAGTTGAACGCATCTTTCCTTCAAAGTTTCCATACCCATCATTTTAAAGATTTCACATGAACCGCACTAAAGATCCATCTGCACAAACCAATGGTTCATGAGCATGGTTTTGGATGGTAATTCCCTTAGATAAGTTGTTTATTCCATGTTCATTCCATACTTAGATGTTTATGCATTAGTCTAGGATAAGTTATGCATACATTCTAGTTTAAATTCCACTCATTGCACACTTAGTTTCATGCGCACATTACCCAGTCCCATGTCCACCACTTTGTTTATTTGTTTCCTTAAGTCTTACATGTTTTATTGTCTAGCTTAATCATGTTTAGGTTTATTTTAGAACTGTTTAAGTTTAGATGCATATTAGGTTAGTTTTAGATAGTTTCTAATTTCTTTTGGTTAGTTTTAGATAGTTTCTAATTTCTTTTTTTCTTGTATAAAATTTCTAATTGTAGTTTTAGGAAAGCGTTATTTTTAAGAAGTGTGTTCTTAGGAAAGCTTCTAAGTTTAGCTTGTTTACTTTTAGCATGTTTCATTATTCCATGTTTATAATTTATGTTATGTTTCTATGTTAATTCAATCCCTAGCTTGGGTTCAAACCCTCTCTCTTTGCTAGGCTAAATAATCTAAAATAAAATCCATCTAACACACAAAACCTTAAGATTCCTCTTGGTATCAACCTCACATGCATACCTCTACTATAATTGATTTGTACGCTTGTTAGTAAATTAAAACATTCATCAATGGCGTCATGTCTATTTTAAATGACTTATTCTCTCATGATGTATGTGTCTAAATTCCAAACATTCATTACACAAAGTGGTGATGACAATGAATGGGAAATGAATGAAATGATGGTACAAGTGTGACCCTAAGGAGGGTGCTATGGGAAGCATTGGCCAAGGTGGCTATTGGTGGCATTTGATGGGCAATTATACAAATGTGCATGCCATTGAGTCATATTTTGGCATTTTCATAGTTCACCTACGATTTATGAATTGTGGATGAAGATATTACACCCATGGGTGGTTGGAACTATTTTACTTACATGCATGGCTTTGCACTTTGAAGTGCATTTTGGCTCGTATAGAGTATGGATTTATGCATGCAATATGGCTCATTGTGGAGCACTGATTTGTGGTTGCATTTTGCTCAATATGGAGCACTTGCATCTACCCCATTATGGAGAACGATTTGAAGGGCAATGAGTGTAATAACCCCAATTTTTGTAAATTGATTGAGAAAAATCAATTTAGTTTAAATTTTCAAAAAAATTGGGCTAGAATATTCAGTTATTGGAAATTCTCTTTTTATATAGATTAAAACATGATTTAAAACTTACAAATTATGAATGTACTTGAAAAACCAATTGAAATGATACTAAGTACGTTCAATTCCAAGTTAAAATGAAAAACCCCTAATTTTCTCTATTTTTATAAATAAAAGTATAAAATGATAATTTTACCTATAACCGAGATCTAAGACTTCAATATTTAGAATGTCTCAGAAATACTATTCCAACACTACTAAGTACGCTCAATTTCGAGTTCAGAAAAATAAAACAGATTTTTCTCCATAAAAGGGCAAAATGGTCCTTTCACACCTCCATGGGGCCCATAAGGGGCCCACAAATGAATCCAACAGCCAGAAAATATGTAATGAGTGATCAAGCCACTACTAGCTAATAGTGGAGAAGGAGGTAGTAGTGGAGGATCCAATGTTAATTTAATATTCAAAAGAATTAAAACATAATTATTACAAGTAATTATGAAAATTTCAAAAACATCTACAAATACACCCCCAAAAATTCTCCAAAAATGTTCATAAAATTTACCATGAAATTATCTTGCTTCGCCTACAAAACCAAATCTAGATTCATTCCCAAATTTCCAAAACTCCCAAAAATCTCTATTCTTTCACTTTCTCTCTCCTCTTTCTAAATTGGAACAAGAAACCTAAATTCAATTAGGCACTCTATTCCAAATCAAATCTCATAGATCCCACCATTCATATTGTCCTAGACTACTTATCTACAAAACCCCAAAATAAATTTCAATATCCAACGGTGCAATCAATGGTAAATCACAAAACAAGTGGTTATTGGGTGATCTTACCATCATGTGGATATTTCTTTTAAATTGGGCTGTAAAACCTATGTTTTTCTGCAATCAGGTAGGTGAAAACTCTTTTCACACTTGTTTCATGTTATTTATATAATTTTTATTTTTTTTAAAAAAAAATTAGGTTAAAAATAATAAAAATCAAGTAAGGATAAGAACCCTTCAATTCTAGATGATGGAGGCCTCAGATGGAAAATCTGAGCCATCCAATATATGTGAAAGGGTCCAAAATGCCTAGGGTAGAATTTTTAAGAAATTTTATCAAGTTTTGAGCCATTGATTGAAGAGGAATTGACTGGATGATCCAAAAGGACTATCTGATCTTCCTAATAAGATTAGCTCCCGGGACGCCGCAGTGGAATGCTGCACGAAAATGTACCCTATGGGAGTGTTTTCCACCTGTGCTCTAAGTGCGACTCACTCCCAACGAAATGACCACGCGATAGCGCTGGTAACGGGAGCGCGGTGACCATTTTGCCCTACTGGACCTGCTCTACCCGACTGATCCAAGATGTTCGTTCTGCTGGGCCTAGATCAAAACTAGACCTTCGAAACGACTGTGAACTTCAGTCTTTACTTGTGGAGTCATCTAAACTCCAAATTCATATCAGAAAGAAGCTGGGGAAAGCTTGTAATATCTATTTTCTTTTGAAATCATAAAATTGATAAAACTCTTCAAGAAACTTTTTGTTTTGAGGAATTAAGATTCTAATTTTCATGATCTTCAAGATCTGAGATGATTAGATCTTAGGGATCTAATGCAATGATGATATAATGTTGAAATGAAGTAATATCCATGATTTATTTTAACAAATCTAACATAAAATGATGAATCTACCCTTATGGTAGAAAAACCCTAAAAATACAAAGGGACCCACTTGATCAGTGAGATCAAGCATGATCAGACCCTTTGGATGAGTTGTATGAATGAGATTATGATGAAATCCAGTTAGATCATGGATTAAATATGACAAAAACAATTAGATATGATCTTTGGATCTTAATGGAGTAAAAGCCCTAAATGTAATTAAAGCCTCGATCTAAAAGAAAAAAATCTAAGATCTAATAGTTGGATCATAAGTAAAAGTTTTTAATGATCTTAATCTAATTAGTTTAATTATCTTTTATTTAATAATAGAATTGTAAACATGATATAAGTTAGGAAGCATGATAGTGTAATTCTTAAATTTTAGTATGCTATGCTCTAAATGTTATTAGGTTGGTAGATTTAATTATCTTAAGGCCATGTTAGTTTAAATGTGAGATTTTAGCATGATTTCATTAGATTAGTAGTAAAATTTCATGTATTTCATAACTTAGGATCACAATAGTTTAAGTATAGTTGTATTCCATTAGGTTAAGTTACATTCATAGGAAGCATGTTAGAATAAACAGTTGTTAAACTTATATTGTATTATGCATTAATGTTTATGATTTAATTGTTGTCAAATTTTATTAGTAAATTCAAGTGTTAAGTAGTTGTTAAGATATAATGAGCATAAATCACCAAAAATGTAAACTAATGGAATATAAAGATTCATGGACAATTAAGATGAGTGAATGACTTTGACTTAATATTAGTAAGGGTTATAGCTAGTAGGACAATATAAGAGAATAATAAACCCCATGAATGACATTTTAAATATTCATGGATTTAATTAAAATCAATTAGAAAGAATACTTAGGGTTAAAATGCTCACAGGAACCTTATGAAAGGTTAAGGTCACTCTAATGAATGCTGAACATGATGGTTAAGGGGATTATCTAATAGAGCCTCACTCTTCCCCTACCTTCCGTTGACGTGAAGTCTAAATGCCTCCTTACATGAAGATTGAAGTAACCACTTTTTGTTCAACCATTCAGCTAATAAGCCTTAGCCAATTGGAAATAAGAGGAGCAGTCTAGACTTAGGATGAAATAAGTTATCTTTAACCAGTAAAACATTAACTGGTTGAATAATGATAATAAGAGCATAAAAGGTTAGTAAATTATCTAACCCTAATAAAAATTGTAAGTAAGATAAGGATGATCAAACAAGATCCATAGGATCTTGAATGATCAAGAATAATAAGAATCCTAATGTCGTATTTTATTATGTATGTATGTTGTAGACAAATCTAGATAGAGAATCCAAACCCTTGATCAAATATGATTCAAGGAAGAGAACTAAGATCATCTTCCTTAGGGATGATCAAACAACTAAACTTAGATCAAAGAAGAACTAGATGATAGAAGATCTAAGCCCTTGGTCTTTATCAACAAGTATAAATTGTTGATCAAAGGATCTATGAAAGATCAAGATCAAAGAAAGGAATACACAAATACTTAGAATACAAAATACTTAGATCTAAAAGATTAGAAGATCATTCTAACCGTTAGATCTATTGATCAATACTATCTAAGGAAGATAGATCATAATACGACACAAGATCTAGATCCTTTATATCAAAGGACAAGATTAGACAAAGAATATAGATAGGATAAAAAATATAGGACTATTTAGATTGTATAAATATTAATAGTACATATGGATTTACAAATTACATACATTAGTCAGGATCATGGAAGATCTGAAGAGATAGATCACTACTTGAAGGTATGAGGATTTTATGAATGCATCTACATGAAAAATACATGTTAAATACATGATCTTATGTCTAGAAATGTTGACAAGTATAATGTAAATACATGTATTAAATCCATTGAAAACCCTTATGATCAAACCAAAACACATGTGAAATGGTTAAGTTAGAATTGAGGAAAAGCCTAAGTGAATAAGGAACTAGAAGGTATTCCAACCTTAGATAAATAGAAAAGTTGTGTGATAAGTATAAAAATCAATACATGTGAATCATTCATATAGAATGGTGATCCCTAAACTTATATTAACATGGGTATCAGTCATTGTAAATGATGATCCCTAAGTTTGAAGTGAAATCCTATCCTCCGTATAAGCATACCAACATACGAGGATGATGATATAAATAGACAAGACATCTAATAAGCAAAAGAATACTTTATATACAAGCAAGGAGGCTTGTGGTTTTTGTTTTAAACAGGCATATGCCTGAGGAAGCTATGCTAGGAGGGTTATGAGCATTTGGCCACTCGCTCTCCGAAATGTGATATATATGATGATACTATGCCCAAAGAGAGACAAAATGTCAGGTCAAGCAATTATGGGAAGGACACCACTATGACGATCTGTCTCCCCATATAGACATGACATTGATGATTTTCCTCACTTAGTATCTGTGGAGTATGAAAGCAGTTATCCGAGCACGCTGGTACGGATTAAACTATAGCATAGTAGTCCTTTGAGTATTTTGCATTATGATGCATGGCATAATGAGATGCCGATACTACCCAAATAAGGGAGCACTTTCCCAATAGAGTCTGGATGTTTTATCAACTCAGTATGGCTGAGTGTGATGATACTACCCAAATGAGGGAGTATTTTCCAGCAGAGTCTAGATGATTGATCAACTAAGTGTGTCTAAGTGTGACTATTGTTGTTTGAGATATTAACTATTTTTCAAGGTTTTGACCGTATATATATATCTATACAACATATACAGTTAGGATGTACATATATGACAAAGTACAGAGATTGATCTATGAGTATGAATAATGGAATTATGAAGTATTAGGATTATATTGTCAAATTATTATGCTTCTTGAATCCCCTACCAAGCATTGCTTGCTGAGATATTGTAAATGTTTGAATGTTTACAATTTCCTAGATATAGAGAAAGAGAATTAGGTGCTCAAGACTTAAGAAGACTTGGAAGAATAATCAATCAGGGTGTATCCCTTGAAGACATGTACTTTTATTTGAGAGCATTGTATTGTATTGAGAGTTTTTATTGTATGGTGAGATTTGAAATTTGGATTATGTAATTTAGACAAGTATTGTACTAATGTCTAGGCTATACTGTGAACCACTGGATGGATTCTAGAATTTCATAAAAGTATATTCCTTCAATGAAATTTTATCTTGTACAAAATTCTACTTATGATATGTATGAAGTGATGACTTGGGTTTTACAAAACAAGTTCTAAAGAAACAAATTTTCACTACTTTGTTTTGGGAAAAAAAATTACTACTAAGGGCACCCTGCCTTTGAAAAATGTATTGCAAAATGTGTTGTAAAAACTCGGGTCGTCACAATGAGTAAATCCCTAAAGAGACCCTATGCTAAGAGGAGGAGGTTGGCCTCTATCCTCTAATAGTTAGTATTTGCTTCATGAGCTACTCAATGGGAGCTATGGCAAAGTGGTGTTTCATGGGGCAAACTCTAGGACCACTTGGTAACCTTGTGAGGCTTGTGTAGTAGTCCTCGAGGTAAGCTCAGCAAGCATAGCAAAGGTGGTTGCCTGAGGGGGAAATTGGAGGTGCACTACATGCATAGTAGTCTAGATTGGTGATGAAATGGGTTTACTTGTCAATCACTCTATAGAGTTAAAACTTCATCCTCAATGGTGGAAGGATATAACCAATTCATCTTGAAATGGTGACATTGAGCTTGATTGGCGAGTTAAGCCATTGTGTCACAGATTAGTGGTGAAGACACCGTAAAGGATAATTTATCGATTCCATCTTTTATGGATGCCAAGTTTATCATTGCATTGGTCTATGATTTTACCTATTGATTTGGCATTGACTTTCTAAGTTTGATGATCTTGAAGGGATTGAGATGAAATGGTTTTGTCAAATACATAAGCATCATGAATGTTCTATTAGTGCATATAATTGATCTCCTATAAGTTAAATGACTTGAAATGGCTACATTATTATGCTTATTTTGATGTAAGGACTTTGTATGATTATATGCTTCCATGATTACAGATTCATGAATTTCCTTATTAGTTATGAATGAAATCAAGTCATTATATGTAATACCCGAGCAATTTACGCTATTTTTAACAAAAATTGGACATTCTATGGGAAATGGACTGTGTTGAATGTTTGATTTTATTTAAAATAATAAACGAAGGAATTTGTAAGGAAACTTAGTACCATTAGATTCTACTTGAAAAATGGAATCCAACACCTCAAAAATCACCCAAAACGGAGTTCGTATGAAGAAGTTATGGCCATTTAAAGATCAAGGGTATTTCTGTAAATTAAACAGAAAAACGAAAAAGGACGAAAAACGCAGGGTGCCATTTTGATAACGGCACCCCCTATCGTCTTCAACCTCTAGACCCCTCCAGAAACCTGTTTTTCATGATTTCTCCAGAAAACCCCAGGGGAAAGGGCGGCACCACCATTGAGGGGCACCCACTTCTCCCCTCTATAAAAACCCCATCTCCCCCTCTCCAAAAACGTGGTTTCCAGTCATTGGGGCTGGGGTTTCTGGCTAGAAACTGAAACCCAGTTCCCTGCAATTTTCGGCAACAGCCAGGCCCTAGTCGGGTCGGCCATTCTTCCATTCCCTTCTCTCCTCTTGTTCCGGTCTGACATTGGGGTTTTCCCCTTCGTGGGTTCGGGCAAACGCAGAATTCCGGCAAGATGGGGTTTCAGACGCAAATGGGGTTCCACCACCGGCAATGGGCATCCCAAAGCTGCCCAGGTAAGCCTGTTCTTCTCTCTCTCTCTCTCTCTCTTGGTTCTTCCCCTTTCATGCTAGATCCATGCTGGATCTAGCGTTCTCAGACGTTTTCCAGCCGAATTTCCTGGCCAGAAAACTTCCCCAAACCGGCTCAGACAACCTTGCAAGAGCCAGGCGTCCCAGGGACGCCTTGCTCCATGTGCGCCTGGGACAGGGTCCCAGGGATGGGCTCTGGGCGTATGACAGTGCGTACACTATCCCAGGTGTGGCCTTCGGGTGCGCGCGTGACATAGGGCACGAGTCCTGGCTCGACCAGGATGCACGGGGTGCCCTAGGAGCTCAGACACGCCATGCTACAAGGTGCATCCGTGAGATGATGCGCGTCATAGCGCGACACTTGAGCATGCATGTGCGCGTGCAAAATGCGGTCCCTAGCATAGCCTTTAGGCGCGCACACACGTGAGGCAGTCGCGATTCAACCAGGATGCACGGGTGTCCTGGGAACTGGGACACACAGACCCAATAAGGCTATAAAGCTAGGATTAGGGGACAATTTACAGAGTTAGCTATGGAATAGTAGATCCACATCATAGGATCTAGCCTGGCAAATGAATTAGGCAAGGACCATTGACCCTAAACAGCAGACCTAGCTATCTAATGTCTAAATAGATTGAAATTAATAAGGACTCCTTGTATCCATTTATACCCAGGAGTTTATAAATGAGGCCCAGGGACAGGTTGAGTGCTAAAGGACGCGACTCCATGAGACTTTGAGGTAGGTGCTTTATTGCTCTAGATTTTTAAAAAGAGCCATGATTGTTTTGAGATTGCATGTTTTAAAGTATAAGTTATATAATTTGTTTAGCATGACTTATTTTATGACTTGTTTAGCTTATAAACGAATTCAGCATGCATATGACAAATACATTATGCATAGACATGTTTTGCAAACAATTGCATATATCGCATGATTTGTGAGCATTGAGTTCTTGAAAAATTGCATGTCCTTGAGGGTTACCAAAAGACGCTGGGTAGGCAGTTGTGAGGGCCAGGAAGTTGTGAGGGACCCAAAGAGGATAGGTTTTGAAAAAGAGGTTTCACGCTTGTTTGATCTTATATGATTTGGGCTAGTAAGCTGGTGGGCGCTATGCCGAGGGGTCTGGGTTGGCCACCCAGCCTCTACCACTACTAGGTGGAATGGGTACCATGCCCAAAAAGGGCATGTCCCTACATCGATTGCATGTGGTACAGGGGGCTACCACTGGTGTCACGGCTACCACTGGTGTCACGGCACTGGGTCGATGTGTCATATGCCCCGTGGAGGCTATGACGCTGTGTCCTCAGGTACCCGGGGACCACATGGCGGCGAGGTCGTGGGCATAGTTTGGGCCCTATGGTTTCGTGGATTTACTTACATTGCATATGGCATGACATGACATGAGGTTAGTCGACCATACCATACCAGATATCCATGAGTTGGATTCAGTGGAGCATCTTATGCATATCATTATGTTTATGATATATGATACTTTCGACTTGGATTATGCTATTTTTTAAGTCATCAGTATTCCGGTTTGACAGTGGTTTTTAATATCGATATTGAACATGATTGTTCAAACATGCACATGTTTTTAAGAGCATATGATTTTAAACATAACATGCATTGCAAAACTAGCAGTGATAGACTCCTACTGAGTATAGTATATACTCACCCTATCCTTAACATTTTTCAGGATAGTTCCACTCACAAATAGAAGACACCTCAGGAGATATTAGTGCTACGAGCAAGTGAATTAAAAAGGAGACAATTATACATGTAAGTAAACTCTCAACCCTTTGGATATGTATTTGTATTTATTTACAGTTGGGCTGTGTGCTGTCACTGGATAGACCTAGGGAAAAACACTTATGATTTCTGAAGTTTTTCAACAACTACTTTGATTGTTGTGAATGCAAATGAAACTCGGGGTTTTCAAAATGAGTTTAAAAACAAAGATTTTCCGCTGCATTGCATGGTTTTTATAAAATGGTTTTCAAATAGGGATGCATCCCACCTTAGGAATTAGATATTGCATTTAAAAATGCATGAGAAAAGCCGGGTCGTCACATTATATGTAAACCTTGAATTCATGGAAATGGTTCTTTGAACTGCTATTTAAACTTCTTGAGAAGCAAACTAATAGGTTACATGATAGACTCATAAATATTACATATAATATCTCTATATTTGGAATTTTAACCCTAGATTTACTTTAAATAGCCTTAGTTAGGGTTTATTTTGCATTTTATAGGGTTAGAGTACAATTGAGAAAAACATGAGAGCAATTCCACCATTCAAGCAAAGCCATGGATCCACATGCTATAAATGATAAAGTTTAAAATGTTATGGGTATATCATTATTATATTCAACACTGTCAGAAACCCCATTGACAACCCCTAACCTTATTCACGCAAAAGAGGGTGCCTTTATCAAGAATGAGGGTGGCAAAGTTCTCATGCATGCATGCATTCCACCTCCTTGGAGGGCTTCTAAGAGAATGAAGATTCACATACAATAGATGCACATGTATATGACTTATTTCTAAAGCAAAACAAGTTAGAGATTGGGGCTCACACAAAGACTTCTTCCACTCATTCTCTCTATCACTTAACTCCAAGATGGGACCGGCTAAGGTATCCCATGATTTTTCCTTGCAAGTGGATGTGGTATACTACAAAACCAAGCTTTCACATGAGAAAATAAAGGAGAAATAATAGGTGAAAATGCAAAGAAGAGAGAGAGAGAGAGAGAGAGAGAGAGAGAGAGAGAGAGAGAGAGAGAGAGAGAGAGAGAGAGAGAGAGAGAGAGAATTAACTAGAAATCTATGACGGACATGTCTCCAACCTTCTAAAGAAACAAGGTTCATGATCTACCCTAAAGGCTATTCTAGAGCATCTAATGAGAAGTGAGCTATGCTAGGGTGGACCAATGAGAAAGAGCCATGCATGAGAGAGTAGCACATCATCCTATTGGTGGAGATTTTTTAGTGGGCTGCCCACCATTTTTTAAGGGGTATCCAACGTGTTTTTCCAATGGAGAAAACTATCATTGCATGAAATCCTATTGGTGGAGAAAAAAAGGTGGGTTGAAGAGAGAATCAAGGAGGATAAAGAGTTTTGGATAGGAAAGCCTCAACGAAATCCAAACCATCTATTCTAAGGTATGCTTAATCCTATGGATGAATGGAAGGAATCTTCCTCAACCAACCAATCAAACTCCCATAGAAGTTCACATGGAATCCCATCCACAATTCAATGTGTTTACAAAGTGGGGAGAAGGAAAAAGAGACAAGAAAATGAGGAGAAGAGAATGAAAGAAGAGAAAATAAAGTTGGCCTTGGACGTGATCTTCATGGAGAATAGATAGGAGGGAGTTTCTTGAAGGAAACATCCACTTCCAAGGCTTTCCACGTGAAACACATAACAGGTGGGCTTTCAGCGCCCAAGCTATTGTCCCCTTTGGGGCTTCAACATGAAATCACAAGAAGAAAGGGAGAAAGTGAAGAAGGAGATCCCATTCCCCCATACCATACATGTAGACAACCCAAGGTGGAGAAGAGAGCTTCTAAAAAGAAGATTCACTCATCCAATCATCCATCCACTCATTCCCTCTCATCCTAACCATCCAACCCATCACCCATTTTGAATGCATCTTCTCTTCCCACCTCCTTAGCCATCCACGCAAGAACCATCTCCATCCTTTCTCTCTCTCTTTATCCTTCACATAGTCACCCATTACCTCCCACTTCAATGCACCCTCATCCCATATCTTCCCTCTCTCTTCACCATTCCAATGTCACATCATTATCATCTTCTTTCTCTATTACACTTCCACATATATCAATTCCCACTTCCCATCCATTCCTCTTCCCTAACATCCAGTCTCTCAATATCTCTCTATTGTCTAGTGCACCACCATAACGCTCTCATCCTATCCTTCATCTACGCATCTAACACATCATATTCCTTTTATCATCCAATCTTTCACGCCTAAACATTTCACTCTTTTTCTCTCTCTTAGACTAGGATAATGGTGATGGTTGTTAGTTGTTAGTGATTGATTCTCCTTAGGTTAGTGTCTATAGGATGATGATCTAGGTGTTTTGTTGAGTGACATAAAAATACACAAGTCATTGGTTGGTTGTAAAAGCAAGGTGCCCTACTATACAAGAGGCATTTAAAGTCAATAAAAAATAATAATAGAAGTCGGTTAAAAAATGACTTCTATCAAGCCGACTTGGAAATTTAATAACTTTGAAAGTTATTTAGATAAACAAATTTTAAAAATCAAGGAATTTTGAAGTCTTTTAATCAATAGACTTTAAAAGTATGGGACTTTTTAAGTTGTTTGGCCCTAAATGACTTCAAAAGTCCTTTTTTTTTCATTTTTGACATTTCGAACACTACCGCCTATATACATTCAATATAATACTTGATACAATTTTCTTACAATCTTTATACACATGAAAAATAAACATATATACATCCACTTATGCATTGGGTACAAAACATTCAAATTCATCATTATCCATCCACATCTATCTTGAAAATACTTTATAAAAGAAACCACATCACATGCATTCACTACAACGTCTACATTCACTTCATTGGTAAATCCATACACATTCGCATTTACTTTCACACTATAAGTTACCCTCATTTATCATCTTATAAAATTTATATAATTTAGTGAATATACTAAAAACCAACTACCACATATTCACTTCATTTACAAGGTCCAAATTTAGTTCATTCATACTCATTTACTCCCACACTCTGCACTCATTTATTGCTTAAAAAACATATATATTCCAAAGAAAATAATGAAAACTAAAAGAACACATACAAGTGAATGAAAAAATACTTTATTATTTATTTTATACATGTAGTTATGCTAATGTTCTAATTGAAACTCAGGCCATTGGCATCATATTTCGTGGAGGTTTACACTATAGTAACTCTTCTTGTTTGCCCACTCAAAAAGCACAACAACTTATAATACAACATATTTAATTCAGGTCACATTTTTTTAGCTGGATCCATAAAAAGCTATGGAAAAATATGATTATGAAAAGTAAAATGTGTCTTACCTTTCTTAATTGGGAGACAGGAAAACTATCAAATATTAGGGTTCTCATGTATCTAAGCACATAGTACTTGCATTCCCAATCAAATTGTTGTATAGGGCACTCTACAACAAGGATAACAAAAAGAATCCATCAATATCGTTTGTCAGGTTTCAATACTGGTAAAATAGATTTATTAACTATTTACTATACCATGACATTCTTGCAAGTGAGTTCTGATAGTTGTATAGTCTAGGTCAGATTAGCCCATCCATACTATACTTACAAATTTAAATTTCAAATGCATTATAGATGAATAAACAATTATTTATTTACACATAATACATGAAAAGAATAAGACAAAGATATATCAAGTGCCTGTTCCATTGGTGCAACAGTAGGTGATGGTGCAATGGCGAGCAACCTCGATGGCACGTGTTGTTGTTGATTATTGATGAGGAAGTTGGTATGGTAAGATACATACCATAAACTCTACCGGAATGACTGGTGCCTCCGACCAAGTGATATGGTATGCAATTGCATGCCCAACGGTTATAATATTTTTCATTTCTAAAGGGAATAGTAGGATAGTATTAGTATCCAAAGCCATGGTAATGGACACTTGCATAGTATGTGGTGGCATACTAATTCCATGCAAAATGGTTGATTCATGCTCATAGCAAGAACCAACTGCCATGATGTTTTGATGGGAATCCAAGGCCAATAGGCATTGACCAACCTGTAAATTAGATCTACAATAGAGAGATTGAGATAGAGAATTATTACATGAGAACAATGAAAATTTTTAGTTATATATATATATATATATATATGGTATTCCTTGGCAAGATTTTCTTTTTTGAGGGGCGACAGTTGTCCATCATGATCTTTTTTAGTTGGAGAATTGCAGCTAGCACTTGATAGAGGTATAGGGGCATTGCAAAAATTATGTGTAGGGAATTGAGAAACTATTGTCAAACCTCCTTCATGCAACTGTTTAAATATTTATTTTTATTTTCTCAACCAAATTATTATAGGCCTCCTGATCTTCAATTGTAGGTAAACCTTTCACAAAGAATTTAAAAGGGACAATACCACATCCCATGGGCCAAACTCAACTAGGGTGGTCCTTCTTATTGCCCATAACCCTATGTAAGATGTCCTCATTGGTAGCAGTACTGCTTAGAGTACCTCTACTTGTGCTTTCTTGGGTAAGAATGCCTTATAAAATTTAATTAGAAAGACATGATCATGTCATCTAATTAATTGTATAAAATTGATAGACAGGTGGAAACACTTACAATCATCATCATCATCATCAAGACCTTATCCCAATTAGGGGTCGACCACATGAATCATGTTCCTCCATTCCCCTCTATTAAGTACAATGGCTTCATTTAATCCCAAAGTTTTTTAATCTTTTCTCACCACTTCTATCCACATTCTTTTAAGCCTTCCCCTTGCCCTTTTAAAACCTTCTACTTGCATTGCCTCACTCCTAACAGGTGTCATTTTGGATCTCCTATGGACATGTCCAAACCATCTACGTCTAATCTTCCTCATCTTGTTACCTATTTGCACTACACCTAAGTTTTCTCTAATGTTTTTGTTCTTTATTCTATCCTTTCTTTTCTTGCCACTCATCCATCTCAACATCCACATTTCCATGATGCTCATCCTATGAACATGATGTTTTTTAACTGCCCAACACTCTGATCCATAGAGCATGGCCGGACTTATGGCCATCATATAGAATTTTTCTTTTAGTTTGAGTGGCACCCGCCAATCACAAAAAACTCTAGAAATGCACATCTCCATTTGTTCCATTGGGATTCTTTGGGCAACCATCCTCTCAATCTCTCCACTCTCATGAATCATTGATCCTAAATACTAGAAGTGGTCTTTTATGGGGACTTCGTAGTTATCAATCTTAAGTGGTGTTCCACTCCTCCTCTCCTTGCTAAAATTGCATTCCATATATTTTGTCTTAGTTCAGCTAATTTTAAATCCTTTACATTCTAATGTTTCTCTACATAGCTCTAGCTTTGTGTTTATGCCCTCCCTTATCTCATCAACTAAGACTATATCATCTACAAATAGCATGAACCATGAAATTCCCTCTTATGAATGTTTTGTTAACTCATCCATAACTAACATGAAAAGGTATGGGCTCAATGCCAATCCTTGGTGCAATCCTACAATGACATGAAAATCACCAATCTCAGCACTAGTGGTCTTAACATTTGTTACTGCTCCCTCATACATATCTTGAATTGTGTTTATATACACCTGCAAAACCCCTCTCTCTCCCAGCACCCTCCATATTAACTCTCTAGGGACTTTATCATAAGCTTTCTCTAAGTCAATAGAGACCATGTGAAAGCCTTTCATGCTCTTCCTATATTTCTCTATTAGTTGTCTTAGTAAGAAAATAGCTTCCATGGTAGACCTCCTAGGCATGAAACCAAACTGGTTCTCCGATACACTTGTCTCATGCCATAGCCTCTTCTCAGTCACTCTTTCAAAAAGTTTTATAATGTGGCTCATAAGTTTGATCCCCTGATAATTAATGTAGCTCTGTATGTCTCCTTTATTCTTAAAAATTGGCACAATAGAGATTTTCCTCCATTCATTCAATATTTTCTTTGATTTTATCATCATCATCATCATCATCAAGACCTTATCCCAATTAGGGGTCGGCCACATGAATCTTATTCCTCCATTCCACTCTATTAAATACCATGGCTTCATTTAGTCCCAAAGATTTTAAGTCTTTCCTCACCACTCCTATCCACGTTCTTTTGGGCCTTCCCCTTGCCCTTTTAAAACCTTCAACTTGTATTGCCTCACTCCTTCTAACTGGTGCCGTTGTTGGTCTCCTTTGAACATGTCCAAACCATCTAAGTCTATTCTCCCTCATCTTGTTACCTATTGGTGCTATCCCTAAATTTCCTCTAATATTTTCATTTCTAATTCTATCCTTTCTTGTCTTACCACTCATCCATCTCAACATCCTCATTTCTGTAACACTCATCCTATGAGCATGATGTTCCTTAACTGCCCAACACTCTGATCCATAGAGTATGGCCGGCCTTATAACCATCCTATAGAATTTTCCCTTTAGTTTGAGTAGCACCCACCGATCACATAAAACACCCGATGCACATCTCCATTTGTTCCAACCCGCTTGGATTCTCGGGGTAACCTCCCTCTCAATCTCTCCACTCTCATGGATCAATGATCATAAGTATCGAAAGTGGTCTCTTATGGGGACCTCTTGGTTATCAATCTTGACTGGTGTTCCACTCCTACTCTCCTTGCTAAAATTACATTCCATATATTCTGTCTTAGTTCAGCTAATTTTAAATCCTTTCGATTCTAATGCTTCTCTCCATAACTCTATCTTTATGTTTACACCCTCCCTTGTCTCATCAAGTAGGACCATATCGTCTGCAAATAGCATGCACCAGGGAATCTCCTCATGCAGATGTTTGTTAACTCATCCATAACTAATGTGAAAAGGTATGGACTCAATGCTGATCCTTGGTGCAATCCGACAATGACAGAAAAATCACTAGTCACGCCACTAGTGGTCTTAACATTTGTTATTGCTCCCTCATACATATCTTTAATTATGTCTGTATACCCCTGAGAAACCCCTTTACAACCCAACACCCTCCATATTAACTCTCTAAGGACTCTATCATAAGCTTTCTCTAAGTCAATAAAGACCATGTGCAGGTCTTTTCTCCTCTCCCTATATTTCTCTACTAATTGTCTTAGTAAGAAAATAGCTTCCATGGTAGACCTCCCAGGCATGAAACCAAACTGATTCTCCTATACACTTGTTTCATGTCGTAGCCTCTTCTCAATCAATCTTTCAAAAAGTTTCATGGTGTGGCTCATAAGTTTGATCCCTCGATAATTAGTGCAGCTCTGAATGTCTCCTTTATTCTTATAGATTGGTACAATAGAGCTTTTTCTCCACTCATCAGGCATTTTCTTTGATTTTATGATCTTGTTAAACAACTTGGTCAACCAAACTACCCCAATATCTCCCATATGCTTCCAAACCTCTATTGGTATACCATTAGGCCCCATGGCCTTTCTTGATTTCATCTTTCTCAAAGCCTCTTTTACTTCAAGTATTCTAATCCTACGTTCATATCTATAATATCCAGTGTTATTTAGATTTATAGTATTTTCAATCCCTACATTTTATTTTCTTTTTTTCTTTTTTCTCGGGGCCATTGTCATTTAACAATTTTTGAAAGTATATTTCCCACCTTTGTTTGATCTCATCATCTTTGACTAATACCCTTTGATCATCGCTTCTAATGCACCTAACATGCTCTAAGTCCTTACGCTTCTGTTCTCTTACTTTTGCAAGTTTAGACACATCTTTCTCACCTTCTCTTGTTCCTAGTCTATTATAGAGCTCATCATATGCTTTAAGTTTAGCCTCACTTACTATTCTCTTAGCAACATTTTTAGCATTCTTATATTGTTCATAATTTTCATTATTTCTAATCTTCTGCCATGCATTAAAACGCATTCGTTTTTCTTTAATAGCTTTTTGCACTATTTCATTCCACCACCATGTTTCCTTTGTTAATAGCCTTTTACCTTTAGATACTTTTGCCACTTTCTTAATGAACTCAGCCATATTAGTCCACATGGTATTTACTTCTGTTTCATAGTTCCAATTCCCTTCTACCATCAACTTATTTTTGAATGAGGTTATTTTCTCTCCTTTTAAGTTCCACCACTTAGTTTTTGGATGTGTATTAAGTTCAGTTCTTTTACTCCATCTTTTGATATGAATATCCATAACCATTAACCTATGTTGTGAGGTTAAACTCTCACTGGGTATCACCTTACAATCCTTACATATAGATCGTTCATTATTCCTAAGTAGAAAAAATTCTATTTGGCTTTTATGAAGTCCACTTTTAAAGGTTATTAAGTGTTCATCCCTCTTCTTAAAGAGTGTATTTGCACTGGATAGGTTATATGACAAAGAAAAATCGAGGATATTCTCCCCCATCTCTTTTCGTTCACCTATACCATACCCTCTGTGTATGCTATCATATCCTTCCTTATCTTTTCCTACATGGCCATTTAAATCTACTCCTATAAATATCCCCTCAGTGTTGGGAATTTCTTGCACGACTCCCTCCATATCTTCCCAAAACTATCTCTTAATTATATCTTGTAACCCTACTTGTGGTGCATATGATCTTATAATATTTATAATCTGCTCTCCTAGAATCATTTTTATTATTATAATTCTATCACTGAGTCTTTTAACGTCCACAACTTTATCCTTCAATTCCTTATCCACCATTATTCCTATGCCATTTCTATTATTTTCCTTTCCTATGTACCATAATTTATACCCATCTATTTCTCTAGCTTTAGGCCCTTTCCACTTGGTTTCTTGGATACAAGCGATGTTGACTCTCCTACGTTTCATCGTGTCTACTAATTCCAAACTCTTACTTGTCAGTATCCTTATATTCCATGTAGCGATGCAAATCTTATGTTTTGGAGATACCCTATTTACTATCGCCTTCCTTGACCTCCATGGTATGAACCCATGTCCACTTTTCACTGCACCTAGGTTCTGATGCAGCCCATCGCTTCTGAAGGGACGCTCTAGCAACCCTTCCCCATTTTTCACTACACCCGGGATCCGATGTAGAGCGTCGCTTTTGGGAGAATGCCCTAACAACCCTTGCCTATTTTTCACCACATCAGGGATCTGATGCAGCACGTCACTTATGGGGAACACCCTAGCTTGAGCAAATTTCATTTTTCAATTCATGTCATGTTGGGGTTGCCATAGTTTTTAAAAACCTAAAGATGATTTTTATTAAAATCATTAAAATCATCTTTAGCTTCACCCTTGCCAGCTGGCTACCTGACACAAGGGTGGCCATATTTTAAGAAGCTGAAGATGTATTTTTTATTTCTTCCTCACAAACTAATATACAAATGCATATTTATTTGTAAGAAAGAAATAATAAGATCATCTTCAACTTCCCCCTTGCCGGCTGGCTACCTGACACAAGGGTTGCCATCTTTTAAGAAGCTGGAGATGATTTTCATTTCTTTGTCACAAACTAATATACAAATGCATATTCATTTGTAAGAAAGAAATAATAGAATCATCTTCAACTTCCCCCTTACCGGCTGGCACCTGACGCAAGACCCTCCTCCTTTTTTATCCAGGCTTGGGACCGGCATTGGCGGAGTTAATTCACTCCACTAATCTTGTTAAATAATTTGGTCAACAAAACTACTCCAGTATCTCCCATATGCTTTCAAACCTCTAATGGTATACCATCGGGCCCCATGGCCTTTCCTAATTTCATATTTTTCAAGCCTCTTTCACCTCAGGTATTTAATCCTATGTTCATATCTATAATGTCCAAAGTCATTTAGGTTTCCAGTATTTTCAATCCCTATATTTTCAGAGCCATTGTCATTTAACATTTTTTGAAACTAAGTTTCCCACCTTTGTTTGATCTCCTCATCTTTGATTAATACCCTTTGATCATCACTTCTAATCACTTAACATGGTCTAAGTCCTTACCCTTCTATTCTCTTATATTTTTGCATGTTTAAACACATCTTTCTCACCTTCTTTTGATCTTAATCTACTATAGAGGTAATCATATGCCTTAAGTTTAGCCTCATTTGCAATTCTCTTAATAACCTTTTAGCATTCTTATGTTGTTCATAGTTTTCATTATTTCTAGTCTTCTGTCATGCTTTAAAGCACACTCATTTTTCTTTAATAACTTTTTGCACTGTTTCACTCCACCACAATGTTTTCATTAATAATTGTCTTTTACCTTAGATACTCCTCTGACATCTTTTGCCACTTTCTTAATGGACTCAGTCATATTAGTCCACATGGTGTTTACTTTTGTTTCATAGTTCCAGTTTCCTTCTACCGCTAAATTATTTGTGAATGAGGTCATTTACTCTCCTTTTAAGTTCCACCACTTAGTTTTTGGATACCGATTAAGTTCATTTCCTTTCTTCCATCTTTTAATATAGATATCCAAAACCATTAACCTATGTTGTAAGGTTAAACTCTGACTGATTATCACCATACGATCCTTACACATTGATCTTTTGATATTTCTAAGTAGAAAAAAGTCTATTTAGCTTTTATGGAGTCCACTTTTAAAAGTTATTAAGTGTTCATCTCTCTTCTGAAAGAATGTATCTGCAATGGCCAGGTTATATGCCAAAGCAAAATCAAGGATAGTTTCCCCCATCTCATTCCGTTCTCCTATACCATACCCTCCATGTATCTTATCATATCCTTCATTTTCTTTTACTACGTGGCCATTTAAGTCTACATCTATAACTACCCCCTCAGTGTTGGGAATTACTTGCATGACTCCCTTCATATCTATCCAAAATTGTCTCTTGGTTATATCTTCTGACCCTACTTATAATGCATATGCATTTATAACATTTATGATCTTCTATCCTAGAACAAGTTGTATTATTATTATTCTATCATTGATTCTTTTAACATCAACAACTTTATCCTTTAATTCTTTATCTACTATTATTCCTATGCCATATCTGTCACTATCCTATACTATGTATCAAAGTTTATACCCATCGATTTCTCCAGGTTGGGTGCCCTTTCCATGATTTCTTAAATACAAGTGATGTTGACTCTCCTATATTTCATCGTATCTACTAACTCCAAACTCTTACATGTCAATGTCCATATATTCCATGTGGTGATGTGAATCTTATGCTATTGAGATAGCCTATTTACCAGCCACTTCTTGACCTTCATGGCATGAACACATGCCCACTTTTCACTACACTTAGGTTCTGATGCAGCGCATTGCTTCCAAGGGGACACTCTAGTAGCCCTTGTCATTTTCCACTACACTCAAGATCTGATGTAGCATGTCCCTTCTAGAGGAAAACCCTAGCAAACCTCCCCCATTTTTTACTGCATCTAAGATCTAATGCAATGTGTCACATATGAGGAACACCCTAGATTGAGGGAATGTCAATTTTTTATTCATGTCATGTTAGGGTTGCCATACTTTAAAGAAGATGGAGATTATTTTCATTTGAGAACATTTGGCTAGTATGGTCCACTGAATATTCCATCTTCTAAAGAATGGAACGATAATGGGTTCCATAGTCCCAACTTTCTTTGGCTGTCAAGCAAGACACTGTAGTCAGATAACAAAATGTATATAAATATAGTAACATTAATTTGAAAGCATTAAATTATCATAGATGCTTACTTCACACTCTTCTAAATGAGTGTAGCCCAACCTCGATAGGTGATGTTGCATATTAGTTTCATGTACCTTTTTTCCTCTTACATTCTTTGCCTACACATTTGTACATGCATAATCAAGTGCAATAATCAGATATTACATGTAATTAATTAAAAGAAACATTGTTTTTACACATATCTCAAATTCAGCGAACATGCCATTCTATACAAATGCATTCCACATGTCTTGGCCAATAACGCTGGAGTAAATGGCAGGCACTATGTACAGCCTTGACGGATCATTGACATATGGAGCTATATAATTTTTAACAAGGTAGTTCTTCCATTTTCTCCATTTCTCATCAATTCCTTGTAAAGCACGCATCTTCTTCTACTCAGGCAGGTCAAAGGCAGTTTGCAAAGTACACAACAAATTACAATATTTGAAAATAAGGTATGTTATAAATCATATAATACATGTCATTAATGTTTACCTACCTTCACCATTTCCCATATTGAATCTTTTTTCAAGGATGGCACAAGCCTCAAATCTTGAAATCCGATAGGAATCATGATTCTTACAATAAAGTAGAGAAAACTACTATAAGAGGCTGCAATCTCTCGTATCTATTGCCCCCTACTATTATATTGGATAGTTTCTTTAATGCCATTCAACTTTCTCTTAATAATCTTTTCCATTGTTGTTCACCCTATGCCCTTTCTCTTTTGAGTAGTCCTCATGTTGGACTCTTATTCATGCTCTTCATTTTTCTCATATTCTTCATTTTGATCTTATTATTTTTCCATCATTACTAAAAACAAGAACACAATGATATTAGAACAATGACATACAAAAAGGCCATGTAGTTCATTTAAAGAAAACAAACTGACAAGACATATGTGGCAAACAAAGTGAAAGCAAATTAGATAAAACATGCATGAAAATAAAAAATTTCTAAATATAGATATTTATAAAATTAAACTTTCCTAAAACTAAACTATTATGAAGATGCAACAACTTTAAGCAATGAAACCTAAACCTAACATAGCACACAATTAAACTTATCAGTGAAGGGTAAAGTCTAAATACGGAATAATAATACAATTAAAACATGCAATTAAAACTTAAGAGGAGTGCACATGATGCATGTATGGGGCAACATGAAAACTAAACCCCTATTTTTAGGATTTTGAGGCTTTTGATTTCTTTCAATATTGGTTGGTGAGTTTTTCTTCTTTCATCTATTGTAGGTTTGTTTTATTTTATTTTTTGATGTCTTCTATTTCACAATCTTTCCATGTTTGGTTGTGTATCTTTTGTTCATGTTTAGCTACGTATATCCTTTTCACCTCTTCAATCTTTACACTTTTAGTGCTTTATGGGCTATAGAAATTTAATGCTTCTAAGGATTGCTTATTATTGCTTAGTATACTGGCTAAATAAATTTTTTGATTGAGTTGGCAATGCATGTGTCATTGTTAGGAAGCACATATTACTAAATGGATGTACCATCTCCATTTTTAATATGCACAATGTTTGATTTTACATTTTGCTAGCATCATGTACATATCTATTTGTACATTCTACAACTTAAATGATAGTTTCATTGATAACATGAGTGTGATTTCGGCCAATGCATGTAAAGCATGAGATGGGCCATTACATGACTAACAAGGATGATTTTTTGTGCTCTTGGGATCATATACCTTACACTTAAATGAAGATAATGCGGTAACAACTTCAATCACAGCTAATGTTATATTGATGGTATATAATACTTCTTTGTTGGTTTCATCAAATGATTGCAGTTAGAACCAAGACCTTAAAAAAAAAAAAAAAAAAACATTGTAGTCATACAAGTAAGCTGTCTAACAATAGATGCAAAGGAATCTTGATTTTCTTTTTGCAAAACATAAACTAACATTATTGACTTGTAATTCTAGTGGGTAATAATCATTCACATGTCATCTATTGCAAATAATCATTCACATTCCACCACACATTCTCGTTTACTCAGGATATAAGTAAAGCAAAGTTAACTTGCATAATTCTAGCCATCACATAGCACATGTATATACACATTCATTTGCACTCATATAAACATGAGTGAAACAATTTAGTGTTACTTAAGTAACTACTACCATTTGACAATCAAGAGATATAACTTAAAGTATTCACTAGTAAACTTGCACGTATGTCTTGCTGCGTCATGCTCATACCTATTTCTAGAAGCGCATTGTAAATCATTCTTATCAAAGTGATCAAGCATGTACTATGACCACGTATTGATTAGTTTGGGGAGTTTTAAGTAGATTGGCTTATGCTTCTAGGCTACGCTAAGCCAAGTGTAACATGCCTTCTATTTGGGTTTACATTCCCTTAGTTGTAGTATTGCTTCACTCATTTTCTTTAGCATGTAATGCCTTTAGCCTAAGGGTGTAAAGCCATAGGTGTAGTATTACATATGAATATTCTAATTTGTAGCGGATTCAAAAGATTAACTATTTTCCTAAGACTAACAATCACTGTATGTTACAAAGACGGGTTTTAAATTTAATCGTGGAACTTCTTGTTATTGTCTAAAATTTCATTAGAATGACTTTGTACCCGAGAGTTTATAATAGGCTTGTGAGTGATAGCTAAAGGTTGATTTCACTTTAGAAAACTTTAGTTGATGGTTGCTAGAGAAAAGGATCTAATGATATACAAATTCCTATAAGTTGCATAATTGTGTGTCTTCTCATAACAGAAGTAAATGTGCTTAGATAACATGTGTAAGATTAATTAAATAGTACAATATCATTCTAACATATTTTGAGAAAGTTTCTTTATTTTATTTGCTTACTTATTTATTTTGATAGTTTCTTTAATTATTTTCTTTATAATTTAGGGTTTACTTTCTAATTGCTTAGCTTAGTTGTTTCTTTCTTAGTTAGTTCTTCGCTCCCTTCCTCCATTAAACTTACTTTGGGTCCAGTATAGCAGCCTATCTTTGCCCCCGCTTTCTCCTCCTTTCTCTTCCTCTCCTTCTCCCCCTTCTTCTTCCTCCTCTTTTTCTTCTCCTCTTTCTTCTCTCCTTATCGGGTTTTCTCTCATGCTATTGGCCAGCATCTTGCTCAGTGTGAATCGTCATCGGTGGTTGTTCTTCCTCCCACTTTCTCCTCCTTTCTCTTCCTCTCCTTCTCCCCATTTTTCTTCTTCCTCTTTTTTTTCTCCTCCTTTCCATCCTATCAGGTTTCCCTCCAACTGTTGGGCCTTCATCAACGTGAATCCTCACTGGCGGCTAGTCTTCACTACTAAAATTTGGGCTTTATAAGACGATTTTAATACAATCATCTTATAAAAAAATTTATGAGACAATTTTGAGAAACCATCTTATATATGACAATATTATAAGACTATTCTGAAAAAATCATCTTATATAATGTATTTATAAGACAATTGTAAAAAATCGTCTTATATTGTAGGTGACAATATAAGACGACTTTTACTAACCATCTTATAAAAAATTTATATAAGATGGCTCTGGAAAACCATCTTATATTCATAAAATAATATAAGAAAATTTTCCAAAACTGTCTTATATTTTTAAAAGAAAATAAGACGGTTTTCCAGAACTGTCTTATAAATTGTCTAAAAATATAAGATGGTTATTAAAAACCATCTTATATTACTAATAATATTGGATAGTTTTTTAAAATCATCTTATATTTTTCATTATTTATAAGATGATTTTTAAGAACCGACCCTTAAATCTTCTTTTTAATACAGCACGAAGTTCAACCTTTAATTTTTGACTCTCGGTTGGATAGTAGTTATTCTTATTTTTTGTCATATGTTAACTTTATTTGATGTTTATGGGTATAAAATTCCTTTTCTGTAGAATCTTTTTTATTCTTGCATTTATGTGAGCATTCATATGTATGGATCAGTGCATGGAACATTTATGTGTATGGATTAATCATTTTTTGCATCATTCTTACTTTTTCCATTCCTAAACTTGAAAAGTGTTGACACCTCTAAAATATATTTTCTATATGTTTTTACTAACTATGTATATATATTTTATGTGCACGCCAAGTATTTAGTTAAATGCATAACCCATGTTATTAATCTTTTTATGTCTAGAAAGTCTCTGCACACATTTAAACTTCAACTTTTGGACAAAATAGACAAATATGCTCGGATGCATATAGAAAGATCATCAAGGGAATATGAGGAGGGAATAGAAAAGTTAATAGAGTTTGAATTTGGGGTAGGTGGTGATTGTAATCGAATGTGATGTCCATGCTCAAGATGTGGAAATCTAGAAAAGGTTATTGTTGGTGAGTTGAGAGAACATTAATGCTTCAAGAGAGTTGATGAAAGCTATTTCCCCTAGATGTGGCATGGAGAGGGAATACCTGTAACACCCCTAACTTTTGTAATGAAATTGAATAAATAATGAAATTGAGAATTAAAAATATATATATAGACTAGAATATTAGGGTTATTAAAAATGCACTTTTCATAGAAGTACAATCAAGGTATAAGACATGTATAATTGAAAACATACTCAACGAACCCTTCATAATGAAGGTAAAATGGTAATTTTACTCATAACCAAGGCCTAAGACATAAAAATTTAGGATATAATCAGAAATATGAATCCAATGCCACTAAGTAAGCTCAATTTTGAGTTATGGGAATAAACCCTATTTTTTTCCATAAAGAGCAAAATAGTCTTTTTACACTGCGTGGGGCCCACAAGGGACCCAAAAGGAATCCAATGGCAAGAGCACATGTAGAGGGCCAACCAAAATGGAGCATATCATTAAAAGAAAGTCAAAGGGAATAAAAGAGATGATACAGTTTAATAGTAAAGGGTAGGTGATAGGTGAAAATGCACATTGTTACACCAGTTTTGTTTGCTGAACTGTTAGAGACATGGTGTCAGTCTCAATTACTGATTGGAGACATGTGTCACCATCAATAAAAGATGTAATATGGGAGATGGTGAAGGTTTCTAAATGCTTGTTCTTATCTTGTTTTATTTTAGATAGACTAATGTTTGTTTTTACTTTGTAGTATGCCTTAAACATCTCTAATGAGTATAAGAAGAATGCTCTATATGGGATTAGTGAACAATGGAGGAAATGGAAGAGGGATCTTGCAAGAAAGTACATACTTCCAAATGCTAATGATCCATCTACACTCCACACTATCCCTGAGTTGTATTCTAGCACCATTGACCAAGATGCATGGAATCAATTTGTACAAACCCGACTGTCTTCTAATTTTGAGGTAGTTACAAACTAGCCAAAGCTTGATTTCTTTAATTATAGAAGTCCATTATTCTTCATTACTTGTTCCTTTAATGTGAAGGCAAAGTGTATGAAAGAACAAATGGTGCGTGTTTTCCGGCAAAGCAGGAAAGGAATTTTCCTTTTTCGTCGGAGAGAGAACAGTGAGGGCCCTATTAATATGGCAAGCAAACCGATTCGAGATTCGGACAGATAATGAAGAGCTTCTTCAGAATCTTAGAGGCCCTACACTCGCACTGCTTCATTCAATTGCTGTAATAAAGAAAGGGAAGGAATTGTTTAATCAATCAAGGTTTCTCCGGGTCCCATGGTTGCCTTAGAACCTTTCATTGCAAGGTTTGAAACTCATGCCCTACAATTCTACTTTCTATCTGCTTTCTTTTTCAGCAACTAATGATATGTAACACTACTTCTCCAAGATAGGTTACACATAGTTAGAAGAACAAGAAGTAAGTACATGTGATAGTTCATATTTATGTCTCTATTGACAGCAAAAGAAAGATGGGACCACACAGCCCATCGATCAAGCCCTTCTTTGGAAAATGGCACATTCATAGGGATGTAACTCCTAGACCTTTATTGACGAAAATGCTACCTTAGTTGCTTCAAGAATTGTAAGTAGTTTTATGTGTCTATCTTTGTATCTCTTAGATTATAATATATATATATATATATGGAAATGATCATGTTCCATTGATAACATGTGTAGAAAGAGTTGACCCAAGAAAGTGCCACTACAGGGACTCTGAGCAGCACTGCTATAAAGGGGGACATCCAGTATATCGCTATGGGCAACAAGGACAAGCACACTGGCTAAGTAAGGGCCCAAGGCCTAGTGTGGTTCCTTCCACATTCTTCCATATATTAAGGATTCCTTCAGTAGAGGACATGGAAGCTTGCAAGGAGAATATGCTAAATGATTTATTTGTGAAGTTAAGGAATGATTTCTATAAGGGCCCTTGGAGTTTCAAGGTCCAAGTTAAGATGTTGCCCCTCAACCCCCATCTTGCAATAGCTGCAGTCCTTTAGCTGAAGAAGAGATGGAGGAGCAATAGTTCGAAGGAGATGCCCTAATCAAGGAGGTATTTATTGACATGCTTACCTTTTCAATGTTCCATGTCTTAGTAAACTTCATTTATTCTTATATATAGGTGATTTCTAATTTGCAAATGGGTCAGTGCATGTTGCAGCTATATACAACTAAGAACTACATCACTATAGCTACACTGTACGAGGTTTTTTCTATCATGCTGCACCGCAAGTTGATGCATCCATACACTAAGCATGTGTACATTACTACTACCCTCCAACCAAATGCCCCCCTATCATTTCCTTTAGAAGCATACAATATTTGGACTATTGGGGATGCAATTGGATATCATATAGCTTGGCCAAAAAAGTATATCAAAACAATGAGTTTAAAGGTATGTATATGGTATTATAGCATCGTGTTCAACAATAACGTTGAGGCCTGAGCGAAATTTTTAAATAGTATTTGCATCAATGTTAACCAGAAGAAGCACAGGCATCATTGAGGGTGACCCCTTTCCCGGCAACAAATTTTGGCATACCAATTGCCCCATCCTAGGCATTTATGTCTATTTTTATGATAAAATTGAATCTCTTCGACTCTTCTTATATATATATATATATATATTATTTACTAATTTTTGAAAAAGTACATCTACAGTGTAGGGATCAAGTGCAAGTTCCACCTAATGTGCCTCCATTCCTGAGATGACTTTACAAATTGATCAATGAAGACAATGAAATCGGCCCTGTAAGGATAGAGGCCTATGTGCTTGCCCACGATGTATTGGAGGTTCTAGTCATGAAAGAGGACCTCTTAATCATATGTAATATGGCTCAGCAGGAATACATGCACATCATCATTTATATCGGGTAATGCCTTGTAATTGCTTTATTAAGAATCAGATAGACATTACTTAATTAATAGGATATGATAAGTATTTAACATTAAGTTTATGTAGGTCTTTGCATGATAAATTGCAAAGATTAGAGGTCAAGGACATTTACAAATTCTTTTACCCTAATGTTGCCTTTGGACCAAATGAGCATTTTCCCAATGAGAAACAAATAGAAGATATCATACCTGGGTTCTAGGGTTATAATGAGGGCAAGCCTTACTAATTTCGTTCAATAGTGGGTACATTATTACATTTCTTGCTACCATTCCCATAAACATAAATATGTACATAAGTTAAGTTTTTCAAATTCCAATTGATTAATTATGTATATAGGTCTCATTAGGTGCTACTAGCTTTGGATGTGCATGGTGAACATGCAATAACATTTTATTCTTATGGGCACATTTGAGGTCTGTTGATGGAAGTTATCAATAAGTAAGTTTGACTTTTATTTCCTTCATTATAATAGTTGCATACCTGATAAATATCCTATTTATTCATATATAATGGTTTTACTTATATATGTGAAATGCATGGTATAAATGGGTTGGGATGGAAAATATTAACTATCAACCATCCAGCAAAATTGACTTGGAAAAGGGTCAAGGTACTATTTCTTTAGTATAACCCTATAATCTAAACTTATAATTACACATGATATTTCAATCTTATGATCTCTTAACTTTATTGCACAGTGCCTTAGACAACAATCTAATTGGGAGAGTGGGTATTATGTTCTCAGATATACGAAAACTCTCATTCTAAAGGATTTACGATCTCCTAATTGAGAAAGGTTCAACTAATTGATAGATCATCATTCCTACAGTTTTCTACATCTCTTAAATGACTCCAACATTAATGTCTCAATTGATTTAATATTTATTATCTTGTAGGTTGATTTGAGTAGCAATAGTTACTTCCAATTAGATATAGATGACATAAGAATGGAATAGACTGAATATCTTTTGACTTTTAATTTGTAGATCACTTATGTTATTGAACATAAAACAATTTTATCACTGAAATATAATTTACAAATTCACTACTATGGATGCACATGTTCCTTTTTTTTATTTAAGTCTATGCATGCTTTCTTTATTTCATTGGGAAGTATGTATGGAAAAGTTCAATGTGGAATGTTGAATGTGTTGAATGTGTTTGAATGTATTTTGTAAAATGATTGTGGCCTCCAGAAATGAAGAATTGAACATCAGAAACTACAAGAACAATGTATAAATAGAAATCAACAGAGGAACACAATTTGTGGAGAAAGTACAAGCAATATAGGATGGTTTTTAAAAAATCATACTATATTAAGCAGCTTTATAAGATAGTTTTTCAAAAACCATCCTATAATATTCATGATTTATAAGATGGTTTTTAAAAAATCATCCTATATTACACAGCTTTATAAGACAATTTTTCAAAAACCATCTTATAATATCCATGATATATAAGACAATTTTTGAAAAACCAACTTTTATTACATAGATTTATAAGATGGTCATTGAAAAATTGTCCTATAATATCCTTGATATTTTTTATATAAGATATTATAATATCCATGGTTTATAAGACAATTATTGAAAAATTGTCTTATATTAGACACATTTATAAGATGATTTTTTAAAAACCAACCGATATTACATAGCCTCTAATGATTTATAAGACGATTTTTAAAAAAATGTCCTCTATTACTCAATTTATAAGAGAATTTTTAAAAAATTGTCCTACATTTTACATATTTCTAAGACAATTTTTTTGAAGCCGTCTTATATAAATTAAGCTTTATAAGATAGTTTTTCAAAAATCATCTTATATTTGTTTTCATTTTATAAGACGACTAGATATAAGGTGATTTTTTAATCATCTTTTATAGTTATTTGTAGCCATCTTATAAACCACTCGTTGTAGTAGTACTTCCTCCCCCTTTCTCCTCCTTTCACTTTCTCTCCTTGTCCCCCTTCCTCTTTTTCCTCCTCTTTCTTCTCTTTGGCATGATCAAGTTTTCTCCTATCAAGTTTTAGAACAGACCTAAGTTGATTCTTCATCGAATCACTTAAGTGGGAAGGGGGAGGGTGCCATTATAAAAATGGCCCCCCTCCTTTAGTTATTTAATTGTATAGCTTTTATTAAAATTTTAAAATGTGAAATGTACTAGTTTTCACTACTTTGTACATCATAATTATAGTCAAAAGAGATCAATGCTACTCAAATCTCAAATTTTTGCAAGTGGGGCCTACTTAGTAAAATTACCAAATTGCCCTTTCTAAGAAAAATCAAAACTTATTCATTCAAATTTTGATTTTAGCAAACTTAGTGTTTTTTGAATTATTTTTTCAAATACAATCCTAATATTGAGGTTTCAACACTTGATTTGATGTCGATAAAATTTTCACTTTCTAGAACTCCAAAAAATAAAATTTTGTTTTTCTTTTTCACTATGATTTTACATAATTTAAAATTATGTAAATTGATATTTGAAAATCAAAGTTGTTAGTGTAATGTTGGTTAATTATTTTTGGAAGTCAAATCGATAATTTTCTTACCATCCATTGTTTAAATCATCTATCAAGCATCATAAGGTTACTATTTTAACTATGATAGATTGGACTGCTAAGATCTTCTTATCTATTTCATTATTGGATTAGAAATTTTTTATCCACTCTATATCAATTATGGGTCAAGGAACTTATTAGTAGCACTAGATCATCGACCGGGAATCACCAATACTGCTTCCACATTTTTTCATCACCATAACCATGCAAAAATTCTTCAAACATGCATATATATGTGTGTGTGAGAGAGAGAGACAAACAAAGGGATACTAACCAACCCTCAAAATTCAATATCAACTACGAATTTGTGAATGTAGTTTTAATTCATAGTTGGGATTTGGTTGAAGAAAGCACACAATTCAAAGTCATTTAGTGTAAACGACTTTAAAAGTCAAAGTTTTTAAAGTCAATTCCTTAAATGACTTTAAAAACTAATAAAATTTTCACTTCAAATTTATAAATTTTATATTAGTACTTTACAATATCTTATATAAATACCATATGAAACTAATTTTTTATGATACATCATTGATTCATGCATTATGTACATAATAAATACAAGAATATTCAAAAGAATTTACTTTTCAAATAAGTCTTCAATTAAATATATATGTATATATATAATGTCATGTATATATAGTATTCATCTCACTTTATCCATATAACTCATGATAAAAGAGCTAATTATAAATCTAAAATTATATTGCAACTCACTAATACAATCCACATACTCCTCGTATATTGTCTTCAACCCAAGCATCTCCTCACCATTAAAATAGACTTGTAAATTTAAAGTCATTTAAATTTCACATTTTAAAGTCATTTTCTGTAAATAACTTTTAAAATATGGACTTTTAAAATTGTGATAGCTAATGACTTTAAAAGTCTATGAATTTTAAAGTCATTTACAGCAAACTAAATTCATTTATAGTAAATGACTTTAAAAGTCAGGACTTCTAAAGTTTGTTTACTG
The DNA here is from genome assembly GCA_035236585.1 of Warburgia ugandensis. Taxonomy (NCBI): domain Eukaryota; kingdom Viridiplantae; phylum Streptophyta; class Magnoliopsida; order Canellales; family Canellaceae; genus Warburgia; species Warburgia ugandensis. The sequence goes on along the minus strand of CP141129.1, from coordinate 4,029,514 downwards.
CAAATGACTTCAAAAACTAATATATTTTCAATTCAAATATATATATATTTAATATTAGTATTTTACAATATAATAAAACTGATTTTTTGTGATCATTAGTGTTGATTATGCATTCTTTACCCACGCACATATGTATATATCAACAAACACCTAAATAAGGAAATGGAAGTACTTTTTAGAATAACTCCTTGTTATCGTCCTTTTATTACATATATCAAATGTTACATACTATTAGATCTTATTAATACAATACCATGATTGTGAAATGATTTCATCAAAATCTGGCCCCATGATTGTGAAATGATTTCATCAAAATCTGGCCCCCTAGTATTCAGCTGACACCACTCTATGGGGAGAGAGAGGGTAAAGCTTTAAACCAAAATTCCTCTACCAAATTGATGGTATAACCATTTCTCTTCATTAAACCCTAATTTTAGATAAGTAAACCCTAATTTTAGATAAGAATCACAAATCGTACCCTTTCCCTAATAAGGAAGGTTAGAGAGAGAAGCAGTTGTTATTTACAATAAAATCATACGATTTTTATTCAAATCTAGAGGGTTAGTAACAAAAAAGCAATGCATGATAAAAATAAAAAATAAAAAAAAAGAGGTTACAATTTACTTACAATATTTTTTATGCCATAAACAATCAAAATATTCAAAATGCAAAGCAAGAAGGAAAATGGGACAGAGACAAATAGAAGGATAAAAGGAGGAGGCTATCATGCCACCGCGAGAAGAAACATGAATAGAAGATACAAGAAACAATGAGATGACTTCAACATTTTATAAACGAACAAGGACCTTTGAAAGACTTCAAAAGTCCTTTCCCGCATAAAATTCCTCTTCATGCCTAACTAAAGTGCATACTTTCAAAGTTGTTTAAGACTAAACAACTTCAAAAATCAATCACTTTTAAAGTCATTTAAAAATAAATGACTTTAAAAGTATATGCTTTTGATGTCGTATGAGTCAAACAACTTTAAAAGCCCTTTCCCACAAAAAAAATTCTTCTTTGCACTAAACTAAAGAAGTCATTTTGTATTAAATGACTTATTAAGTCTATACTTTTAAAGTTGTTTTTTTCTATACAACTTGTAAAATATTCACAAAGTTGGTAGTCAAAATAATGACTTCTTCATACTAACTTCAAAAGCTTGTGGTAGTCAAAATAATGACTTCTTTATACTAACTTCAAAAGCTTGTGGTGTTAGTGCAGTGTGGAAAGGTTCAAAGACAATCTGATTGAGTTACATGGCAAAAAAGTTGTTGATATCTCTTGCACTCTAGAGTAAGTCTTTACTTTTCTCTTGTATTTAGTTCATTGTAATTTCTTTGAATTATTGATTAATAAAAGTTCTTTTTATTTCATTGCTTATTAGTTGTTGCTTTAGATAATTGTTACTTAAGTTGTCTTTATTTGCTTGCATTACTTTGCATTAGAGGTACTTGGGTTATTGGCCCAAATTTTCACCCTAAGTTTAGGATGAAACCCACATTAGATTTAGGGATATTTATTTTTAAGTAAACTTAGGCTTAAAAGTGCTTAATTGTGACGTTTGGGAATTAGCAGGCTAACTTATATAATTAGTGTCTTTAACTTATATAATTAGTGTCTCTTTAAGTCTCGATACTAATTATGTTAGGTTAATTAATTTAATCCAAAAAATCTTAGATAGTTTGTACCCGAAGAAGACAAATTGTACTTAGAATAATAAACTAAATTAGATAAAATCCTAAATTTGCAAAAATGTAGAAATTAGGGCATTTCAATGATAATAACTTTCATGTTTCTAATTCATTGAGATTTGATAACAAGTGTAGTATAAAAATCTGAAATTGGTTAACACTGAGTGTATGATAATTTAATTTTGTGGACTCTAAACCCTAAACTTTAGTTATTTGGTCAAATTTATCTCTCTTTAATATATATGTTTATTTGCTTGTTTATTCCTTACATTGGGTTAGAGTAGTTTAATATAACTAAAATTTTATAATTCCAACAATTGAGTCCTCCTAGGATCGGCCTATACTTATAAATCTATATTACAATAGTTGTGTGTGCTTGAAAATATATTTTAGAGCAAATCATGACACATGTAACCAAAATTGATTGAATTAATTAAAAAACAAACTTCAAAAGATTGTAGGCCTTTGTGCTATGTCTTCAGTAGGCCTGGACTATATTAGGCTTGCTTCTATTTGAGAGGTTGTGCTCACCCCCTCCAATATTTTCAAATGAGTCTTTAGGTAGGCTAACCACAAAGGAGAAGGGAAGGCAAAAGTGCAAATTATCAAATCAAAAACATGTGTTAAGTGGACTAGGATATGTTACCAAACTTTTGAACTATATCTAAAAACTTACGGACAATATGTATTTTGAATGACACTTCATTACCTTGGAAATGTAAAATGAAGGATAATAGGGGACCCAGTTTGTAACCAGTGGATTATGTGGTGTGCTATCTATTCTAGCACATGCATGTATGTGTGTGTTTACCCTTACATTAATTGATTATATGTGAAGATTTGATGAAGTGACCCTATTCAGAATGGTGGAATTATGAAAACTACCTTAAACATTATAAGTTTTATAAGCTCCTAAATGCATAAACTATTTAGTAGGAATTCTGCTACATGTTTGGAAAGAATGATTCAAGAATTGTTTTTAGTAAACTAGGATCTCACAGCTGGTCCTCATGGGTTTACCAAATGCATCCTAGGAGCAGCCCCATTATGCATACTCCTATACTCAATCATGCTCCCATTAGGAGCTAGCATCATCTCAAAGGGCAAAGGCGCACCTATTGTATGACCACTTGCTCTATCACCCAAGGGACTTACACCTGCTCCCTGCTCTATGAGCACTTGCTCTATCACCTAAGGGACTTACAGTTGCTCATTCTAGCACATATCCAATCATCCAAGGGACTTACACATGTTCATTTGAGCATTTTCCCAATCACTTGTCTTCAAACTCAAATAATCACATGAAGATATGAAGGCTTTTCAAAGCCTTATAAGAAACCATTTCAAATCCATCATTTCCAAGGTATAAGAATCTTTCAAATCCATAGCCTCAACAAGCTATAAATGGTTTTCATGAGCCTCCAAAACATGCATTCATCATTCAAAAGATAATGCATTTAATATTCAAAAGTATGCATCCCATATCCATTTCAAAAACAAGGGCTAATTGTTCATGCTTTGATCATGGCTCATGATAAAACTCTCTTTACTAAGATAATGCAACTTTCCCATGTTTCACATCAATCAACACAATATCCAAATCCAATTATTATGTAAGATAGGTCTATGAAAAGCCATAAGCACGCATAGCAAAGTGAAACATGGTCGAGTGAATGATAGGGTTTCCTATAATTCAACACCTTAAGAGCTACACTTTGACCTTTACTTTGTTACTGATGTCCCTACTGGCATTCATTTCTTTTAGGACATTTTAAGGATAGAAAACATCAAGCTTTCCAGCTCACTCCTATAGGGCAGTACACATACAAGCTATCAAACTATGTGTAAATTACATCCAACTTCCATTAATTTTAGTGTAAGTTCCAACTTAGTGAGCAACCTTATGACTCTTTCATCCTAAGGTCACAACCATGTAAAACCTAGAATTTCCAGTCACTAATTGATTATTTAGCATGTGATTCTAGTAAGGTGAAACATGTTAAGAGATGACAATTCATATGTTTAACTTGAATTAGGTGTTTCCTACACTAAGTTCCATACTTAGACTAGCAAAAAGATCGTAGTTGTAAGAGTGGTTTCATGCCATATCCAGCCAAACAAAACCTTGAGGATTGGAGTTATGTTGCTCCATTCTATGAAAAGTCAAGCCAAGGATTAATTGGCCTAGGATAACAACAGGTAATCCATGTTTAACTTTAGGCAAAGTTTACATCCTAGTGGACTACACAAAGCCCTATTTTCAAGTATAAAGATTTTCAACTTAGCATAGGATTCTCATACAATTTATGGACCAAAATTTCTAGATATTATAAGTCATATATAAGGAAAAATAATAATATAAAATTTATTCCAAATTCCGCCCAATAGTAGCCATAATAACCACCCAAAATAAGGCGCCTATCTGCAGTGTACAACAGGGAGCATTTTGCCTCTTTCTTGGGTTTTGGCTCAAGAGATCCTCATTTTTGAATCATCCAATGCATGATTTACAAGTTAAGATATGGTACTAAGAGTAAATCAGTTAACCATCGCATTTCAATTACAATTAACAGTAATGAGTCTTCAATCAAAAAGGTAACATAATGCCCCAATTTCCTACTCAAGAAGAGCAGGAAATTGGTGCCCCTTGTCCCATCTTTCAAGCACCTAAATATCGCAAATCTTTCCACTATTCCAATGCCATTTTGTTCCTCAACAGTAGGCCACTAAGTCCTCTTTATATCAGGTACTAATTACGATCCCCCACAATCTAAGCCATACATATTATCAAAATTTGGGCTCTTTATCCTTGTTACAAACAACTCGATATCCGTCCAATTTCCAACTCATAATCCCTCAAAATTTCAAGGGCAACACATAACATTGATGGAAGGAAAATCAGTCCATTCATTGATCTTACAAATCACATAAACATTGGCAAGAAATATTCACGCATGGGAGCAAGATTCCACAATCAAATGCATATGATTTTTGGTCTAATAGAAGTTGATCCACTGTCCACCAACATGATCTAAGATGCATACAATCATCATCAAGATCTAAGGCAAAAATTGAGCCTAAAACACTACGTGACAACATGGGCATAAATGCCAAAGCTTTTGAAAACACCTAATCAACTACAGAGTTTTTGGAAAATGATGGCATGGATTCACATTAGGGCCCTTCCTTAATCCCTACCTGGTATGAATATACTCCAATTCCAAGATTATGGATGAGGAAGATCAGCTTCAATAAGTGTGCTTGACTGCTAATATGGGATTGGATCTCTCCTTCTTCAAGTCCAATACCTTTCCTTGATCCCAAGTTCTTTTCCCCTTAGTTCCAATGTGCTTTCCCCTCTGACTCACTGGTTTTTCATCCAAATGGGAGCTCTCTCCTTGGTCTGGTCGTATGGAGCATGTAAGGGAAGGGATTCCATTGTGTTTTCCTCCCTTTTATAAGTTAACTATGCATGGAATGGGCAAGTTGTCACTCTTCCTCAAGAGGACCAGCCACATGTAAGCACTTCAGGATCTGCCCTACACTCTCCATCACATGTCGGGCATGGCTCTTAGCATGCTTAGTGAGGTGTCTTCACAACAGCCCTCGCTTCCCATGCAAAAGATTATAGTCATCGTTGCTTAGCATACCCATTATCATCATTGTATTCCCACTCTTGCTTCCACAAGTAGGAGTCCATCATCACCTTGGCCAGCTACCCCTCGTGCAAGCAAGCTCTCTTCACATGCTGGCCATGTATCCCTACATGGGTAGGCTGTCCAAAGACAACCACTCCATCATGCGTGTAGCTCTATGTGAGCTTCCATTTCCCTAATTCCTATGTTACTCTTATATTGATGCGCCTCATTACGTAAGCTTCCGTCATTACTTATTTGTGCAATTGGATGTATTACTTCACCTATGTTCTTACAATCATAGGCTTATATGAGTTTCCAAGTGTCATCTACCTATGTTCTTATTAGTCATCATTATTAAATCCTTCTATTTCCTTAAGCTTAATTTTAAGTTCCCAAACATAGAAATTAGTCAACAACTATACTATTTATTCTTCATGTTCTTAATCAATTTCCCATACATGATCATGCGTCACGTATCTAGGTGTCTACCTTTATCATAGATTAACTTTCTAGGTGCACGTCTAGTACTTACACATTGCACTTCCTATCTTTCTAACCTATCCAATTAATAATCTTTGCACTTTCATACCTTATTAAGCTAGTTAAATGAACTAAGTTATAATTCTCTCACTTGATGTAATAATGCCTAAGCTATTACTTAGTCAAGGCTCAATTGATGAGAGATAATAGGGAGAGAGAAAAAAACAAAACCCAATTTGTCTAATAATAATATATGTAATTATAATATTGCTCATATTACACAAATTAAGTAAGAATTAATCCTCTTGCTTTAATCAGTAGATGTCACATTTTGGGACACAAGCCAATTAATGACACCCCAAAACCAAGTCACTTAAGTTTAAGAAGGAATGGGCCCATTAAGCTAGCCTTAAGTTAATAATCAAACTAGACCCCTTAGCCAAGCTTATTGCACCTAACCTCTCACATGGAGAGAGAATAGGTTGAGACTTGGATGCTGCAGTCCAAATAAGAGGAGGATCAAAAATGGTAAAAGGGGAAAAAATAATAGAGGAAGAGGAAAGAAGAAAGAAAGGAAAGAGAGGGAGCAGAAAGAAGAGAGAAAGGAAAGAGAGGGTGAGGAGGAAATAAATATGAGCTTCCTGCCTAGGGAGTAAAAAATGTCCGAGAGAGAGGGAGGGGGGGGGAGGGGGGGGTTGGAGGGAGGGAGAGCTTTTGGGGGATGGGAAAAACATAGCCAAGAAAAGACCAAAGCATGGAAAAGAAGAAGAGAATAAGAAAGAGAGGTAGGGGATTTTTGGGGCTAGATCCCCTTTTTTTAAACCTTATTTTGATTGATTTCTCTAGCTATTTAACCATGGAATCAAATCTATCCTTTTGATCTTTTGTATCTTGGTTAGATCTCATCTCATTCTCTTGTTTCCAACCTTGATGCATGAATGATTTCATGAATTTTACTTTAGCAAATTTTCATGGGATTAAGTTTTTTGTTTCCTAGAGATAACATGCATGAATTGAGTGACTCTCACGCTAGTTTCATTATGATCTACTTCATTCATATTAGTTGTTATTATTAGCATGATTTAGTGAGGTGTAGCCAATGGTTTAGATTTTAGTGTAATGCCATGAATGGGTTGCTAAATATTGGAACCTTTTGACTTGAAAAAGCTATTGATTTTTGCATGCTTTCTTTTGAATATGTCAATGGTTTGGATCAAATCTTGGATATGATTTTGGTGCATTTTCTTCCAGACTTACACATGAGTTTCATTTAGATTGTGCAAGTGAGTTTTAGAATGTCGGAATCACCATGAAAAGAGAGAGAGAGAGAGAGAGAGAGAGAGAGAGAGAGAGAGAGAGAGAGAGAGAGAGAGAGAGAGAGAGAGAGAATATTTTAGAAGGGTACTATATTTGGCAAGTATAGTATTTTGTAAAGACTTCCTATTTTTAAAAGAATTTTATTTTAGAACTTTTAAATTCCTAAAGGTGTACTTTGACAACAAATTCTAAATTTTAGAAATTATCTTATTTCTAGAAAGAATGTTCTAGCTCTAGGAAATTTATTCTATCTATAAGAAGGATGCTATTTTTTATATGTTCTAGAATCTAGTAAAGAATGCTATATTTCACGTGTCCAATTTTAGAAAATAAAATTGAAAGCATTAAAATAAGAATGACAAAGTGCTAAGTTTTTCTTAGAAATTTAAAAAACTATAAAAGATTAATGGATGTCCAAGCTTGAAAAACTTAGCTGCTGGACATCCAAGAGAGAGAGAGAGAGAGAGACAGACAGACAGACAGACAGAGAGAGAGACAGAGACAGAGACAGAGAGAGACAGAGAGAGACAGAGAGACAGAGAGAGAGACAGAGAGAGAGAGAGAGAGAGAGAGAGAGAGAGAGAGAGAGAGAGAGAGAGAGAGAGAGAGAGAGAGACAGAGAGACAGAGAGAGACAGAGAGAGAGAGAGAGAGAGAGAGAGAGACAGACAGACAGACAGACAGACAGACAGAGAGAGAGACAGAGACAGAGACAGAGAGAGACAGAGAGAGACAGAGAGACAGAGAGAGAGACAGAGAGAGAGAGAGAGAGAGAGAGAGAGAGAGAGAGAGAGAGACGGACGAGAGAGAGAGAGAGACGTACGTACGTACGAGAGAGAGAGAGAGAGAGAGACAGACAGACAGAGAGAGAGACAGAGACAGAGACAGAGAGACAGAGAGAGAGAGATTGGGAAAATTCTTCAAAGAACTCTTGGAGATTGAAAGAGATACAATCAAGCTAATTTCAAGAGTGAAAAAAGAAGACCATACAAGACTAAGAAGAAGTTGAAAAGATGAAAGGACATAAGGAATTTTGAAGCTAGATTAATGTTTTTAAAAGAAACAAAAAGGTTTTTCTTGAATTTCCTTCTTAGAACCATGCACATCATACTCTATTTTGTATGAGAAATATGAATTTTTTCTTATTTGAACCATGCACACCATGTTATATTAAGTGGAGAAAAACGTGAATCATTTTCTTAAATCATACGCACCATATATACATAACATTTAATGATTTGATCCTTGAAACCAAACAAATTCATGGGACAAACATTCTTTTATAGTAAGTATGCTTATTTAGAATGATTTTAAATCATGAAATGTCGCAACCCCAATCCCCGAGGCTGCGATTTAACATAATCAAGCATAATGATTGGGCTGAGCAAGGCCTCCATGGCCTTGCTTCTCTTCTTTCTTTTTTTCTTTTTGCATAATATATATCACAGTGGAAGTATTGAGAGGGCTAAGTTCTCTTATCCTATGCACTTATGCATTTAACTAATAAAACCTTCTTCTCTTTTAACTATTGAGTGCTACCGAAATTTCGGCAGAGCCTCCCCTATTTTTTGGACTTATGCATTTAACGCATGCAATGCGGTTTACCTGATAAATAATATAATAGTTATAAAGCCTTAAAAGAGACTCAGTCTCTATACTATTTTTCATAATACATCATTAATACTTGCTTTCTAACTAGGAGTTCAAGTGAGTCTCATACATGTCATCTTCAAAATAAAACCCATAGGATGCATAAGGCTAATTGTATAAAAAAAAAGATATAACTCATACTCGGCATCAGCATAAATATACAATACAAAATTTTACATCTTCAATCAAGCTTTCTTCAGTTCATTCAACAACCTTCCTCTTCTCAGCTTGACTGGTACCCGCAAAATAATAAGGTGAGCAGTGAAGCCTAGTAAGAAAAAAGCATTAAACCCATGCATATCCTACCATTCTTGTTGAGCTACACTCAAAAGCACATTCAAACGCAACACTAGAGCATTCATTTCCATTTTAATTGATCATCTACAAAGTAGTTAGCATGTACTACCAAGTATATGGGTATTAGAATAGAATTGTAGTTTATTCCCAATTCAAATATGACGCAATAGCCATAGCATGCAAACAAGTACATCCTATAACAATTCCCCATTCATGTCCAACCACATGACATTCACTTCTGTTTCAATAGATGAGTAACTAAGTTATGAACTTCATCCTAAATTTAAAATGTAAACAATAAGGATAGCATTCAACAAAGTTGCATACTCATTTAATGGTTTCTTCAACAGTATTAAATAGGCATGACATTACCACCATGATCCAGTAGTCATCTCCCTCAAGGTTTACCATCTTGGGTAGCCCACTATGAGTATCATAAACAAGGCAGCCAGACCCTCAGGGTTTACCATCTTGGGTAGTGCCAAAGTCAGGTTCGCTCAAGATTTACCATCTTGGGCAGCTCCACCTTAGTCGAAATCAACTATGCAGCCCTTTCCCTCAAGGTTTATCATCTTGGGTAGCTCAAATCTTTTAGCTCATCCCTCAAGGTTTACCATCTTAGGTGGCTCCACCGTGATCCCAAAAGACCAGGCGGCCCTTTCCCTCAAGGTTTACAATCTTGGGAGGCTCAATACCTGACAACTCATCTCTCAGGGTTTACCATCTTGGGCAACTCCACCATGATTTCAAAGAACCAGGCATCCCTTTCCCTCAGGGTTTGCCATCTTGGGGGGCTCAATAACTGATAGTCTGTTCCTCAGGGTTTGCCATCTTGGGGGGCTCAATAACTGATAGTCTGTTCCTCAGGGTTTACCATCTTGGGTGGCTTCACCTTAGTTGCAATCAACCAGGTAGCCCTTTCCCTCAGGGTTTACCATGTTGGAAGGCATCATCATAGCTTACCAGGTGACCCTCAGGGCTTACTATCTTAGAATTGACCATTGTATAATAGTTTGCATCATCATAACAGTTAAGCATACTAAATTAGACTATTACATGACAATTTCAATAAGTAACTACAATTCCTATCATCCATTCAACCAAGGTGATAACATATTCATACTATACATTTATAATGTTAATTTCAAGTGAACAGATCAACAAGAATTTAAGGAATATAAGGGTTTAGGGTCCTTACCTACTCTCAAGGTACAATTCAAGGTTCAACTGCCCAAAGCCATTCACACTGCACTCAAACATCTGCAACGAATTCAATTTCTAAAGTAAATTTTAGAATTCCATGCAATTTTCTATAATCACTTCTAGCTCTCTATTTACAATATTCTTGATCTAACATCATATACCTAGATCGAGTGCGTACCTCTAGAATTTTCAATTTCTAACATTTTAGGTAAGTTATTCCATAATTCTATGCTTTTAACCATAATTCATGGTCTGATTTCCTTTCCTGACCTTCGATCTTCATTGATCGAGTATTGGACAGTCAGATAGGATCTCCCATCAATTTGTCCATAATAGGTTAGTTATTTTTGTGATAATTCATTATTGATGGGTAATTGGAGTTACATTTTACCTAGATCTACCTTCCGATCATATTTTTAACGGTCGAATGCTAAGATCCCATTTTTTCCCTACGCACTAACAAGTTTTCTATTCCAATTTCATGGACCAATCAATTCCTTATAGATGATCCGTCTTCGCAGATGAAGAGGTTGTGCGTGATTTTTCCAAATCAAATTTTTTTTCATTTTTCACATTTTTTAGGGTCACTAGAAAATGTAGCTGTTGCCAGAGAATGTGACTAGATTCTAGTCGTCACTGGCGACACAAGCGACCTCGTTTTGAGCAATTTTTCACAGGGATGTTCAGAATTTATTGATTTTTTGTTTTCTAGTGTTTTCCCCTTCGATTTCTACTAAAACCACCATTTTTGGCCTGATTTTTCAACGATTTAAAAATAAATAAATAAACCACTTTTTACTAATTTTCTCCATTTTTGGAGTCGTTGTGTGGTAGATCATTGTGAAACCAAAGGGGTTTCACTTAGAACCTTCCAACAAACAAGATGGGTGGTTTGGATTACCAATCCAACACCATTCCCTCTAATATGCTCACTGAGAAACGTGAAAGGAAAGATAGGAAATGAGAGGAAGAGGAGAGTGGGAGAGAGAGAACCCACCTACTATCTAATTTCCTTGCTAGCCCGACTTAGGGTTAGCCGCTCGAGTTGAGGGAATGCCACTGCCAACATTGTCCTTGCGTGAAGCACAGGCATAGTGAAGAGAGGGGGAGGGTCTTATGGGTGTGTGGGAAGGAGGGAATGGATGTGAGGAGGATGTCGTTGTCGATCTTGCCAAAGAAGAAGGTGGTAGCTTGATAGAGAAATGGGGAAAAGTCAACAGCAAGGACTTTTCCCCCGTCTTTGGCAACCTCTGACGTGTGGGAGCATAGCTCCATGCGGTGAGTTCAACTCCTGTGTGTAGAGTCATTTTCACGTGACTCTCCGGGTCACGCTCACTAAAGGGGGTGCCATTATCAATTTGGACCCCCACCACATTGGTGGTAAAACTCTTTGATCTTTTGCTCTCGATCTTTGTTTCACTTGTTCGTAGTGTTGTTGGAAAGCTCTCTTCGAGCATAGTCTAATGAATGACCTTTCATCATCAATTTTCAATGTTCTTGATTTTTACTTTTTACTTACTTGAAATTTCACACAATTTTCACTGTTTATCTTGTTTCACTGTATTTGTGAACATTAGTATGCCAATTCACATTTTAATCTACTCTTTAGGACATGGGTGTGACATGAAAATACCATGCTAAAGTACTTGTAGTATTGGACATTTTCTTATGGGAGCATGCTTAAGTTTAATTGTAACTTATGCTATTGGAATGCACTTTTGGTTCTTAGAAATCTGATTGTGGACTAAAAGATAATAACATGGAAACATGCTAAAGTTGTAATGAATCAAAATTTATAATCCCATGAAAATAGAAAGATACTATTTTAGAAAGATCATTATCCTTAGGAAGTGTTACATATTAGAAAGGTTACATATTTGTAAAAAGGGAACTATTTTTTTTAGAAGATTTAAGGTTATGAAAATAGTAGCAAGTGTGAAGTTCTAGAAATTATATTATTTTTAAAAAGTTAGAGATGTAGAAAAGTAATTTATGTTTTAGAGAATATATTATTCTTAGAAACATCTTATTTCATAAAGTAAACTATTATTTTTAGAAAGTATCCAAATTTAAAAAAAAAAAGGTAGTTTTTTAAGTTTCTATTTTTAGAAAGAAGGAGAATTTTCTAAAAGGGATGTATATTAGAAAGTATGTTTTTTGTAGAAGTGTAATACTTTGTAAAGATACTTTTAGAAAGTACTTTATTTTTAGAAGGTATCAAATTTTAGAAAGAGCTTTATATTTAGAAAGTTACCAGTTTTGGACAATAGGCTATTTAGGGAACCTAATATCTCAAATAATGTTTTGATGGTACAATAAGAATTTTATCCATATGAAGAATTCTATTTTTAGAAAATATGCTAATTTCTGATAGAATATTATAGTTACAAAGTATTTATTTTTAGAAAGTTTTCAAAAATAGAAAAGTGACATGTTTCATGAAATTGGGAAATTTTGAATTCAGTTAAGGGGACTAGTGTTATTATGTTTTACATAAAAAATGGGTTTATTTAGAAAGTATCAATTTTTGGAAAGTATCAATGTTTTGAAAGTGTCTAATTTCAAAAAGTTTCCTAAAATGGATAAGAATATTAAATTGAATAGTTTGTATAAGAAGTTATGAGATATTGATTATCTATAAGAGACATGAATTAAATGCATGATGAGTTTAGCATAAGTAGGTTAATGATTGATATTCTACATGATACGTTGGAATGTGCACATGCTTAGATTTTTATAAAGTATTTGAATCATGATCATGAAATATTTTTGATGCACATAATGTCATATGCATTATCAGTTTTATTTTTATTGATTTGGATTTTTACCCTAAGGGGGCAGAATCTATAAATTGCTCAAATGTTTGAGCAACTATAAGGCAACTAGAATGATAATTGAACATGTGTATAAATCACTCACATGTGCGAACAGCTGATAATAAAAGGAAACTCATGTAGTTGAGCCTTTGGAGTGATATATGAGACCCTTATGTTAGCTATGCTAGAAGGAACCAATTTTCTTGGCCCTTGTCCTTGGAAATGACAATTAGCATTTCCTTAAAGAAAGGTTGTTCTTATGGTGGGCAGAACCCTATGAGGATAGTGTAGCCCATGTGGTATCCACGGAAAAATGTAGTTGGTACTATGTCTTCTGTATATGCATAGCAAGACCATTATAAGAATATGAGATTTGGACATGAGATGTCATGTCAGTCATCCTTGAGGATATGGACCATACTTGCCTTTGTGTCTCATACCAAGACGCTACTCCTTTGTGATTGAATAGTATTTGATCTATATGAATGTTTTGTATGTTTTGTGATTTATGATTGTATAAAGGATTTGATATCGACCATGGTATAATCAAATGCATATATGATATATTGAGCATCCATATGTTTTCATAATTTTTTACTAGCTTAGAAGTTTCCTAATGAGTGGTGTTGCTCACCTCAAAAACATTGCACACGAAGCTGCTAGGGACTAGATAAGGCTATGAGAATTGAAGATGAAGAGTCTTAGATAGCTAAAGTATGAAAAATTTTAGATCATTACTAAATTTGGAATTGTTACTTTTAATTGTTGGCAAAGATGTAATTGAACACTTGATGTCTGTTATATTGAATTATGGTTGGATTTAGAAGCTTGGGTTGTGATCAGTGGGTCTTGATATTATTATTATTATTATTATTATTATTATTATTATTATTATTATTATTATTATTATTATGTGAGTATTTTTTTTATATATATAGAGTTTTGAAATAACACTGGATGGTTGAAAGAAGTAGTATTCAAAAACTAGTAAGTAATATGATTTTAAAAAGAATCCAAGGATATCATGCTTATGTAAAAATAATAATTAAAACTATTAATGACCACCAAGATACGCACAGTGATTCGATCTTTTGATAACCCAATTTTGGAAAAACCAAGGTTGTTAACATGAAATTACAACCAATTGTTTGGAGTGTGATTTTTGAAACTAGTATGAATGTATGATTTCAAAATGATTTTAAAAGAAAATATTTATTAAGGGATCCCTTCTTGTTCGAAAATGTATTTAAAAACTATCTTAAGAAAACCCTGTTCATCACGATATGCAAATATAAGTAAGGCACATAAAAAATGTAAAAATTCCTAAATTCTAAATGCATGCACTCATAATTCCTAAACCACGTCTAGTGTTAAAATAATCCAACCTAGATCTGACCAAAATTTTGTTGCAAATCCTTGGCAACAACTCAAAAACTTGATTGTTTATTTTTAAAATGCTATAAGTGTGTGGGTCAATTGAGATATAGATAATCAAATACAGATTGAAACCGCAAAGATTTGCTTTAAAACATAAAGATTTTTATCAGAATCTAAATTAAATTATCCTAACCTAGCTAAGCAACGAGAAATAATTGAGATGATCTAATTAACTATAAATTATGTTAAAACCGATGAAATATTCGTGTGGATCTTGTGTGTTAAAAGTCCTAATTTAACCATTTTTCAATTCAAATGATTTGTCTTATTTAATCGGTATGTATTCAAAGCATAGCTTGTATCCATTGAGATCACAAACTATCTAGGGATCTATAGTTATCATTCAAATATTAAGCTAAATAACATTCTATAATTAGTTCTAAACAATGAAAGTTACATCATAGTTTCCTTGAAAATGGTACTAATTATGCACATTAAACTATATGGCAACTGTAAGAATTAATAATTTGATTTATTGAATATAATATTAACTCATACATGAATGAAATTATTGATCTAATGTGGCTTCATTCTCACCCTAGATAGATAATATAGCTACTCATGGTGATGGATCTGATCAACAATGAAAAATTGTGTGTTTCTACCATACTAAAATAACGAAAAACACACCCTAAAATTAATCCATAATATGGAAAAGAAATTAAAAAACTATGAAAAAAAAGTCCAAAAACTATATCAAATCTAGCCTAGAAATATCATAAATCTAGCTATGCCTAGGATTAGTGACAACCTTCCTAGGGTGGATATAAACTTTGCTCAGTCCTAGACTAAGCTTAGAACAAAGTAACTCCTAAACTAAACTAGGATAAGATGAATAAACAAGTACTAGACATATAAGTAAATCTATATAAAATGATGGGATAAAAATCATAGAATTATAACATCTAAACAATAAAACAAAGCATCAAAACATTAATTAAACTTAAGAAGAATGAATTTTATTGAACTTAATCCTGGATCATTACAATAACATGATGAAAATAAATAAAAAACTAAAACAACACTTGCCAAACCTGGATTGATGATGGGAGCCTAGCAGTTCTTTGATGTGTCATGCACCAAGCTTTGCAACCTCTAAGATCTACTTGACACCAAGTCAAGAGTTCTCTTTCTTGATCTACATCACCTTAACTAAGGATAAGAGAATACTCCAAGATATAAAACTCTATCATGAGAACAACATCCTCCCTCCAATGAAAAATTGTCCAAAACTCTAGGTGAAGTGCTATGTCTCCCTCATATGATGTCTAAAATTTTCTCTAACTCCCCTCCAAAATATGTCTTTTTGCTTTCTTATCTTGCTGTCCTTCCAATATGTAAAACTTGATTTCACAAGGTGAAGTGCTCTCCTTTCAAATGACATATCGAACTCTTATTAGTGGAAATCCCTTCCCAAAGTAAAACATGTTATGTATTATCTCTTCCAAATAAGTGCACATTTTTACTCTTGGAAACATGTTTTCTTTCCTCCCTTCTTTAAAGAACACGTCTTTTCCTCATTGATAAAGTGCCACTCTCAAACTAAAAAACATTATATCCTAAGTGAAGTGCCCTCCTAAAAATAAAATGTCTTTCTTCTTTCCTCTTTTCTAGGTCTCTCTCTAGCTCTTTTGCTTAGATCTAATCCTCTCAAACATGTTAAAACCACCCCTTGGGTTTTTTAAACATCTCTAAGCAACCATGTAAAGTATTAACTAACAATTAGTAAGTTACTAAGCCTTTAGATCTCCCTAGTTAAAACTTTCTAAAATCACATGGTAAGAATCTTTGACCAGTCTAACTTTGATCCATTAAACAAGTTAGCCTTATAAGGGAGCATTTTTTATTTGCTACGCTTAGAAACCCTTAACTGATCCTTACTTAATCACCAAGGCATAGATCTAAAACATCCAAGCCATCATCTCTCATAAATTATATTAATTTAATCCAAGACATCCAATGAAGCCTGAAATAACCTTCTTTTGATTATATCTTGAAAATCAATTGAACACATTCATATTGATGAAGCCTTCACATCCATAACTAGTCGTGGTTAAGGTGCCACATTCTAAGAGATTTTTAGGTAGATCTTGACCATTCAAGGCTAGATATCCAAGATTGTCATTGATCTTTTTGAATCCACCACTAATCTTGGAAATTTTAGACACTCCGATCTTACTTTTGAAATGTGTGTCCAATGCTTTGCTTGGATAATGAACAAGCATTCTATTAGGACTTCAAATTGCTGAAAATGCATAAATTACACCATTTAATTCTAATCCTACAAAATGCAAAATAAACTCTAATTGGTGATGAGTTAAGTGATTCAGGGGTTTACAAATACAACTTTTAGGGATATTAATTGTAATAATTATGTACATATTCAAAGTTGCAAGCATAGGTAATTAACCCTTGTTACAAAGAGAAAACAAGTACTTGCAACACCTAATGTTTCTTTAGAAAAATATAATGACGGGAAGGGTGGAGATTGTGAGCATTCAAAGGATGCTTCTTAGAAAACTAGAATTGTTTTGAACGAAAGTTCGAAAACTGATAGAGAGAGTGATGGCATTGAATTAAGGAGAAAGAGAAGGTTTTACTTGAAAGAATGGTGAAGTCAAGTCTTAGTTCATCCTCTAGAAGTGAAATTGTCATTGCCTCTAATGATTCTAATGGAGGCCAAGTGTTCAAGCTAAAGGCAGCATGGTATAATCTACAGGGTATAGGATTATGGTGGTAAGTATAGGCATTCTTCAAAATCTCAAGGGATTAATTGATCTATACTAGATGCAAATTCAAACTAAATGCTAAAACAAAATACATAAGAAAATAGAGAAATGAACTCCCTCATGGAAAATGGATGCAACTATGTTGGTAAATATAGGTCGTCATCTAGATCTCCAATTACGAATTAGGCAGCCTTGAACTCGAATTCATATGGTTTGAGAAATAAGAATGTGGTAGAAAATGGAGAAGCAAACTCTCACATTGAAAAATGTTGGTAGTCCTCATAACTTTTGGTGAATGAGTAATTGGTAGGCTACAAAAAGAGAGGGTACATCTGGGCCTTTCAGGAGAACTCCTGTGATGACCTAGGTTTTTATAACATATTTTACAATACATTTTGTAAAGATAGGGCCCTTAGAGTAAAAAAATTTCGCAAACCAAAGCAGTGGAAATTCTTTTCTTTAGAATTTGTTTTGTAAAACCCAATTCACCACTTCATACATAACATAAGTAGAATTTTGTACAAGATAAAACTCTATCGAAGGAATATATTTTTATTAAACTTCAGGATCCATCCAGTGGTTCACAATACACAGCCCATTGTATTCTTACAATACTTGTCCAAATACACAATCCAAATTACAAGGTTCAAAATACAATACATTCTCTCAATACAATGTTTCAAGGGATATACCCTAATTACTTATTCTTCAATAGTTCTTCAAGTCTTGAGCTCCTAAGTCTCCTTCTCTGTATATGAGATATTGTAAACATTCAAACATTTACAATATCTCAGCAAGCTATGATTGGTAGGGGATAAGAATGTAAGTTATTGACAGTATAATCTCAATATTCAATTATCCCATAATTTATTTTGTCATAAACACATTCATGGACCACTATCATTTATATGGGTATCTCATTTCTTTGTCAATTGTGTTCACCTTTATACATACATATTGTATATGAACAATTCCGTTAAAATTGTGAAAATAGTCAATAATCATTTTCATACTAAGCTGATCAACTCCTTTCATTATAGGAGATTTGTATCTTAGCTAGTTACTATACTGGGAATTTCCCTTCTTAGGAAAAATATTGGTAATATACAATTACCTGGCATTTCATCTTGCCATCCCTTAAGGCAATTCACTATGCCAATTTCATATGCATCATAATGCAAAATAATCAAGGACTACTATGCTTGCATTCTAATCCGTACGGCGTGCCCAGATAACTGTTCTATAATCCACTTATACCATTCTCAGTGAAAATTACAATATCCATGTCCATATGGGAGGACCATGGCAGCCACAGTGGTGGCCTTCCCATAATTGCCCCAGCCGACTTTTAGCCTTTCTTAAGCTTGGTATTCAATATCATCAAGTTTTAGAGAGCGGGTGGCCAAACCCTCTTAACTCTCCTAACATAGCATCCCCAGGCCTACACCTATTTAAAACAAAACCACAAGCCTCCATGCTTGTATGTAAAATAATACTTATACATATCAGACTATCTGTCTATTTATCTAGGGCTGGAATATTTTCTACTTCCCTATTCACATAAGGTTATTCTCAATTCTCAACTTAACCATTTTATACTTATTTTCCTCGTCATTTGGTTGGATCATATTTCAATTTGAGGTATTTATTATAACATATGGGTATTATATGTCAACACTTCAAAACATAAGATCATGTATCAGACATGTATCTTCATGTAAAGGCATTCTTAAAAATCCACCTACCTCAATAAGGTATTCTTATTCCTTGAAATATGCCATAGTCTTGATCAACATAAATCTCTCAAATCATACATATAATGTCATTTTTCTAATCAAGGGTACATACTACATGGTCTTTTGATCATCCTTATGTAGGATGATATGAATCTTTCTTCTTTGAATAACATATATCCAAGGGTTTAGTATCCTTTATATAAGTACTATCTATATCATACATAAACAATCTAATCTACATTGGTATTTCTTTTCCTTTATTGTTTTTTATCATACAAGATCTCATCTTGCTTGATCATCCTGTTCTTACTTACTATTTTTATTAGGGTTAGATACTTTGCTCTCTTTTTATGCTCTTGTTATTATTCAACCAGTTAGTGTCTTACTTGGTTGAAGATAATTTATTTCTTCCTATTATTAGACAACTCCTCCTCATTCTAGGATGACTAATGCTTACCAGTTAAAGTCTACTCAAAGAGTGGTTAATGTAAGGAGGAGTTTAGGCCTCACTTACGTCAACAAGAGGCGAAGGAAAAGCACTTAGCTCTTGTATACCCCCTATAACCACAATGTTCAGAGTCCACTGGAGTAGTACTAGCTCAACCTTCGACAAGGTTCCTATGAGCTCTTTACCTTAAGTCCCTTCTCTAATTGATTTTAATTAATTTCCGTGGATATGCACAATGTCATCCATGGATGTTCATTATTTTCCTACTTTGGGCCAAGAAAATGGTAAACCATTCCTTATATTGTCCTACTAACTATAGCCCTTATTAATTTTAAGTCAAAATCATTCATTCATCTTAGTTGTCCATGAATCACTATATTTCATTAGTTTACATTTTTGGTGATTTATGCTCATTATATCTTAACAACTACTTAACAATTGAATATAATTTGATAATAATTAAATCATAAACTTTAAAGCATAAATCAAATATAAGTTTAACAACCATATACTAACATTCTTCCTATGAATGTAACTTAACCTAGTGAAATAAAACTATACATAAACTACCATGATCCTCAGTTATGAAACACATAAAATTGTACGTCTATCATAATGGAATCATGTTTAAATCTCTACTTTACACTAACATGGCCCTAAGATAATTAAATCTACTAACAAACTAGTCATTTAGTATAACAGTCACTATTTTAAAATTCTAGAATAGCTAATTTTTATGAATTTTGGAAATTTGAGGAATTAAGAAATTTAGAGATGGAATCTCGAGTTAAAACCTCAATATTTGAGATGTGCTCGAAAAATGGAGTCCAACTCCACTAAAATCAGAGATCGGAGTAAAAATTCTGAATTATTTTAAATTTTGTATTTAAAAGAAATTATTTAGAAGGGAAAAATTGTCACTTCACATGTGGGGTCCACAAAAAATCACCACAACAGTCCAAACAATAAGGTGATGATTTCCAGCATTAAATACTGGTCATCACATATATATGTATATAATAATTATTATTATTATTATATATAAGAGCATTTAAGGGGGGGACGGGGGGGCTTAAATGCACTTCCCTCCCCGCACCCACTATATTCACGATGACAGACTGTCGTGCAGCCACCGAAAAACTGTATCCCCAGTGATGAGCTCCCGCGCGAGGACACGGTTTATCTCCTCCTTCAACGTGTGACGGGACGACTAAGGTAGGCCGTCTCTATCCCTCCACGCCATTTTTCGGTGAGTTATATGCATTACTGTTGCCCCTAGGAATAAGTTGATGAAATGGTGTCAGATGAGGATCTGGACCATTCATCTTGAACGTGATAATGCAAGGGACACACCCATAAAATTTCAGGGTGATCGAGCGTACATAGTGGAGTTGGAATCCCATTTCTAATTACATTATGAATATTGAGGTCTTATTTCTTGGCTATAGGTAAAATTACCATTTTACCCTAAAATGGAGAAAATTAAAGAATTTTCATTTTAACTCAGAATTGAACGTGCTTAATGTCGTTTCAATCAGTTTTCCAAGTACATCCATAATTTCTAGGTTTTAATTCATGATAGAATATCTATAAAAAGAGAATTTTTAATGACCTAATATTCTAGCCCAAAATTTCTAAAAATTCAAAGTTTATTAATTTTTCTCACTAATTTACAAAAATATGGAGTTATTATAATATTTTCCCTTTACAATAAATTTGTCCTCGAAATTTGTAATACTATAACCTAATCAAATAAACTAGGATGTGTCTTCCTCATTTCTACTTCTGTTTCCCATGTAGCTGTAATAACCCCAATTTTTGTAATTGATTGAGAAAATCAATAAAGTTTGAGTTTCAGATAATTTGGGCTAAAATATTGGGGTTATTTAGAATATACTTTTTATAAAAGTATAATCAAATAATAAGACATGTACAATTGAAATTAAACTTAGCAAACCCTTTGAAATGACTGTAAGCACGACAAATTATGAATTCGGATGAAAAATCCTTAAGTTTCTTCATTTCTTGGACAAAAGGGTAAAATAGTAATTTTACCTAAAAATCAAAATCTCCCAAAAATCAAAATATGAGACATCAAAATTTAGAATGCAATGAAAAATACGAATCCAACACCACTAAGTACATTCAAATTCAAGATCATGGGAATAAAACCCAAAATTTTATACATAAATGGCAAAACGGTCTTTTTACACCATGTGGGGCCCACATGGGGCCCACAAGGGACCCAAAAACGAATCTTATGAGCAGCCCACGTGAATTCATGGGTCAAAAACCATTAGCTGGTCTTGGGGAAGAAAAATGGAGCATGGGGAAGAAAAAATAGAGCATGGGAGACTTTTATGCCATTTAATAATAAAAATTAAATATTATAATCATGAAAAAAAGACCAAAATGCCTATAAATACAACCCCAAAAACCCTCCAAAAATGCTCATAAAATTCCCAAAAAATTTTCTTCACTCTCCCTAAAAAATTAGACCTAGTTCCCTTCCTAAAAAACCCAAAATTTCTAAGAGATATTTCTCTTTTCAATTTCTTTTTTCTTTTTAGATTGGAACAAGAGACCTAAAATCAATTAGACACTATGTTCTAGATCCAATTTGATTAATTCCACCATCCAAAACTTCCCACCATATCTATTCTACAAAACCCCCAAAGCAATTTCAAGATCCAACGGTTCAAACAACGAGAAGTTGCAAGAAAGGTGGATCTTAGGCCATATCTTCATTAACAAGATATTCCTTTTAAATTGGGCACATAACCAAGGTTTTTTCTCCAATCAGGTAGGTGGGAATACTTTCTATAGATTTTTAATACTGGTTTATGTAATTTTTAGTTTACTGTAATTTATTTTGATGATAAAAAAGGTAAAAATAAAGTAATAATAGAACCCTTAATTCAGGATTACAGAGTGCTCAGATGAAAATTTTGACTGCTTTAATAGATCTAGAAGGGTCCAAAACCCCTAGGATAGAATTTTCACAATGATCTAAGAAGGTTTGGTCCCTCAATTGAGAAGGGATTGATTGGACGGCCCAAATGGACCGTCCGATCTCCCGATCGAACGGACGACATCTCGCACGCGTCCATGGACACCCCCGTGAGGGCACTTCCGCATTACATCGCAACGGACGTGCCCGATGAACCGAACGCATTCCGCCCGGTTTGGTTTACCGCCCGAAAAATCTAGGCCGTCCGTTCCTTGGGCCCAGATCAAATCTAGGCCCTAGGAAGGACTGTGAACTTCCAGATCACATTCTGGAGTCATCTGAACTCCAAATTGAGATCGGAAAGAAGCTATGGAAATCTTGAAACTTCTATTTTCTGATGAAATAATAAAATAGACATAATATTCAGTAAAACTTTCTGTATTAAAGAAATAAGTTTCCACTTACCTAGATCTTCAAGATCTGAGATGATTAGATCTTGAAAATATATTTTAATAATGATATAATATTGAAATAAAGTGATATCTATGGTTTATTTTGATATATATTAGATATATTAAGGGATCTACCCATTATGGTAGAAAAACCCTAAAAATACAAAGAGACCCACTTGATCAATGAGATCAAGTGTGATCAGATCCTTGGGATGGATAAAATGAATGTTGATATCATGAAATCAAAGAAATCGTGGATGGATTATGACAAAAATGGATCAATATGATCTTTAGACCTTAATAAAGAAAATCCCCTAAATATAACTAATACCCTTAATCAAAGGAAAAGATCTAAGATCTAATGGTTGGATCATAAGTAAAGGTTTCTAAAAATGTCAATGTAATTAGTTTCATTTTATATAATAGCATTTTAAATATGATTATGTTATAAAGCATACTAGTATAACATTTAGACTTTAGCATGATATGTGATTTCATTGTTATCATAAGGTGCTAGATTTAATTATCTTAGGGGCACTTTAGTATGATTTCAAGCCATTCTAACTTAGGACCATGCTAGAATTTCATATAAGTTTATACTATAGTGTGAGATTATACCTTAAGCTCATGTTAGTTTAAATTGAGTTATTAAGGTATATTAGTTGGAAATCATGTTAGAGTAATTTTAAGTACCTTGTCTCATTATCATTAAGTGTTAAATTATGTAGTTTTATGCTTTGAATTTATAATTCATTTATGGTTAAATGTTATTAGTAGATCTACTTGTTATGAGATAAAGAGCATAAAACATAAAAAATGTATTCTAATGAGAAAGTAGAGTTTCATGACACAAATAAGAATGGAGTACTTTGGACTTAATTAGTAAGGGCTATAGTTAGTAGGACAATATAAGGATTATCAAATCCTTGGCCCAAACTAGGAGAAGAATAATAAACCCCATGAATGACATTATAAATATTCATGGACTTAATTAAAATCCATTAGAAATAGTATTTAGGGTAAACATGCTTATAGGAACCTTATGCAAGGTTGAACTATGGTCATTCTAGTGAATGATGAATATAGTGGTTAAGGGGGTTATCTAATAGAGCCTCGCTCTTCCCCTACCTTCTGTTGACTTTTGTGAGGTCTAAACGCCTCCTTACATAAGGATTGAAGTAACCACTTTGTGTTCACCCATTCAGCTAGTAAGCCTTAGCCAATTGGAAATAAGAGGATCAGTCTAGATTTAAGCTTAAATAAGTTACCTTCAACCAGCACATTAACTAGTTGAATAATAATAATAAGAGCATAAAAGGTTAGTAAATTACCTAACCCTAATAAAAACAATAAGTAAGATAAGGATGATTAAACAAGATCCATTAGATCTTGGATGATCAAGAACAATAAGAAATAGAATATTATATTGTACTTAGTATGCATGTTTATTAGTATGCTTGTTATAGTTCATTAGATTAGATAATCCAAACCCTTGATCAAAGATGATTCAAGGAAGAAAACCAATATCATCCTCCTTAGGGATGATCCAATAACTGAACTTAGATCAAAGAAGAACTAGATGATAGAAGATCTAGGACCTTGATCATTATCAACATGTGTAGGAGATGGATCAATGAAAGATCAAGATCAAGGAGATGGATACACAAAGACTTAGAGATAGAAAAAATACTTAGATATGAATGATCTAAAGATCATTCTAAACATTAGATCTAGTGATCAATAGGATTGTTCAAATTTATATATTGACAATATGTATGGATGTACATATTACATACATCAGTCAGGATCATGGAAGATTTGGGAAAAGAGATCACTCCTTAAAGGTAGGAGGATTTGATGAATGCATTTACATGAGATATACATGATTGTACTCATGATCTTATGTTGACAAGAGTAATGTTAATACTTGTTTCAAATCTCTTAAAAACCTTATGATCCAACCAAACACATATAAGATGGTTAAGGACTAAACTATAAGTGAATAGGGAACTAGAAAATATTTCAGCCCTAAGTAAACAGACATATGGTCTGATATATATGAAATCTATTTTACATACAAGCTTGGAGGCTTGTGAGTTTGTTTTAATAGGCATAAGCCTAGGAGAATGCTATTGCTAGAGGAGTTATGAGGGTTTGGCCACCCGCTCCTTGAAATTTGATGATATGATGATACCTTGCCCAAAGAGAGGCTAAAAGTCGGGTGGTGGCAATTATGGGAAGGCCACCACTGTGAAAGTCTTGCCCCCCCATACGGGCAGTGACATAATATTTTCCACCGTAGTATCAGTGGTGAACAAGGCAGTTAACCGAGCGCGCTAGTATGGATCAGACTGCAACATAGCAACCTTTCGATTATTTTGCACTATGATCCATATGAGAATAGGCATAGTGAAATGCCTTATGTTGTAGCATAATGAAATGCTAGGTAATTGTATATTACCAATATTTCCCAAGAAGGGAAATTCCCAGTATAAGAGTAGCTGTAATACTAAATTCTCAAAATGAAGAGAATTGATCAGCTTATTTGGGAATGATATTTGACTACTTTCACAAATTTAACTGGTTTACCTATGAAAGGTGTGTATGTATATAGATATACATAACTTACAAAGTAAAGAGTATGTTTAAGGATGATGAGATTATGAAGTATTTGAATTACCTTGTCAATTATTATGTTTCTTGAATCCCCTACCAAGCATTGCTTGCTGAGATATTGTACTTGTTGCAATATCTCATATACAAGGAAGGAGAGTTAGGAGCTGAAGACGATAGAAGTCTTGAAGAGAATAATCTGCAAGGTATACCCTTGAAGACATGTATTTTTCTTTGTTGAGAGTTTTATTGTATGGTGAGCTTGAGTTTTGGATTATGTAATTTGGACAAGTACTGTAATAGATTTGGCTGTACTATGAACCACTGGATGGATCTTGGAGATTTAATAAAAGTATATTCCTTCAATGGAATTTTATTTTATACACAAATTGTACTTATGTTATGTATGAAGTGGTGACTTCAGTTTTCAAAACAAGTTCTAAAGAAAAGAATTTTCGCTGCTTTGTTTTGCGAAAAAAATTTACACTCTTAAGGGCCCTACCTTTCAAAATACTTTACAAATCATATTACAAAAACCTAGGTCGTCATAGTAGCTTCCTCAATAGAGTGATGTTGCCATAGGACTTTGACTAAAGGAATTGTTTTGGTCCTTAATTTATGTTTCTTGCGGTCCAAGATCCGTATAGCTTTTTCTTCAAAGGTTAGGTCTGGCTTCAGTTCGTCTGATATTCTTTGAAGTATGTGAGTATCATCTTGTAGGTATTTTCATAATATGAATACGTGAAATACATTGTGCACTTCAGAGAGTTGTGGTGGTAAGGCTATTTCATAAGCCACTAGACCAAATCTTTCTAATATTTCAAATGGACCAATGAACCTAGGACTGAGTTTGCCTTTGGTTCCAAATCTCATAACCCCTTTCACTGGTGATATTTTTAAAAACACATGCTCTCCCACATCAAATTCCATATTTCTACGTCTTTTATCTGCATAACTCTTCTGACAACTGTGTGCTGTTAACAACCTTTCCTTTATCATCCTAACCTTGTATGTACACTGTTCCACCAGTTCTGACTTCATTAGTTTCCTTTCTCCAACTTCACTCCAACAAGTTGGTGATCGTCATGATCTCCCATATAATGCTTCATATGGTTTCATACCAATACTTGCCTGAAAATTGTTGTTATAAGCGAATTCTACTAATGGAAGATGTTCTTCCCAATTTCCCTTCCAATCTAATGCACATGCCCTCAACATATCTTCAAGTGCCTGAATAGTTCTTTCTAATTGACCATAGGTTTGGGGATGAAATGTTGTACTGAATCTAAGTGAGGTTCCCAATGCTTGTTGTACGCTCTTCCAACATCTTGAAGTAAATCTCCCATCTATATCAAAGATGATGGATAAAGGAATCCCATGAAGACTTACTATTTCTTTTATGTACAACTTAGTTAAACTATCAACCGATTGGTTTTGTGTAATTGGAAGAAAATGTGTTGACTTAGTCAATCTATCCACAATCACCTAAATCATATCATGACCTTCCCTTGTCTTTGGTAATCCTACCACAAAATCCATAGTGATATTGTCCCAATTCCATTCTAGAAGTTCAAGTGTTTGTAACATTCCAACTGGTATTTGATGTTCAGCTTTTACTTGTTGACAATTTAGACACTTAGCCACAAACTCCCCTATGTCTCTTTTCATGCCTTCCCACCAAAAGTTTCTTTTCAAATCCTGATACATCTTTGTACCTCCAGGGTGTATAGAAAATTTGGACTGATGGGCTTCTTGTAATATTTCTTTTCTCAAGTTTGTGTTTGTAGGAACCACTAATCTCTCCTGAAAACGTATACTCCCATCTGTACCCTTACAAAACCCTGTCTTTGTACACAATCCCTGAGTTACTGTATCCCCTTCTTAGGCCTTGAGGACTCTTTCTACAAAAGCTTATTTAATATTGATGTTTGTAAGTACAGCTCTTGTTTGTCTACTTAATACATCAGCGACTACGTTTGCTTTTCCAAGATGGTAATGGATGGAAAAATCATAGTCATTGATGTATTCCATCAATCTCCTTTGTCTCATATTCAAATAAGCCTGAGTGAAGATATATTTGAGACTTTTATGATCTGTGAATACATTGAATTTTTCTCCATACAAATAATGCCTCCAAATTTTTAATGCAAACACTACAGCTGCTAATTCTAAGTCATGTACTGGATAATTTATTTCATGCTTCTTCAATTGTCTAGATGCATAAGCAATGACCTTCCCATTTTGCATCAATACACTCCCTAGCCCTTTGCCTAAAGCATCACAGTATATTTCGTATCCCCCACTTCCTGATGGCAGCGTCAAGACTGGTGCTGTAGTTAACCTCTTTTTCAATTCTTGAAAACCATTCTCACATTCTTCTGTCCAAGTGAACTGTACCCCTTTTCTAGTCAATGAAGTCAAAAGAAGGGCTATATGGGAAAATCCTTGAATAAATCTATGGTAATATCCTGCCAATCCCAGAAAACTACGTATTTCTGTTACAGTCTTAGGTTTCTCCTACTTCATTACTGCTTCAACCTTGGCGGGGTCCACTTCTACTTCATTCTTGGAAATTGCATGACCCAAGAAATTGACCTTCTCTAACCAAAATTCACACTTACTAATTTTACTAAATAGTTTATGAATTCTAAGGGTATTTAGTACAATTTGTAAGTGTTCTTGATGTTCTTCCATACTGGTAGAGTAAATCAGTATATCATCAATAAATACGATTACGAATTTGTCTAAGAATTCCTTAAAGATTCTGTTCATTAGATCCATAAACACTGCAGGTGCATTGGTCAACCCAAAAGACATGACTAGAAACTCGTAATGCCCATACCTAGTTTTGAATGCTGACTTAGGTATATCTTCATCCTTAATACGCAATTGATGATATCCTGATCTAAGGTCGATTTTTGAAAAGACCTTAGCAAATTGGAGTTGATCAAAGAGATCATCAATGCAAGGTAAGGGATACCTATTTTTCACTGTGACATTGTTCAACATTCTATAATCAATGCACAATCTCATAAACCCATCCTCCTTCTTCTTCACAAATATTACTGGTGCTCCCCATGGTGAACTACTTGGTTTAACAAGCCCTTTGTCTAACAATTCTTATAGATGACCCTTCAACTCTTTCAATTCTGCTGGGGCCATCCTATAAGGTACTTTAGAAATTGGAGTTGTACTAAGGATTACTCCAATGGTAAATACAATTTCTCTATGTGGGGGTAATCCTGGAAGCTCTTCTGGAAAGATGTCTGGGAATTCTCTGACTACTTCAATTTCTGTTATCTTAGGTTATTCAACATCCAAAGCAACAACTGTTGCTAAAAATGCCTGACACCCTTTGGACATGTGTTTGATAGCCTTCATAGCTAAAATAATGGATTTGTCTACGTTATGCTGTTTCCCATATAGTTCTACTACTTCCTCACCAGGTATGCTAAATGTGATTTTCTTCTTATGACAATCCATAACTACCCAGTATTTTGCTAACCAGTCCATACCCAGTATGATGTCAAAGTTCACCATGTTTAGTAAAATGAGGTCTACATCCCTTCTTTTCCCCAGTACTTCTACTGGTACATTACAAAGGTGTTCTTATAGTCTAACTGTTTTACCCACTGGATTTGTTACATCTAGATTGAATCCCAAGCTTTTCACTGGCAGTTGTATACTAGATGCAAATATGCAAGATATAAAGGAATGAGTAGATCCAAAATCAAATAGTACTTTGGCATGGCTGTCGGATACAAGTAATATACGTTCAATCACCGCCTTAGACGGTCCAACCTAGCCATCAGTGATAGCGAATACCCTTCCTTGGTGACGAGGAACATTGTCTGGTTTCACCTCCGTAACAGCTAATGGTTTGTTGCAGTTTGCAGATATATGCTTAAATTCTTCACAATTAAAACATCTGATCGGAGGTCGTTGTTGTATCGGGGTGGGGCACATATTTCCAAGATGGAATCTTCTACATTTAGGACAAGGCCTTCTTTTTATATGATTCCCTTGATTTCTGGGGGGTTTGAAATTGTTGAAGGGTCTCTTGCCCTTCTGAAAAAGCCTTTGGTTGTAGTTTCCTCCTCCAAACTTAATGGGTTAAGTCTTCTTGAATTCTTCTTCAAACCTAGAAGCCATCTCTACATAGTCGACCAGAGTGGTGGGTTTAGTACCCATCACTTTCACCTTCAGTGCTGGCTGTAGTCCCTCCATAAATCTGTCCACAGTGCGCCTTTCTGTGTCACACATATGTGTAGCAAATCTCTTTAATTGGGTGAACTTATTATCATACTCCACCACTAATAGGTTCCCCTGTTTAAGTTTCAAGAATTCTTTCTCCTTCCTTGATTTTACATGGATAGGAAAATACTTATTATTAAAAACTTCTTTGAATTCCTCCCAAGTAGTCCTATCAGAATTTGAGAAGAAGGTGTTGTTGGCTGATCTCCACCAGAAAGCAGCCTCTTATTTTAATAGATAGGTAGCAAATTGGACCTTCAATTCTGGAGGGGTACGTAATACACCAAATGTTCTTTCTACTTCATACATCCATTCCTCTGCCTTTTCGACTTCACCCTTGCCATTATATCCAATTACTATCTTCTGAAATCTCTCCATCATTTTGTCAATCTTTTATAGCGCTAATGGAGAATTGTCAACTTCCTCACTTGGTACAAGGGAAGATTGACCCTGTACTGGTGTAAGAATTTCTGGTGTTGGTGTATTGGGTCTAACTTCAGGCTGAGCTTGTGCCCGTATACTAGTTACTTCAACTGGAGGTGATGAACTTTGGGGCAGTTGAATTTGGATTGTCAACTCTCCCTTGGACATATTGGGATTGTATTGTGACTGAATGAATGCTATAATACCAACTATGACGACCCAGGTTTTTATAACATATTTTACAATACATTTTGTAAAGATAGGGCCCTCAAAGTAAAAAAAATTCGCAAACCAAAGTAATGGAAATTCTTTTCTTTAGAATTTGTTTTGTAAAACCCAAGTCACCACTTCATGCTTAACATAAGTAGAATTTTGTACAAGATAAAATTTCATTGAAGGAATATACTTTTATTAAACTTCAGGATCCATCCAGTGGTTCACAGTACAAAGCCCATTGTATCCTTACAATACTTGTCCAAATACACAATCCAAATTACAAAGTTCAAAATACAATACATTCTCTCAATACAATGTTTCAAGGGATATACCCTGATTACTTATTCTTCAATAGTTCTTCAAGTCTTGAGCTCCTAAGTCTCCTTCTCTGTATCTGAGATATTATAAACATTTAAACATTTACAACATCTCAGCAAGCTATGCTTGGTAGGGGATAAGAATGTAAGTTATTGACAGTATAATCTAAATATTCAATTATCCCATAATTCATTCTGTCATAAATACATTCATGGACCACTATCATTTATATGAACATCTCATTTCTTTGTCAATTGTGTTCACTTTATACATACATATTGTATACGAACAATTCCGTTAAAATTGTTAAAATAGTCAATAATCATTTCCATACTAACCTGATCAACTCCTTTCATTATAGGAGATTTGTATCTCAGCCAATTACTATAATGGGAATTTCCCTTCTTGGAAAAAATATTGGTAATATACAATTACCTAGCATTTCATCATACCATCCCTTAAGGCATTTTACTATGCCAATTTCATATGCATCATAATGCAAAATAATCAAGGACTACTATGCTTGCAGTCTGATCCGTATAGCACGCCTGAATAACTGTTCTATAATTCACTTATACCATTCTCAGTGGAAATTACAATATCCATGTCCATATGGGAGGACCATGGCTGTCATAGTGGTGGCCTTCCCATAATTGCCCAACCTGACTTTTAGCCTTTCTTAGACTTGGTATTCAATATCATCAAGTTTTAGAGAGCGGGTGGCCAAACCCTCTTAACTCTCCTAGCATAGCATACCCGGGCTTACACCTATTTAAAACAAAACCACAAGCCTCCATGCTTGTATGTAAAATAATACTTATACATATCAGACTATCTGTCTGTTGATCTAGGGCTGGAATATTTTCTACTTCCCTATTCACTTAGGGTTGTTCTCAATTCTCAACTTAACAATTTTATACTTATTTTCCTCATCATTTAGTTAGATCATATTTCAATTTGAGGTATTTACCATAACATATTGGTATTATACATGTCAACACTTCAAAACATAAGATCATGTATTAGACATGTATCTTCATGTAAAGGCATTCTTAAAAATCCACCTACCTCAATAAGGTATTCTTACTCACTGAAATTTGTCATAGTCTTGATCAACATATATCTGTCAAATCATACGTATAATGTCATTTTTCTAATCAAGGGTAGATACTACATGGTCTTTGGATCATCCTTATGTAGGTTGATCTGAATCTTTCTTCCATGAATAACATATATCCAAGGGTTTAGTATGCTTTATACAAGTACTATCTATATCATACATAAGCAATCTAATCTACATTAGTATTTCTTTCCCTTTATTATTTTTAATCATACAAGATCTCATATTGTTTGATCATCCTGTTCTTACTTACTATTTTTATTAGGGTTAGATACTTTGCTATCTTTTTATGTTCTTGTCATTATTCAACCAGTTAGTGTCTTACTTGGTTGAAGATAATTTATTTCTTCCTATTATTAGACAACTCCTCCTTATTCTAGGATGACTAGTGCTTACCAGTTAAAGTGTAATGCCCAAGCAATTTACACTATTTTTAACAAAAATTGAACATTTTATAGGAAATAAACTGAGTTAAATGTTTCACTTTATTTAAAATAGTAAATGATGGAATTTGTGAGGAAACTTGGTACCATTAGATTCTACTAAAAAAATGGAATCCAACACCTCAAAGAACTCCGAAAACGGAGTTCATATGAGGAAGTTACGGCCATTTAAAGATCAGGGGCAGTTCTATAAATTAAACAGAAAACGAAAAAGGCAGAAAACATAGGGGGCCGTTTTGATAACGGCACCCCATCGTCTTCTTCCTCTAGATTTCTCCAGAAACCCTAGTTTCTAGAGAAATCTGCCACCGCCAATGGCAGCACCGCCATAGCAGGGCTATAAAAAGTCCCATCTCCCCCCTCTCCAAAACGTGATTTTCCGGTCGTTTTGAAACTGGGGTTTCTGGCAAAATCGGAAACCCATCCTCTGCATTTTTCCGGCAACAACCATTCCTTTACCCATCTCCCCACCTCCCCTCTTGTTCCTATGGCATCATTAGAAGTGGGGTTTTCCCCCTTCTTCATGTGTTCCGCCGAGCAGGCACACCCATCGGGAAAAGGGCGTCCCCAGGCTAACCAGGTAAGCCGTTTTCCCCTTGTTTCTCTTCGTTTTGCTTCCCCCATGCCAGATCCATGTTGGATCTGGTCTCTTCCCAGCCGAAAAACAACCAAGCCGGTTCTAGCCGACCCTAAACGAAACCAGGCATCCTCCTTTTCCCAGAACTAAAAAGAAGGTTGACTACCACACCTGTCCTTACCTTACCATCAGGAAGTGGCGGATTTGAGATATATAGCGATGCCTCGTAACAAGGGCTAGGCTGCGTACTTATGCAACATGGGAAGGTGATCACTTATGCTTCTTGACAACTCAAGAAGCATGAAGTCAATTACCCAACCCATGACTTGGAATTAGCAGCCATAGTCTTTGCCTTGTGAATATGGAGACATTATTTATATGGGGAAAAGTTTGAAGTTTTTACAGATCACAAGAGTCTTAAATATATCTTTTCCCAACAAGACTTATACATGCGACAAAGAAGATGGATGGAATACTTAAAAGACTATGACTTCTCCATTCATTATCACCCTGGAAAAGCTAATGTGGTAGCTGATGCATTAAGCAGAAAAACCCAAGAGATGTGTGCAAGTTTATTAACCAAGAGATGGAAGCTACTACAAGAAGTAATCACATGGAAACCAGACATAAGTAAGCACAAGATCATTATGGCAGGTCTAATAATAAAATCGGCTGTTAATGAAAAAGTTAAGCAAGAACAGAAAGGAGATCCAGATATACAAGCTTTCATAGGAAAACCAGGATTTACAAAAAGGGAAGATGGTAGCGTTTATATGCAAGGAAGATTAGTGGTACCGGCTAATGGAGAGTTAAGACAAGAAATCTTAAAAGAGGCTCATCGGTCCAAGTATACAATACACCCAGGAGGGACTAAGATGTATCAAGACTTAAAGAAACAATATTGGTGGGATGGTATGAAAAGAGACATAGGGGAATTTGTGGCAAAGTGTTTAACATGTCAACAAGTAAAGGCTAAACATCAAAGACTTGCGGGATTGTTACAACCCCTTGAGTTACCCGAATGGAAATGGGACCATATCACAATGGACTTCATCGTAGGGCTACCCAAGACCTCTAAGGGTCATGACATGATTTGGGTGATTGTTGATAGATTAACTAAGATAGCCCATTTCCTTCCCATACGTCATACCCAATCCATTGACAGCCTATCTCAGCTATACATCAAAGAGATAGTAAGTCTACATGGTATACCCCTTAGTATCATTTCAGATAGGGATAGCCGCTTCACTTCACAACTCTGGAAGTCTGTCCAAAAATCCTTAGGATCTTCCTTGAACTATAGCACAGCCTTCCATCCACAGACCGATGGACAGTTAGAGCGCACAATCCAGATAGTCAAAGATATGTTGCGAACTTGTGCCCTTGATTGGAAGTAGAGTTGGGATGAAAACCTACCGCTAGTCGAGTTTGCGTATAACAATAGCTTTCAGTCAAGCATTGGCATGGCTCCATGCGAGGTGCTCTATGGGAGACCCTGTCGATCACCCACCAGTTGGAGTGAAGTTGGAGAATCCAGGGTGCTCCAGTCCGAGCTGGTAGAGCAATGTGCCGAGAAGGTCAGACTCATAAGAAGCCGCCTCCTCACAGCTCAAAGCCACCAAAAGAGCTATGCTGATCGAAGGAGGAGACCATTGGAATTCGACATAGGAGAGCACGTTTTCCTGAAGATATCTCCCACTAAAGGAGTTATGAGGTTCGGTATCAAAGGCAAGCTTAGTCCGCGTTATATAGGACCTTTTGAAATCTTGGAGAAAGTGGGAAAAGTGGCCTACAGGATCGCGGTACCCCCTCAGCTATCCGAAGTGCATAACGTATTCCATGTGTCTATGCTAAGGAGGTACTTGCCTGACCCTGCTCATGTCATCGACCAGGTACCCATAGAGATGACGGAGGACCTCAGATTAGAGACAAGACCAGTTGAGATTCGGGATTGTAAGAATAAGAAGCTGCGGAACAAGGACATACCCTTAGTCAAAGTTTTGTGGAGAAATGCGCACATAGAAGAAGAAACTTGGGAACCGGAGTCAGAAATGCGAGAAAAGTACCCCGAGTTCTTTTGAATGTATATAGTAGAATTTCGGGGGCAAAATTCCCCTAAGGGGGTAAGAATGTAATGACTCCAATTTTGTAATATTGAAATTCCAAGTTTAGCAATGAAAAGTTCAGTTTTAAAGAAAAGGGCATTTTGGTCATTTCACTAGTTGCCTTGACTAAACCCAGGAATTTGGTCCTAAAAGTGGTTCCATTAGATGCGTCTCAGAAAAATGAATCCAATAAGACCAAAATCACCCAAAACGGAGTTAAAATGAGGAAGATATGGCCCTTTGAAGTTCAGGGGCAAAATTGTAAATTTCACAAAACGACTTAACTTGAAAAAAACACAGGTGCCCGTTTTGATACGGGCACCCCGTCGTCTTCAACCTCCTAGAGGTTTCTGGAATGGCAGTGTTTCAAGAAGAAACCACCGCCATTCTGGAGGTTTCTCCACCACCATTCAAAGGCGGTTAGAACCCCTCCAGAACCCTCTGTAAAAGCTCTATAAATAGAGCTCTTGGGTGCCTCTAATGGCAGCTCAAAATCTTGGAGAAAACCCATCGCGAAGCAGTGACCAAGAGGGGAAAACGTGGAGAGAAAACCACCCACGAAGCAGGTATGCCCAAAAACTCCCCAAACCCATCTCACCCATAGTCTTAGGCTCAATTCCCCTAAATTTTTGCATGAAAAACCATGCAAAACGGAGCCTGGGAGTGCCACCAAGGACCCTGGGACATCCCCAGGGCCGCACTGGTTCGACAGGGTTGAACCAGGGTGACCTGAGGATGACCCTGGTCTCTAATGGGTGGGACGATCCAATAGGAACGTCCCACGTCGACGCAGGTCGACGCCCGTTTGAAAAACCAAACGGACGCGTCCAAGGACATGCCTACTAAAGGGACAGACGGGCGGAGGTATATAACGCGTCTGCAGACGCGCCTGCTGAGGCGCGTGCCACAGACGCGCAGTGCGCTAGCATGCATCATTTTTTTTTGGTTACTTAAGGAAGCTAGGCGCACGTCGCAGACGCGCAGCGCCCTAGCATTCCTCCTTTTTTTTGTCTTTAAGACTATATACATACAACACTAAAACGCTTATAACTTGAGATCTAGAGCTCCGTTTGAGAGGCCGCAAAAGGCGTTGTGTCCGTATCGATGACGCGGACACATCCAAACTATAAAATCCCTAATCAAGGCCCAATAAAAGTAGGGCATGACCCTTAGAATAGGATGGTGGCGCGTGGCCACTAGAACTTTGAAAAACTGAGGATACCAAGGCCCAAGTAGGACCTTAGGACACCCATAGGCATAGGGATGGACCCCTAATGCCTAAGTAATAAGACCCAATTGCTCTAAACCCATCAAAGATAAGTTAAACTAACCTTGAGTCCCCAAACCATGTTCAAGAGCATACGAGAACAAAGGGGTTAACGCGACCCAGTCAGGTAGGTGCTCTATCACTATTAGATTCTTTTAAAAGAACTATTGATATTTGAGAATATATGTTTTAGATATATGACTTGATTTGCATGTGATTTGCATGAATTAATTCAGCATGCATGTTAAATGCTTTGTACATAGCCATGTTTTGAAATGACTGCATATACATTATGCACATATATGTGTTGCAAACAAGTGCATGCATTGCATGATTTAAGTACTTGCAAAGATTGCATGTCCTTGAGGGTTGCCAAAAGACGCTGGAGTGCCGAGGGCCAGGCAGTTGTGAGGGACCCAAAAGAGGACAAGTTTTAACAAAAGGTTTTGACTTATCTTATGTGATTTGGGCAAGTAAGCCCGTGGGTGCTATGCAGAGGGGTCTGGGTTGGCCACCCGGCCTCTACCACTAATAGGTGGATGGGTACCACGCCCAAAAAGAGGCAAGTCCCTACGTCGACTGCATGTGGTACAGGGGGCTACCACTGGTGTCACGGCACTGGGTCGGCATGTCATAGGCCCCGTGGAGCTATGACTAAGTGTCCTCAGGTACCCGGGGACCACACGGCGAGGAGGTCGTGGGCATAGTGGACCCTATGGTTTGATGAGTTATGTGCATTTCATATAGCATGATATGAGGTTGGTCGACCATACCATACTAGAAGTCCATGAGTTGGACTCCATGAAGCATCTATTGCATATCATGATGTCATCATATATATATATGATACTTTCAGCTTTGGATTATGTGATCTTTTAAGTTATGAGAATTTCAGTTGATTATGGATTCTTATACTGATATCGAACTCGAGTATTCAAACATACGCATATTTTGAAATTGATTATGGATTCTTATACTAATATTGAACTCGAGTATTCAAACATACGCATGTTTTGAATGAATGAGCATATGATTTTAAAACATCTCACGCATTTATAAAACTAGTAGTGATAGGCCCTACTGAGTATATTATATACTCACCCAATCCTCAACATTTTTCAGATACAAAGTAAATACTTAAGGGCAAGGAACGTTTGTACTAGAAGACACAGGCTGAGTACAAGTAAGTCAACCCCTATCTTATCTTTCAATGTTACTTGATTGTAGTTACTCTCTAATAGCTGGGGCTGTGACTAACACTTTCTTGGGAACAATATTGATTTAAAACTTTACCATGACTAAATAGATTGAGAATGTGTTTTCACACTCGGGGTTTTTATGAAAGGTTGTTTTCTCAAATGAAAAAGATTTTCATGCATTTCATATTTATAAAACAAGAGATCTCGCCTTTTTACCAACATTGCATCATATAAAAACCCGAGTCGTGACACACGCCATGCTACAAGGTGCGTCCGTGCGATGATGCGTGTCATAGCGAGTCGCTTGAGCATGCATGTACGTGTGCAAAACGCAGTCCTTGACATGGCCTTTAGGCGCGCACGCACGTGAGGCGGTCGTGGTTCAACCAGGATGCACGGGTGTCTTGGGAACTGGGACACGCGGACCTAATGAGACTTTAAAGTTTAGATCAAAGGACAAATTACAGAGTTAACTACTGAATAGTATATCTAGATCATAGGATCTAGCCTGACAATTAACTAGGCAGTTTAACTATTGAATAGTAGATCCACATCATAGGATCTAGCCTGACAATAAATTAGGCAAGGACCCATGGACCCTAAAAGACAGATCTAGCAATCTAATAGATTGAAATTGATAAAGACTCCTTGTATCCATTCATACCTAGGAGTTTATAAATGAGACCCAGGGATGGGTTGAAGTGATAAAGGACGCGACTCCAGGAGACTTTGAGGTAGGTGCTCTATCGCTATTAGACTTTTTAAAAGAGCCATGATCGTTTTAAGAATGCATGTTTTAAGTACGAGTATATGACTTGTTTAGCATTACTTATTTTATGACTTGTTTAGCATATAAATGAATTCAGCCTGCATATGATAAATACATTATGCATAGACATGTTTTGCAAACAATTGCATATATTGCATGATTTGTGAGCATTGAGTTCTTGAAAAATTGCATGTCCTTGAGGGTTACCAAAAGACGCTGGAGTACCCTAAAGACGCTGGGTAGGTAGTTTTGAGGGACCCAAAGAGGACAAGTTTTGAAAAAGAGGTTTTTGCTTGTTTGATCTTATATGATTTGGGCTAATAAGCTCGTGGGCGCTATGCTGAGAGGTTTGGGTTGGCCTCCAGCCTCTACCACTACTAGGTGGAATGGGTACCACGCCCAAAAAGGGCATGTCCCTACGTCGACTACATGTGGTACAGGGGGCTACCACTGGTGTCACGGCACTGGGTTGATGTGTCATATGCCCCGTGGAGGCTATGACGCTGTGTCCTCAAGTACCCAGGGACCATACGGCAGTGAGGTCGTGGGCATAGTTTGGGCCCTATGGTTTCGTGGATTTACTTGCATTGCATATGACATGTCATGAGGTTGGTCGACCATACCATACCAGATATCCATGAGTTGGATTCAGTTGAGCATCTTATGCATATCATTATGTTTATGATATATGATACTTTCAACTTGGATTATGCTATTTCTTTAAGTCGTCAGTATTCTGATTTGATAGTGGTTTTTAATATTGATATTGGACATGATTGATTGAACATGCACATGTTTTAAAGAGCATATGATTTTAAACATAGCATGCATTGCAAAACTAGTAGTGATAGACTCCTACTGAGTATAGTGTATACTCACCCTATCCTTAACATTTTTCAAGATAGTTCCACTCACAAATAGAAGATGCCTTAGGAGATATTAGTGCTACGAGCAAGTGAATACAAAAGGAGACAATTATACATGTAAGTAAACTCTCTACCCTTTGGACATGTATTTGTATTTATTTACAGTTGGGCTGTGTGCTGTGACTGGATAGACCTGGGGAAAAACACTTATGATTTCTAAAGATTTTTAAAAAACTACTTTGGTTGTTGTGAAAGCAAATGACACTCGGGGTTTTCAAAATGAGTTTAAAACTAAAGGTTTTCCGCTGCATTGCATGGTTTTTATAAAATGGTTTTTAAATAGGGATGCATCCCGCCTTAGGAATTAGATATTGCATTTAAAAAAGCATGGGAAAATCCGGGTCGTCACATAAAGTCTGCTCAAAGAGTAGTTAATATATCCCTCATGTAAGGAGGCGTAGAGACCTCACTTACATCAACATGAGGCGAGGGAAAAGCACTTGGATCTTGTATACCCCCTATAACCACAATGTTCAGAGTCCACTAAAGTGGTACTAGCTCAACCTTTGACAAGGTTCTTATAAGCTCTTTACCTTAAATCCCTTCTCTAATTGATTTTAATTAATTTTCATGGATATGCACAATGTCATCCATGGATGTTCATTATCCTACTTTGGGCCAAGAAAATAGTAAACCATTCCTTATATTATCCCGCTAACTATAGCCCTTATTAATATTAAGTCAAAATCATTCATTCATCTTAGTTGTCCAAGAATTACTATATTTCATTAGTTTACATTTTTGGTGATTTATGCTCATTATATCTTAACAACTAATTAACAATTGGATATAATTTGACAATAGTTAAATCATAAACTTTAAAGCATAAATCAAATATAAGTTTAACAACCATATACTAACATTTTTCCTATGAATGTAACTTAACCTAGTGAAATGAAACTATACATAAACTAACATGATCCTAAGTTATGAAATACATAACATTGTACTTCTATCTTAATGGAATCATGTTTAAATATCTAATTTACACTAACATGACCCTAAGATAATTAAATCTACTAACAAACTAATCATTTAGGGCATAGCATGCTAAAATTTAAAGATTACACTATCATGCTTCCTAACTTATAACATAAATCACATTTATATTTCTATTATCCAATAAAAGATAATTAAACTAATTATATTAAGATTATTATAAACCTTTACTTATAAGCCAACCATTAGATCTTAGGTGTTTTCCTTTAGATTAAGGGTTTTAATTACCTTTAGGGCTTTTAATCCATTAAGATCCAAAGATCATATCTACTTGATTTTGTTACATTTAATCCATGATCTAATTGGATTTTATCATAAAATTGTTCATTTAATCTATCCCAAGAATCTGATCATACTTGATCTCATTGATCAAGTGGGTCCCTTTGTATTTTTAGGATTTTTCTACCATAAAGGGTAGATCCCTTAATTTATCTCAGATCTGTCCAAATCAACCATGGATGTCACTTTATTTCAATATTATATCATCATTAAAACAAATTTCCAAGATCTAATTACCTCAGATCTTGAAGATCTTGAAAATTGGAAACTTATTTCCCAAATACAGAACGTTTCATGAATAATTTTTCATATATTATGATTTCATAAGAAATTAGACTTTACAAGCTTTCCATAGCCTCTTTCCAATCTCAATTTGGAGTTCATATAACTCCTGAATTGATCTTTGAAGTTCACAGTCCTTCCTAGGGTCCAGGTTTGATCTGGGCCTAGCAGAACAAATGCCCTAGATTCATCCAGGCGGAACGGGCCGAGCGGACAGAATTGTCGCCATGCGTCCATCACTGGTACGCAAGCGGGATGCGCGCTGCCTGGGACCATCACTCATGCGTGGTAGTCCCATCGGGACGATGTCACTCTCGCGCCACACTCGTGAAAACGCTGCTGCGTACCGCTTTTCTGTGGGGGGTTTCGCACGTCATCTTGGGAACCCAATCCGATCGGGAGATTGGATCATCCGTTTGGACCGTCTAATAAATCCCCTTTCAATTGAGGACCTTAATGACTATTAAATTTCTTGAAATTTCTAACCTAGGGGTTCTACACCCTTCTGGATCGATTAGTCAGCTCAAATTTTCCATTAGAGCCCTCAATAATCCATAATTGAAGGTTCTGGTCTTTACTTTATTTTTTACAATTTTTAACCCAGATCAAATTG
Organism: Warburgia ugandensis; assembly: GCA_035236585.1. Classification (NCBI taxonomy): domain Eukaryota; kingdom Viridiplantae; phylum Streptophyta; class Magnoliopsida; order Canellales; family Canellaceae; genus Warburgia; species Warburgia ugandensis. The sequence goes on along the minus strand of CP141129.1, from coordinate 3,988,268 downwards.
CAGAAACATAAAAATTGCATAACACAACAATAAATACGTCTAGGAAGCAGTTCCACCTACCTGATTGGAGAAAAAACTTATATTTGATGCCCAATTTGAGAGAATTACAAGTTGATGATAATATAACTCGATAGTCCATTTTTTTGTGATTTGCCGTTGTTTGAACCATTGGATCTTGAAATTGATTTGGGGTTTTTGTATATAAGGTAGTATAGGATGTTATGGACGTGAGATTTGTGAGATTCTACTTGGAACTGAGTGCCTAATTGAATTTAGGTCTCTTGTTTGAATTAGAGAGAGGAGAGAGAAATAGGGAAAAGAGAGATTGGGGAAGAATGAAGGGGAATTTGGAGCTGAAACTCTAAGGGAGATTTGGGAATTTTGTGGGAAAGGTTTTAAAAAATTTTGAAAAAATTTGGGACAGATTTATAGCCAAATTTGAATTTTTTATCATTTCTTTCGATAATTACTTTAGAATATTTAATTGGGAATGATTCTCCACTCCCACCCCATTCTCCAGTACAAATCCTATCCAACTCTCCACTACTAGCTGATAATGCATTGAGAAATTATTGTTGCTTCTAGAACATTGGCCCACTTTCATGTGAAAAGACCTTTTTGCCCTTTTAATTCCAAAATTGGAGAAAAATAGGCACTATTTGTCCAAACTCGGAATCGAGAGTACTTAGTGGCGTTGGAATCCTATTTCTGATTACATTATGAATATTGAGGTCTTATTTCTTGGCTATGGGTAAAATTACCATTTTACCCTAAAATGGAGAAAATTAAGGAATTTTCATTTTAAGTCAGAATTGAACGTACTTAATGTTGTTTCTATCAGCTTTCCATGTACATCCATAATTTATAGGTTTTAATTCATGATGTAATCTCTATAAAAAGAGAAGTTTCAATAACCTAATATTCCAGCCCAAAATTTCTAAAAATTCAAACTTTATTAATTTTTCTCACTAATTTACAAAAATATGGAGTTATTACAACTCCAAGAGCTATAGTTGATGGTGTTCAGTTTTCTCACTATCTTGATGAGGGTCCATCAAACTACTACTGAGGTTTTGTCTTTGGTTATGGTGAGCAGATCATGAGGAAGTTAGAGGAGTACCTTCAACAAGATCGAGGGGAGCTTTGAGGAAGTTAGATGAGCACTGAGATCAACTTAGTAGATCTAGTGATGTATTAAAAAACCCTAAGGTAAGGGTTTCAACTGCTAGTAGGATGATTCCACCAAGTTCTTATGATGTGCAAGATACTTGGCTTCTTGAAAGCTCATTTGCACCTGCAAGGGCTTCCTCTTAGCTTTATCCACTAAATGTTCATACGTAGAGAGAGAGCATCGTATCTTCCTTACTTGGATAACAAATGCATTCAGTTCATGAATATGCGTGATGTAGATATGCAGAATCATTATCCTCCAATGTGTGCTACGAATGAGATTCTCAGATGCAAGGCTATACATGGATCTCGAAGGAAAATGCTTTTTCCACGGGGAAGATGACATCGAAAACTAATGCAAAATACCAGGCGCAATCGAAGCTCCCGCATATGCAGGATCAGGGGAAGGGGTAGACCACAAGGGTGAATAGTATGCAGCCTTATTCTACATTTTACAAAATGCTGTTTTCATGTTTTGAACCCGTGACTTCAAGGATATGCGACGACAACTCTATCATTGCACCAAGACTCCCCTTCTTTGTTTAGATGACTAACTACCAAAATTCATGACAATTGAATGAGCGCACATTTTTTGTTTCTAAGTTTTACACGTTGAAATATTTATGCAAAAGATCTAGTTGTTTCATTGCCATTTTCAGTGTCCTTTTTGTGTGCGAGTCCTGCTAGAACTCGGTCTCAAATAAGCAGGAGGGCTCGTCACAAACCCTGTCACATAGAGGCCATCAGATGATTAACTTGCTGGACATTATGTGGGGGTTGATCCTGATCCCATGGCACTTGAAGGTTTTTCCACGATTTTCTCATAGGAAGTTCTTTCCACATAGCTTCAATTTCTGATCATTAAACCATTTTAAGAAAAATAGTCCAACCTAACTCAGCGAGTCAACCGGGCTTGACTTGCCATGTCTAAATCCACCTAAGATGTTTTTCAATCACGTTACTTGCAGTTACAAGAATGGATGTGCACATTTAAAATTTTTTAGGTAGTTAAATTATTGAGTCTTGTAAAATTGTTATCACTTTAAAATTACAGGCATCGCTTGCCATGTCAGTGTCCACGTCAGATTTTTTCCAATAGCGTTATTTGCCGTTTCAAGATTTGGGGCAATTTTGTCAACGCAGCTCCAAGCCCAAAAAGGAAAGAACCGCACGTGTAGGAGGGCCAATATGGACTCCGGTATAGCAGACATGCAGCCGGCTGATGGCATTTGGGTAAGGAGACATGGAATCACGTAGCAGGGAAGCGGGCAATAAATGGGGAGAGAGGGTATCAGAAGCGGTATTCTCTGTCTACAACTCTCTTCCTAAGAGAGGGAAGCCTCAGGGCCGAGAAAAAACTGTTCTCGCAGCATTTCTCATCTCTTCCCCTAGTGATGGTATGTTTATCTTTCTTACTCTACCAAAATCCTAGCTCCACCTTCTGCTTTATCTACTGCTTGTTCCACAAAACCCAGTTCCAGGTGGGTATTTGTACGATCCCCTTGATTTTAACTGTTGGTGTTTGTATTTTTTAATGGTTTAACTGTTGGTGTTTACCTCGCTGTAATAAGCTGTCAACAGCCAATCAGAGAGTTTAAATGGAGAAAAGGGTCTGTATATCATAATTCACAACTTCAGGGTAGTGATTATCAATAACCTTTTTCCTTCTCTGTTATATGCTCCATTCGTCTTTTACTTTTTTCCTTTTTCCAATGCAAATATTTTCTTTTATTATCTTTCTTTTTTCAGTTGCATTATATTTTTTCTTTTTCTGAAGCACTATTAAGTTAAATAAATAAAGTCATTTTAAACTGCTGCATCAATCAAACAGAAATTTAAACGGAAGAGAAAAGTTGTAGTGCAGCAGGAAATTTTTTTTTTTTGTTATTTCAGTAGATAGTGGTCTCAGTTGGGAGTATTTGTCATCACTGTCTCATGATAGGTTTAGATCATCATTTCTGTCTCCCATGAAGGAGGAGATTTGACGTGGGCCACTGCAGTAATATTAGGGCTACAGAGTCATCCCTTTTCATCAAAATGTAATTTTCTGTCTTGGGTGGTCAGGCTGAGAATCAGAAAAGTATTATTTCGATCTAAAACTAAGTATGTTAGGGAGGTCATGAAGTTCTCAACAATTGTTTCCAGTGTCTAAAACGAGAAAATGTTGCTGTATTTTAAGAGGTTATGATCTTATTCTTGCAGGAAAAATAGTGATGCATGTATAGAATGCAGGATAGTTTGTTTGCTACAGAGTTTATGGGCTAATATCTGTCTTTTCTTGATGGAACTTCCTCATGTTTTTCTCTAGTGTCCTTCAGATTTGCAAGTTGTGGCATTGGGAACAGGAACCAAATGTTTAGGAGGCTCCCTTTTGAGCCCACGAGGTGATATTATCAATGACTCACATGCAGAAATTATTGCACGAAGAGCTCTCATGAGGTACTTATGATGCAGTTTTGTTATACCAAATATATGTCTCTTTTTGTGGATATAACTATGATACTTAATTAGGTTCTGACATCTATGTTTTGACTACGTATGACTTTTAATATAAGTTAATAATTTATGCTCCTGGCATACACGGGAGCTTTGTGCACTGGGCTGCCCATTTTTTAAACTTATGCTCCATTGAATTGTATATGCTATAGAAAAGTCTAACTATTTCCTACCTTTTAAAGTTAAGAATTTGGCTGTGGTCCAGTAGACTGTTAATGAATATGGAATTAACAAGACAATATTGGTGTCAAATGCTGCTTTTCTATTAAAAGATGAGACATGAGAGTTAGTGAAAGTGTCGAAGGGCATCTTGAAAGATGAGAGAGATTCTCCCTTGAGGGTGAGATGTAGTATCTCCAATATGGATATATTGGGTCTACCTATTTATTGATACCTAGATGGCTTAGGTATCTGTTGTCTATACTTAATGACACTTTCAATCTCCTCCATGATGTTCGTGCTGTTTCTATTACCAAGCCAATGTTTTCTTTTCAACAGAAATTCTTCAATTTTCTTTGGTCTTTAAAATTTCAGTATTATAATTATTAAAATGGTAAACATGCATATGTGCTTCACCATTATTGAACATCCTCTTTTTTAGACCATTCCCGTGTGCATAATCTAGTTTGCTTTGACAACACAACATCTTTGTTTGGATAATGTGTACAATACGAGGCTACTTGGAGTAGTTTGCTGACAAAGAATTGCTTCTTCATTTGTAGGATGATTACCTTGGTTTTCATTCTATGGTGACAAGATCTGAAGATTTGCCATATAAATTTGAGGTTGGACATAAGTTATACCAAGTTTTATGGGGGACATGTAGGGGCTTGCCAGTTTCTTTGTTAGAGTCCTGTCTTTGGCAATGAAGTTTATTAAATAGAACATGGTCCACAACGAAGGAGTGCCAAAAAAAAAAAAAAGTTTTGGATAAATCTATGAGGAGACTTGGTGTATAATAGAGTTTACTTTCAGGTAAGCATTAATAGGGCACTAAGCTACCCAAGGCCTATCACTTTCTTAGCTTCAATGGACTTGGAATCTCTTTGTGGCTCTAATTAGGTATTTCATATTCTAATGTTACAACTTGATGAGATCCTTTGCCCTCCAAGATGCTACTGTTGAACTTTAATGCTTTGTCATTATCAACCTAGTTCCCATGGGAGCAAGAGACTCCATTCTGCAGATTTTGCCTCTGTTGAAGGAAGTGGCAATTTTTGTCTCTTATTTTGATGGCTTTCTTATATTGCAAAGCAGTAATCAAGAAAGGTATAAGCTAGATGAAGTTCATCACTGCCTTTTCCTTTAGAATTACAAAGTTAAAACACTCAATCTCAATTTTGTTTGATTTGTGAAAATGAGATTTTATTGCTGTCTTCAAGATCATTTGGGGCTTGCCTAAGTCAACAGGGGATTTTGTTGATGGACGGATTACAAAGTTGAAGAGGCCCTTGATCTCAATATTGTTTGATTTGTTGAAACAAGATTTTATTGCTTTCTTCAAGATTGTTGGGGCTTGCCTAAGTCAATAGGGAATGTTGTTGATAGATGTATATTTGCTTATCTTTGTGAGAAAGGGAAAATCCTTTGGTACATGTTCCTTTTCCAATCATTTGGTCTGCATAGGGTGAGTGGAACTATAGATTGTATGAAGAGCATGAGAAGTTTCCTATTAGCTGAGGCATTGAGGTCGAGATTGATACTTCCATATGGTCTTTTCAGTTTCGAATGGTTAGTCGGATGCTATGTTGGGCATCCACAATGAAAGATCTATTATAGATATTCATCAGGGGATACTGTCAATCATTATAAGATGGTTACAATATTCTTCCAATCCAGCTTGTCCCCCATCCATCCTCCTCCCCTTTTAGGGCGTTGAAGCAAAATTTTGACCGGGCCTCTTTCAAGAATCAAGGAGATGCTAAGATTGGTTTGAAGGACTCTAATGAAGCTGAAGTGAAGGCCCTCCACAGTGGTTTAAAGCTTTTTGTGAGAGGTTTAGGTGGTGCATAGATGGTCGAAGGTGATTCTTCCAATGTTGTTGCATGGGCTGAGAACTTCTCTTCCAGGCACTTGGTGTTTCTGCAGCTGTCATCACTAAGATCTAGAAATATTTACTTGTAATCAGTTTCCACTTCGGCATACTTTTAGGTCACCATACTCAGTTTCTATCTCATCATTCTCTTAGCTCTCTTCTTGCTAAGAAGGGAACTACCTCTGATGCTGTCATATTGGTGTTCATTTCAATACTGGGAGCACCATACAAGATCTCCACTTAACACTTTTCAAAAATTACCGAGGGTAAATGGTTGATTCCTTTGAGTTGATTTCTTTTGCCCACAACTGGTTTTTGCATGCTTCCTAATTTAAGTCTGTTAATCCACCACTACTATCTATGACTAATGTGAATTAGTTGAGCCATCCAAGTATTTAGCCCTGCCGAGATGAATCTAAGCACTTTTCAAAAAATTTCCTGGGTCATTTTTCTATTCTTTTGAGTTGATTTCTTTTGCCCCCAATTGGTTTTTGCATGCTCTCTAATTTTAGCCTATTTTAATCCACATTATGACTTAAGTGAATTAGTAGAGTCATCCGAGTGTTTAGCACAGCCTTGCTGAGTTAGTACTTTTGGTGTCAGCTACTTCTTTGCTTTCTTAGATCATGACATCTACCCTTGTTGCAACATCCCAAATTGGTGTGGCCTACATTGGAATTGCATGACATTCACCAGAGTAGTTTATCTCTAATACATTTGAGCTTGAGGCTTGAGGCTTTCAGTCTCCCCATGATGGACTTATCAACTATCAGTGTGAACAAATAATTTACTAAATCTCTTTCCAAAACAATAAGTGCAACTCTTTAGATATGTGAGAAAGCAATTTATAAATATTGAATGCACACTTGATACAGTTGATAGATGAACAATCTTTTTGTAGCTACAACAAACCATTCACAATTAATAACTCTAATGAAGATCAGATATGCAACATTCATAACAGTCTTAATTTTAGTATACATAAATCATTCCTGTAAATTGAAGTTTGTTACTGGGAAAGTAACTAGTGACATCAATTACAGCAATAAATAAATATAAGAAGGTAGTGGTAGCCACCAAATATCAACTTGCTAAAAACAAAGTGTTGCTGGAGCATATGAGTTACCTACGATTTGCTGATAAATTCTACAGACTAAGCAAATCACCACTACACAGAAACTAACAGGTATTTAAAGTATCCAAGTAAAATGGTTGCCAATTGATTAGCAAAAGAGTGCCCATATAGGCAATGCGTGATGGCCGTTGCCAAAATAACTTTTGTTGAATTGCTTCACATAAAGTAGAGAAAATTGTACATGTGAAGGTCACTAGAAAACATTGAACGTGTGACATATTCAATTCCATTTAGCTCAAACTTCTTTAGACTGTGCTTGGTAATTGAATTGGTGCTAGTAGTGCATTTGTTGAGGATGCATGTGATACATATGAATGAGCCCTAGGTACATACAAAATTTTATATTTCCATGTTAAGAATACGGTTCACCCTTATTATGGCAGGTACTTCTATACAGTGATTGGACTTCTGAAGGATGTGTATCACAGGTTGACAAATAATAGAAGGGAGCAGGTAGAAGTTGACAATGTCAAAAACTTGCTCTTTTGTTTGGACACAAATGTTTCTGGACAAGGAAAATACAAAATGAAATTGGGCTGGAAATTACATCTATATATCACACAGTTGCCATGTGAGTATGCTGACAGCTACGATATTATTTTGTTATTTGTATATTAACATGCATATGCTCATGTGCACATGCACGTGTGATACATAGAGAGAGAGAGAGAGAGAGAGAGAGAGAGAGAGAGAGAGAGAGAGAGAGAGAGAGAGAGAGAGATTGACTGCAGATTTTCCTGCTTCCTCCCTTTAATTTTTCCTTTTATCCAAAATACCTCTAAGTGTACTTTATTGAGGATGAAATTATTTTTAGCCACCTAACATGTATAGATAAATACTTCTCTAGGCTGATCAACCTGGGGAGTTTCTTTTATACATAGCATAGACGAGTACCAATAGCCGCCTAATATAGATAGATAACCTCCTCTAGGTTGGTCATCTGTGGTCTACCTGGGGAGTTTCTTTTTTATATAGTATAGATGAGTATCAATATGTGAATCAGTTTACTTTGAACCACATGCCTGTCTAATATTTCTCTCTTTTAAGGTGCTTATGTTGTTTAATCCCTCCATCATAGGTGGGCATGCATCCATTGCTTCGCAGCTGTCCCTGATGAAAGATTGCAAGATCCCAAACTCTAAGGGTGAGTTTTCATTCATGTGTGTAAAGCTGACAAATAAAAGATTATATAGTTTTCAAACTGTCATACTATGCATTTGATTTGGAGAAAGGCTTCCAATATCTTTAGATAATTTATATCCTAGCCTTATCAGGGGCTTTTAGACAAATAAAATTGGAAGCTATAGCAAGATCAAGAATGATTAAGAACTATGTAGTTAAAGGCGCGAGGCGCACCGAGGCGCAAAGGGGTGCGCCTGGAGCCTGGGGCGCCTAGGTGCGTTCCTGGAGCTTGAGGCGCAAAATTATATTTTTCATAATTAAAAATTAGCTAAAAATACAAAAAAAAGCATGAAAAATACAGCATACATGAAGACACAAGCATGGGAAAGCTATATATGTGTATAAGAATAGGTATTAACTAATAAATATAAATAAAACAATTTTTTTCTAATTCTCGTAAGTTTTATTTTCGGAAAAATTGAACAAAATAACACTACAATACAAAAAAAGCATGAAAAGTACATCATACATGAAGATACAAGCATGAGTAAGCTATATATGTGGATAAGAATAGGTATTAACTAATAAATATAAAAAAGAACAGTTTTTTCCTAATTTTTGTAACTTTTTTTTTTTCTGAAAAATTAAAAAAATAACCCTAAATTACAAAAAAAAGATGAAAAAATTATCACACATGAAGACGCAAGCATGGGAAAGCTATATATATGTGGATAGAAATACGTTTCAATGAAGAAATACAAAAAAACGACGACTTTTTTTTATTTCCATAATTGATTTTTTTGGAAAAACAGTAAAAAACCTAAAAACAAACTCAAATCTAGAGCAAAGAAGTATAAAAATCAAATGGAATGTTTTCTTATACATATAGAACTAAAACCCATCAAGATCTATGGAAAATAGTTAACAAAAAACAAAAAATTTGAAAAAACGGTACTGGTTTTTACATTTTTTACAGAAACTGTATACAAATGCTAAAATTCGTAAATCCATACCTTTTTTTGCTTAGATCTGTGAAAGATCAAAGAGGAGTGGTCGTTTTCACCTTCTCAGTAGGTTGGAAGATTGAAATTAGGGTTGGAAGGTGAAAAACCCAAAAAGGAAAAACGACATTTATACGTTACCGAGTAAGTGGTCTGCGCCTAGAGTCGGGGGTGCGCCTGAAAGGGGCGTCCAGGCACACACAGGCATACCCAGGCGATTGCCTAGGCGACCGCGCCTCATTTCCTTTGCTCCTGGCACTCTCCCAGGTGCTTACCCGTCGACTTGTGCCTAGGCGCGCCTTTAACTACATAGATTAAGAAGAATGCCTTTAACTACATAGAGTAAGAAGAATTTCGATTGAAAAGCTTGTTCATATTGCATATCTTCTTTCTCTTTCTTAGGCGGCTAATCCCTTGTCACAAGTGTTGTTGAATGTATTGAAGATGAACCTGTGTAGCTTGCTCAAATTGTTCTTGATGATGCCATAGCGTTACCTGTTTTGTTTCTTTATATTATGCAAAAAATAGTTTTCATCTTTATGGGCAAATGGAGGGACTCTGTGTACTATTTTCTATATTTAGCATTTAAATCTCATTTAAAAGCATTTCACTAGCAAGAAAATGGGTCAGAGAAACCATGCTACTCATGTTGTTCTTGTGCTGTCCATTAATGTTTTGCTGTTTTGCTTTCTTTGCTTGTTGGTTATCACATTCATTACCAGATTATTAGTTTGAAGTGTATGTGGTTGAATAAGATTCTATTTGTAAAAGATGTGAAAAGTGGAATGTTTTTAAAATTCAAGAGTTAATATTCCTGAATGGAGGGTGCGTGTTGTGGATTCTTCATCAGGTGATTATGTGCAGACCATAGGAATGGCTCAAAGGAAGCCTGGTCGTGGTGATGCGACTTTTTCGATGAGCTGCTCTGACAAAATAGCCCGCTGGAATGTTGTTGGGGTTCAAGGTTTATATCTCTAATCATCTTCCAATTGTGATTTCTATAGTAGGAGTACTTTGTTTTGGATTTAACTGACTCATTTATAGTCCTACTATATGGTCCAGCCTCTAGTTTAAGAGTTTATATATTGGCACTGTTTCGGTCACTTGGAGGATACATATGAGACAGCCAAACAGCTCATCTAATCCTTTTATGTCTCTCTCTTTGATAATGTGCATCTATATACAAATATCTCCTTCATATATCTCTAAGGAAGATTGTTTTCATGCATATCTTCTCCACTTTTAAAGTTTGATTTCTATCTAATAATGATTTATAGATGAGGTGTGAGGTTCTATTACCAGCCTGCCTGTTTCCCTTTTCTGTATCGGCTGTGGCTTTCAGCGCAGACCTTTTTGAAGTAGGCGATTAACTACTGAAGTGAAAAGTGCTGGATCAAGAAAAGGAACATTATAAATAAGTATGCTGTCTGATAAAAAGGTTAGGTTATGTTCCTGGCACATCCAATAGAGAAGTAGGCAGTTAGAAACCTAGAATTAAGAGAAGTGGACGGCAGGCCCACCTTTTTCAAAAATTTCCATGATCTATACTGTTTATTAGATTTGCTTTGTCTTAGATCCTTTAAGTACCAAACCTCATATTTATTGAATATCTATAGTTCCTTCATTTTTGGACCTTTTGAAGCCAAACAATGGATAATGTCCTGTGTTTTGGGGCTCTTTTGTTTTCTACTGCCTATTTTTTGGCTTCAAAAGATTCAGAAATGAAGACATAAATAGTCAATACATGTGAGGTTCGGTACCTATGGGGATTTGAGATGGGACAAATCTAATGAACGGTATGGATCATGGAAAAGCTGCCCACTTTCCAGTATGCATATGATGCGACCGTGATGAGACTGGTTGCATCATGTAATTGTGTGTGAGAGAGAGATTTGTTTTGCTTCAAAGATAAAATCAAAAGTATGTGAAAAAAGGAGATAAAGCAATAATGAAGATTCAAGGAGTTATGATAAGCCATGTTCATTAGGAAACAACTACTTTTAGAAGATTTAAAAGTCTGGGGATATAAACAATTTTAATGGGAATATATACCTTGGACATGCCTCTGCAACAAATTTTTCACTATGGTGAATTCAGTTTCTGTCACTCTTAAAAGTAGGAGGGGTAATTCTTTTAATATATAGTATATACAATGCTGTTTCCTTCTACTAATTCATAAAAAAATGTTATGCCTGAAACAACCTTTGTATGTAAAAAATATGTTTTGATTACCAAGAACTGTCAAATGTTAAACACTGTAGGACTTGGTGCAACTACTGTAAATATATAAAAATTGTTATCTGAAACAACATGTATTTGAAATATAGATATTTTTTCAGTAACAAACTTGCCAACTGTTACACTGTTATACTCACTGTTATACTCATTAATTAACGCAAATTCTGTATTTAATCCTATAGTGCCTGAAAACACATGCAGAATAGAGCCCTCATGACTGATACCAGATAACTGGGTAAAAGATTAAATGTAATAAGGTAAATTAAAGATAGATAACCACTCTATGGATATAGAATGATCAACACCACAGAGACACAGAACTAAAGTATGGAAATAGCTCTCCACTCCATGGGTACAGAATCGCCACCAAAGAGATATAGAGCTATGAATAGAAATTAGCTCTCCACTTTAAGGATACAGATTAGATACCACCTTAAAGATAAAGAACTAGGTGCCTCACCACCCTTGGATTCCTCAAAGAGATATAGAAGACACGATGAAAGTTGTGATGCACTCACACTTCTAGAATGAAAATGATAGGGACAGTATTGGGCATAGAAGGCAACAAGGAGGGGGACGTATTGGGCGGATATATGCCAAGAGAAGTGGTCTTCAGGCTAGGCAGTTACATGGGATGCAGAGTTGTTACACAAGCCTGTTGAGAGATGAATTTCCAGTCAGTTGAAGGAGGATCAGGTGGTTACAATTCAGCTAGAAAAGAGATGCAATCAGTTGGTTAGGATATACCAAATATGCAGTAGTGATGTAATCAGTTGGTTAGGAAAATATGCAGTTAGTATCCAATCTGTTACAGATTTAGGAAGATAGGGAAGATAAAAGGGAGAAGGTAGGGAAAGGCAGGGAGAGGATTTTGGAAGAACTGAAGTGGAGGCTCTAGCTCCTCGAAAGCTAGAATTTGTGAAAATTAGACAAGCATTCCAATATTGTATCAGTCCTTACTTTGTATTCATAGCAGAACCTTCAGAGTTCTGTTTTTTTTTCCTTTCTGAGTGTACTGGTAAATCAGTGTTGTAATCTGTTGAATTGCAATACCATTGAAGATTCCTATCAGAAAATGTGTCCAAATATTCTAACTCAACTATTGAGGGGTATAAACAGATGGGATTAGCCCTCCCAAATAAGCAATATACAAGACTATTATGCAACTATCTAAATATAAAAGTTCCCTAGACTAAATAATGACTTTTAAACCTTAGCTACTTTCCTTACAAGGTTTTCTAAACTTGAGTGTTTCCAAATAACACTTTTTAAGCATTGGGTTCCTAAACGCATTCAAGCAATTTCTATAATATATATTACAAATAAGCAAGTTCGTAAACTCCTTAGCTTCCCTTGCAAGAACTTTCTTCAATCTTGGCTGGTTTGGAATTTTTTACTAGTCAACACGCCTTGACCAGGGAAGTCATTCTTGAAAACTTTTTGACCATGGAAATAGGAAGTTAAGAGGACCATTTTGACCACAGGGAAATAGAAAAGTGTTGGGTGGACCATGGGACACCTCCCATTGCTTGATCTAAAATGTCCATATGTGAAGATCCAAGACACCCATCATCTTCTAATCCAAGACGTCCATTTCCAGCTGATCCAAGGCGTTCATTCTTTCAATACTCAAGACATCCCCTTGTCCATGATCGAAGACGTTCATTCTTTCAATACTCAAGACCTCCCCTCCTCCATTATCTAAGATGTTCAAAACTCATTCGTTCAAGAGGGTTTTATGATAATCTTAGTCGTTCACTGCTTGATTGTTCTTTACCTCTCTTGATCCACCATCGATCTTAGAAATTTGGGAAATTCTTATGTCAATGACCATGCACTGTATCAGCAATCCTTGCCTGTCTTGGATTGCTGAATACAGCCTCATTGAAGTTTGTCTTGAGAAATCCCAAAAGAGGGTTCCATGAAGGTCTAAGAACATATTTCTCAATCACATCATGAATGATGGAGAACCAACTCAATGGATGTCAATGATGGAATAGTCTTCTCCAAGGGAGGCAACTCATCGCACAAAGAAATGATGGACTTTTTCTTGTCTTTCAACTTCCTTTCATTCCTTTTGATCCACAAAGTCCACTTGATAATAGAAGAAAGACCACAAGCCTAGATGCCTCTTTTTTTCTCCTAGATTAGAGAAACACCAAGCCTAAAGAAGGTCCCCTGTCAACTTTGGAAACACCCATGCAATAGCAAAGAGAGCAAGAGAGAAACACCAAACCTAGAGAAGGTCCCCCATCGACTTTGTAAACACTTATGCAATAGCAAAGAGGGCAAGGTTCCAGTGCCACATGGAATGGGCAAAACAACAATGAAGAACAAGATGATCACAAGATTCTTCACCCATTTCTCAAAGAATATGCCTACTAGGAAACTTACACTACTTATGTCTAAGAACATTCAATGTGTTAAGCATGAACGGCATGCTTACCAACCATAACATTTTAGTTTAGTGCAGACCATTAGTTACGCCATAGAGGGACCTCTAGGATACAAGAAATGAGAGAAACACTCTAAAACAACCACTAGAGACTAAGTTGCACTATAGCTATCTAGGATATGAGAAATGAGAAAAACACTCTAAAGCAACCACTAGAGACCAGGGATCACACTCTTTTTTCCTCTATTGCACAAGGAATGTAGATATACCCCTGCTTTGAAACATGGGGCAATCAAATATGATTCCAAGATCATTAAGGGTTCTCCTTAAAAGTTGACCCCTAACCACCTTATTCCCAACCTCATATCAATTATCGATACTCAATCCCTTCACAGCCTCTAATCTAAAAGTTCCACTTGCAGTTGGCATCACAACCTAGACCCTAATCAGATGTCTTCCCAAAGTCTAATCCTAGACCCCTTTCCTACTCTACACCAAATAAAGGATGGAAAGAACTCCTTACATGACAAATGGATTGCTCAAGAATGGGAGCCTCTACATCTGGCTATATAAAGCTCTTCCCATCCAATACATAGTTCCTTGTGTGGATCTCTATAGAGCATTCTATTCTTGCCATACCCTCCAAAACCATTTGCCAAAGAGGGTTTTGTTTTTATAATGACATGACTAGACCTGAGACACCCCTCTGCCTTCAAAAGATGAACGGTTTCCTACTTAATATCATCATTCGTGTTACTATCCTCTTCCTTAACATGTTATATGTAGTTCATTTGAGTTTTTTCAATCCTTTTGGTCTCTTCAACCAGAAGTTTGAATGAAGACATGAAATAGATAGGCATATTAGCTGGGGCAACTTAATAAGGTTCACGCTACCCTTGATAGGGATGTAAACTTTCTTCCAGATTCCAAGCTTTTCCTCAATCCTCAAGCACCATGTTGCATAGAGCCTTTTTGGGAATTTCTGAACTAAGGGGAAGGGCAAGATAAGAAGGAAGCAAATACACATTGCAACCAAGCACTCTAGCTTGATTATCCATCACTTCATCTCCACATTAACCACAATAACTGAGCTTTTAGACACATTCAATTTTGGTGGTGAAACTTCCTGGAACTACCACAGCATGGCATGATGATTAACTAATTTTTCTGTTGCATCGGATCATTTATCCATGCACTTTTTAGAATGGTCTGGTCCTTCTGGTTGATTGGTCCGAAAAAATGCATTAACTGAGATCATCAATGCATTAGAGAATAATGATTTTTGCCCCTATGCCATGTAAAAGCCTGCAGGCTCTGATTGAGAGGGTTACATCTTTGTGTAGGCAAAGAAGCACTAACAATGCTAGTACTATAAGATAAATGAACTCGATGGATTCAGGGTCAATTTGACATCCTGATTCTTTTATATTGACCGTGTACGTGGTTAATTGAAGATTCCACCTACTTAATGAAAAGGCATGCTACTACTGGGAATTTATCTAGAATAAGGAGGAAGAAAGTTGACTTTACATGGTCACCGAGGGCACAGGTTTATATCTGATGAATAATCTTGATGCCATATGATTGTTGGGCTTCATTAGTTTTGTATCTATGCAAGTTAAAAACAAAAGTTTTGCCTCTCTTCCTAGCAGAAAATGTCCAATTAAGTAGTTAATGAAAGGCTAATCACACCTTTCAGTTTTTCATACAATCAGTATCAATTAGTAAACCTATGACAAATATTACTTAAATTTAAACAATCTGCGCCAATCAATTTCAAAGAATTTTCACTCTACATGCACTTTAAACATTGATACTGGAAATGGCTTTCTTAATTGAATAGTCAATGGTGCATTGTTTGCAGTTCTTCTTAGCTTTGACGTGAATGATATAACCCTTTTGTTTCAGGAGCTTTGCTTTCGTACTTCCTGCAGCCAGTGTATATATCTTCCATAACTGTAGGACATTTTCCTGGCAATGATTCTCAGGAACTAGCCCAACGAAATCATCTAAAGAGTGCCCTATGTGATCAGATCCTTCCATTATCTGACATGCTTCCAACTCCTTTCCTAGTAAATATGGTGCGAAGTTTATTATCATTTCAATTGGAGGGAATGTAGAAAGCTTATGCTAAAGTTGTTACCATGCTATTGACAGCCAGAGTTCTATGAGGCTCCTATACCGCCAAATGAGTTTCAGCAACCCAACACTGACGTTCCAAACCTGACATGCGGGTAACTTATTAATTGTATATTTTCCACTGCATCTGCCTTTTGATGTTCCATTTTTTTTAAATATTTTGGTACTCCCATATGGGTTTCCTGCTGAAATTTGTCCAATTCATAGGTATTCGATCTGCTGGAGCAAGTTTGGTTTGCATGAGGTCATTCTTGGAACAACTGGCAGAAAGCAAGGTACCTCTGCAAAAGGAGCGGTATACCCATCGACTGAGTCAACTTTATGCAAGTAAGCCTTCTACTAAATTTTTCTCTGTCTCAAGTTGATTTTATTTTTGTCCTTGTTCTTATTCAAGAACTGAGCAAGAATTTAAGGTTACTTGCCATTCTTGGGTTCGTTTAAATGGAAATGGATAATATTCATGATCTTCACAATCTCTTTTTTCTTTTGGGGTATTTCCCTAATGATAGGAGACGATTGTTGGAGCTTTTCATCTCATTGAGAATTGTAGATAATAGTGAACTTCAAGAAGAACTTCCTTATTGTGAAGTCAAGGTAAATATTCTGTCTGTATGTGGTAAATCACATATTAAATAAATGGGATTCTGAGATCCATTTCAAGATCTGCTATTTGTTTCTTCCTTTTATACATGTCTCTGCTGAGCTGTTATGCTGTGTGTTAGACACATAAATACGGTTGGCCTGCTTCGTATCACCTTAAGCATTTAGGTCAAATGGTAAACCAACAAGAACAACAGCAATGCCCTTCGGTTACAATTATATCATGCCTTGGAAGGAAGCAATCAGTCCTCAATTAAATTTGCATTCCATGGATCAATTTCCTTTTTACTGCACTATATCAATCGAAACAACTTCAGGCATATGTTAGTATTTAACAATCTTTGATGAAGAACCTACCTTTTTTTTCATGAAGTGTGATCATATCACTATGATTTAATATACTAACACTTTTATGTCAATTTTCAAGCATTCGCTTTAGTAAATGAGACAGTTCATTTTCCTACTTTTATCATCAGTTCTGGAACTGGTGTGAGCAATTACTGCATTACTATCAGTTAGGTGTTTATACTGTTACTGCTGTAGGAATGTGCAATCGTTAGTCACTTGGATTTACAATGTTCTTTTGCCATATTTTTCTATTTTATAGTTCAATGGCTTCATATATTGCTGCTAGCAAACAAAAAATTGCTTCACACATTTGTTTCCTGTACTGTTCATTCGCTATGAGATTTGTGCATAGAATATATTGATGCTATCAGACATGTGATTTAAAGATAAATAAGCACTGTTATGTCCAAATAAATATTGCTAAAAAGAAATGTTTAACTATAAAAGTGCCTAAAAGAGTACAAATGTTTTGCAGTTCTCAAAAGATGATTTATTGCCAATATCCATTCTCATAACAAATTGTTTGGCAAGCCTTGGTGCTTCATTCTCTATATTAGTAGTTAGGTAATGCATGTCATGTACTTGGTTTGTGTTGAAGGGGAGCCTTGGTGCAACTGTAAAGTTGTCATCATATGACCTTGAGGTCATGGGTTCAAGGTGTGGAAACAGCCGCTTGCAAAAATGCAAGGTAAGGCTGCATACTATAGACTCTTGTGGTCCTCCCCTTCCTTGGACCCTATATACATGGGAGCTTGATTCACTGGGGCTGCCCCTTTGTACTTGGTCTGTGTTATCTTCCTCTCTCATAATCTGTTTTGCTGGTTTTGTTGAAATTTTTATCAAAACTTAAAAGTCATCTTGAGCTAAGAATACAACGAATGCTGGTGCCATTTTGGTCCATCTAACGCACCAATTAATGTGTTTCTATACCATGGAAAGCTAAAATTTTCCTATCCTTTGGTATTGTAAGCATGATACTGTGGGTGCATATCGGAGCAGTTTTACCTCTACATTTGGCTGCTTTCTGATATAATCTCTTCATGAAAGGCCATCTTAGTGATCTTGTTTTGAGTTCTTTAAAAATGGGTTCGAAAAAGGAGAAGGCTTGAGCTGCTGAAAAGCGTGGTAATCACGCCTTTACCAATAGGTAGAGACGCGATATGGCTTTTCAGCCTCATTAGCAAGCAAGTGAACTTCAACTTACTAATAGGGCCTTGCTTACTGGTTTGGCTCCAGGCTCTGACTCGATCTTGTGGTTGACTGAGGGCGTCGAAGACTAAGAAGTTAGTTATTTGTATCAACTTCTTATGGCTATATCGATTCTCCTGATCCATATGGAAAGGAAAAAATTTCACATTCTTCCTTTTGGGAAGGGATGATTAGGGAAATCGTAGTGATTGTTGCTTTCTCCAACCCTTCAGAAAAGGAATGATAAAAAAAGGCTCAAATGGTATGATCCGTCCGTCACCCAGAATGGAAGGGGTGATCTCTAGTTCTTGGTCTGTGAAGATGTGTTGTTACGCGCCCCATTTTCCCATTGAAGTTGAACTTAAACTTGTGCTCTAGAGATAGCTGTCCATAGACTGATAAGGGATGTATGGATTCTCAAGAAGAGAGGAGCCGTGAGGGTCCCCAGGCTACCCAGATCCCACAATTGAATAGAAAGTTAGATCTAAATTGGATCTCACCTGAATCGCCCTACAACTCTCATGTTTACTTGCCACCATTGAGTTTGGAACCTTGAACAGACAGCTGGTGATAAGCTAGAGGAACATGAGTATGACGTCAAGTCATCATGCCCCTTATGCCCTGGGCGACACATATGCTACAATGATGGGGACAAAGGGTCGCGATCTTGTGAGGGTGAGCTAACCCCAAAAACCCAACTTTTGTGAATCTTACCTTGGAACAAGTGCTGCTGGAATTTGGCTTTGTCTTTCGTGATTGCTAGTGTGTGATTATGGAAGATTTGCAGCTTGATAAGTATCAAGAGCTACAACAAGCCAAATACATGTACTTCTTGCTATTTTCATTTATTGCATGAAGAATTATGTTGGAGCTTAACTGTGGGAGATATTATCACTTGTTATCTCATAGGTAAATGCTCGATGATAACCTGCTTTTCTGGAGGTTGGACACATTATAGATAAAAAAAACTCTTGATGTGTATAGAGGAAAGGCCATTCTGATTCTTTCTAAGATAGCTGCCAAGTTAATTAACCAGCGATGTAGGTGTATCTATGGAATTGCTAGTTGCAGCCTGATAGGTATTGATAACTCCAGCAAACCAAAATATGGGCTCTTCTTGCTAATTTCATTTAGTGCATGAAGAGTTAGGTTGGAGCTTAACTATTAGAGATGCTGTCAGATATTATCTCATAGGTGGATGATGCGGAATTACATAAGTATAGCTTTTCCCGAGAAAGAAGGGGGAAATATAGCAGAAGGGAAAAGAAGATAGAAGGAGAATAAAAATAAGAGCTTAAGTTGGCTATTAACCTATTGAAGCCTTTAAAAACATTCCTAAAATAAAACCTACTAAAAGAAATTACAAGGATATTACAAAGATGTCCCTATCAATCCTCTCGGGGTGGGAAAAACATGAGCCAGTCAAGTGAAACTTTGGTCATACAGTACTCGAGTGTCCAGCTGCAAAGTAGTGGTTAGGGGTGACGATCGATGTCTCTGCGCATGCACACATGTGATGGATGGCATGACTTTAAGGATTGGCAAAATGGGAATCTCATAGAGGAAATGCCTGATGGATGCAATAGTATTCCCATAGGTCAACATCCAGCAGCTGCAAAGTATCTCTGGAAATCCAAGTGCAATCAGGCGTTGGTCGCCCCACCCAACACACTAGGAATCCCTACATCACCTTCCCTGGTAAAAACAACCTGCTCATCTAAAATAGCATCAATATGTTCTTTTCGAGCTGGTGTCATAGGTAAAGGTACATGGTTCAAAGGCGTAGCTGATGGGATGTCAATTGAACTATTGGGCAATAGAGTGGGAACATACAGTCACTAGAAAATAGGTTAGTAGGAATGATGAGGTATTCTTTAAATGCAATAAGTCTTCAACATTAAAAGTAGATCTAATGCTATAATCATGTGGAGTATTAATAACATAAGCACCAGGCCCAATCCTGTGGAATACCTTGAAAGATCTTGCATTATGAGGTTGCAATATGCAAATGGTGCCGGAAGATAATCCACTATACGTATGAAAAATAGTGGTGCTATGCCAGTCATTTGACTCCCTTGGTTGTGTCGAGGTGCACCACACTACGGTCATCCTACTGGCTGAGGTGGTCTGATTGCATTCTACATGCTCTAAGACATCCCCACCCATCTCATCTACATGCTCAAAGTTCTCAGGGTTAGGTTCATATTCTACACTATCCTGTGCCTCGCGTGGGTAATCTTGCTCAATAATAATAAGTTCCCTTGTACTATGTTAGATGCAATATGTCTGTACCTATGACACTTATGACACAAAATCCTATAGGTCATGTTAGGTGCATCTTGTATGGCATCTTGGCTAGTGTTTTCAAGAATCAAATCTGTCCTTTGTGGGGTGGTCCTAACACGAACTTGTTAGTGGTAGACATGATGGTAGATGGTTGAGATTGAAATAAGACACCACCAGTGTTCGACCTTGTATTCAATTGGGGTTGGACACTAATTCTTAATTGTGAGTGAGAGCATATGCATCATATAGAGTGTTAATACCCCAAAGCAATAACTCCTTCCTAAGGTCAATGTTAAGACCCTGTTGAAACCTACTCAAAGTCACAACCTCAACCTGTAGGATTGTACACCTCATTTTATACTCCTCTAATTGGGCAATGTAGTTAGCAGCTGACTTACTACCCTGTCCAAGGTTATACTATTGGTCTAGAAGAATTTTTCTATAAATGGCACAAGGTATTTAGGCAACAACCTAAGTTTCATCTCCTCCCAATGAGTTTTGGGAGGTTCTCATCTCTTGACAATACCATTCTCAACACTTTCTTAGAAGAGTTGGAATGTCCATGTCAAATTCATCTTGGAAAACCTAACTTTCCTATCATCAAATAAGTTGTATTAATCAAAGAACTTATCAATGTCACAAACCCGAGAGGAGAATGCCCATGGATCTAGACAATCGTTGACATGGGTGACACCAGCGTTTCCCGAGAATCAAAGTTCAACGATGGATTAAGAGTGGTCAAAGACTATCATGGTATAAATGACCTAAATCATCATATAGAGCTCTTGAATCATCACATTAATGGAACAAGAATGTCTATCGATTCCAGGATTGGTAGCGGATCAAAGATCTCAATCCAAAACTTTTGGAACGTGATCTTATGCATGTGGCTGGTCATCAAGGAATGGACAATATTATATTAGATGGATCCAATGGTTTGGATCATTTAGAAGTCTTTTGTATGCAAAATCGAAAAGATTCTTATTTCTAGCTACTATGTATGTCTTGGATTATATCTTGTAATGAGCAAGGGCTATGCTGTTTTGGACGATTCAGATCTGATGCTTGGTGATCAAGGAAGGCCAGCCAAGAAGTTCCTACGTAGAGTGCATCTTAGCTTGGTTGTTGTATCCTTGGGTGGATTCCTAAGGTGGTGAGACATGTTGAGGCTCTTATCCTTGTGGTGCTTTCCTGAGGTGGCAAGTTTCTTTCTTCCCCTCAATCTTTATTGCTCTTAGTGGATTTCTAGAGTTGGAATATTTTGAGGCTTGAATTCCACGGTAGTGATTCTCTATCTACTCATCTTAATCTTGTTGTGGTGAATTATGTCTCCACAGATTATTTGGACGTTCTCTCTAAGTCAAATCTATTAAAGCAACTTGGTATTAGAGCAAGGTACGTGTGCTAAAGCTTTTCAATGGCGTATTGAGGAAAGCGTGTTATTACTTCAGATAAAGATGTTAAAGATCTGGAGATAGATGATCGACGAAGGCAAGTTGAAAAACTTGAGGAGCGTTGATGTGGACATCAGGTCTGGTCTAGGCTCAGGATCGCATAGGCCCTTCATCGAATTAAGACTTGGATGGGCAAGTTTTCAAGGCTACATTTGGCAGTTATGGGGCTGGGCATGTCACCCCTATATTTTGGGAAATTTGATTTTTTTCCTTAGTTGTTAGGATCTTTTTATTATGTAATCTGCTTGATTTATTTCCTTAGGATCTTTTTTATTATGTAATCTCTCCAAGTAGGATTTCCTTTAAATAAGGAGAGGATTATTTTTTTTCTTTTTTCTTTGTAATCTTCAAGATTTGGAACATTCCTAATTCTTGGGAGATTTTCTTTTCTTGAAGGAAATAAAACCTCTGTATATATCTTGGGGGTTTCACCCAGGGAAAACAGTCTACATTCAATAAAAATTATGGTTTCTTTGCTATTCTTGTGCTGAATAAAGAAGATCTCTAAAGATGGAGGATCCAGGTTAATGCTGACTTCCCTTCATTGGTGTTATTTGACATTGTTCCGATGAGAAGAACTTTTAAAGCTGGAGATCTTGTCTCTTGGCATACAGTTGGTTTTCTTTTTGTACCTTGCTTAAGTTGTTTGACCCTACTTTTACTCTCTTTGAGTGAACCAGCCTACAATTCCCTTTGTTTTGCCCTTTTCATATGCAGCCCTAGCTACAGGTATTGGCGGTCCATTGTACGTTAACGGTGGTGGGGTTTCTAAAGGGTGGATAGTAGGTTTGGCGAGATAGTTTGACCCAAGTTTGAAGAAGATTAATTAGAGCTAGATACCAGAGAGTGATTCACTTCCTTCTACTGGTAATCTCTTGTTTATATTTTAAGATTCCTCAAGGGAATCTAATTGGGGTGAATATTTTAATTGCCTGCTAAAAATCATACATACGCCTGATTCTAGATACTTACCACATCATAATTGACATTTGAGCCATGGAGATTTGCCTGAAGTCTCTATTTTCATTCTAATTAAGTTTTGTATTAGGGGTCTACTGTCAACAATTTGATTTCTGTATAATTCTGCACACACAGCAGCACACATAGTACACCATCTGCATGCAGCCTGCGCACTTCTAAGTAGATTGGGTTTTCTTCATATTACAGAACTGTAGCAGCACTGCTCCAGCACTGTTTCTATCCTTTGATGGACTACTTTAGCATTGTCATAGCATGTTTCCCTTGTTGTTTTGTGCATAATTAGTTCTACATCGTTGCATTCATCATAAATTTCATGTTCTTGCATTCTTAGTTGCACAACCTGTACTGTCCAAGCTTACCCTTAACTTGTGGACCAGTTTAACTGTACATGCCCATTAGGACAGGCAGTGATTACGCTCCTTAAATGGATCCTTCTAAGGTCACGCAGTTGCTTGAGGGGCTTTTAGTTAAATTTAGCCTGGTAGAAGGTCCTTCAACCAAGATTGAGGATTGTATGGCAGGTCAGTAACTGCTCTATGATAAAATCGCTGCCTTAGAGCACAAAGTTGCTGGTCAATCGAAGAGCACTAACCCATTAACAGCACTAACCCTCCAAGAGTCAATGAAACACCTCTTGATAGGCAGTTTGGTCAAAATCAATGTATTCCCCCTCCATACTTTCCTGATCCCGACTAGCAAGCCTCAATACCATTAGACATGAAGGCCCTACATTTGATGGTTGTTGTGACCCTAAGGTGTTCCTAGATTGGATTAGAGGAATGGACCTGTTTTTGACTGGCATGGTCTATCAGTCACTCATTGAGCCCAATTCGCTAAAATGAAACTGGTAGATGTTGAGATGTTCTGGACTAGGGTTGAGCTTGATTTTGAAAGACATTGGGAACCCTAGTTTCTGACTAAGAAGAAATGAAAAAGATCCTCCAGCGAAATATTTTACATTAATCCTATCATCGAGATTTGTTAGATGAGTAACAGTCACTTAAGCAGGGCAACCTCTCGGTAGATGAATATATCTTACTTTTTCCACCTACCGAGTCAGGTGTAACGTGATTGAGTAGCCCGCTCTAACCCTAGCCAGGTTTAGAGCTGGCCTTAAATCTGACTTGTAGAAAGAGTTTATACCTCAACCAGTTTTCAACCTTGAGCAAGTTTTTGAAAGGGTCCGAGCTTTAAAAAGGTACATCAAGACCCCCTCTAGCCTGGTCCACTGACTCCCAGTGACCTTTCCCTGGGTCTATCTTGTTTCTCCTTGGTCCACTTTTAATGGGCCTAAGCCTAGCCCTACACCAGCCCAATTCCGTAGTGGTCAGAACAATCGTAAATCCCCTTTATTTGATACAACCAATCAGCAAAGCCCTATCCAGTGCTTTAGATGTAGTTGTCTTGTCCATGTGGCTGCCATGTGCCCCACCAAGGAGTCTGTTTGGACTCTCCTATTGGGAGAAGAACCTAGCAATAACCCAGTGATTGTGGAAATTGAGGATGGCCTTGAGATTGTTGACTATCATGCCATTGACCCATCCAACGATGAGGAGAGTGCCCTTAGTGACCCATTTGTTGCATTTTTAGGGCAGACCTCCTTGCCTCTCGCCAGACCTTTTGATTGGGATAGCTTGTTGGTGGTTAGATGTGCCATCACCCAACAAGCCCAAGGTGATTGGCATAGGAATTCCATATTTCAGACTTTTGTTACTTATGAAGTTTTGTGAACCCATCCTTGATACAGGAAGTTGCACCACCATGGTCTCTTCCCACATTGTTGGCCGTCTAGGGCTGAAACTTGAACACCATCCCACACCATACAGTGTAGCTTGGGTTAGTTCTACTATCATGCCTGTCACCTATGGTTGCAAGATCCTCATCAAGGTTTAGGCTTATGAGGACCAAGTGTGGTGGGATGTAGTGGCTATGGATTTAGGGTATGTTATGCTAGGGAGGCCTTAGATTTATGACATAGATGTGGCCACCTCTATTAGGGCCAACATCTGGAGTTTTAATTTCAATGGCAAAAAATTCAGACTTCATCCCTCTCCTCCTAATGAGAAGAAGGTTGTACCTTTACCTTCTAACCTAGGAAATTTGGGAGAGAGGTTGTGAATGAGGATATTATTTTTGCTGTGGTCGCTAAGGAGTCGTTCCCAGAGACCTCTAAAGTAATTCCTAAGGAGGTGGAGCCCTTCCTTTAGGAATTTTAGAATGGTTTCCCTGATGAGCTTCTTCCCATGTGTGACATCCAGCACGCTACAAACTTGGTTCTTGGTGCTACTCTACCAAAACTGCTCCTTTACCGAATAAATCCAACAGATCATGCTGAATTAAAATGGTGGGTAGATGAACTTTTGGAGAAAGTGTTCATTCCAGAGAGTTTGATTATATGCATCGTGCTTGCTTGGATGATATGCTAGATATAATGGCTGGTGCCACTATGTTTTCTAAGATCGATCTGAAAAGTGGCTACCACTAGATTAGATCAAGCTTGGGGACGAGTGGAAGACAACTTTTAAGATCAAGGATGGTCTCTACGAGTAGTTAGTCATGCCCTTTGGTTTGACCAATGCACCTAGTAATTTTATGAGGTTATGGGTCAAGTGTTGTGCCCCATCATGGGAAAATTCCTGGTTATGTACTTTGATGACATCTTGATTTATGGCAAGACTAGGGATGAACAATTGTACTACTTGAAATTGATTTGCCAGACCTCAAGGAGACAAAAGTTGTTCGTCAACTCTAAGAAGTATGCCTTTCTTACATCTCAAGTGATCTTCTTAGGGCTTATCATTTCCTCACAAGGAATGAAGGCAATTCCCAACTAAGATAAAGGCCATTGTGGGCTGGCTCGAATAAAAAAACATCCACGAAGTGCAGAGTTTTCATGGCCTTGCTACCTTTTACCACCATTTCACCTATGGATTTAGCTCCATTGTTCCTCCTCACTGACTGTATTAAAATAGGGGAAAGCAAGAGCGCGGCCAAGGAATTTGATAAGCTTAAGTTTGAAATGATGGAAGCTCCTATTATGTGCCTCCCTGATCTCTCTAAAGTTTTTGAGGGCCCATGTGATGCCTTTGGCACAGGCATAGGTCGAGTCCTGAGTCAAGAAGGACATCCTGTGACTTATTTCAGTGAAAAACTTAATGATGTTAGGAGAAAATATTCCAACTTTTTATGATACTGAAGACATTACCTCTTGCGTAGGAATTTGTCCTATTTTTTGACTATGAGGCCCTAAAGTACCTCAATTCAAAGAAGCATCTGAATTCTAGGCATGCAAAGTGGGTTCAATTTCTATAAGACTATACCTTTGTCCTAAGAATAAGGCTAGGTCAGAAAATAAGGTTGTTGACGCACTAAATAAAAAATTCACTCTTACATGCCCTAAGTGACTGGGTTTGAGAGGATTAAGGAGGACTACCCCTCTTGTCCATGATAGAGTTTACTCTTAAAGAGGGTTACCTCTTCAAAGGGAGTAAATTTTGCATTCCCTAGACTTCACTGTGTGAGTTCCTTATTTGGGAGCTCCATGCAGGCAGAGTAGCAAGGCATTTTGGTCACGAAAAGTCTATTGCCTTATAGATGATAGATTCTACTCGCCCACCTTGATGTGGCCGAGACACTCAAGTAATGTCACAACTAATAAATGGCCAAGCAACAGAAGTAGAAAACTAGTCTTTATTCTCTATAACTTGTGTGATATGCTCCCTGACAAGATATTAGTATGAAATTTGTGCTTGGACTCCCTCGCACAGTTAGAAAGAATGATTGCATCTTTGTGGTAGTGGACCATGTTTCCAAAATGGCCCACTGCATTTCCTGCTACAAGACTTCTAATGCCTTAAATATGGCAAGGATTTTCTTTTCGGAGGTGGTCCGCCTCCATGGTTTGCCCAAAACCAGTGTCTGGGCTGTGATGTTAGATTCACAATTTGGACTAATATTGTGAATAAATGAAGTGCAGCCAAAGACTTTGGGTGACAAGGAAGTGAGCAACCCTATTTGGGAATAGGACTCAAGTAAGATACTCAAAGGTGTTTTGAATTGAAAAACTCTAGATGGAAAGTTTGTTTATTAAGTAAGATGTAGTTAGAACAATCTCACCCCAAAACTGTTTAGGAACATGAGTAGTGAACATAATAGCACGAGCGACTTCCAACAGATGACAATTGTTACGTTCAGCAATACCATTTTGTTGAGGGGTTTTAACACAAGAAATTGAATGGAAAATCCTATTTTCTTTGAGGTTGGTGCCAAGGATTGAACTAAAATATTCCCGACCATTATCTTTTTCAAAGAATTTGGATTGGTATATGAAATTGGGTTTGTATCATTTTCTAGAATTGTTGAAAAATAGAGGCAGCATAAGATTTTTCTTTTTGAAGGTAAACCCAACATGCTTGTGAGTAGGGGTGTGCATGGTTCGGTTGGTCTGGTCTCACTAGTCAAAGTGGACTGGACAAAAATTCCTCGGTCTGCTGCCATGAGGATTGAAACTGGAGCGGACCAATTTGGGTTGGGTGAAGCCCGATGAATCGGTCTTGAGTTGGGTTCGGTCAGGTTAGCAATCCTGTTTGGTCCATAATGAGCTGTCATTTATAACACCTATATTAGATAAGCATGAAGAGCTTCAGAAAATGTAGAAGAGCTTTAGAAGAATAACCATTTTTAGAGTATCCACCTATGTTGAATTCCACAAAGTAACATCCCTATTTGATGTCCTTTCAAATATATAATTAGCATCTCCAATCAAATCACACTTTGAATACATGTCTATGAGAGCATTCCTCACAGCTGCATCTTTGTCCAAGCCTAGCTTAATTCCCAGCATATAGATATATTTACCCAAATTCAAATTGCCTCAAAAATAACACTTGCTATGGTAACTAAATTAGGTACTATAGTACTCCATTTTCTGTCAATTAACTATTTCACGGCCTCATTAGGGTAGCTTCTCTATGTGTACCCAATAATTTATATAAATGGAGAAAGTCATAAATAATTGATCAAACATGACTACATTGGTTGCGCACAGGCAAGACCAAATCAAATACATGTTCTTAGCTTTAAGTAATAACATGTATCTACCAAATTACTCTAAAATAAAGAAAATTTAAATATTGATCATGTTAGTAGATCCCTACTTCTCTCCAAATTTTGAGGATCTCCTACTCTTTACAAAATGACCTATCAGTCAGATAGCTATGAAACTCAGTAGCTTACAAGACAGCTCGGAGTTATAAGTGAGAGTGAGACAATTGAGAGACAAAGATACTACATGACACTATGACAAAGCTACAAACTGAAAGACAAACTTAATACCTTTAGTATCCCACAAACTCAATTTGACAATGCTCCAATCCACAAAAACATTACTACAAAGCACTGAAGACTGAAGTTGTTAAAAACAGTTGAATAATAAGAGTTCATACTTCATTGAATAGTTGGATATGAAGAAACAAGTCAACAATGTAAAATAGTTGAATAATAGGAGCTCATACACCATTGAGCAATGGTTGTCACTTTGTTAGGTTGCAATCTATTAATCTCTACAAACAAATCAAAACAAGTGAAGTTAGAATAAAATACAGAGAAATTAAAGGAGTTGTAATGAATGGAATACTTGTCTAGATATACGTATTACTTGATCGAACCTTCTCCCACAGCTCAAACTCATTCATATCCTCTAAAAGATCATCTGAAGCTGAAGATCGCAACCAATTTTGAGTACAAATCAGGGCCTCCACTGTTATCGATGTGAAAGAACTTTTGAAAGAATCGAGAACACGTCCTTCAGTTCTAAATGCAGATTCAGAGGCAACTGTAGACACTAGAATTGCTAGTACGTCAAGTGCTAATTGTGAGAGGATGTGATATTTTCAACTGGTCTTCCATCACCCTGGAATATCAAATAATGTATTGTTCTTCTCACGTTCCTTTGACAAATCTCTCCAGCTCAGTCCTGGTTCATATATGCTTTGTTGCTCCTCCACAAGGCTCTCATACTCAGAGGTTAAGATATCTGACAAACTTTTCTCTTCATCATCATCTCCAACATCAATAGAACTCTTACCTTAGACTTGACCGATTTGACTCCCACCAGCCACCTCAACAATCTTCCCATTAGCGTCATATTTGATGTACCATTCAAATAAGTGTAATGCTATCTCTTACTGCTTTTACCAAGTTCTCTACTACCGAAGTATCATAAATTTTCCCAAGACAAAACTGCCCAAAAGCTAACTTGCATCTAGGATTAAGTACTACAGCAACAAACAACAATATATTCATATTAAACTTTGACTGCATACTATCAGACATTCTGCATCAAAACTCATCTTCATATTTGTACAAGCTAGATATAGCCATGTGAACAATCATAATCTCCTAAAAAAATGCATCACTAGAGACACACTTAGTGCCTGAAAACTGCATTGTAAATTTTTTTTCAAAAACTTCACCCCTTAATAATTATCAGAATCATCTTCCTCTGTAAAATGCTTTTGATATAACTCACCATCTTCATTTAGTTGATAAAATGCTTTCCAAAACTGTACATCCCTCTTCAATATAAGATATGTCGAGTTCCATCTAGTTGACACATCTAAACACACTATGCTTTTGTAAGTAATGCCTTCTCTCTCAGCATAAGTCTTGAAAATGATCATCCTAGACGGTGAGGATCTCACATACCTCACAGCATTTTGAATTTTCATGATGAACTCATCCTTCTCTTTCAAACCCTCACACACAATAAGATATAAGATGTAAGCACATATCTCATATGCAAAAACTCATGCTATAAGATGATGCTCATCCTATTTTGGTCTTCCTCTTTAAAAAATTGATCACACCATTACTTGAACTTGCATTATCCTCCGTAACAATCAGAAGCTTGTCTATTCCTCACCTTATCAAGCAATCCTCAGTTTTTTCCCCATTGACTCACCCTTGTGACTTAAAATTAAGCAGAAGTTTAAAATTTTCTTTTGAACTTTCCCGTCACTTTCAATGTAATGTGCAGTGAGACACATGTACTTTAAATTTTATAGTGATATCCATGCATCAGTGGTGAAGCAAATTCTTTTACCTTTAAGTGCAATCTTCAAAATTTTCTTCTCTGCTGGGTATAACTGCTAGTAATCTCTAATCACAGTAGTTCGACTAGGGATATTTAACTTAGGTTGCATTGTATGTACAAAATCACTAACGCCTTCATTCTCAACAAAACTAAAAGGCAATTCATCTATAATTATCATCTTAGCAAGGGTTCATCTACACATTTCAACATTACAAGCCCAAGTGATGAGATAGCTCCCAATTCTCCCTCTCTAGATACACGTACTCGTTTAAAACACAAAGTGCTTTGGGCCTTTTTTTGTATCCTATTGAGAAACTTCTTACGTTTAGCCATGTGTAAATTCATATTTTAGTCACATTGAGTATGGTATCATGGCATAATCCTTCCCACAATAATTACAGGCACACTTAGGATTTGGGTCACCATCCTCTGTTATTATTGTAAAATGGTTCCATGCCTAGGAACACTTTATTTTGTTGTTATCACTTTGTGTGCTCAAGTGAGTATTGGGGAGGGCATGGGCATTGGAATTAGTGTTACTGTCAACCTCTTGATCACAACGTTCATCCATCTATGAATACAATATATAGACAAAAACACAAGTCAATTACTCATAACCAATTCCTTTCAAAAAGTAGCAACTAGCCACCCTATTCAATGTGTTAGCAGTAATTTACAAGCGAAGCAAAGAAAACTGAACAGGAGAGCAATCTAATATGGCACAATCCATTTCATGTTACAAAGATAGCAGGTGAAATCCTTAACTTTGCAGCCAAAGGGCAGATTTTAAGAGTTCTTACTCTTGAAAAACAGGAACAATAATTGAGAAAAAAACCATAATAATTGGCTTAGTAAGATTATAATTCAGGCATTCAGTTTATTGGAATTAAGTTTACAAATTATAACCATTAGACAAAACCAAGGTGCAATTTTCCAAACACTTTCAGTAACCCCTACAGACCGTGGCAGGAATGCTCGTTTAAGTCAGTCCACTGCACATTAGTCATAAAATGACAGTTGCGTTTGTGATTGTGCCTTTTCACTTCTGCTAGTTTTGAGAAAGAAGTGGGAAGGACAAATGCAAAATATGACAAATTTTACTAACAGCAGAAAGACTCTAGTTACTTTTGGATTAGTTGAGTTGATAATATGAAATATTGGGTGACCTGTTAGGATGAGAACCTACATTACATTAAAATTACCAAACTTCATTATGAATTATAAGAACTGCAAATAAGCATGTGACTTCAGGAAAGAATCACGTAAAGTAGTGAATGGGATAGTATGTGCAAAGTATACAAAAGCACCCGTATAGAAGTGTAGCTGTATATTCTCATCCTGTTCTGTCAACTTTTAAGCACAAAAAATGTCCACTTTGACTTGCTAGAGTCGACAAAAATCACCCAAATGAATCACTGATTAGCACCATGACATGTTGTGCCTTAAGTCCCTTAATTAGTGGTAATGCAGAAGACAGGCAGATGAGAATTAACATTTCAACCACCTTGGTTGAGGGACAAATAAATACAATGCCAATATAATCTTTCAAAAGAAAATCTTGTTTTGCTAATTGCTTTGGTCCTACAATTTTCTGGAGGTTATTCAATCATTGTTCTTGCTGAAAAACCTAGCTGAGCCAATCTCTTGCGATGAAAATAGTACTAATCAACAACCACAACCGAAAAAGACCAAACACTGAAAAACCAAAAGAATCGTACAAAGATAATGCCTTGAATCATTCCAAATTAAAGTAACTCACTCTAGCTCTCTGTAGTGGTCTCTTGAAGTATATACTCCAAACCCATTGGGCCCTTCTTTTAATTCGATCCCACAAGCTCGAACACTTCAAACATAACCTATGCTATAAAAGTCAGGGTCTGCAGGCACCAAGTACCAACACACAAACATTCTTATAAAATAAACAAAGAAATTAACTAATGAGTTTAATGACATAGAACAAGAAAAAGTGAAGAAACATAGACGGGTACCTCAGGATTTGAATCTTCGACTTGGGGTGGTTCAAACAATCTGAATGAGGGCGTCTGAAGCGAAGCTCTAATAGGTCGAATATTTTTCACTTTGTTTCTAAGGGTTTCTTGAGTTGTTGTGAGCAACCATTTGTGAAGTGTGAGAGCTGTTATAGTTCAAAACAAGGAGAAGAAGAAGGTAAACCCATATTGTACAATTAGAGAGAGAGAGAGAGAGAGAGAGAGAGAGAGAGAGAGAGAGAGAGAGAGAGAGAGAGAGAGAGAGATTGTAGTTGACCTTCTCACTGGAGAGACGCTACTCGACCGCGGTCAGCGGTCGACAGTGGGTGGAGACGCTAGGGTTTGGTAACTTTGGTTAGTGTTCATCTAGGCTGAAGTAGAAATGAAGGAAAAACTAGATGCATAGGATATTGGTCCAGTTGGTTGGGTTGAACTAAAGGACCGCGATCAGAATTGATATACTGGTCTTGCTTGTCATGTGTCTGGACCATACCAATGCATTGCACAAACCTACCGGAAACCCATAGTCTAGTCAGTTTGTTGAACACCCCTACTCATGAGTGATTATCAGTAAAAGCTATGAACCATCTAGTTCCCCAATTATTATTTACCCTTGAAGGACCCCAAAAATCACTATGAACCAATGAAAAAGGTTTAGATGACTTGTATGGCTGACTTGGATAAGGAACACGTGTGTGCTTCGCAAATGTTCAAGTTTCAAATGAAATGAATTAACATCTTTATTCTTAAGAAGAGAGGGAAACAAGCTTTCTAGATATGGAAAACTAGGATGACCCAGCCTATCATGCCATAACATAATTTCACTAGAAACAGAAAAAGAGTCACTACTTAAAGTTACAGTTTGTTTATTCACTTGTTGACTATCCTCAAGTAGTACAAGCCTCCACACACCTTGGCATTGCCAATTGTCCTCCCCAAATGTAAATCCTGAAACTCATAATACGGTGGATAGAACTTAGCTACACAATTCAAATAATCCGTTAATTTGCTAATAAACACTAAATTACATGCTAAATTTGGAACATGAAGTATAGAGTGTAGTGTCAAATAAGAAAATTGAATAGATCCTTTTTCTGTGACAGTTGATAGAGATCCATCAGCAACACAAATTTTGAAAATTTTTAGGGCATGGGGTCCATTAAACTCAGATTTTGCATTCAAGTTAAAGAGATAATTACTTTTCTGCAGTATAGAACAGTTTGGAACTAAAGCAAGTACATTCAGCTGGGTTATTTGAAGGGAATGAGTATCACTAACAGCAGGAGCTGTAGTGGATGATAATTTTTGAGATGATACCTTCGAAGAACCCTCTTGGGCTGCGTTAGTCATGGCCCTTTTGGCCATTAAAAATAGTGATAAGAGAAAGATAGCTCTAATACCATCAAAACAAAGAAGAAAGAAAATTTTTCTGATGATCTTTTATTGAATAATATGGCACCTATTATATACAGAAAATATAACCTAAATCCAGATCATAAAATCCAATAAAATCACAAGAAATCAGGGACAAAATCCTGATTTAGAATTGGTAAAATTACAGGAAATCAATAGACAAAATCCAGATCTTAGAATCTGGTAAAATCACAAAAGATCAGGAAAAAAAACATCTGAAAAGATAATGAAAAAGGAAATAATATCCCTAAAATAACTCATATAAACCCGGAATACATTATGATAATAAATAAATTGATTTGCTATCAATAAGGACTCGGAGCTTTTCAGCCTAGCTTCAAAGGTACCATACGTGAGAAGAGCATGACGGGGCGCTAATAGGGGCCCTCTTAGCCCTTCTTCTCTTTATTACCTTATTATTAATAAGTTAAGTAGTTCAATTCGCTTGCTGCTTAAGCCTCTCAAGCACAGGTTTAGGTTCAGCCTCAATGGGAAAATGGAGCACCTAACAACACATCTTCATAGACCAAGAACTATGAGATCACCCCAGAATGAAAGGGGTGACGGAGGGATCGTACCATTCGATGGATGTAGAAACTATGGGGAGAAATAATGGAATGGTCCTCCAAAGGTGATTTCCCTCATCAAAATAAGATGCGACTGAGTGACCTACATATGCGATCCAACTAACATAAAAGAAATATCCATGAGTTAAATTTACATTTTAATAGCCCTTTCAAACATTATATTTCCTCAAAACATTTTAATAGCCATTGTGGCCCGCCCCTTCCCCAGACCCCGCATAGGCGGGAGCTTTGTGCACTGGGGCTGCCCTTTTTTATAGAGAGGTTACCTACTAGAAATTGATGACAATGCAATATGAGTAATATGTGAGTTTGCAAAAACTTCCTCATCACTAGTAGCCCAGGAAAGAAGGTGAAGGCCTGCAAACTTCAAGTCAACATTTGGCTCCAAGTGTGTCCTTTACAAGCACATAAATTGCCTGATGTACATCTTTTGTTGCTCATATTTTCAATGGCCTCATAAAATCAAAGGTGAAGCACGTAGCTCCTCTTTAGTTTGCAAGCATATTCTTGGTTGTTTACTATGTAAAGTAAACAGATGATGGTTATTCAATAAAAACATCAATTTCCCCACCATCCATTTGATGAATGACCAAGTTTGAACAAGACTTTTTCACTGTGGAAGACTTGTAGAGAAGGGGGTTAATGGAGGTTCAAAAGTAACCTAGATGTGTTTGATTCATAATGCTAATTTCACTAATCCGTAAAGAGCTTTGTTCTTTGTTCATCGAGAAATTAATTTGTGGCTCAACTTTGAGATGGTAACTGATTAGACTGCTAAAATGAGTAGCTTTTAGCTCTGAAGCTATTTTTTTTTGGATAAAAAAAATATCAAGTATCACTTGAATATTGCTTTGTCAAAAAAATAAAAACAGGAACTTTAAATTCAGCAGTTTAACACCTATAATATTCAGTAAATTTAATATCAATGTCATCATCATCATCATCATCATCATCATCATCATCATCATCATCATCATCATCATCATCAAGACCTTATCCCAATTAGGGGTCGGCCACATGAATCTTATTCCTCCATTCCACTCTATTAAATACCATGGCTTCATTTGGTCTCAAAGTTTTTAAATCTTTCCTCACCACTTTTATCCACGTTCTTTTCAGCCTTCCCCTTGCCTTTTTAGAACCTTCTACTTGTATTGCCTCACTCCTTCTAACTGGTGCCATTGTTGGCCTCCTTTGAACATGTCCAAACCATCTAAGTCTAATCTCCCTCATCTTGTTACCTATTGATGTTACCCCTAAATTTCCTCTAATATTTTCATTTTCATTTCTAATTCTATCCTTTCTTGTCTTACCACTCATCCATCTCAACATCCTCATTTCTGCGAAGCTCATCCTATGAGTATGATGTTCCTTAACTGTCCAACACTCTGATCCATAGAGCATGGCCGGCCTTATGGCCATCCTATAGAATTTTTATTTTAGTTTGAGTGGCACCCGCCGATCGCACAAAACTCTAGATGCACGTCTCCATTTGTTCCAACCCGCTTGGATTCTCTAGGTAACCTCTCTCTCAATCCCTCCACTCTCATGAATCATTGATCCTAAGTACCGAAAGTGGTCTTTTAGGGGGACTTCTTGGTTATCAATCTTGACTGGTGTTTCACTCCTACTCTCCTTGCTAAAATTACATTCCATATATTTTGTCTTAGTTTGGCTAATTTTAAATCCTTCAGATTTTAATGCTTCTCTCCATAACTCTAGCTTTATGTTTACACCCTCCCTTGTCTCATCAAGTAAGACTATATCATCTGCAAATAGCATGTACCAAGGAATCTCTTCCTGCAGATGTTTTGTTAACTCATCCATAACCAATATGAAAAGGTATGGGCTCAATGCCGATCCTTCGTGCAATCCTACAGTGACAGGGAAATCACTAGTCACGCCACTAGTGGTCTTAACATTTGTTACCGCTCCCTCATACATATCTTTAATTATGTCTATATACCCCTAAGAAACCCCTTTATCACCCAACACCCTTCATATTAACTCTCTAGGGACTCTATTATAAGCTTTCTCTAAGTCAATAAAGACCATGTGGTCTTTTCTCCTCTCCCTATATTTCTCTACTAATTGTCTTAGTAAGAAAATAGCTTCCATGGTAGACCTCCCAGGCATGAAACCAAACTGATTCTCCAATACACTTGTTTTATGTCGTAGCCTCTTCTCAATCACTCTTTCAAAAAGTTTCATAGTGTGGCTCATAAGTTTAATCCCTTGATAATTAGTGTAGCTCTGTATGTCTCCTTTATTCTTATAAATTGCTACAATAGAGCTTTTCCTCCACTCATCAGACATTTTCTTTGATTTTATAATCTTGTTAAACAACTTGGTCAACCAAACTACCCTAATATCTTCCATATGCTTCCAAACCTCTATTGGGATACCATCGGGCCCCATGGCCTTTCCTGATTTCATCTTTTTCAAGGCCTCTTTTACTTCAAGTACTCTAATCCTACATTCATATCTATAATATCCAGTGTTATTTAGATTTATAGTATTTTCAATCCCTATATTCTCAAAGCCATTGTCATTTAACAATTTTTGAAAGTATGTTTCCCACCTTTGTTTGATCTCATCATCTTTGACTAATACCCTTTGATCATCGCTTCTAATGCACCGAACATGATCTAAGTCCTTACCTTTCTGTTCTCTTACTTTTGCAAGTTTATCTTTCTCACCTTCTCTTGTTCCCAGTCTATTATAGAGTTCATCATATGCTTTAAGTTTAGCCTCACTTACTATTCTCTTAGCAACCTTTTTAGCATTCTTATATTGTTCATAGTTTTCATTATTTCTAGTCTTCTGCCTTGCTTTAAAACGCATCCGTTTTTCTTTAATAACTTTTTGCACTGTTTCACTCCACCACCATGTTTCCTTTACTAATTGCCTTTTACCTTTAGATACTCCTAAGACATCTTTTGCCACTTTCTTAATGGACTCAGCAATATTAATCCACATGGTATTTACTTCTATTTCATAGTTCCAAATTCCTTCTACCTTCAACTTATTTGTGAATGAGGTTATTTTCTCTCCTTTTAAGTTTCACCACTTAATTTTTGGATACCTATTAAGTTCATTTCTTTTCTTCCATCTTTTGATATGGATATCCATAACCATTAACGTATGTTGTGAGGTTAAACTCTCACTGGGTATCACCTTACAATCCTTACATATTGATCGTTCATTATTCCTAAGTAGAAAAAAGTCTATTTGGCTTTTATGAAGTCCACTTTTAAAGGTTATTAAGTGTTCATCCCTCTTCTTAAAGAGTGTATTTGCAATGGACAGGTTATATGACAAAGCAAAATCGAGGATATTCTCCCTTATCTCATTTCGTTCACCTATACTACCATACCCTTTGTGTATTCTATCATATCCTTCCTTATCTTCTCCTACATGACCATTTAAGTCTGCTCCTATAAATATCCCCTCAATGTTGGGAATTTCTTGCATGACCCCCTCCATATCTTCCCAAAACTGTTTCTTGATTATATCTTGCAACCCTACTTGTGGTGTGTATGCACTTATAACATTTATAATCTGCTCTCCTAGAACGAGTTTTATTATTATAATTCTATCACTAATTCTTTTAACGTCCACAACTTTATCCTTTAATTCCTTATCCACTATTATTTCTACGCCATTTTTGTTATTTTCCTTTCCTACGTACCATAATTTATACCCATCTATTTCTCTAACTTTAGCCCCTTTCTACTTGGTTTCTTGGATACAAGCAATGTTGACTCTCCTACGTTTCATCGCGTCTACTAACTCCAATCTCTTACCTGTCAATGTCCCTATATTCCATGTGGCAATACGAATATTATGTTCTGGAGATATCCTATTTACTATTGCCTTTCTCGACCTCCATGGCATGAACCCATGTCCACTTTTCACTGCACCTAGGTTCTGATGCAGCGCGTCGCTTCCAAAGGGAAGCTCTAGCAACCCTTGCCCATTTTTCACTACACCCGGGATCCGATGTAGCGCATCGCTTCTAGGAGAACGCCCTAGCAACCCTTGCCTATTTTTCACCGCACTCGGGATCCGATGCAGCGCGTCGCTTATAGGGAACACCCTAGCTTGAGGGAATGTTAGTTTTCGATTCATGTCATGTTTGGGTTGCCATAGTTTTAAAAGGCTAAAGATGATTTTCATTTCTTTCATACAAACTAATATACAAATGCATATTCATTTGCAAGCAAAAGAGAAATAACAAAATCATCTTCAACTTCACCCTTGCCGGCTGGCTACCTAGCGCAAGGGTGGCCATATTTTAAGAAGCTGAAGATGATTTTCATTTCTTCCTTACAAACTAATATACAAATGCATATTCATTTGTAAGAAAGAAATAACAAAATCATCTTCAACTTCTCCCTTGCCGGCTGGCACCTGACGTAAGACCCTCCTTTTTCATCCGAGCTTGGGACCGGCATTGGCGGAGTTAAATTTAATATCAATGTATTCTTCGATATTCAAGTTTGCCATATACATTAAACACTTAAAAAGCAGTGTTTTCTTTCTTGAATTATTTGAAATTTTTAGTTTTCAAATTAGACAGCTCCATGAATAGCTTTAATCTTGAGCACTTGTACAAATGGAGTTTTATGCTATTGTGGCATTGATAAGTTTCATGTTTGTTGAAATTAAATTTTGCATTTATTTGAAGGACAATATGGAATCAAGGCCATTACACTCTAAATGACACAAGAAAATGATGTTTCTAAGGACTAGTTGGTATGTTGCTTATCAAGTACTAGTCACAGACAAGTGCATGTGAGAGAATAGCAAAATATATTTAATGGTGAAAATTTTCGTTGGTAAAGTCACTTTATACTGCAGCTGCCACTTTTCAAAACGTCCTTTACTTATATTCTGCTGAAATTTTCTTTTTCTAGATACACCTCCGAATCTTGTCATTTATGGATACCACCACTGTGATTTATGATTCTCAAAATGTCGTTCCTCCTATTCTAGAACTAACTTCTTTCTTTTTCCAAACAATCCTTCCGCCTATTTTCCACTTTCAAATGCCAATATACTCCCTATGTTGGTCAGTTTGTTCTATTATTTGACCCAGGGAATTTCCATTGTGTACAGTGTCGATAATCTATATTCTTTATTTCCTCTAGTAAAATTTCTTTAAGCCAAGAATAGGGCATTTAGTCCAACTTGTCCTTGTTCCTATTATGTCCATTTGGATGTGGAAACTTCTTATAGTACTTTTGGCTTTGGTGAAATCCATTGTTTGCTTTGTCCTTTGATTAAAATTCTACATTCTAGAGTTGACATGCCATGGTGCATGATGCTCATTTCTCTCTCTTTCCTTTTTAATTGCTTCCGCCTCTCTCTGTGTAGAAATCATCACTTCCCTCTTTTGCAAGCATTAAACTATATATATATATATATATATATATATATGTATGTATGTATGTATGTATGTATGTACGTATGGACCCTTGTGGTCCGCCCCTTCCCTAGACCCTGCATAAGCAAGAGCTTTGGGCACCTGGCTACCCTTTATATATATATATATATATATATATATATATAGGCATGCACACACACATACATATGTATTTGTACATATATGTGTGTAGATATATGTATGTATTTGTGTGTGTATATACCCGCATGCATGCATACATTACATATATCAGGACTGCTAAACTGACTGCACTCTGTGCCGTCTAGTGACCACATCTTGTATGGAGCACCTTTGCATGATTTGAATCATTCATCTTCTTGCTCTTACTTCAATTTCCTACTTCAATTTACTGATAAACAAAAATCATATAGTATTGATGATTCTAGCTTCTAAGAAACTGTACTGCTTGTAAAGTTTCTATATTGTTCGTTTCCAAGCACATTTTGTCAGATGTCTTTTAGAAGCTAAAATCATTCAAATGACATGATCCTTAATTTATACATTATCGAAATCTGGAGCAATGAGATGAATGGGTTGGATCATTTAAAGGTAGTCTCTAGAAAATATGGTCGTTAGACGGCATCTGTTGTGTAGTTAGTTTAGCATTCCTCTCTATATATAGTAAAATCACACCCTCTCTTCTCTTTCCTTTTGTACCTCTTAGAAATCTTTCACGGCATCTCCTCATACCCACTAATACAGGTATTTTATTGTTTCCAGCACTTTCTTTTTTTTTCTTAGAGTGGTTGGTAGGTGACATAACTACAAGATCTTCTTAATGCATTTATCGTTTCTTGGAGTCATTGAAGGATAGCACTTCAATTGCTTTCTGCCATTAAACCCCCATAAACTAATACTCGACCAATATTCACATTAAATTAATGCTACATGTCTAGTCCCAATATGGGCAGCCACAAACAAACTTATAAAACAATGCATTTTCGAAATTTAAATAAGGCCTATTATTCAATGGAGTGGCAAAAAATATGAAACTCGACATAATACAAAGAACTAAACAGCTGAATTTGAACCTTGTTAAAGTAATAAAATGCTTAGATATCCCTTTCTTATATGTTGTAATTGGAATTTTGGGGTCCAGAAGTGATTAATTTATTTTCCACTCTAGAGGAATGTAGCATAGGGTATGGCACTAGAGCAACTAGTTGTAGTTTATACCAGTTTTGCATAGTGGGCTCCACCTGCTGTTCATCAGATCTGTCCTTTGGTTTCTTCCGCCAGATAATTTGTATGCCAAATTTCAAGGTGATTGGACGATTACAGCTTTAGAAACTGTGCTTCTTAGCCGTTGAATATGGATCATTCTTTGAGCAACGTTTGCCATTGCTTGTGTTATGATCAAGAGCGCAATTTTTTCTGATTCCAGGCTCATCCAATCCTTGCTATTTTTTGAGCACCAGTCATCCTGAGTCTAGAATTCACATGGACAGGTAGGAGCAAGCAGAGGGGCCCATCACACAATCGGGGCTCACTACAGCAAGTTGCTGTGCTGTCGTGCACTATGCTCTCGTTCCTCTCCACTATATACAAATATAGGCATACATATTTTACCTACTGTTGGGTATTAAATTCTTTTTGAATATTTTTTGTATCACTACTTTCTGCAGTGTATTGATGACAAGCACATCAGGTTGCTACGTGAATTGCTGATATGGGGATGCCAACCTTGCTTATTAAAATTTTGTGGCTGTTATGTGGCAAGAAAGCTTATTCTAAGCGACCTTTAGAATATCTCATACTGAAACCTTTAGAGAAAAAGCAACTTTCACAATGAAAACTAACAGGAGCAGTAATCACCTCTTTTCCAAGCATAAGATAGTTGTGTTACGAAATCTTGTATACAAGATTCCTGGTTATAGGCGCCTACTTCTTTATTGTAGTTTTCAATAACAACTTCGAATCTCAAGGCTAGGCAAGTGAAGAAATGTTATTACAATTACTTACTCAGAAAGACAAAGTTTCCTCAATCTTAATCATGTAAAAATCCCAAGAAAATAACAGAAGATTCCCAGGGTAAAAGGGAATAAAACATTAGAAAAAACTCTCTTTTGCACTTACTCTTTAATTTGAGGCTTCTAGAACCAAACGGTGCTGCTTCTTTGATAGTCTAGGAGAAGTCTATTATGACAGTGATGTGTTTATTCTACTAAAGTAACCTTGAAGTGTGCAAAGAATGGCTAGTTGCTTATTGTCTTAGGAAATATTTTCATATCTTCTTCCTTGCAATTGTTTTTACTGCTAGATCACCCTAATTTGACGAAGATTGCTATCTGCCATGGGTTTCCTTTTGGACATACAAAGCTTTAAAGTGTCAGTTTTTTCCTTTTGTGGCAAAGAATGCACTTTTCTGCCTGTTATTTGGTAAAAGGGGAAGAATACACCTGTTATATCTGCATTTTGCAGCTCGAATTGGTGTTATCGTCCAGAATATAAAAACATCATTCGAGTCCTTATGCAGTTTTTGTAAGGAATTTGTAAGTGTAAGTTGAATACTGCTGACATTATCATGATCTCCTGCTATAGTAAGATGGATTTCCTCTTGGAGTCCTTTCGCAACAAGAACTAGGGTTTTTATCTAACATGGCATACTTTGGTTGATTAAAATAATCTTAACGTTGGTGTGGATTTATAGTGGAGGTTGGTTTATGTGTTCAGTTTTAATCCTTCTAGGAGTTTCTGTTTAAAATTAATTTCTTTTGCTATTTCTTTAAGATTAAAAGATTCTGGTTAAAAATATATCTAATTAGCTTTGAGTTCAGCAAAAGAATCTTGTATGCGTGTGTATTGCACAAATTTCTGACATCTGTGTACATATGTCAGTGACTTCTTTGCTGTTAATTATTTGTTTTTATAGTTTTTCCTTCTTCCTTTGCTCCCCAAACTAGGCCTATTCCAGTCTAATTTTATTTATGTTTTAAGAACTATTTCACTGAAAGCTTCCGATCTTTCTGATAGCATTGTATTGATTTCAACTGCTCAATATGCTTGTTCTCTTGGTAAAGGGAGCTTTTTTCTAATTGTTCTTAAAAAAGAGAGTTATGACCACCAAATATGTGATCTTGATCTTATGACACTAGAGAGAGGTGCCATGTTGCTAACTCAATCGAGTTCTTAAGTAGTTAGAATATTCATCCACACTAAATGAGCTACTTATGAGTAGCTTGTTGATAGTAGACATTGTATTTACACTAATTGAATTATTTGAATTGTCCTGCAGGCCATGGCTCAAGAATACAGTTCTGCTCTAAGGATTTTCAAAAGTAGCCCACCATTCAGCAGTTGGCATCCAAAACCTTCTTTTCTTGAGACATTTGTGAGTATGAGGGCTTTTTTTCACCTAAATATTATGAGTAATATTTCTTTTCTTCAATTAAGGGAAGAGAAACGATTTCTCCTTTTCTGAGCCAAGTTCATGGTACCAGCAACCTTTCACTCATCACAAAAAATGAGAAGAAAAAGTTTTCACTCCTTTTTTCTCAAATTAAGGTATAATTTTTCATAGAATGCCTGTTTGTCTCAGGGTACCACCTACCTTGCTCAAACCTCAGATACTACCTGCAATATCCGTGGAGGAAATCTGGGTTCTACCTAGTAAAGTTGGATTTGCATGTTTCAGAGAAACAGATCCAGAGAACATATGAACGTCAAATGTGGACTCAAAAGGTACTTTGCTTTCAAGTGGTATGTCCTCTGCACGATTGGCCTCTTGAAATAAGTACTTCTCTAGGTCAGGTATGGTTTAAATTTTAAAAAATTTGTGCAGTGTGAAAATGGAATTCGTTGGAAATTTCATCTTTGTAGACTATACAGGGCATAAGTAATGATAAATAATATGGTATCATCTGCATGTAATAGATGCAGCTAAAACGTACATGTTGATAGCCAACTTGGTTGCTGATCCAATATGCGCGTCTTCTGAGCCACATTCGAAAGAGGTGGTACCCAAAAGGATTTACTCCATTTGATGTATCTTAATCTCCCTTGATTGATTTTAGTTGGTGCATGGCCACAGCAAAATGTGGCCTAGAAGACAAGAAATCCTTGCTGAAATTGCCAAAAGATAAATCTAGCTGATTTCCTGTGATATTTAATGTCTAAATCGTAAACTTCTCCCATTCTCTTTTTTAAGGTTCGTGGTCGGATAGGAAAGCTGGAAAATAATAGGGAAATCATAATTCACTGGCTTCATACCTAGGGGAAGTGACACTACAAGCATTTCGCCGCTACAGTACATCTGCTGAATGGATCCATTAAGCTACGTGCAACCTTTTCTTTTCTCTGTTCTTGCTTTTGTTTACATATATGTTGCTGATACACGTGTCGTTTATACTTTTAAAAAAAGCTTAGAGCTGAAGATTATGGGTACATTAGGTGAAGTCTAGGATTGTGAAACACTATGCGGGGATATGACCTTCGGGGAATGATATTAATTTCTTTCTGAAACTAGGCCCTTTTGTTTGCACGATCGCCCTCTTTTTTACTTTATCCTTGGTTCTAATCCGTTCATCTTGCACCTTCCCCTCCCATACTCGGTTCATGCTACTGTTACACATCACGCTCAACTCTTTCCGTTTTGAGTTTTTAATAACCAATAGTCGTTATATGGAGCCCAAAAAACATATGGCTATGATCATCCAACTGACACGTTTTTTAGCATGCGTATGTAATTTAAGGGACCTGAACAAGATGATTGGGTTAAACTTTCCAAAATTCACGCTTAGAGTCGTGGAAAGGTAAGGTGCAGTTATGCTTATTTAGGCGTCTGGGATTCACGAAACTTATTCTACAGCTTTGGCAGAAGCAAGAAAAAACTAGTTTGCTGGTCACCCACTATCTGCTTCTTTTCAAGCGGGATGCAGTAATCCCTAGTAGCGGAGCTGTCAGATCAACCCGCAAGCAGGAGAATAAAAGGTGTTTGGGTTCTGCGAGTGCCGTTTAAAAGTAGGAAATTTCTCTTTTGCACTGAGAAGAAACCCCTATCGATTGGCGTCTCCTTTTTCACCTCCATGGAACCTTAACAGCCTTCACCAGCCAATTAG
This sequence comes from Warburgia ugandensis, assembly GCA_035236585.1. Taxonomy (NCBI): domain Eukaryota; kingdom Viridiplantae; phylum Streptophyta; class Magnoliopsida; order Canellales; family Canellaceae; genus Warburgia; species Warburgia ugandensis. Next base: position 3,944,093 of record CP141129.1, on the reverse strand, counting down.
AATATTTCTTTACTGCCAATATCCCTAGCTAATTAAAATTGAAGGGAGCTAGTCTAGTGATCGACAACTCTTATTCACACTGGGATGTATAGGTGATCATGGTTGCCTAGAACATGGATAGAGACACCGAAGGATTAATTTCCAGCTGTTTACATTTCCTTTTTGGATCATAGACTAGGCTCGAGTGATCAAAGAGCTGGGATCATTCCGTCAAGGTGATCTATCATAATGAATGTATATAGGCTCATCAAATCAATGCATTGGATTCATATGACAGACATGAGATCCAAGAAAGCGTCTTTTGCAAAAGAGGCTAACGTTTTTAAACAGTGAAATGCTGGTATAAGTTCACTAAACTTTTTACAGAGTTGAAAAGTTAAAAGTCTTTCTCGTTTCTTACGCTTGATTTACATTGTAATATATACACGATAATAGGGATGTAATCCCTAACTCAAATTGTATATGATAGGGATGTCATCCCTGTAATCTCTCTGACAATCACGGGGATGTAATCCCTGTAATCTCTTTAGCAATTGGACTGGGAAAAGGATATAATCCCTGGAATCTCTTTGACACCCTCCATCAAACTTAAGATCTAGTAAGGACAATAACCGAAGTTTGAAGCAGAGAAAAATGAATCATGGAGATGGATGGGCCTTTGAAAGCAGATTAGCAGTTTGATCAATTGTGGAGATATATAGGAGAGTAATCGCGCCCTTTTGATAATTCTGGTGAATGACGTAAAAGTCAAATCTCAAAGTGTCTAGTTCGTGGAGATGTGTAGGTTGAGATTGTCCAACACTAAGATTTCATAGATCCAGAAAGCCAAATTACCTCATAGGTAGTGTTAGCAAGAGCACAATAGTTTGATTCCATACTAGATCGAAACAATATCATGTTTCTTACTTTTTCAAGTGATTAAAGAGTCCCTTAGAAAGAGAAGATATCTTGTCGTAGATTTTATTACGTGACATCACCTCCCCAATTAGCATTAGAATATGCCAAAGAATTGAGGATAATGAAGAAGATAGGATCAGCCTTTGGTGAAGGGTCCTACAAAAATATCGAATAATATGTAAAACAATAGCTTATTGATTAGTTCGAGAACCAGAGAAAAACTGAGATATTTGATGAACAACTTGAGCAATGTGAGGTCAAGTAATTGTGAGATACGTGAGCATTCAAACTAGTTGACAATTGAAAGTCGAATTTGACACAAGCTCATTGTTAGATGATTGAAGCTTGGTATTAACAACAAATGAAGTACCTAATGTTTTGTCATCCAAGCAAAGCAAAATACTAAGAATCTTTGAAGTACACAATCTATGAGAGAAATAATCATTTCGACTTCGTTGAACCTTGATGCAAAGAAAGTAGCTGAGGAAGCCCAAGTCTTTCATCTCAAATGTGTATGAGAGAAAAGACTGTGGCAATAATCCAGACAATATTGTTCATAGTATAATTGTTGTCAATGTAAAGTAAGAGAAGGATAACCCCATGGTAGTTGTGGTGTATAAATTGGGTAGAGTCATTATCACTTTAACTAAAGTTGAAGTGAGTAATGGTAGAAGAAAATTTCTCAAACCAAGCTTGAGGTGCTTGCTTGAACCCATAAGGAGCTCGAAAAAGATGACGTACTTGTCCCTGTGAGTGAGGAAGACCAAGAGGTGGCTCCATATATACTTCTTCATGAAGGTCACTATAAAGAAAGGCATTATTGATGTCCATCCAATGAATATCTAATAATGAATGGAAGCAATAGTGGTGAGAGTACAAACAGTGGTCATATATGCAAGAGAAGCAAATGTTTTGTCATAATAAAGTCTATCTTCCTAAGTGAAGCCTTTGTCCATAAGACGCAATTTACATCACTCAATTGAACCATCTACTTTAGTCTTTATTTTGTAAATTCACCTGCAACCAATAGCAAATTTTCTTAGAGGCAAATAGGTGAATTACCATGTATTGGTCTTAATGAGTGCTTGCAATTCTGCTTGCATGTCCTGTACTCACAGGTTGCTTACTACTTCTCTATAGGTTTGAGGTTCATGGAGGTCAAAAATATTAGTGGCTTAGGTAGTAATCATTAAGTTTAACTGGAGGTTGATGGATGTGACAAGGGTACCTAGGTATGTCCTCTGCAGGAGCCACAGATGGAGAATTAGTAGGATTAGGAGAAGGTGGTGGTAGAGAGGCTGGAGGTGATGAAGGAGGGATGAGAGTAGTTATTGGATCAGATGGTAGATAGTAGTTGCAAAAGGGATCAATGAAGGTGGTTCGAGGGCTAGAAGAGTTCCTAGGAAGAGCCATAAAAGAAATTTGTTCCCAAAAGATGACATTCCTAAAGACTCAAATGCGATGAGTGTCAGGGTCATACCACATGTATCCTTTTGTTCTATATCATATCCTAAAAGGATACATAAGATAGACAAAGTAGAGAGCTTGGTATGTTCATTGTGGGATAATAATACAAAGCATGTGGATCTAAATTTTTTGAGATGATGATAGGATAGTGGATATCTATGTAGAAGTTTGTAGGGTGTTTTATTTCTAACTAGGGGTCTAGGTATTCTATTGATGAGGTAGACTGGGATTAAGGCTGCTTCTCCCCATAACGATAGTGAAAGTTGGGAGGAGAATAGGAGTGTGAGAATGGTTTTAACAATATTCCAATGCTTGGCATTTTGATACACCATTCTATTGAGGTGTATTTGGACAGGAAAGCTGAGGCATAGTGCCATGCAATAGAAGTAGATTTAAAAACCGACATAAGCATAATTCATCATCAAAATCAAACTTAAAAATTTCGTCAAACATACAATGTTCACAATGAAGGTCCTAAATTTTGGTTACAATACCTAATAGGTTTAAAAAGTGACATAAGTAGAATTCACCAAGAAAATTGTACCTAAAGACTTTGTCATACATACAATGCTCACAATAAAGATCCTGAATTTTGGTTACAGTACCTAATGCTCCATCATAAATGAGTTTATCAAGGCAAGAAAAAGAAGGGTGACCTAATTGGTCATACCATAATTCAATACAAGTGAAAGCAATAGTGTGTGATAAAATGGACAAGTGGAGTGATTGAAGGCAGTAATGATGGCTACTTTTAATCCCTTTCTCACCATTTTCTCGGTCCATGGATCGTGCACAATACATTGTTTATCACTAAAGGTTATAAGGTATCCTTGATCACATAACTAACTAATATATATATCAAGTTTATGGTAAGATGGGGAGCTAATAAAATATTGTGCAGTGTTAGGTTACAAGTTTTGACTATTTCGATGTGTATGACAAATAGTGGGGTATGCTGGTAGTAGGAATTGAATGTGGTTGTTCAATGTAAACATGTATGAAAAGGCATGGAGTGTAAGCCATGTGATTTGACGCTTTTGAGTCCAAAAAATAAGTAGAGCTATGAGACATACCTAATGGGATAGTGGCAAAAGCAATAGAGTGATTACAGTGCTAGAAAGACTATTACCCAAGAGGACTTGATTGGAAAGGCCATAGAAGACCTTATGAACCTTAGAAAGCGATACACCTGTGGAAGATGGACACAGTGCATCTGGTGTAGTAGATGGACCAGTAGCTATAGTAGGACAAGAGAAGCCTTCCTTATTACAACATTGAAGGCATAAACAATCATATTTTTAGTGACCTTGCTTATGATAGTAAGTGCAAAACTTGTTCTTGTCATTGGTGGTTGGTTTAGTAGGTCTACAATGATGAATGATTGCAAGTGCTAAATTTGTTGGAGACTCAAAAGGAATACCTTTGCGGGTTTTGTTCTACACTAAGTTTCACGAGAACACTTCAAACTATTAGCAAAGGAGAGCAATGAAGAATGAAACAGTGTAATGCCTAGAACTCATTGGTAAGAGTTATTAGTAACTGGAAAAGATGAATTTGCTCGTGAAGTTGTTGGCATTTCCAATGAGAGTGAGTCCATGCTAATTCAGCGAGTAAAATTTGTTTCCAGAGTACTTGCATTTGTGTATAAAACTTAAAGATCCGGTGCCAAGACTATTGTTATAGACGACGAATCTCAAGTTCTAACTAAAAGAGTTTGGCAAAGTTAATTTGAAGATATGCGAATATGAGATTATGCAATACTTCTTCAGCAAGATTGGAATCAATTATGGTCATAGCAATAAATTGTGTGCAATCCAAACAAATTAATGCGCTAATATAGTTGTTGTATAACTGTTGTAGGAATCACGGATTTGCTTATAGTGATTGCCAAAGTGCTTTACTTTACATGGATGTTATAGATTTAAGTTCAAAGGTGTGAGAAGACAATGTCAAATGAAGGTACCAAAAATTAGATAAAAAAAAGAAGAAAAAAGGGCGGGTTGTCAATATCAGCCATAAAGCCTATAGGTCAGTGACCTCAAATAATGAAAACAGTAGGTTGTCGATATCAAAACAGCGGGAGGGGTTTTATCTTATTACTGTAGGTGAAAACCAGATGATTGACAGAGGGGACAGTGAGGGTCCCCGTAGCAAAAATGCAAAGAGGACGTCAAGCTAGAAGGATGATGACGAGGATTCTGATCGATGCAGCAAAACCGAGGGCTGTAGCTGCTCTGAAGCCCAAGCTGAAGACCCTACCAGTTAACCCTTGGATTCGATGAAACTCGGTGGATATTGGCGAACCAAAATACAAGGGAAGAGGATTGTGGCAAGAAGGCTAGCTGTGGCAGCAAAGCCGAAAGAAAATAGCAAAGTTTCAGGCGAAGAAACAGTTGAGACTTGGTCATAGTCACCGTCGACCTCTTTTCCCAACCAAATCGCAACAAAAAGCTTCAATATCTACAAGGGGTTTCTATTGGAAAGCAGGGAGGAGATGAGGATGAGTGGCTTCGACTAATAGGAAATCCTTGCACTGATGCGGAGGATTTCCGGCAACGGAAGGGAGAATGACTGGCATAATGACTTGCCGGCAGCAAAGTGCAGTCCGGCTAGAGTTGATTCTGGTTTAGTGAAAATGATGGAGCCGATGTCCACTCCAAAAGTTTTCGCCGATATTTTGGTGCTTAACCGGGAAAAGATGCACTGGATTGTCTGCAGTTAAAAGCGGCGCAGATTGCCAGGAAATAAGCTTTTGTGAATACCTTAACCGGAGGAGACGACTATGGTTGCTTGTGAAGGATAGAGTGAAAGGTGATCTGATTTGTGACAGATTTAGCGCCGGACGGTCCATTTCATATAGTAGATGATTGTCTCAGATCTGCAATTGGAACGGCTGTTCTGGTGGCAGTAATTACTTTGGATCCTTCTGTGTTGCCGCCTTTGATAATATTACAGAGTTGAGAAGTTAAAATTTTCTTGTTTCTTACTCTTGATTTACACTTTAATATATACACAAATATTAACAATCTAATAAGGATGTAATCCCTTTAACCGTTTTTGATAAGGATTCGATCCCTATAGTCTCTGTAACAATCAACAAAGATGTAATCCTTATAATCTCTCTAAAACTTGGATCGGTGTATAACCTCCAGGCTAGACTAAGTTGAAGCGTGCTGCTGTTTGGGCATGGTATCACAGTAGCTGCATACCCATCTCTAGAACTATTGAAATTAGTCGTAGCAGAAGGAAGTGGGGTGTCTCTGAAGCAGGGCAGTACAAAATCTTCCCTAACCATTGCTTACACGAACTCCTACGGAAGGGATGGTTATGTCTACGCTTGGGCCTGGATAAGAAACTCCTCAATGGAGCTACCAGATTTACATGGAATATCGTCACGCTTACGTGGTTGCCAAACAAAAGGATCATGGTTGGCTTTGATCAACAATGGAAGCAAAAAAATGAAAAAGAAAACAACGGAACAAAACAGCTGATATCATCCGTTGAAAAGCATGGATTAGGAAGGTGAAGGCATGATTGAGTTGGTGTTGCTGTTTTTTAGCATTTACAGGCTGATTATTCTTTCTTGTGACATTGAAATTAATAATTTAATTCGAGAAAAGATGCTCAAAACGAATTTTTAATGGTTGACATGACATTTCCCATTAGCAGACCTAATTCCGTAATAAACTAAACATGATAGAGGGCAACGGTCATTTTAAGCAATTTATTTAGTTTAATAAAAGTCAAATAAGACGTAAGCTCAATATTTGTCAAATTATGGCCATTGGATGCGCTGATTCCATAACAGGCAAGGTGATGGCACATTTTTCAATGATCATAGTTTGTCGTTGGATTTGAGTTAAACTAATCTGTTTTGTCACTCTGTATCATCCAGCGAGTTGTCTGTATCTGGCGTCTGGCTGGTTTGGACACGAACAAATCCATTGCAAAAGATTCATGGTACTCGGTGAAATTGCATCTACAATTTCTTATGGTAGACTCCATCTTTCACGTGTTAAGTGGACTCTGCCATGCGTGCCGATCATCATGTGGTGTAATATAAAAATGTGCGCATGGAATGGAAAGCAGTACTTCATGTGCAATTGTTTTATGGTATACCGGCGTGTTTTTTTGCTTTCTGTTTGTTTTTGGATTTTTTTGTTGGGTACTATACCGAAATCTGGATGTGCTCGAAAGGTGCTTGGATCAAATGTTACTGATAACTGTACCTCGATCTCTTAGAGGAGAGATCAATCATCACAAGGATAACATATTAATTCCACAATGCCCTTTATAATTTTGAGACTCAACAATGCCCTCTATTTAGACCAGTTATTCTTAAAATGCTTGGAACCATCCCCAAACAATTGCACCCGCCTACATAGCCTGCCCCAATCACACTGGTTCTAGGACTCAGTGTTTTTTCTTCATTTGGTTCGAGGCCTGAATATTCTACATTGTGAGCAGCATGGAACCCTTGACCTTCCATGGGAGAGGCCCCCTACGTACACTGCGCTAGAATAGTTCAGCTGAAGGCTGGGGGATTTTTAAAGATACAACATTAACAATTCGCATGGCGTGGTTGGGCCTCCTAATTTGCCCCACATACCCCTGCATCTTCTTTCTAAGATGAGATGATCATTGAAATAAAATAGGGCCATTCCATAACACCCTGTGACCCTTCTACAGCTATTTTTTTCATATTATATAAACAAATATTAAAGTGTAAGGTGCTTAACTTCAAAAGAACAAAGTAAAAAATATTTAGGAAAGATTTCAAATTTAATTATTGGAATACTAACAGACATTGGAAAGCTAGCTATGTAATTGTGTTATTTTTTTTCTTCCTTCTTTTCTTCTTTCTTCTCTTCCTTCTTCTCTTCCTTCTTCTCCTCTTTCTTTTCCTCTTTAGCTGGTCCAACTGATACTATGTCTATTTTTCCTATTTTTTTCAGTTTCTTAGCAATAGCCACAGTATCCATCTCACCGATGATTGTTATCTTTGATTCCTTAAGATCTGCGGCAATTGAATCGACCCCTGCACATGAGAGTCACAGTAAAAGGAATTTGCTATCGGCTTTCAACTGTTAAAGTGTTCACCAGCTATGCTGTGGGTACATGGGCAGTAAGAAACAAAAGGAAATCTAATAATTTGTTAAAAAGAGATAATATCAAAATTAAAATTAAAATTGCCTAGAAGCTGCCTTATACTAGTCATTCTGGTCCATGTCACATGATGGATGTACGATGGCAACCACAGTAAATGCGATTTGTGGTATCAGCTACTGCCAGTTCTAGTACTATTATTAGTGAGTGGGTGGGGACCCACATAGATACTAGGATCATGAATATTTGCTACTTCTCATTTCGCGGGTTCCAATCACCTTTGCGCAGTGGCCCCAGGTAAGTGGATGGCGGGAAGAAAAGCGCGCACACTATGTCCCCTTCTGAAAAAAAAAACATGTACTAAATAGACTATCCTAATTGATTATTAAAATTAATAAATTTGGAGAGCTAATACTGTAAGAATTGCAGTAACTTTCTTGCTGCAATTTTTGCAGGGATAACTTTCCACAGAGGACCGGTTTTGGTTGCTGTCGGATTTGCTTCCCGTATAATGATAATGAATGCGCCTAAAATGGGCAAAAAAAAGTTTGTTTATGGCAAACGAACACAGTTACAGTAGTACGGACCGACTCTTTGTTCCCCTGGAATCTCTCAGCGAACTAAGCGACTAATTTCTATGATTTGTGTGTAGTTCAGAACAGCAAGATGTAGTTCGGAACCGGATTGCCATTCACTAGTGCCGCTTGAACGGTGCTCTTACTGTTTCTAATGTCCTGACCAATCCCTATGGTGTTATTTTCCCACTTCTAATTCTAGACTTTGAATTTTCATGCCTACCAAAACAAACATAGTACGAGAACTTATTCCATACCGTAAATCTCGGCGACAGCCTCGATAGCCCTCTGCTTCGTCTTCTCATCGGTCATTGTCGTAAGCTTAATCACTACCTTTTGCTAAACGTTCAAACAGGAAGTAGAAGAAGAGGAAAGTTTACAATCAAAGATAAAACTTCAAGAAAGTCATCAATTATTTGCTTAAGATATCAAGCAAATGTATCCAGACAGAGAGAGAGAGAAGTACCTGTGTCATCTGAAGAAGATCAGATTTGAATTCCAATGAAATGAAAGGAAGTTGCACAGCCTGAAAGATGAAAATGGAGTGAATCATAGAGTTGTTTGGGTATTTATGGAGGTTGACAGATGGGTTTGTCTCCTATTCATTCTTGAAAATTATTGGAGTCTTAGTCTAAGGTAGCCGGCCATGACAGAAAGAGTTGCCTTTCGTTGCTTTCTAAGATTCTTCTCTTTTGAAGTAAACGAAAGCCACTGCCTTTACATCTTTAGGCTTTCTCATTTTCATGCCACTCATGAAAAACAAGCCTTTCTAGTAGTTCATAGCCATAGAAAAGTGCAGATACATTTTTCTATTGCTTTCCAGGCCACTGATCTGCAATTTGGCTTAAATTAATGGGCAACACTACTTTATTAAACAAATGCATAAATTGAATCTGCATGGATAATAGATAAACAAATTCAAATCAATATACTATCTGCCATGAATAACAGATTTGCATATAATCCCCAAATAACAAGGAATGTCCGTAACCTTTTCAAAAAAAAGATCTTGGTAAGAGTAGTATTAGTGTCTAGTACCAGAGACTCTAACCTTAAGTATGAGTTTGAAAGATCTAAGCCATTTATCATGTTTGGCATACAAAAATCAGGCAACCCACAAGAAATGATTGCATTTGGATGATTTGAACAACTCATTTTGTATCCTTGAAAAACCAATGGTTCTGATTTTGAACTCAGAAAAGCATAAATAAATATCATCCAAAGGTCATGAAATTTTGTTTGCAACCCATCTAAGCCATCCCAAGCATGATGAAAAGATTAGATCTTTCAAACCCAAACCCCTCATTTATTTGTATTTTTTAATTTCCAATATACCTCTTTCGATTGGTATCTATGGATAAATTCGCACTAATCATGGGTTTAATTGACTATATTGATTTGATCCATTTTCTAAACATATATAATTTCTTCAATCCAAATCCACAAATCTAAAACAGATAAATGGATGCATGCGGATTTTATCTGTTTTGCAAACTATTGTTAAAAGAATGGACCAAAATCAACGAGTTGAAAAAGTAGGTTTTGGATGTTAAAATCATCCAATCTCAGTGATCTCTATCATATAAGATACATGGAGCTACCTAAATAAGATAAATGGCCATGATCAACCAAAGCGGGGCCATTGTGGTAAAGTGGGGTCAAAATACCCTTGCTTGTGTGGTGCAAGTAGAACTCCATTATTCCTCTTAATTAACAATTTTTTGAAGAGTAGGAGGTGGATCCACGAGATGATGTTAGATTTTTCCAACAAAATTGGGCCCATTAGTATGCAATCAGTGGTGACTATACATCAATATGGCAGGGTCCAACTTGCAGTAGTGATGCCACAAGGAGTCTTTGTTGTTCTAACTTTGAGGGGAAAAAAAAGAAGAAGAGGGAAAAAATCTACCAATAAGTCTATTTATAGCTTAAGTTGCAAATTAGCTTTGGATCACAAGTAAGACTTCCCTAGCCATCCACTTGTGGGATATGCAAATAACAAGAGTCAGGTCACCAGGATGAGTATGAGATTATTGTACTCATATAACAAATATAATGAAGATATTTCCATCCTATTTTCATTTAGGTAACTGACATCTACATATTGTCGTTTTTGAGATACGTCCATAACCTTATAGGGTTATACCAACCTTCTAATTATTAATTAGTTGCTTTGTTAGATAGTGGATCCATACATTTTCACTTTGCATGGAAAATATCAGTGGCTAAACTGCATTATGGTTTGATGCTAAATCTACATCTCTAATTGTTTATTCAAGTTGTACTATTGCTTACTCATATATATATATATATATATATATATATATATATATATATATATAGACACAAACACACATATATCCTAGTGAAATCCAGATAAAAAGAGGAGTGACATCACTAAAAGAAAAGAGTGCAAATTGTAGTTCCCTTATTACATGTACAATAATTAAAACATATTTTATAGATATGAAAAAGAACACATGTAAGATCTATAGAAATCAGATGAACTAGTGAGATTACCTAATAGTGGTGCTTTTCATGCATAAATGACGCTCGAAGACCAGTAGAAATCAGATGATTAGGTTAGATCATCCAATAGAATGGAAGAAGAAATAAACTAAAATAGTAGTGCATGGATAACCCAATTTAGTCTGAAGATGGCATTCTTGGCCAAGAATGCCTAGTGAGTTGGTATGAGACAACTTAGGCATCCCATGGCTAGAAATTAAATTTAGAGATTATGTAATTGAGACTGCATGAGTGATTTTCTTTGTAATTCTTTGCTTGTACTTGAATGAGAAATATTGTAAAATGATACCAATGCCTAGAAACCAAGAAAAAAAAAAAAAAGTCACGAGTTTTTAGTTCTACAAATTGTGTCACAACCAATAAATTGCTTCACAAATAAGTGAAAGGATTTCACAAAAAAAACCAACACCTAAAGAGTTTCAAAAACAGGGATTGGTAAGTTAGAAGTAAGACTTTTTTTATGAGGTCTTGTATATACTCATGGTATATGAGTAGCCATGCAATAAAAATATTCTCTTTCTAATTTTTCTTTGCAAATAATTTAGAGAAAATTGTTACCCTCTCACCTAAGCAATAGGATTTCTAATTATTCAGTAGCTCTTTGTATTTGCTTCATTTAGGATAAGGATTAGATTAGAGCAAAAATATTACTATTTCTATTTGCTTCGTTTAGAATTGAGATTTTTCTCAAAAAATCCTTATTTTATAAAAGCTTAGTACTAATTAAAAGGTTCGGACTCATTTCATATTTACCATCAAAGTTTTTTATTGAAGAACCCCTAACTCTATGTGACGACCTGGGTTTTCACATGCATTTTTAAATGCGAAACCAATTCATAATGCGGGATTGATTCCTATTTGAAAACACTTTTATAAAAACAATGCAATGCAATAGAAAAATCTTTTATTTTAAATTCATTTTGACAACTTTGAGTGTCATTTGCTTTCAAGACGAACAAAGTAATTTTTAAAACTAAGACAAACATATATGCATCCCAGATCTATCTAGTCACAGCTCACAGCTCACAGCTCAACTGTAATAATTACATATACATGTCCAAAGGATAGATTATATACTTACATTCATACTTATCTTTCTCTTCATTCACTTGATCATAGCACTAACATTTCCTGATGCTTCTTCTAATCCTGTTGGAACTAATCTTTAAAAATAATATATTTGGGTGAGTATTCCTCATACTCAGTAGGTGATCTGATACTACTATTTTGAAAACATAGCATGCAACGTACATAATTTCAAGAGGGGCTTTCCATGTAAAGGTCATTGAATTTCTTTTTGTGTAAACATTCATGTTTATGCATAAATCATAAGCTCATTTACACATTTTCCAACCATGAAATCTTTTATCGAAATCTAGTAAACAATAATATAAATATTATGAAAAATCTTAGAGTATCAATGAATCAATCTATGTATTAAAATCTTAGCGAACACATCAAGTTGATAGGTCAAGAGTACTTGTCTAAGACCATCTCAATACATCATGTATGGTGTTACCAAAAACCAAAATCATAGGGCCCACTATGCTCACGACCAGAGCCTATTTTGAAATCACGTGTCTTCGGTATCTAGAGACCAGCTACCACAGTCTCCACGGTTGACTGTGGATACATCTCGAAAAGGGTGCCTTGAATACCTCTAATGGTAGTCCCAATACAACAACAGTCGAGAAAGGGACAAGTGCCACTTTGGACAATGATAACTACCACCTTTGGTGGTTAGAGGTTGGGAGGCCAACCCGGTACACAAACAACCTCTTAGCATGGTGCCCACTAGGCTCATTAGCCCAAAAAAGATATATACATATAATCCAATTCTCAATAATCATAAATCATATAATTTATGCAATTTATTTCAAAACATGCAAGTAATGCATATAAAACTATTTCGTCGTTCAAGAGTAGAAATGAACTATGAAAATATAAGCAATAGCAATTTTAATCAAAATAAAAAATCATGAGAATAATTTGCAAATTCATCATAAAAATACCATATCTCAATATCATTTCAAAAGCATATTAAACACAAAAATATATTCAAGGAAATCATTTAAATTGGAATGCAATTGAAAACTTAATAGCATCATACTACCTACCTCGATGATGTCTCTTGAATCTCATTTTTCTTCAATTTGAATCTTGGATCACCTTTGTGGGGTCCCGGATATTATTTGGGAATAAGAATCCGAGTATTATTTTCCATTCTTTACAGATCATTAGTTAGATTCATAGATCGACGGCTAAATCTATCCTTTATGTTATAAATCATTGATTTGTATGTCTACAAGCTAGATCTCAATTATAGATCCAATGTTTAATGGTTAGATTGCCTTCAATAACTTTTATGTCATCAAGATCTTGTAATTGAAAGGTCAGATCTCACAGATCGCCTATCCTGATATTTAGATCAGAATCGTATTTGATTTGAATGGTCAGATCTACAATTCAAAGGCTGATGTATGTAATTTAAGGTTGATCTTGGCATATTGATCTCCTAATACGTCCAATAGATCAATTTATGAGATATCATCATCTTTGATCTTATAGATTTATGCAATTTGTATGATTTTTAGGCTATGGTCACATTAAATAGTTCTTTAAGCCTAAATTTTATTATATAATTAGGTTTGTGTCATCAAGATGAATACAACAAACTTTTTGGATCATTAATCGGAATTATATAGCTTTCTTAATTGCAGTTTTAGTGTTTTAGATCAAATAAATGATCCAGATTAGATCTCTGGATCCATAACGCAATAAGATGGGCCCTACACATCACGATTCCCAAGAAATGCTTGCATCCCATTCGAATCGAGATTGCACCCACACATGCTCGAAGGACGCTCCAGAGCGCGCGTCTTGTTACGCGTTACGCACGTGCGTTCTGAGTATAGAATGATCCGATGGGATGTAGATGGTCCAATGAAGACTGTATGATCAAACCCATCTTTGATCAATAAAAGGAATCATTCAATCTTCTTTGTTTTTCACCCTTTAGGATTTTTGGGGCCCATGATCTCATCAGACAGCTCAGATCTTGGATTCGAGCTATCCTTGAGATGGCTCCCAGTTAGGTTCACCGATGAATCTCATTGAAAAAACCAGTCTGATGAGATTTCTGTGACTGGAAAACTGGAGAAAGAAAGGGAAAAACTGAGAGGAAAGAGATTACCTGAAGTTGGAGAGAAGGGTTTGACAATGCTAATGGAGGGGGAAATTTAGGTTTTCCAGTGGTGCAAGTTGCTCTGTGCCGTTGGGAAAACTAGTTGCCAAAAAGTGCAAAATATGGGGAAACTGGAGTCGAAGGAGAGGGAAAAGGGTAAAGAGAATGGTAGGTGTCGGGGGAGAGAGAGAGAGAGAGGTTTGTTCGTGCCCGTCGGAACCCTAAGCTACTGGAGTTGGGTCACCGATGCGATGGAAAGAGAGGGTGAGTGGTGCGATGGGAGGAGAAGGGAGGTTTATAGGAGTGGAAGGTGGTGCCATCCTATGACGGTGCTGCCATTCTTTCCGGTGCTATAGAGGAAGACTGGAGAAGGGTGTAGACACTAGTGACGCGTTGCTGACAAGTTAACGATGAGGGGGGGGTTGTCGTTATCAAAACGACCCCCTATGTTTTTTGATCCATTTCCTTTTTGAATTAAAATTTACTAAAATGCCCTTCAATCTTCAAATGCCCATAACTTTGTCATCTGATCTCTGTTTTTAGTGTTCTTTATGTCGTTCGATTTCTTTTTTTTGAGTAGAATCTAATTATGAAGTTATTTCTACCAAATTTGATTTTTATAAAATCTCACTTCTAAAGTTCAAATATTTGTCTTTGGATTTAAAAATTCGAGTTCTTACACTCTACCTATCTCCATTTATGTTGTTTCAATATGATTAAATTGACAAATATGCACTTACTTTTAAGTGTTAACATTTCCTTGGCACCCTTGCCCTTTTAAATGAAGAGAGACACCATAAGAGGTGCCAATTTGACCGGACTGTTGCTCCATACTCTGGGATTGTAATACCTTGAATTTTTGTAAACATTTATATTATTAATGACATGTGATTCATTCTTCCAAATATGAAAACATATAAATGATGGCTAGAACAATGGCCAATTAAAATGATAAGAGCATTCCTTTTGGATGTAGAGTAGACATTCTCTACAGAAGTAGAGGTCTATTACTAAAACATGTATATTAGATAGAGATCCAATTGGATTGACATTGAACTAAGGAGGCCCATACGAAGAGAGATAACATTCTATTGACTCCTAAAATAGCTAGGAATGACCACTTGAATGGAATAATGAACTTAGACAAATCCCATGCATCTAGGACATGTTCAAACCTAAAGGGAGTATGACTCTTAGAACTGCAAGGAAGGCTGCCCAGCCATCTTTATAAATAGGCACCCAATTCTTAGAAAAAAAAAAAAAAAAAGTGAAACCAAGAAGAAGAAGGAGAAAAATGCAAGGCCTAGGGAAACAACACTTGATCTGTCAGTAGGTAAGTAGACTAACTCTACCAAGTTTTCCACATGATTTCAACATTTCTTTTAGAAGATTAATTGATAGGGAATTTTATCGTATTTTACATGCTAATAGCTTTTGAATTTCATCATCCCAAATTTTAGTACAAGTTTTGGGCGTTTAATAAAGTTAGAAGTTATTCCAAGGGTCCAAAATGCATAGTCCCATATTCTATAAATTTGATCTTGAAAACCTATACCAAAAGGAAGAAGGAAGAAGAAGAGGAAAGAAGAGAGAAAACAAGGAGGAAACACCAATCTTATGGTAGGTAGATCTGGTTGCTCACCCTTGTTTTTCAAAAGATAAAAAACATGTTTTCTCTATGCATTTTTTATTGTAAAGAACTATCATTCTCTCATTATTAACTTATGAGACCTTCATCCCATATGCTATGATGTCTTATACGAACCATGATCTATGTTTTTCTTTGATAATATCATGCATTAAGCTTGTTTTTACTGAGAACTATTGGATGAAAATAAAGAAGTGACTTTGATAGTTAATGTTATCTATGTTTTAAATGGATGATTATGCCAAAAATTTATGCATGTTTAATTAAAGATTGATGCCTAGTGATTTTGTGCAATAGTTATAAGGAATGGGTGGATTATTTTCATAAAAAAGTCATGTAATTTAAGGAAATTGATGGACGGCTTGGATCACAGTTTACGTCTAATCAATAAATAGATATTGATGAGATCAATAGATGGAGCCCATAATATGCTCCTAATCGTCATAGGGTGTGGTCACATAATTCAAAACACCTTTTGATCAAGGGAGTGGATGCAGCACCTAACTTGATCCAAACCGTCCATCGATTTGATGGTGAGATCATACCAAGATCATTGGATCTAGGTGATCTGATTATGGTGCAGTTGCATGTCTACTTTATTAAAATATATGACCATGTGACTATAGATCGATGTTTGTAGATTATTAGAGATCATGATTCAAATATAGAATTTACAAGATTTAAATGGTTAAGATCATCGCATCAGCCCTCAATCAATGATCTGATTTCAGATGAATCAATCATAAATCTTATGATCATTCCATGATGGAATCAGTGACTAGAAAAAACATTCATATAGGATAGATTGAGAGTGGATTGCACCATCTTTGATCCAAATCAACCAATCCATGGGTGGTGCAAAGTTATCTGGTCAGCCAATCAATAGATAACTTGATAGTGGTTAGATCACCTAATACTTTGGTTTATTAAGTATTATAAAAGACCCATGATTTAGTTTATGTAAATTAATGAAGAATCTAGGGTTTTGAACAACTTAAGATCAATCGTCAATTTGTGGTGATCTAAAGCGACCATCCAAAATCCAATGGTTGGATCACAACTAATCTGTGATTAGATTAGATGAACAGACAACAGATTGACCATATAATATATAAGGAATGTGTTTGATGCATAGACCTTGAGTATGACCAGTGATCAGATCAAAAAATGATCTTGACTATTGCATCATGTGTCACTTAGGAAAGAGCTGAATTCTTGGAATCTAACTGATAGATTGAGGTTAGAATTGATGAAACTTGATTAAGGACTAGTAAAGCTTAGATGATTGATTATGACTTAACATATGAGAGGATCAATAGTAGAAGTTACTATTTAACCTAAATTAAGATCAAATGCAAAATTAATGTCAGGATCAAGATTGCTTAAGAATCAAATCTATTATTTTGATCAAGTATTGAACATTAATAATGATGTTCTTCTGTTTTGACAATACTTTGAGATGTTTTGAGCATGAAACCTTAAATTGGGTATTATTTATGAATTAGATGATGAGTATCTTCTAATAGATTGATGTATGATAGTATTCGCTACTCTTATATTATTCATATTTTGATTTGAGATATCATTGTGATTTCGATGATGGGCAAGTGCCCTAAGTATTGAGATAGGCCGAGGGCCTAGGGCAGCTGGTGCTCCGGGGTTGCATTGGTTTGCCACCTAGCCTCCAACCACCTGAGGGTGGCATGAAATCCACCACCTTATAAAGGCGGCATATTCTTGGATGGCAGCTGCTCTGCACTTTGCCATTCACGTGGCACTTTTCAAGACTGGCCATAGGCTCTGCAAGGATACAGTCAAGGTCTTTGTAGGATATTGGAAAGCACATGATGCTGTGATTTGGTCGTGAGCATGACATGTCCTAGATTTATGATATTATATATGGACCCATTATATGGTCTGGTGATTTTACCATATGAGTTTGATGGTGTGATTGAGATCCTTACAAGTGATGGATGAGATGTATTTCGTAAGATTTTACTATAGCATTTATGAGTACATATACATTTGATTTGATATATCCATGTGATGATATGAAATGTTCATATACTGATTTGTCCATATGAGATGATATGATTGGTTATATAATTTTAAGATAATATTATGATATACCCTACTACATGCATAATTGCATGAGACATGAGAATGACTTGGGTAAAGTGTCATAGTTTTATTGAACTAATATAAGGATTTCAAATCATATGTACCCTGGTTGTGGCATTTTGTGTAGTTCAAGTTTATCTACTAGGTATTTGTAGAAATACTCGACCTACAATATTTTATAGATCCTCAAGTGAAAGCCAAGATTGAGGAGTACACAACATTTTTGAGATGAGGATTTGGAGAAAGTGAGAAGATGTCTCACTTAGTTTTTCCTTTTAATTTTAGACTCTTATTCATTCTAGTCTCATGACGAATTGTAGCCCATTTGTGGCAACAATTATGTTTAAGTTATGGTATATGGGATTGTGATAGACAATCCTTTGGTTATATTTTCCTCATTTATGATTATATGCATGGGGTCCAGACATGGGCTAGCTTTTACTTATGACTCTTACATGTGATTTATTTATTTAGTACTTAGTGTTTTTGCATGGACATTGATTATTCTCATTATTGTTATTTAAAAATATATATTCATTTTTCATCTGATATCTTCAATGGGATCAATCCCAAGCTATAATTTTGAACTTGTGGAATATTTTCATATTCATAGTATTTAAAATCCTAGGTCACAATCTCTCACAACCATGTACTTGTCCAAAAACCATGGGTAAGAGTCTTAGGTCCTAGTGTAAATAGCTATAGAGAGTACTTCATAGGATTGTTCAAATTTGGAAACTTATGCCTCCTAGACAACAAGTTAGAGGTAATTAGGAACCTTAGGGAGGTCCCATGGTGTGACACCATAGGGTAATGTAGGTGGAGATGTATTTCAATTATTTTTACAATAGTTAGGGCAATATATGTAGAATCAGCCCCAGGGAGCACTAGTTGGAGGAGCAATAGTGACATAGAATGCAGCAAAGACTAAGAACATGTTGGACAGGTTCAAGAATATGGCTTCAGCCTTCTCGGGTTTAGATGTGGCAGACACTGTGAAGAACTGGATCTTCGAAGTTGAAAAGGTCTTTAAGGGTATGGAGGTTCTGGAAGAGAACAAGGTGATCATGTCCTTCTTTATTATGACTAGATAGGCAGCTTTTTGGTGGTAGATAGAGGAGAGGACTTACTTCGAGGATGTGGAGTTGATATCTTAGGGTGACTTCAAGAACATATTTTGGACAAGTATTTTCCTCCACACATGAAGAGGAGAAAGGAGTAGGAGTTTCTCAAGCTACAATAGAGTCATATGACTATCATTTAGTACGAGAACAAATTCATTGGACTACAGAGATTTTCTCTAAGTGTGTGCACCAATGATAAGGAGACTGCTGACAAGTTTGTTGATGGGTTGATCACTGGGCTTAGGAGTAAGGTACTGAGAGTTTGACCATCCACTATGGTAGAGGCTATTAAGATGGTGTCCATCCTTGAGCAAGACTATAGGAGGGCATGAAGATGAGAGGGAAGATAGTGGGAAAAAGGCAGCTTGATCAACAAATTCAATAAAAGGACGAGACCCATGCAATCTTTAAGGTCTTAGTCATAACAAAAATGACAATTCTTCTAAAAGATTAAAGCTCCAAATCCTCCACTGTGCCCACAATGCAAGAAGCCTAACCTAGGCTAATACTGCTCAGGACCTATACTCAGGTGCTTTAGCTATGGGGAAGTAGGACATATGGCCCATAGCTGCTTGAAGAATAAGGAGGGAGAGAAGCCAATGGACTACCTCCCTAAGAGCCAAGGGCAAGTTATGGCCATCACTAGTGGGCAGGCTCAAGCATCAAATGAAGTTGTAAAAGGTACAAGTCTAATACTTGACAAACTTGCTAAGGTTTTATTTGACCTTGGTTCTACAAATTTTTTCATATCAAACACTTTTGCTATGTGTATAAATTGTCCAATTCAGAAAACTGTTGCAAAGATTTTGCAATGTAGTTTTTATTGGCCTTCATTGTTTAAAGACACATATATTCTATGTATAAAGTGAGAGATGTCTAAATTGTGACCTGAATATCATACATTACATCTTTAGTTTTCCTTACTTGTTTCTATAACTTACTATTCCCTCTATTGAGATTCTTAACTTAGTAAGTAGTAGTCCTAGTCATTTCACTAAGTAATATCTACTTATACTCCACCAGTACTTCATGAGTTAATTACATTAACTCCTCACCTAATGAGTTAATCACATAACTCTTCCTATACTCATTCTCAACTAATGAGTTAATCACATAACTCATTCTTATGAAATACTATCTTATTTCTTATTCACTCACTATTTCTCATCCTCTAATTGGATTGTCATCTTCATATTGGATATAAGGGTACTATACAATGACTGGATGAATGGCTCTGATACCAACTGTGATGACTTGGGTTTTTGTAACATATTTTGTAATACATTTTTCAAAGATAGGGGGCCCTTAGTAGTAAATTTTTTTCGCAAAACAAAGCAGCAGAAATTCTTTTCTTTAGAACTTGTTTTGTAAAACCCAAGTCATCACTTCATACATATCATAAGTAGAATTTTGTACAAGATAAAATTTCATTGAAAGAATATACTTTTATTAAATTTTAGAATCCATCTAATGGTTCACAATACAGCCCGGGTATCAGTACAATACTTGTCCAAATTATATAATCCAAATTTCAAAGCTCACCATACACTAAAAACTCTCAATATAGTACAATACTCTCAAATAAAAATAAAAATACATGTCTTCAAGGGATATACCCGGATTGTTTATTCTTCCAAATCTTCTTAAGTCTTGAGCTCCTAATTCTCCTTCTCTATATCAGAGATATTATAAACATTCAGATATTTATAATATCTCAACAAGCTATGCTTGGTAGGGGATCTATGAAGCATAATAATTTGATAGTATAATCCTAATACTTCATAATCCCATTGTTCATAAACATACTCATGGATCAATCTCTTTACTTTGTTATATATGTACATCCTTATACATACATATTGTATATGTCGTATAGATATATATATATACTGTCAAAATCATGAAAAATATTTAATATCTCAAACATCAATAGTCACACTCAGACAAACTGAGTTGATCAATCATCCAGACTCTGTTGGAAAATACTCCCTCATTTGGGCAGTATCATCACACTTAGCCATACTGAGGTGATAAAACATCCAAACTCTGCTGGGAAAATACTCCCTTATTTGGATAGTATCGGCATCTCATTATGCCATGCGTCATAATGCAAAATACTCAAAGGACTACTATGCTACAGTCTGATCTGTACCAGGGTGTTCGGATAACTGCTTTCATACTCCACGAATACCAAATGTGGAAAATCATCTGTGTCATGTCTATATGGGGAGACAGTTCATCACAGTGGTGGCCTTCCCATAATTGCCCCACTCGACATTTCGCCTCTTTTTGGGCACGGTATCATCATCTATATCACATTTTGGAGAGTGGGTGGCCAAACCCTCGTAACCCTCCTAGCATAGCATCCCCAGGCATATGCCTATTTAAAACAAAAACCACAAGCCTCCTTACTTGTGTATAAAGTATTCTTTTACTTATCAGACGTCTTCTCTGTTTATATCATCATGTTTGTATTTTGGTATTCTTATACCGAGGATAGGATTTCACTTCAAACTTAGGGATCATTATTTACAATGAATGATACCCATGTTCATATAAGTTTATGGATCACTATTCTATACGAATGATTCCCATGTATTGATTTTATACTTATCAAACAATTTGTCTATTTATTTAGGGCTGGAATACCTTCTAGTTCCCTATTCACTTAGTGTTTTCTTCAATTCTAACTTAACTATTTCATGTGTTTTGGTTGGATCATAAAGGTTTTCAAGGGATTTAATACAAGTATTTACATTAAACTTGTTAAGAATTCTAGACATAAGATCATGCATTTCTCATGTAGATGCATTCATAAAATTCTCCTACCTTCAAGTAGTGATTCATCTCTTCAAATCTTCCATGATACTAACTGACGTATGTAATATGTAAATCCATATATACTATCAATATTTATATAATTTGAATAATCCTATATTTTTTTATCATATCTATATTCTTTGTCTAATCTTGTCCTTTGATATAAGGATCTAGATCTTGTGTCCTATCATGATCTATCTTCCTCAAATAGTATTGATCAATAGATTTGACGGTTGGAATGATTTTCTAATCTTTTAGATCTATTTAAGTCTTTGTGCATTTCTTTCTTTGATCTTGATCTTTCACAGATCCTTTAATCAATAATTTATACTTGATGATAAAGAACAAGGGTTTAGATCTTCTATTTTATTTGATCTAAGATCTTCTATTTTATTTGATCCAAATTGCAAGCAATAGATATAATACATCAAAAAGTATTTATTTCTTTTATTGTTCTTGATCATTCACGATCCCATGGATCTTATTTGATCATCCTTATCTTACTTATAATTTTTATTAGGGTTAAATAATTTACTAACCTTTAAGCTCTTATTATTATTATTCAACTAGTTAATGTTTTACTGGTTGAAGATAGCTTATTTAATCCTAAGTCTAGATAGCTCCTCTTATTTCCAATTGACTAAGGCTTACTAACTGAATGCTGAACACAAAGTGGTTACTTCAATCCTAATGTAAGGAAGCGTTTAGAGCTCACAAATGTCAACGAAAGGTAGGGAAAGAGTGAGGCTCTATTAGAAAACCCTCTTAACCACCATGTTCAACATTCACTAGAGTGACCTTAGCTCAACCTTTCATAAGGTTCCTATGAGAATTTTAACCCTAAGTACTCTTTCTAATTGATTTTAATACATTCGTGGGGTTTATCATTATCTTAGTTTGGGCCAAGGATTTGATAATCCTTATATTGTCCCACTAACTATAGCCCTTACTAATATTATGTCAAAGTCATTCACTCATCTTAATTTTCCATGAATCTCTATATTCCATTAGTTTACATTTTTGGTGATTTATGCTCATTACATCTTAGCAACTACTTAACAATTGAATTTACTAATAAAATTTAACAACAATTAAATCATAAACTTTAAAGTATAAATCCAATATAAGTTTAACAACCATTTATACTAACATGCTTCCTATTAATGTAACTTAACCTAATGGAATAAAACTATACTTAAACTAGCACGACCTTAAGTTATGAAATGCATGAAATTTTACTACTAATCTAATGGAATCATGCTAAAATCTCAAATTTAAACTAACATGGCCCTAAGATAATTAAATCTACCAACATAATAATAAACTAATAACATTTAGAGGATAGCATGCTAAAATTTAAGAATTACACTATCATGCTTCATAATTTATAACATAAATCACATTTACAATCCTATTATCAAATAAAAGACAATTAAACTAATTAGATTAAGATTATTAGAAACTTTTACTTATGATCCAACCATTAGATCTTATATCTTTTCCTTCAGATCAAGGGTTTTAATTACATTTAGGGCTTTTACTCCATTAAGATTCAAAGATCATATTCACTTATTTTTGTCATATTTAATCCATGATCTAACTGGATTTCATCATAATCCCATTCATACAACCCATCCAAAGGGTCTGATCATGCTTGATCTAATTGATCAAGTGGGTCCCTTTGTATTTTTAGGGTTTTTCTGCCATAAAGGGTAGATCTCTCAATTTATCTTAGATATGTCAAAGTAAATCATAGATATTACTTTATTTTAATATTATTTTATCATTAAATTAGATCCATCTGATCATCTCAGATCTTGAAGATCATGAAAATTGGAAGCTTATTTCCTAAAAATAAAAAGTTCTTGAAGATTTATTATTATTATTATTATTATTATTATCAATTTTATGCTTTCAGAAGAAAATAGACATTACAAGCTTTTCATAGCTTCTTTTTCATCTTAATTTGGAGTTCAGATGACTCCACAATTGACGAATGAAGTTTACAGTCATTTCGAAGGTCCAGATTTGATCTAAGCCTAGTAGAATAGACGATCTTGATCATTTGGGCGGAGTGGTAGCTCTCCCGTCACCAGGACACACATGGTAACGTGCGGAGTGGTAGCTCTCCCGTCAAGACATTGTCGCACGTGGAGATGCTCCCTTAGGGCATGTTTTTGTGTGGTGTCTAACTATGGTGCCTAGCAGCTGAATCTCATAAAGAGGATCGAACAATCTGTTTTGGACTATCCAATCAATTCCTCTTCAATCAAGGGCTCAAAACATGATGAAATTTCTTGAAAATTCTAACCTAGGAGTTTTGGACATTTTTGGATCAATTGGATGGCTCAGATTTTTCACCTAAGCCCTCCATCATACAGAAATGAAGGGTTCTTATCCTTACTTGATTTTTATAATTTTTAACCTAAACTTAATTTTAAAAAAAATAAAAAATAATATAAACTAACATGAAATAATTATGGGAAGAGTTTCCACCTACCTGATTAGAGAAAATGTAGGTTTTGTGACCCAATTTTAAAGAAATATCCCATTGATGATTAGATTGCCTGATAACTGCTTGTTTTGTGATTTTTCGTTGATTGCACCGTTGGATCATGAAATTTATTTTGGGATTTTGTAGATAAAGTAGTCTAGGACAATATGAATGGTGAGATTTGTGAGATTTTATTTTGAAAAGAGTGCCTAATTGAACTTAGGTCTCTTGTTCCAATCTAGAGAGATGAGAGAGAAAGTGAAAGAAGAGAGATTTTTGGGAGTTTTGGAAATTTGGAAATGAATCTAGATTTGATTTTTCATGGGAAGCAAGATAATTTTTTGGGAATTTTAATGAACATTTTTGGAGGATTTTTGGGGGTGTATTTATAGATGTTTTTGCAATTTTCATAATTACTTATACTAATTATATTTCAATTCTTTTAAATATTAATTTAACATTGGATCCTCCACTACCATCTCCTCTCCAATATCAATTGGTAGTGGTTTGACCACTCATTACATGTTTTTTGGCCATTGGATTCATTTGTGGGCCCCATAGAGGTATGAAAGGACCATTTTGCCCTTTGTGGAGAAAAATCCATTTTATTCTCCCAAACTTGGAATTGAGCATACTTATTGGCGTTGGAATTGTATTTTCAAGTACATTCTAAATATTGATGTCTTAAATATCAGTTATGGGTAAAATTACCATTTTACCCTTTCATTCATAATTTTTAAGTTTTAAATCATGTTTTAATCTCTACAAAAAGATAATTCCCAATGACCTAATATTTAAGCCTGAAATTGCTAAAAATTCAAACTAAATTCATTTTATCAATCAATTAACACAAATTGGGGTTATTATAATCTTCCTCCCTTATAATAATTTTGTCCTCAAAATTTGCATTTCAAATTTCTTATGAGTTTTCATTAACTCATTCATAAGTTTGCTCATGTGGCCTTGCCACTTAAGGAAACCTCCATTTCCTGTCATTCATAGTTCATGTTATCTTCTCCTTAAAGGTAAAATCATATTTTTGGGCGTAAAGCACATCTCACTAATAATGCTAATGCATTAATCACTTATCCTGATTCTTTGCTAAACCTTCCAAAAGGATTAATAACTCTTAAACTGAGTTACCCTTTTGTTCACAACTTCCTATTTCTCTTCATTGGTATACTAAATTTATATTCCTCATTTTCACCAATCTTTCAATACTTCATACTTTTCTATTCTAACTTCTATTGCTCACCCTCATTCCTTTTCAACATATATAGTTTTGGCATATTTTCCCTAATATGTATAGTCCTTAGACTATCTACCAAAATGACATATTATTTTGATTCTACAATTTCAACTATTGTTCATTGTAACAATCTTCCAATATTTGAAAGTAATTATCTCTTCTGGGTTCTTCCATTATTTGGAAGTACTTGTCTCATTTCTATTTTAGATAATCATACTCCTTTACTATTTCTTTCTATTGAAAATTTTTGTACAAGATAAAAATTCCATTGAAGGAATATTTTTTTATTAAATTCTAGAATCCATCTTGTGGTTCACAGTGCAACCCAGTATCAGTACCACACTTGTCCAAATTACATAATCCAAATTTCAAAGCTCACCATATATTAAAAACACTCAATATAATACAATGTTCTCAAATAAAAATACATGTTTTCAGGGGATATACCCTGATTGATTATTCTTCTAAATCTTCTTAAGTCTTGAGCTCCTAATTCTCCTTCTCTGTATTTGAGATATTGTAATCATTGAAACATTTATAATATCTCAGCAAGTTATGCTTGGTAGGGGATTCAAGAAGCATAAAACTTTGACAGTATAATCCTAATACTTCATAATCCCATTATTCGTATTCATGGAGCAATCTCTTTACTTTGTCATATATATACATCCTTACGCATACATACAGTATACTGCGTATAGATATATACATACGGTCAAAACTGTGAAAAATATTTAATATCTCAAAACATAATCATATCTAGCTTATGCTGAGTTGATAAATCATCTAGACTTTGTTGGAAATACTCCCTCATTTGGGTAGTATTGGTAATCGATGATTACTTGGCATTTTATCATACCATATCATAAGACATTTCACTATGCCATGCATCATAATGCAAAAATATTCAAAGGACTACTATGCATGCAGTCAGAATCCGTACAAGCGCACCCGGATAACTATTTAATAATCCACCTATACCATCCTAGGTGGAAATCACAATATCCATGTTTGTATGGGGAGGACCATGGTTGTCGCAGTGGTGGCCTTCCTATAATAGCCCCACTAGACTTTTAGCCTCATTTAGGCTTGGTATGCATATAATAACAAGATTCGGAGAACGGGTGGCCAAACCCTACTAACTCTCCTAGCATAACATCCTCAAGCCTATGCTTGTTTAAAACAAAACCACAAGCCTCCATGCTTGTATGTAAAGTAATTCTCATACATATCAGACAATTTGTCTGTTTACTTAGGGCTGGAATATTTTTTAGTTCCATATTCACTTAGCGTCTATTCCTTAACTCTAACTTAACCATTGCATATGTGTTTTGGTTGGATTATAAGGGTTTTCAATGGGTTTTATACAAGTATTTACATTATACTTGTCAACATTTTCAGACATAAGATCATGTATACAACATGTACTTCTCATGTAGATGCATTCATAAAATCCTTCTACCTTCAAGTAGTGATCCATCTATTTAGATCTTCCATGATCCTGACTGATGTATGTAATCTATAAATCCATACATACTGTCAATATATATGCAATATGAATAATCCTATATTTTTTATCCTATCTATATTCTTTGTTTAATCTTGTCTTTTGATATAAAGGATCTAGATCATGTGTCCTATCATGATTTATCTTCCTCAGATAGTGTTTATCCTATTGATCAATAGATCTAATGGTTAGAATGATCTTCTAATCTTTCAGATCTAAGTATTTTGTATTCTAAGTCTTTGTGTATTCCTTTCTTTGATCTTGATCTTTCATAGATCCTTTGATCAACAATTTATACTTATTGATAAAGATCAAGGGCTTAGGTCTTTATTATCTAGTTATTCTTTAATCCAAGTTTAGTTGTTTGATCATCCCTAATGAGGATGATCTTGGTTCTCTTCCTTGAATCATAATTGATCAAGGGTTTAGATCTTCTATTTGATCTAAGATTTTCTATTCTATTCGATCTAAGTTGCAAGCAATATATATATATATATATCATCAAGAAGTATTTATTTCTTTTTATTGTTCTTGATCATTCAAGATCCAATGGATCTTATTTGATCATCCTTATCTTACTTACAATTTTTATTAGGGTTAGATAATTTACTAACATTTTATGCTCTTATTATTATTATTCAACCAGTTAATGTTTTACTAGTTAAAGACAACTTATTTCATCCTAAGTTTAGGCTGTTCCTCTTATTTCCAATTGGTTAAGGCTTACTAGCTGAATGGGTGAACACAAAGTGGTTACTTCAATCCTTATGTAAGGAAGCATTTAGATCTCACAAACGTCAATGGAAGGTAGGGGAGGAGTGAGGCTCTATTAGAAAACCCCCTTAACCACCATGTTCAACAATTATTAGAGTGACCTTAGCTCAACCTTTCATAAGGTTCCTATGAGCATGTTAACCCTAAGTACTCTTTTTAATTGATTTTAATTAAATCCATGAACATTTAAAATGTCATTCATGGGGTTTATTATTCTCCTAGTTTGGGCCAAGGATTTGATAATCCTTATATTGTCCTACTAACTATAGCCCTTACTAATATTAAGTCCAAGTCATTCACTCATCTTAATTGTCCATGAATCTCTATTTCATTAGATTTCCTTTTTGGTGATTTATGAATATTGAGACATAACCACTAATTAAATAATTATATCTACTAACTTAAAGATAATTAAGATGCTTATACTATACTTTGAACATTCAAATAATCATACACTTTAAATCATAAGAGAATTGTACATCTATCTCATTCTAAGGGCATTTATACTCTAATATACTAACATGGATCCTAAGTTATAAAATACATGAAATTTGACTACTAATCTAATGGAATCTTGCTTAAACTTGAAATTTAAACTAACATGACCCTAAGATAATTAAATCTATCAAACTATAACAATCTAATAAAACATAGAATATAACATGTTAAAATTTAAGAACCATCATGCTTTATAACATAATTCATATTTACAATACTATTATCGAATAAAAGACAATGAAACTAATTATATTAAGATTATTAGAAACCTTTACTTATGATCCAACCATTAGATCTTAGATCTTTTCCTTTTAATCAAGGGTTTTACATAATTTTAGGGCTTTAACTTCATTAAGGTCTAAAGATCATATCCCTTTGTTTTTTCTCATATTCAATCTATGATCTCAATGGATTCCATCATAATATCATTCATTCTATCCATCTCAAGGGTATGATCATACTTGATCTTATTGATCAAGTGGGTTCCTTTGTATTTTTAGGGTTTTTCTACCATAAAGGGTAGATCCCTCAATTTATCTTAGATCTGTTCAAGTAAATTATGGATATCACTTGATTTCAACATGATATCATCAGTAAATTAGATCCCCAAGATCTGATCATCTCAGATCTTGAAGATCATGAAAATTAGAATTTAATTTTTAAAAACAGAAAGTTTCTGGAATGTTTTTATCAATGTTATAGTGTGATAAGAAAATAGACGTTATAAGCTTTCCATAACTTCTTTCCGATCTCAATTTGGAGTTTAGATGACTTCACAATTGAACTGTGAAGTTCACAGTTGTTCTTAGGGTCCAAATTTGATTTGAGCCCAATGGAATGGACGGCCTAGATTGATCGGGAAAATCTGGTCGAGCAGAGCTATCACCGCGTGCCCGTCACCATGACGCACGTGTAACGAGCTCCCCCGTGACTTGCATTGTCGCACGATCGTCACATTGGGATGAAGTTGCCTGCGATGCATGCGCGTGGAGACGCTCTTGTAGGGCACATCTCCGTATGGCATTTTGCAGCGCATCCCGCAATCCTGATTTGATTTGGGAGATCAGACAATCCGTTTTGAACTGTCCAATCAATCCTTTTCAATCAAAGGCTCAAAACTCTATAAAATTTCTTGAAACTTGTACCCTAGAGGTATTGGACCCTTTTGGAGCAATTGGAATGCTCATATTTTCCATCTGAGCCCTCTATAATCTAGAATTGAAGGGTTTTGGTCCTTACTTTATTTTTATAAAATTTAACCTAAAACTAATTACAGAAAAATAAAAATTACATGAAAAAACATGATATAAGTATAGGAAGTGTTTCCACCTACCTGATTGGAGAAACAACATAAAATTGAAGCCTAATTTGAAATAAATATTCTTTGATGATAAGATAGCCTGACAGTCCGTTGTTTTGTGATTTCCCTTCGATTGCACCATTGGATCTTGAAATTGATTTTGTTCTTTTGTAGATAAGGTAGTTTAGGATTGTATGGATGGTGGGATTTGTGAGATTCAATTTGGAATAGAGTGCCTAATTGAATTTAGGTCTCTTGTTCCATTTAGAGATAGGAGAGAGAAAATGTAAGGAGGGAGATTTTTGGGAGTTTTGGAATTTTGGGAAGGAATCTAGATCTAGTTTTTTACAAGATGATTTTATAGGAATTTTAATGAACATTTTTGGAGGATTTTTGGAGGTGTATTTATAGGTGTTTTAGAAATTTCATAATTACTTGTAATAATCATGTTTCAATTCTTTTAAATATTAAATTAACATTGGATGCTCCACTACCACCTCCTTCTCCATTAGCAGCTGGTAGTGGTTTGATCACTCATTACATATTTTTTGGCCATTGGATTCATTTGTGTGCCCCTTGTGGGTCCCACGGGGATGTGAATGGACTATTTTGCCCTTTTATGGAGAAAAATCCATTTTATTCTCCCAAACTTGGAATTGAGCGTACTTAGTGGCGCTGGATTCGTATTTCTGAGTAAATTCTAAATATTGATGTCTTAGATCTTAGTTATGGGTAAAATTACCATGTTATCCTTTTATTCATAAAAATAAAGAAAATTTGGGATTTTTTATTTTAACACGGAATTGAACATACTTAGTATCATTTCGATCAGTTTTTCTAGTACATTCATAATTTAGAAGTTTTAAATCATATTTTAATCTCTTTGAAAAGTGAGTTTCCAATAACCTAATATTGCAACCTGAAATTTTTGAAAAAATCAAACTAAATTGATTTTCTCCATCAATTTACAAAAATTGGGGTTGTTACAGTCTTCCCCCCTTATAATAATTTCGTCCTCGAAATTTGCATTTCAACTTACTTATGAGTTTTCATTAACTCATTCATAAGTTTGCTCATGTGGCCTTGCCACTTAAGGAAACCTCAATTTCCTTTCATTCATAGTTCATGTTATCTTCTTCTTAAAGGTAAAAATCCTATTTTTGGGACATAACACACATCTCACTAATAATGCTAATGCATTAATCACTTATCCTGATTCTTTGCTAACTTTTCAAAAGGATGAATAACTCTTAAACAGAGTTACCCTTTTGTTCAGAACTTCCTATTTCTCTTCACAGTATACTAAATTTCTATTTCTCATTTTCACCATTCTTTCAATACTTCATACTTTTCTATTCTAACTTCTATTGCTCATCCTCATTCATTTTCAACATATATAGTTTTGGCATATTTTCCCCAATATGTATAGTCCTTAGACTATTTACCAAAATGACATATTGCTTGATTATATAATTTCAACTATTGTTCTTTGTAATAATCTTCCAAGGATAGATTTATGCAAATTCATAATAAAGAAAATTTTGCATCACTATAAGGCATAAACATAGTACCTTCCATATTTCCTTTGGATGGCTCAGCCTGGCCATCGGTGATAGCGAATACCCCTCCTTGATGCCGAGGGATATTCTTCAGATTCGCCTCCTTAACTGCCAAAGGTTTGTTGTAGTTGTTGGCAATGTGCCCAATTTCCCTGCAATTATAACATTTGATAGGAGGTCTTTGCTGTATCGGAGTAGGACACATATTTTTGGGGTCGAGAAGGAGGTGGTAGTGGGGTAGGAGGTGGTAGTGGGAATCTAATAACCATTTAATAATAAAAAGAATTGAACATGATAATTACATGTAATCATGGAAAATTCCAAATATCCCTATAAATAGCCCATAAAATTCTCAAAACAATTTCTAATGTTCTTCACGAGGTCCCTTACCAGGCCCTGAAATCCTAGCTCCAAAATCCTCCCCAATCTTTTCCAAAATTTTCTTCTTTCCTTCTTTCTCTCTCTTTCCTTGGGATAGTGTCCACGACGCACCCGACACACAATTCATGTCTATTATCGGGGTGTGTCCAGGGATGTGTCATCCCCGATGAACCAGGGTTTCCTCTTAGGAAACCCTATTTGAACTAGCCATCCATTTTTAGCCATTAAATATCAATCTTAACTATTGGATCTGTTCGAACTGAGGAGATCTACAAAAGCCCTAAGAAATTTGGATGATCCGCATCTTGGATCGCTGGGAAAATCAAAATGAAAACAAGAACGGTACTGGGTACCATCTCTGGTGGTCAATCCTAGTTATTCCAGCCAATTTGGCCATTAAAACATGATTTGGAAACATTGAAACTCTTCAGGGAGGGGTGATCTATAAAAGCCCCAAGGTATCACTCCATCTCTGGCAACGGCGACGGAGGAATCAACCTCTATATATTTTTTGGTGTCTAGGGTTTCTTATATCTTCTTCATCATAATTTCTTCTTCTTCGATGACTCTCTCTTCACTGGACTAGCACAAGTAGGTGCACCTTTCTCCCCCTTTTCCATTCCTACTTTTAGCTTAGGTTTTTCGGCCTCTAGGAGATCTCCTTGGCCATTGATCCGTCGGGAATGATGGATCCAGCAACAGGGTTTAGATCCACCATCTCGGACAGCTTAGATGAAACTTCTGAGTAATTGGATGGATTCCTAAGCCCAAAAATCCCAGGAGATAAAATCTGGGCAGTTGAATGTCAAGGATGGAGGAGATCTGGCGAGGGGTGATCCGATAGTCCAGATCTGGACTGTCTCGCCCATAGCCGGTCACCTCCATCCGACCACTTGTAATAGGTGGTAACGGGGGCGGGTCCCTGGTCGTCCTCGCACTTGTAAGTCTAGATTAGATCTGAACCATCCAATATTTGAACTAGAAGCTCATTTCTATAATTAAGAGCTCAATTTAGCTCTGATTTCAGATATGAAAGTGTCTATAGATTCCTTGTCACTTGTAGAAGTTACTAAATTCATAAGATCTACGTTTTCAATTGTATTTACTTATGATAATTAGTAAAATCCATACCAACAGTAGTGGATCATGATCCAGATGACTTTAAAATAAAAATCTGAACTAATAGATGGGTTCAAGAAGTCTTAATAACATATGGATCATGATCACAATAAAATTTCTATATATCTAGATCAAGAAATTAAACAAAAACAATAAATTCAATATTAGCCCTTAAAACAGGCTGAAATCTTAAAATTCAAAATTTGATCTCAATTTAACTTCATATTAAGATCGAAAAGTTGGGTTGGATTTCTCTTGATGAGGAGAACCCACTGAACTAACAAAATAATAAGTAGATAAGGGTACGAACATCCTTGATCTACAAGATCTAGGATGATTAGACTATTCAAACTGTGTTGGATGATGATATAATAGTATATAACTTAAATAAATGGGTTAGATATAATGGAATTAGCAGATCTTAAGAGATCTATCCTTAAAAGTAGTAAAATCCATAAAAATAAATGGAAATCTCCTTGATCAATTTGATCAAGGAGGATTAGATAGTATGGATGTAATTAGATAATGATATAAAGTTAATATCATATGGATTGATGGACTTGATGATGATAATTTGGTATAGATTAAGATCTATGCCCTTAATATTGGAAAAAATGACTTAAGATCTTCTTGATCGGTTGGATCAAGAAGGATCAGATCATTTGATGAGACACATCAATAATCTAATGATAAAATCACATTAAGAAAATGTATTAGATCTAAAGGAAAATGAAAAATCAAGATCTAAACCCTAAAAGAGATGAAAAATGAATACAAATCACTATGACCATTGGATCATGATGAATAGTTATGGCATGTTAATTTTCATTTGAATTATTTAATGTTATTATACTTATCTTTTTACTTCTCAGTAGATTTAATTTTTAGATTTATTTAATTATTTATGCTTTAATGCTTATGTTATGAAAATTACATTGAAAATGTAATTAAATGAAAAATAGAGTTGAAGGACAATTACATGGAATGAATGACATGGACTTAATGATAACAAGGGCCATAGTTAGTAGGATAAATAAGGAATATCATTTCCTTGGCCCAAATTAGAAGAATAATGAAACACCAAGAATGACATTTAAATGTTCATGGATTTAATTAAAATCCATTAGAAAGAGTACTTAGGGTTAAAATGCTCATAGCAATCTTATGAAAGGTTGAGCTAAGGTCACTCTAGTGGATGATGAATATGGTAATTAAGGGGGTTCTCTAATAGAGCCTTGCTCTTCCCCCACCTTTTGTTGACGTTTGTGAGGTCTAAATGCCTCTTTACATGAGGATTGAAGTAACCACTTTATATTTGACCATTCAGCTAGTAAGCCTTAGCCAATTTGACATAAGAGGAGCTGTCTACACTTAAGATGAAATAAGCTATCCTCAACCAATAGAACATTAATTGGTTGAGTAACAATAATAAGAGTATAAAAGGTTAGTAAATTATCTAATCCTAATAAAAATTATAAGTAAGATAAGGATGATCAAACAAGATCCATAGGATCTTGAATGATAAAAAACAATAAGAATACTAATGTTGTATTTTATTATGTATGTATGTGTAGAAAAATATAGATAGAGAACCCAAACCCTTGATCAAACATGATTCAAGGAAAATTAGGGCATCACTTATAGGAATACATGAAGGAAGAATACTTGTATAGAGGAATAACTTTATATGTATGGTTTAACAGATGTATAAATCCAAACCATGAGGGGCAATGTGGAGTGAATACCACTTGAGATGTATGAATCAAGACCATGATACCACTTTGAGGTAGGTGGATGTATAAGAATGTATTAAGGATTCATGTGTATACATACGTGATCTTTTGTCTAGAATTATAGACCTTCATGATATAAGTATACTTGGTACCTTAGCATAACAATGATCTAATCACATGATCCAACTAAGTGATCCAACCACATGATCCAATTTAACTAATCTAATCTAATGATCTAATCAAATGAGGTGAAAGTAATGAGATGTGTAGACTAAGGAAACCCTAAGAATAGGGCATAGAAAATATTCCAGCCTTAGTTAAACAGACAAATTGTTTGATATGTACAATATATTTTACATACAACAATGGTGGCTTGTGATTTGTATTATGTACCTTGAAGTGAGACTTGGGTTTTGTTCCAAACAAATTTAAAAGAAAAGAATTTTTCCTATATTGTTTGCGATTTTTTTTTACCATTAAGGGCCCTGCCTTTAAAAAATGTATTAGAAAATGTGTTACAAAAACCTGGGTCATTACGTACTGTGAGTAGATGAATGACTCTAATACCATTTGTAACGACCCAGGTTTTTGTAACACATTTTGCAATATATTTTTCAAAGGCAGGGCCCTTAGTAGTAAAAAAATTTTGCAAAACAAAACAACAAAAATTCTTTTCTTTAAAACTTGTTTTGAAAAACCCAAGTCATCACTTCATACATAACATAAGTAGAATTTTTGTACAAGATAAAATTCCATTGAATGAATATATTTTTATTAAATTCTAGAATCCATCTATTGGTTTGCAGTATAGCCTAGTATCAGTACAATACTTGTCCAAATTACATAATCCAACCATACATTAAAAACTCTCAATACAATACAATGCTCTCAAATAAAAATACATGTCTTTAAGGGATATACCCTGATTGATTATTCTTCCAAGTCTTCTTAAGTCTTGAGCTCTTAATTCTCCTTCTCTGTACCTAAGATATTATAATCATTGAAACATTTACAATATCTCAGCAAGTTATGCTTGGTAGGGGATTCAAGAAGCATAAAACTTTGATAGTATAATCCTAATACTTCATAATCCCATTATTCATACTCATGGAGCAATCTCTTTACTTTGTCATATATGTACATCCTTACACATACATACAGTATAATGTGTATAGATATATACATACGGTCAAAACTATGAAAAATATTTAATATCTCAAAACATAATCATATCCAGCTTATATTGAGTTGATAAATTATCCAGACTCTATTGAAAATACTCCCTCATTTGGGTAGTATTGGTAATCCATGATTACCCGACATCATATCATGCCATATCATAAAGCATTTCATTATGCCATGCATCGTAATACAAAAATACTCAAAGGACTACAATGCATGCATTTAGAATCCATACCAGCGCGCCCAGATGACTGCTCAATAATCCACCTATACCATCCTAGGTGGAAATCACAATATCCATGTCCATATGGGGAGGACCATGGTTGTCACAGTGGCATCCTTCCCATAATTGCCCCACTTGACTTTTAGCCACATTTAGGCTTGGTATCCATATAATAATAAGATTCTGAGAGCGAATGGCCAAACCCTACTAACTCTCCTAGCATAGCATTCCACGGCCTATGCCTATTTAAAACAAAATCAAAAGCCTCCATGCTTATATGTAAAGTAATTCTCATACGTATCAGACGATCTATCTCCATGCTTATATGTAAAGTAATTCTCATACGTATCAGACGATCTATCTATTTACTTAGGGCTGGAATATCTTCTAGTTTCATATTCACTTAGAGTCTATTTCTCAATTCTAACTTAACCATTTCATATGTGTTTTGGTTGGATCATAAGGGTTTTCTATTTACATTATACTTGTCAACATTTCCAGACATAAGATCATGTATACATGTACTTCTCATGTAAATGCATTCATAAAATCCTCCTATCTTCAAGTAGTGATCCATCTCTTCAGATCTTTCATGATCCTCACCGATATATGTAATATGTAAATCCATACATACTATCAATATATATATACAATCTTAATAATCCTATATTTTTGATCCTATCTATATTCTTTGTCTAATCTTGTCCTTTGATATAAAGGATCTAGATCTTGTGTCCTATCAAGATATATCTTCCTCAGATAGTGTTTATCCTATTGATCAATAGATTTGATGGTTAGAATGATCTTCTAATATTCCAGATCTAAGTATTTTATATTCCAAGTCTTTGTGTATTCTTTTCTTTGATCTTGATCTTTCATAGATCCTTTGATAAAAAATTTATGCTTGTTGATGAAGATCTAGGGCTTAGATGTATCATCTAGTTCTTCTTTGATCTAAGTTTAATTATTTCATCATCCCTATGGAGGATGATCTTGGTTCTCTTCCCTGAATCATAATTGATCAAGGGTTCAGATTTTCTATTCCATTTGATCTAAGTTGCAAGCAATATATATATATATATATCATCGAGAAGTATTTATTTCTTTTTATTGTTCTTGATCATTCAAGATCCAATGGATCTTGTTTGATCATCCTTATCTTACTTATAATTTTTATTAAGGTTAGATAATTTACTAACCTTTTATGCTCTTATTATTATTATTCAAGAAGTTAATGTTTTACCAGTTGAAGATAGCTTATTTCAACCTATGTCTAAATAGCTCCTCTTATTTCCAATTGACTAAGGCTTACTAGCTAAATGACTGAACACAAAGTGGTTACTTCAATCCTCATGTAAGGAGGCGTTTAGACCTCACAAATGTCAACGAAAGGTAGGAGAGGAGTGAGACACTATTAGAGAACCCCTTTAACCACCATGTTCAGCATTCACTAGAGTGACCTTAGCTCAACCTTTCATAAGGTTCTTATGAGAATTTTAACCCTAAGTACTCTTTCTAATTGATTTTAATTAAATATTTGAATATTTAAAATGTCATTTATGGGGTTTATTATTCTCTTAGTTTGGGCTAAGGATTTTATAATCCTTATATTGTCTTACTAACTATAGCCCTTATTAATATTAAGTCAAAGTCATTCCCTCATATTAATTGTCCATGAATCTCTATATTCCATTAGTTTACATTTTTGGTGATTTATGCTCATTACATCTTAGCAACTACTTAACAATTGAATCTACTAATAAAATTTGACAACAATTAAATCATAAACTTTAAAGTATAAATCCAATATAAGTTTAACAACCATTTATACTAACATGCTTTCTATTAATGTAACTTAACCTAATGGAATAAGACTATACTTAAACTAGCACGATCCTAAGTTATGAAATACATGAAATTTACTACTAATCTAATGGAATCATGCTAAAATCTCAAATTTAAACTAACATGGTCCTCAGATAAATAAATCGATCAACCTAATAACAAACTAATAACATTTAGAGCATATCATGCTAAAATTTAAGAATTACACTATCATGCTTCATAATTTATAACATAAATCACATTTACAATCCTATTATCAAATAAAAGACAATTAAACTAATTAGATTAAGATTATTAGAAACTTTTACTTATGATCCAACCATTAGATCTTAGATATTTTCCTTTAGATCAAGGGTTTTAATTACATTTAGGGCTTTTACACCATTAAAATCCAAAGATCATATCCACTTGTTTTTGTCACATTTAATCCATGATCTAACTGGATTTCATCATAATCCCATTCATAAAACCCATCAAAAGGGTTTGATCATGCTTGATCTAATTGATCGAGTGGGTCCCTTTGTATTTTTAGGGTTTTTCTACCAAAAAGGCTAGATCTCTCAATTTATCTTAGATCTATCAAAATAAATCATAGATATTACTTTATTTCAACATTATTTCATCATTAAATTAGATCCCCAAGATTTGATCATCTTAGATCTTGAAGATCATGAAAATTGGAAGCTTATTTTGCTAAAAAAAGAAAGTTTCTTGAAGATTTTTATCAATTTTATGCTTTCAAAAGAAAATAGACATTGCGAGCTTTACACAACTTCTTTTTTTATCTTAATTTGGAGTTTAGATGAATTGACAATTGACGAATGGAGTTTAGAGTCATTCTGAGGGTCTAGATTTGATTTGCGCCCAGTGGAACAACAATCTTGATCGTTCAGGAGGAGCAGTCGCCATGCTCCCATCATTGGGAGGCACGTGGTCATGTGCTGCCCGGGACCTGTGCTATCTCATGGACATTTCATTGGGACGTCATCACACATGGAGCGAGCGCGCAGAGATGCTCCCTCAGGGTACGTTTCCGTGCTGCATCTTGCTCCAGTGCTTGGGAGCAGAATCTTATAAAGAAGATCGAATAGTCCATTTTGGACCTTCCAATCAATTCCTCTTCAATCAAGGTCTCAAAACTTGATGAAATACTTGAAAATTCTACCATAGGGATTTTGGACACTTCTGGATCGATTTGATGGCTTAGATTTTCCATCGGAGCCCTCTACCATATAGAAATGGGGGGTTCTTATCCTCACTAGATTTTTATAATTTTTAACCTAGACTTAACTTCAAAAAAATAAAAATTATATAAAATAACATGAAATAATAATGGGAAGAGTTTCCACCTACCTAATTGGAGAAAAACATAGGTTTTCCTGCCCAATTTTGAAGAAATATCCCTTTGATGATAAGATTGCCCGATAACCGTTTGTTTTGTGATTTTCCATTGATTGCACCGTTGGATCTTGAAATTTATTTTGGGGTAAGGTAGTCTAGGACAATATGAATGGAGTGATTTGTGAGATTTGATTTGAAAAAGAGCTCCTAATAGAATTTAGGTCTCTTGTTCCAATCTAGAGAGAGGAGAGAAAGTAAAAAGAGAGAGATTTTTGGGAGTTTTGGAAATTTGGGAAATAATCTAGATCTGGTTTTTTAGGGCAAGCAAGATAATTTTGTGGGAATTTTAACGAACATTTTTGGAGGATTTTTGGGGGTGTATTTATAGATGTTTTTTGAAAATTTCATAATTACTTATAATAATATTATGTTTCAATTCTTTTGAATATTAAATTAACATTGGATCCTCCACTACCACCTCCTTCCTCACTATCAGCTAGTAGTGGTTTGACCACTCATTTCATGTCTTTTGGCTGCTGGTTTCTTTTGTGGGCCCCACGGAGGTGTGAAAGGACCATTTTGCCCTTTTATGGAGAAAAATCTATTTTATTCTCCCGAACTTAGAATTGAGCGTACTTAGTGGTGTTGGAGTTGTATTTTTGAGTACATTCCAAATATTAATGTCTTAGATCTCGGTTATGGGTAAAATTATCATTTTACCATTTTATTCATAAAAATAAAGAAAATTAGGGATTTTTCATTTTAACTCGGAATTGAACCTACTTAGTGTCATTTCGATTGGTTTTTCGACTACATTCATAATTTATAAGTTTTAAATTATATTTTAATATCTATAAAAAGATAATTTCCAATAACCTACTATTCCAGCCCAAAATTTTTGAAAATTCAAACTAAATTGATTTTCTCAATCAATTTACACAAATTGGGGTTATTACAATCTTTCCCCCTTATGATAATTTCGTCCTCGAAATTCGCATTTCAACTTATGAGTTTTCATTAACTCATTCATAAGTTTTCTCATGTGGCCTTGCCACTTAAGGAAACCTCCATTTCCTTTCATTCATAGTTCATGTTATTTTCTCCTTAAAGGTGAAATCATATTTTTAGGCATAAAACACATGTCACTAATAATGCTAATGCATTAATCACTTATCATGATTCTTTGCCAGACCTTCCAAAAGGATTAATAACTCTTAAACTGAGTTACCCTTTTGTTCACAACTTCCTATTACTCTTCACTGGTATACTAAATTTCTATTCCTCATTTTCACCAATCTTTCAATACTTCATACTTTTCTATTCTAACTTCTATTGCTCATCCTCATTCCTTTTCAACATATATAGTTTTGGCATATTTTCCCTAATATGTATACTCCTTAGACTATCTACCAAAATGACATATTGCTTGATTTTATAATTTCAACTATTGTTCATTGTAACAATCTTCCAATATTTGGAAGTAATTATCTCTTTTGGTTTCTTCCATTATCTAGAAGTACTTGTCTCATTTCTATTTTAGATAATCATACACCTTTACTATTTCTTTCTATTGAAAATTTCTTTTCAGATCCTAATATTAATTGATAGTTTCCTTGTAATAACTTCTTCCTCAACTTTCATTACTATTCTTGTACTATGATTTCCTCTTTATTCATAGCACTTGATTTTATTATTTCTTCTTTTTAAGATTATGTATTACCTCATGCTTCTTTCAAGCATACCTCATAACTTTTCCACATCATACTAACCCTTTATTTAAAGTATTCTTGATAATTTTGATTAAAAGAGTCTATATTGACTTTGTAGTCATCCACTCTCAAGCCTTTAAAAACTCCATAATTTACCATATATTCTTCAAGTCTCAATAATCTACCATAAACTCTTTATGGTTTATATAATCAATGGCAAGATTATACTAAAAGAATGTCCCTATAGTATTCTATACAATCAATAAGAGATAAATTTCTCTAACTGTCAAAGTTATCTCACAATTTAGTTTCATCTCCAATCTTTGTTGGTTCAACTTCCATATCATTCTTAGAATTTATATGACCCTAAACTTTGCTTTCTTCAATCAACATGTATACTAACCATCTAATTTACAAGTTTTGAAAGTTTTTAACATATACTCTAAATGGTCATGATTTTCTTACTACTTCCATAAGTGATCACCAATTCATCTTATATATCCCATTCTCGTCAATTTCATGAATAACATTTATCCAACTCATATAATTCAAAATTTGCTTCGATATCTTATTATAAATTTTCATTTCTAGCTCCCCATTGATGATAATGGATTGGGAAAAACTCATCCATGTGGAGTAAAGGGTACTTAATATCATTTATGCATAATTTCATTGATCCTTCCTTTTTCTTTTTCTAAGGACTTGTTCATTCCCAATGTAAACTTATTGCAATAATCACTCCTTGGTCTACTAATCCTTAAAATTTGTTCTTTCCACTTATTTCGATCAGTTGATGTCATTTTCCTCAACTACTATTGATATTTCCTCATTCAATCTTATGTTAGATTGGAAATCTCCAAAATATCTTGAAATTTCTAACCACTTATTTCTCTAAAATCTCGATTCATACCTCATTCATAATCATCTCATTTGTCCAAAATTTACACTTAAGTTTAGTTCCCTATATTTGTTTATAGGTCTTCATTTCTCATGTTTATTTCACCATTCCTTCAAAAATGTGTTTCTCCTTACTACATTCCATAGTTCTTTCAATATCTCCAAATCTATCATATAAGTGGAATCAATATCCCTATTTGTGTATAGGTATTTTATTTTCCATGTTTATTTTGCAATCGATCTCAAATGTACTTCCTTTCACTATAGTACATAATTATTTCCATATCTACAATTTCATCATAAATTTTCAATTTATCACTTCTTTCTCTCAAACCCCACTGTTTTACTTAATAAGGATTATATATACTAGTATTGATGTATTTTACTTCTACAAGTATATGTCTACTTAAGATTTTAGGTTATACTTGAATATCATACATTACATCTTTAGTTTTCCTTACTTGTTTTTATAACTTACTATTCCCTCTATTGAGATTCTTAACTTAGTAAGTAGTAGTCCTAGTCATTTCACTAAGTAATATTTACTTATACTCCACTAGTACTTCATGAGTTAATTACATTAACTCCTCACCTAATGAGTTAATCACATAACTCTTCCTATACTCATTCTCAACTAATGAGTTAATCGCATAACTCATTCTCATCAAATACTATCTTATTTCTT
The DNA here is from genome assembly GCA_035236585.1 of Warburgia ugandensis. Lineage (NCBI taxonomy): Eukaryota > Viridiplantae > Streptophyta > Magnoliopsida > Canellales > Canellaceae > Warburgia > Warburgia ugandensis. Next base: position 3,902,126 of record CP141129.1, on the reverse strand, counting down.
ATTCACTCACTATTTCTCATCCTGTAATTGGATTGTCATCTTCATATTGGACATAAGGGTACTGTATTGTGAGAAGATGAATAGCTCTTATACCAACTGTGATGACTTGGGTTTTTGTAACACATTTTGAAAAACATTTTTCAAAGGCAGGGCTCCCTTAGTAGTAAATTTTTTTGCAAAACATAGCAGTGGAAATTCTTTTCTTTAGAACTTGTTTTGTAAAACCCAAGTCATCACTTCATACATATCATAAGTAGAATTTTATACAAGATAAAATTCCATTGAAGGAATATAGTTTTATTATATTTCAAAATCCATCCAGTGGTTCACAGTATAGCCTGGGTATCAGTACAATACTTGTCCAAATTACATAATCCAAATTTCAAAGCTCACCATACAATAAAAACTCTCAATACAATACAGTGCTCTCAAATAAAACTACATGTCTTCAAGGGATATACGTTGATTGATTATTCTTCCAAGTCTCCTTAAGTCTTGAACTCTTAATTCTCCTTCTTTGTATCCGAGATATTGTAAAAATTCAAACATTTAGAATATCTCAGCAAGTTATGCTTGGTAGGGGATCCAAGAAGTATAATAATTTGACAGTATAATCCTAATATTTTATAATCCCATTGTTCATAAACACACTCATGGATCAATCTCCTTACTTTGTCATATATGTGCATCCTTATATATACATACTGTATATATAGTATAGATAAATATATGGTCAAAATCGTGAAAAATATTTAATATCTCAAACATCAATAGTCACACTTAGACACACTGAGTTGATCAATCATCCAGACTCTGCTGGAAAATACTCCCTCATTTGGGCAGTATCATCTCACTCAACCATACTGAGTTGATAAAACATCCTGACTTTGTTAGGAAAATACTCCCTTATTTGGGCAATATCGGCATCTCATTATGCCATGCCTCATAATGCAAAATACTTAAAGGACTATTATACTGTAGTTTGATCCGTAGTAGAGTGCTCAAATAACTGCTTTCATACTCCACATATACTAAATGTGAAAAATCATCTATGCCATGTCTATATGGGGAGACAGTCTGTCACATTGGTGCCTTCCCATAATTGCCCCACCTGACATTTCGCCTCTTTTTGGGCACAGTATCATCATCTATATCACATTTCGGAGAGCAGGTGGCCAAACCCCCGTAACCCTCCTAACATAGCATCCCCAGGCATATACATATTTAAAACAAAAACCACAAGCCTCCTTGCTTGTAGATAAAGTATTCTTTTACTTATCAGACGTCTTGTCTGTTTATATCATTATCTTTGTATTTTGGTATTCTTATACCAAGGATAGGATTTCACTTCAAACTTAGGGATCATCATTTACAATGAATGATACCCATGTTCATATAAGTTTATGGATCACCATTCTATATGAATGATTCCCATGTATTGATTACTATTCACTTAAGGTTTTCCTCAATTCTAACTTAACCATTTCATATGTGTTTTGGTTGGATCATAAGGGTTTTCAAGGGATTTAATACAAGTATTTACATTACACTTGTCAACATTTCTAGACATAAGATCATGTATTTAACATGTATTTCTCATGTAGATGCATTCATAAAATCCTCCTACCTTCAAGTAGTGATTCATCTCTTCAAATCTTCTATGATCCTGACTGACGTATGTAATCTATAAATCCATACATACTGTCAATATTTATACAATCTGAATAATCCTATATTTTTAATCCGATCTATATTCTTTGTCTAATCTTGTCCTTTGATATAAAGGATCTAGATCTTGTGTCCTATCATGATCTATCTTCCTCAAATAGTATTGATCAATAGATCTAACAGTTAGAATGATCTTCTAATCTTTCAAATCTATTTAAGTCTTTGTGTATTTCTTTCTTTGATCTTGATCTTTCATAGATCCTTTGATCAACAATTTACACTTGATGATAAATATCAGGGGTTTAGATCTTCTATTCTATTTGATCTAAATTACAGGTAATATATATATATCATACATCAAAAAGGATTTATTTCTTTTATTGTTCATGATCATTCATGATCCTGGATCTTGTTTGATCATCCTTATAATTTTTATTAGGGTTAGATAATTTACTAACCTTTTATGCTCTTATTATTATTATTATTCAACCAGTTAATGTTTTACTAGTTGAAGATAGCTTATTTCATCCTATGTTTAGACAGCTCCTCTTATTTCCAATTGACTAAGGCTTACTAGTTGAATGGCTAAACACAAAGTGGTTACTGCAATCCTAATGTAAGGAGGTGTTTAGATCTCACAAACGTCAACAGAAGGTAGGGGAAGAGTGAGGCTCTGTTAGAGAACCCCCTTAACCACCATGTTCAGCATTCACTAGAGTGACCTTGGCTCAACCTTCATAAGGTTCCTATGAGCATTTTAACCCTAAGTATTCTTTGTAATTGATTTTAATTAAATCCATGAACATTTAAAATGTCATTCATGTGGTTTATTATTCTCCTAGTTTGGGCCAAGAATTTGATAATCCTTATATTGTCCTACTAACTATAGCCCTTACTAATATTAAGTCAAAGACATTCACTCATCTTAATTGTCCACGAATCTCTATATTCCATTAGTTTACATTTTTGGTGATATATACTCATTATATCTTAGCAACTACTTAACAATTGAATCTACTAATAAAATTTGACAGCAATGAAATCATAAACTTTAGAGCATAAATCCAATATAAGTTTAACAACCATTTATACTGTAATAACCCCCATTTTTTTGTAAATTGATTGAGAAAAATCAATAAAGTTTGAGTTTTAGATATTTCGGGCTGAAATATTAGGGTTATTTAAAATATACTTTTTATAAAAGTATAATCAAATCATAAGACATGTAAAATTGAAATTAAACTTAGCAAACCCTTCAAAATGACTGTAAGCACGACAAATTTCGAATTCGGATGAGAAATCCTTAAGTTTTTCATTTTTTGGACAAAAAGGGTAAAATAGTAATTTTACCCAAAAATCAAAATATTCCAAAAATCAAAATATGAAACATCAAAATTTAGAATGTACTGAGAAATACGAATCCAACGCCACTAAGTACACTCAAATCCGAGATCATGGGAATAAAACCCAAAGTTTTATGCATAAAGGGCAAAACGGACTTTTTACACCATGTGGGGCCCACATGGGGACCACCACGTCCCCAACAACCACTTTGATCAGCAGCCCATGTGAAACATGGGTCAACAAAGATCAGCTAGTCATGGGTTAGGTATGGGAGCATTAAAGACTTTCATGCCATTTTATATTAAAAAAATACATATTATAATCATGAAAAAAAGACCCAAAATGCCTATAAATACAACCCCAAAAATCTTCCAAAAATCCTCATACAATCCCCACGAAATTATCTTCAATCCCCTTGAAAAATTAGATCTAGGATCCCTCCCAAAACCCCAAAATTTCCAAGAGCTAAATCTTTTTCCAATTTGTTTTTTTTTTTAGATTAGAACAAGAGACCTAAATTCAATTAGGCACTCTGTTCTAGATCTAATTTCATCAATTCCACCGTCCAAAACATCCCAACACATCTATTCTACAAAACCCCCAAAGAAATTTCAAGATCCAACGGTTCAAACAACCAGTATTTACTTGAAAGGTGGATTTTAGGCTATATCGTCATCAACGAGGTATTTTTTTTAATTGGGCATGTAAATCAAGTTTTCTCCTCAATCAAGTAAGTGGAAATCCTTTTCCTATATTTTTAGTAATGTTTTATGTAATTTTATTTTACCGTAATTAATTTTGATAATAAAAAGATAAAAATAAAGTAAACAATGAACCCTTAATTAGGGATGATGGAGTACTCGGATGAGAAATCTGAATGTACCAATCGATCCAGAAGGGTCCAAAACCCCTAGGGTAGAAGTTTCATCAAAATCAGAGACCTTTTGGGCCCTCAATTGCAAGAGGATTGATTGGACGGTCCCGGAATGGACTGTCCGATCTCAGATCGACGACGCCCACGTGACGCACCGTCGGAGCCGGCGCGTGCGATACGCGTGGAGCGTACGTTCAGCGCACGGAAGGCGCGTCCATCCAAAGGACGAGCGGACGCGCCGGCGGCCCGGTTTGCGGGGCGCGCGGACGACGGCGTTCCGCTCGTCCCGTCCGCGTCCGTGGACGTCCGTAGGCGCGCGTTGGGATTTCGTCCCAGCGGGACGCGCCCGACGACGCCTGGTTCGTTCCGCCGGTTCGCTCCGCCTGTCGTTCCGCCCGACTAATGGGGCCGTCCTTTCCTTGGGCCCAGATCAAATCTAGGCCCTAGAAGGACCGTGAACTTCCAGGATCAATGTGCGGAGTCATCTGAACTCCAAATTGAGATCGGAAAGAAGCTATGGAAAGCTTAAAACCTCTATTTTCTTATGGAATAATAAAAATGACATGTTATTCAATAAAAACTTTCTGTATTTAAGAATTAAGTTTCCAATTACATTGATTTTCAAGATCTGAGATGATCAGATCTTAGAAACATGTTTTAATAATGATCTAATACTGAAATAAAGTTATATCTATGTTTAAATTGGATATATATGAGATATATTAAGGGATCTACCCTTTATGATTGAAAAACCCAAAAAAAATACAAAGGGACCCACTTGATCAATGAGATCAAGTGTGATTAGATGGAAAGAATAACTGTTTATATGATGAAATCCAAGGAAATCAGGGATGGATTATGATAAAAATAGATCAATGTGATCTTTTGACCTTAATAGAGAAAATTCTCTAAATATAACTAAAGTCTTTAATCAAAGGCAAAGATCTAAGATCAAATGGTTGGATCATAAGGAAAGGTTTCTAAAAATGTAAATCTAATTAGTTTCATTTTATGTTATTACGTTATAAAGCATGCTAGTATAACATTTAGAGTTTATGTGTTCATTCTTATCATAAGGTGCTAGAGTTAATTTAAGTACCTTGCCTCATTTTCATTGAATGTTAAACTAAGTAGTTTTATGCTTTAAATTTATAATTCATTTATAGTGGAATGTTAGTAGTAGATTTACTTGTTATGTGATAAAAAGCATAAAACATCAAAAATGTATTCTAATGAGAAAGTAGAGTTTCATGACACAAATAAGAATGGAGTACTTTGGACTTAATTAGTAAGGGCTATAGTTAGTAGGACAATATAAGGATTATCAAATCCTTGGCCCAAATTAGGAAAGAATAATAAACCCCATGAATGACATTATAAATATTCATGGACTTAATTAAAATCCATTAGAAAGAGTACTTAGAGTAAACATGCTTATAGGAACCTTATGAAAGGTTGAGCTATGGTCATTCTAGTGAATGATGAACATAGTGGTTAAGGGGGTTATCTAATAGAGCCTCGCTCTTCCCCTACCTTCGTTGACGTTTGTGAGGTCTAAACGCCTCCTTACATGAGGATTGAAGTAACCACTTTGTGTTCACCCATTCACTAGTAAGCCTTAGCCAATTGGAAATAAGAGGAGCAAGCCTAGACTTAGGCTTGAATAAGCTACCTTCGGTCAGCACATTAGCGGTTGAATAATAATAATAAGAGCATAAAAGGTTAGTAAATTACCTAACCCTAATAAAAACATTAAGAAAGATAAGGATGATCAAACAAGATCCATTAGATCTTGGATGATCAAGAACAATAAGAATAAGAACACTATATTGTACTTAGTATGTATGTTTAGTAGTATACTTATTATAGTTCATTAGATTAGATAATCCAAACCCTTGATCAAAGGTGATTCAAGGAAGAAAACCAAGATCATCCTCCATAGGGATGATCCAAGAACCGAACTTAGATCAAAGAAGAACTAGATGATAGAAGATCTAGGACCTTGATCTTTATCAACATGAGTAGATTGTCAATCAAAGGATCTATGAAAGATCAAGATCAAGGAGATGAACATACAAAGACTTAGAGATAGAAAAATACTTAGATATGAATGATCTAAAGATCATTCTAAACATCAGATCTAGTGATCAATAGGATTGTTCATAATTTATATATTGACAATATGTATGGATGTCTGATTACATACATCGGTCAAGATCATGGAAGATTGGGGAAAAGAGATCAATCCTTAAAGGTAGGAGGATTTGATTAATGCATTTACATGAGATATTCATGATTTTACTCATGATCTTATGTTGACAAGAGTAATGATAATACTTGTAGTAAATCTCTTGAAAACCTTATGATCCAACCAAACACCTATAAGATGGTTAAGGACTAAACTATAAGTGAATAGGGAACTAGAAAATATTTCAGCCCTAAGTAAACAGACATATGGTCTGATATATATATGAAATCTATTTTACATACAAGCTTGGAGGCTTGTGAGTTTGTTTTAATAGGCATGAGCCTATGGGATGCTATTGCTAGAGGAGTTATGAGGGTTTGGCCACCCGCTCCTTGAAATTTGATGATATGATGATACCTTGCCCAATGAGAGGCTAAAAGTCGGGTGGTGGCAATTATGGGAAGGCCACCACTGTGAAAGTCTTGCCCCCCCATACGGGCAATGACATAATATTTTCCACCGTGGTATCGGTGGTGAGAACGGGCTTATCCGGCGCTTAGTACGGATCGACAAAGATAGCAACCTTTCTGATTATTTTGCACTATGATGCATATGGGAACAGGCATAGTGAAATGCCTTATGTTATAGCATAATGAAATGCTAGGTAATTGTATATTACCAATGTTTCCCATGAAGGGAAATTCCCAAGATGAGATTTGTAATACTAAATTCTCAACATAAAGAGAATTGATCGACTTAGTTGGGAATGATATTTCACTATTTTCACAAATTTAATTGGTTTACCCATGAAGGGTATGTATGTATATAGATATACATAACTTACAAAATAAAGAGTATGTTTGAGGATAACGAGATTATGAAGGATTGGAATTACATTGTCAATTATTATGTTTCTGAATCCCCTACCAAGCATTGCTTGTCGAGATATTGTACTTGTTGCAATATCTCGGATCCAGGAAGGAGACTTAGGAGCTGAAGACTATAGAAGACTTGAAGAGAATAATCTTCAAGGTATACCCTTGAAGACATGTATTTTTATTTGTTGAGAGTTTTATTGTATGGTGAGCTTGAGTTTTGGATTATGTAATTTGGACAAGTATTGTACTAGATTTGGTGTCTTGTGAACCACTGGATGGATCCTGGAGTTTAATAAAAGTATATTCCTTCAATGGAATTTTATTTTGTACACAAATTGTACTTATGTTATGTATGAAGTGGTGACTTGGGTTTTCAAAACAAGTTCTAAAGAAAAGAATTTCCGCTGCTTTGTTTTGCGAAAAAATTTTACACTCTTAAGGGCCCTGCCTTTCAAAATACTTTACAAATCATGTTTTCAAAAACCCGGGTCGTCACATATACTAACATGCTTCCTATTAATGTAACTTAACCTAATGGAATAAAACTATGCTTAAACTAGCACGATCTTAAGTTATGAAATACATGAAATTTTACTACTAATCTAATTGAATCATGCTAAAATCTCAAATTTAAACTATCGTTGCCCTAAGATAATTAAATCTACCAACCTAATTACAAACTAATAACATTTAGAGCATAGCATGCTCAAATTTAAGAATTACACTATCATGCTTCCTAATTTATAACATAAATCACATTTACAATTCTATTATAAAATAAAATACAATTAAACTAATTAGATTAAGATTATTAGAAACTTTTACTTATGAGCCAACCATTAGATATTAGATCTTTTTCTTTAAATCAAGGGTTTTAATTACATTTAGGGATTTTACTCCATTAAGATCCAAAGATCATATCCACTTGTTTTTCTCACATTTAATCCATTATTTAACTAGATTTCATCATAATCCCATTCATACAATGCATCCAAAGGGTCTGATCATGCTTGATCTCAATGGTCAAGTGGGTTTCTTTGTATTTTTAGGGTTTTCCTACCATAAAGGGTAGATCTCTCAATTTATCATAGATCTATCAAAATAAATCATAGATCTTACTTTAGTTCAACATTATTTCATCATTAAATTAGATCCCCAAGATCTGATCATCTTAAATCTTGAAGATCATGAAAATTGGAAGCTTATTTCCTAAAAATAAAAAGTTTCTTAAAGATGTTTATCATTTTATGGTTTCAGAAGAAAATAGATATTACAAGCTTTCCATAGATTCTTTCCAATCTTAATTTGGAGTTCAGATGATTCCACAATTGACGAATGAAGTTCAAAGTGGTTCCAAGGGTCCAAATTTGATTTGGGCCTAGCAGAACGGACGGTCCTGATCGTTCGAGTGGAGCAGGTCCAGTCGGACAGAGCGGTCGCTGCTCTCCCATCATTGGGACGCACATGGTAGTGCGTTGCCCTGGACCTATGTTTTCAGCCAGATGTTTCATAGAGACATCATAGCACGAGGAGCGCGCGCATGGACATGCTCCCGCAGGGTGCATTTTCGTGCTGCATCTTGCTGCAACGCCCCGGGAGATGGATCTTATAAAGAAGATCAGAGAGTCTGTTTTGGATCTTCCATTCAATTCCTCTTCAATCAAGGGCTCAAAACTAAATGAAATTTCATTAAAATTATACCCTAAGGGTTTTGTATCCTTTTAGATCAATTAGACAGCTCAGATTTTCCATTTAAGCCCTCTATCATACAGAAATGAAGGGTTCTTATCCTTACTTGATTTTTATAATTTTTAACCTAAACTTAATTTCAAAAAAATAAAAATTATATAAACTAACATGAAATAAGTATGGGAAGAGTTTCTACCTACCAGATTGGACAAAAACGTAGGTTTTGTAGCCCAATTTTAAAGAAATATCTTGTTGATGATAAGATCGCCTGATAACCACTTGTTTTGTGATATTCTGTTGATTGCATCGTCAAATCTTGAAATTTATTTTGGGGTAAGGTAGTGTAGGACAATATGAATGGTGGGATTTGATTTGGAAAAGAGTTCTTAATTGAATTTAGGTCTCTTGTTCCAATATAGAGAGAGGGGAGAGAAAGTGAAAGAAGAGAGATTTTTAGGAGTTTTGGAAATTTGGAAATGAATCTAGATCTAGTTTTTCAGGGAAGCAAGATAATTTTTTGGGAATTTTGATGAACATTTTTGGAGGACTTTTAGGGGGGTATTTATAGATTTTTTGAATTTTTCATAATTACTTATAATAATTATGTTTCAATTCTTTTGAATAATAAATTAAGATTGGATCCTCCACTACCACCTCCTTCTCCACTATTAGATGGTAGTGGTTTGACCACTTATTACATGTTTTCTAGCCATTGGATTCATTTGTGAGCCCCAGGGAGGTGTGAAAGGACCATTTTGCCCTTTTATGGAGAAAAATCAGTTTTATTCTCCCAAACTCGGAATTGAGCGTACTTAGTGGTGTTGGAATCATATTTCTCATTACATGCTAAATATTGATGTCTTAGATCTTGGTTATGGGTAAAATTTCCATTTTATCCTTTTATTCATAAAAATGAAGAAAATTAGGAATTTTTCATTTTAACTCAGAATTGAATGTAGTTGTGTCATTTCGATCGGTTTTTCAAGTACATTCATAATTTCTAAGTTTTAAATTGTGTTTTAATTTATATAAAAAGATAATTTCCAATACCCTAATATTCTAGCCTAGAATTTTTGAAAATTCAAACTAAATTGATTTTCTCAATCAATTTACACAAATTGGGGTTATTACAAAAATTTAGGTGGAATATGATGGCTTTAAACCCTATCCTTGTCATACAGATTTTTGACTATTAGGGTATTATTTTCATGGGGCCATTCCCACCTTCTTTTGCCTACCTTTATATCTTATTGGCCATAGATTTTGTGTCCAAATGGATTGAGGCTATCCCTTGTAGAAATAATGACTATAAAATAGTTGTTAAATTTTTAAAAGAAAATATTTTTCTAGAGTTGGGATGCCTTGAGCCATTATAAGTGATAACAGTACACACTTTTGCATCAAAGCATTTGCAACCCTTATGCAAAAGAATAACATCGCCCATAAAGTTGCAACACTATGTCATCCACAAACAAATGGGCAAGTCGAAGTATCTAATGGGGATATTAAATAAATTCTTCAAAAGACTGTAAATCTTGATTGCAAAGATTTGTCTCTTAGACTGACCAATGCACTTTGGGCTTATAGGACTATTCACTGAACTTGATTGGTATGTCTCCATTTCGTATCATATATTGTAAGGCTTACCATTTGTAAGTGGAATTAGAATATAGAGCCTACTAGGAAATCAAGACCTTTAGTAGGTTCGCATAGAAAACTCTAGCTTAATGAGTTGGAGGAGATCAGGTAAGAAGTATATGAGAGTGATAGGATATACAAAGAAAAAATGAAGGGTTTTCACGACAAGAACCTCCTTAAGAAATCCTTTACTGCATCCCAAAAGGTTCTTATTTATAATTCTAGCTTCATCACTTTCCACAGAAGCTTAGATCTCGATAGATTGGTCCATATATAGTCAAAGAAGTTTTTCCATATGGGACTGTTGAGATTGAGGATGTTAGGCCTAGCCATACTTTTAAAGTAAATAATCAACATTTAATGCTTTCTTAGAATATGATAATCCAAAAGTAGAGTCCACAATTCTAGATTATCCTATTTAAGGATTGAGTGGATTTAACCCCACTATATTATTTTTTAGTATTTTAGAATTCGTTGTATTCTACATCACCCATATTCATTTCTGGTACTATATTTCAAACATTGGGGATAATGTTTCTTTTAGGTTTGCGGGGGGGAGGGGGGGGTCAGAATTCTATCAAATGCTATATTTTACAATTCATTTACCTGGTTTTCTTCGTAAAATATCTAAAAAATGAAAAAATTGGAAAATTTTGAGTTTTAAGGTCAATTCCCACACCAATGCGAATTGGATTTTTTGAAGAATAGTACAACTAACTTTAGCTTATTAATGGAATTGCATGTGATTAGTTCATTATTTTATTCATTTTCTAAAGTATTCCATAAAAGCTATGTCTCAGATCACATCTATACACACAATTGCAAATATATAGTCTAACTCGATAAATAGTTATCACTTAGAGGTCTAGAGGAAATTTAGTGAAGACCTATAACCTAAGGGAGTCTTAGAGCCATTTAATTATTTTAAGGGTTTATAAAGGTGTTCCAAAATTTTTTTTAGCATGCTTAAATTAAATTTGATCCCACCAACACTAAAATTTGGCCAATTACCTGAATTTTTAGAGCATTATTTTAAAATTTTTGAAAGTTCATTGAATCTGATAGGTTATATGAAACCTAGGAAATGATTTAGGTCATCTTTGTAATAAACTTAAAGATATAAAGGTCTACCTAGAAACACTTCTACTACTAGTTAGCCAATTTGAGCCTTATATATGTCTTTCTTTTATTATCCAAATTACATTTACCCATGTTACCCTAGATAATATCCACTACCCATTGTTCCAAAATAAGTTGGAGAGGACTGAAGAAATACTTTTAACTTACAATACTCAAAAAAATAAGTGATTATGAGGAAAATCACTTCAAAAGTGCTAAAAAAAGTTTGAGAAAAGAAAACAAATGAAGAAAATAGAAAAATGAAGGAATATTCACTTTGGTTCAAAGTAAAGAGAAAAATTGTTTCATCTTAATATAAGACCTATTGAGTCTAGGATGAATATAGTCATAATGAGGATATGAATAGATAGGATTTAAAGAGTAATATGTCTAGATGATCATAGGTAATGACATCCTTTCTAAAGGGAACAAACTAAATTAGTTAATAATTCTCATTTCTTCATGAGTATATGTAAATAAATTTGCTTTTATTAAGTCTACTTGTGTATTTAAAAGAGAGATATGATTTCACCCTTTATCTAAGAGTTTTTATTTCTACGTCATTAGGAAGAATTGAGGGCAAAACATATTTCAGATGGAGTTCAAAAGATATAGTTTGCTTAGTATATATGGACTATACACACATATAGTCAGAGATCTGAGCTCAATTGGAGTGTATTTAACATATGAGTAGGGTTTAGAATTTTTTATTCAATATTATCAGTATACTAAAGTTGATAAATTTATTGAAGATAATTCTCTGAGATAAAAGTAGGAGTTGACTTGAAAATGACTTTTGAAATATTGTGCGTAAATTCTTAGTAAACCCTTGAGAGGCTTAACTTGTCCACTAGGGGTTTAAGGGCTTGTTGCACATATAAAATGCAATCATGAGTACCTACAAAAATGATAATTTACATTACCTTAAATAAAATGGTTTTTCACATATTGTGCTCAGGATTAGCAAAATGTTGGCTATGGATGTGGTGTACCTTTAATATTTACTCGAAAGCATACAAATTAATTGTAGTAGATGTACACGAGGGAGGTTGATCCATGAGGAATCTCAAGAAAGTATATGTTGGATGGATCTTATTTAAATAATCTAACCTAGCCATTAGAGATGGTTTTGACCTAGATTAAAGATTTAAACTAACAATGCATGAAATTGAAAACTTTCTAAATTTGGAAATTACTAAAAACTAGAATTAGTAACTTACTATAACTAATATAAAGATTCCATAAACTTACTTAACAATTAAGAACCCTAAAACTAAACAACTTGCATATACAAAACTAAGGAAAAGGGAAAAAATGGTATGCATGAAAGTACTCGAATGGATCTCATGATAATGGGTTTGAAGTGAGGGTTGCATCCACAAGATAGGGGCAGCCGAGGAACATATTACCTAAAGTAAATTATACACTTAGTAGAGAGAAGAGAAGAATAGTGTGTAAAACCCTGTCAGATATCAAAGTTCCAGATGGATACTTTTCAAGCTTTAGAAACATTGGCTCCATGGAAGAGCTGAAACTATTGGGGATGAAGTCTCATGATTGTCATGCATTGATGCAACAAATTCTACTCATAGCAATACGTTTAGTGCTACCGGATAAAGTTAGAGGATCTATTACCAAATTTTGCTACTTTTGTAATGCTTTGTAAAAGAAGGTGGTGGATTCTTCTAAATTATAAGAAATTTGGGATCATTTAATGACAACCTTATGTGACCTTGAGACAATCTTTCCACCATCCTTCTTCGATATCATGGGACACTTAACAGTGCACCTCATTGATGAGGTTATGTTGTGTGGATATGTTTATTTGCTATGGATGTACCCATTTGAAAGGTACATGAAGGTGTTAAAAGGGTATGTATGAAATCATAATAGGCCAGAGGGGTGTATTACCAAATCTTATATTGCAGAAGAAGTGGTCGAGTTTTGCACTGAGTATTTATTAGGAGTGGATGCTATTAGAATACCAAGAAAGAAACATTTAGGTGCATTAATTGATCTAAAATTTGGTGAACCTCTATCTAGTGATCGTGTGCTGCCTGTTAATCATAAGGAACGGGAGCAGGCACACCTTTACATCTTGCAGTACATAATTAATTTTCTCTCTTTGCTAGTTTCTTTAACATTAATTAATTGAATCATTGATGTTTCTGAAGTTTAACATCAGGTATGTTATATAATTTTCATCTCTGATCATTGTGTAGTATGCACATTGACTTCCTAAAAGAGAGGTATCCAAGAGATGCATGGAAAGAGAAGTGGCTACAAGATGAGCATTATTGTTTTTTCACAACTTGGCTTCATGAGAAGGTATTTAATTAAATTAAATAGTGCTCTATGAAGAATTAATTAATTAATTTGTATAATATATATAGTATATGCATGTATACATTAATTAATTATTTTAATTAATCTATTATTACATACATGTTTCAGATCAACGAGATGTTCTAGGTCATAGTATTTCTGAATGCTTGGGTTGGATGGTAATGAGACCTTGACTAGAAGTAATAAAGTATCCTGGATATGCCATCAATGGTAATAGCTTTCATACAAAAGACCATGATAAGTTAAGATCACAACAAGGTAGTGGTGTTAACTTAGTTGCTAAAGCCACTTTCTTTTCAAGTTCAAGGGACAATAACCCAATTGTAGCTAACAATACTTATTATGGGGTTATAAGTAAGATATGGGAGCTGGATTATACATGTAGAACTGTGGTTGTGTTTAAGTGAAATTGGGTGGAAAATAATAAAGATAGTATAAGAACCAATGCCCTTGTCTTGATATTAGTTGACCTCAATAAGATCAGCTATCAAAATGGCCAGTTTATTTTAGCATGCTAAGCAAAACAAGTATTTTATGTACACGATACACGTGATATGAGATGGTCAACTTTTTTATCAGCCTCTCCAAGGGACTTCTATGATGAAGACGAACTAGGTGACACGGTAATTGATTACCCTTCAATCACTACAACAATGCCATCAATCAATCTAATAGGGGAGAGTGAGATGGATTATGTGCGTGATGCTGGTGAGGAGGGTGGTGGGTGGAATCTAATTGTATATCAGGGGACAAATTAAAGTGCATGTGTTTGTATCATGTGATGTATGAAAAATTATTTAATTAATCAATTATAGTTTACACATCATGTGCCATGCCAAACATTGGTTAAACATAAATGAAATAAATCACGGGGTAACCTATTCACTTCAAAGGTTTTTAAGATTTTAAGGGTTCAAGTAACTTGTAAAACTACTTTAATTCATATAAGATGGTTATTAATCAACTATCTTTTAGCATTCAAACAAAAAATTTAGGTGGGGGAACATTTCATCGGCAAAGTGACCATTAATATAGGATGATTCTTTAAAACCTGTCTTATATAATTACTAAAATATAGGATGGTCTTTAAATAACCATCCTACACTCATCAAAATATAGGACGATTTCTTAAAAATTGTCTTTTATTATTTTTAATAAAGACAATTTTTAAAACCATCCTATATTTGTGTAAATATAGGATGGTTTTTTAAAATCATCTTTTATATAAATAAATAAAGGATGATTTAAAAAAAAAAACTTCCTATATTCAAGTGAATATAGGACAATTTTTTAAAACTATCTTACATTCCTTTCAAATACCTTGACCCCCCATACGATCTTTTCAAACTCTCTCACACCCCCCCCCCCACCATTTGAATTTTTCAAACCCAAAACCCTTAAGGAGAAGAAGAAGAAGAGGAGAGGAGAAAGAGAGGGAAGGAGAGAAATAGGGAAGAAGAAGAAGAGAGGAGACTAGAGGAATCATGCCTCCCCAACCATATGATTTTTTCAAAATCCATCCTCGCCGCTCCTTTCCCCCATTCGAATTTTTCAAACCCAAACCCCCAAAACTCTTAAGGAGAAGAAGAAGAAAAAAGAGGATAAGTTTTCTCTCACTAGGTTGGATCTCTCTCATTTCTTGATTTTGTGCTTCTTTAATACTTGTAAATTCTTGATTATGATAATTCTAGATAGCCTTCATTGAGTTTAAGAAGACTCATGTCGTAGATTTTAATGTTTCATTCAACAAGGCATACAACATGTTGCTTGAATATGCATTTTTACCATGCATTTTTTACTGTGTATGATGCTGATTTTGTGCTTCTTTAATGCTTATAAATGCTTGACTAAGATTATTCTAGTTATCCTCCATTGAGTTTAAGAAGACCCATGTCTTAGATTTCAATGTTTCATTCAACAAGGCATGTAAAATGTTGCTTGAATATGCATTTTTACAATACGTATTTTACTATATATGTTGCTAATTTTGTGCTTCATTAATGCTTATAAATACTTGATTATGATCATTCTAGATATCCTTCATTGAGTCTAAGAAGACCCATGCTTTAGATTTTGATGTTTCATTCAACAAGGCATGCAAAATGTTGCTTGAATATGCATTTTAACCATGCATTTTTTACTATATATGATGCTAATTTTGTGCATCTTTAATGCTTGTAAATGCTTGATTATGATCATTTTAGATAGCCTTCGTTGAGTTTAAGAAGACCCATGTCTTAGATTTTTATGTTTCATTCAACAGGGCAGGCAAAATGCTGCTTAAATATACGTTTTTACTATCCATTTTTTACTGTATATGATGATGATTTT
Source organism: Warburgia ugandensis (assembly GCA_035236585.1). NCBI lineage: Eukaryota > Viridiplantae > Streptophyta > Magnoliopsida > Canellales > Canellaceae > Warburgia > Warburgia ugandensis. The sequence continues at coordinate 3,886,051 of CP141129.1, read as the reverse complement.
GTGCTTCTTTAATGCTTGATTATAATCATTCTAGATATCCTTCATTGATTTTAAGAAGACCCGTGACTTAGATTTTGATGTTTCATTCAACAATGATGCAAAATGTTGCTTGAATAAGCATTTTTACAATGCATTTTTTACTGTATATCATGCTGATTTTGTGCTTCTTTAATGCTTTTAAATGTTTGATTATGATCATTCTAGATAACATCCATTAAGTTTAAGAAGACCCATGTCTTAGATTTTGATGTCTCCCAGAAGCGACGCGCTACATTGGATCCCGGGTGTAGTGAAAAATGGGCAAGGGTTGCTAGAGCGTCCCCTCGGAAGTGATGTGCTGCATCAGAACCCAGGTGCAGTGAAAGGTGGACATGGGTTCATACTATGGAGGTCGAGAAAGGTGATAGTAAATAGGGTATCTCCAAAACATAAGATTCGCATCGCTACATGGAATACAGGGGCACTGACAGGTAAGATTTTGGAGTTAGTAGACATAATGAAACGTTGGAGAGTCAACATCGCTTGTATCCAAGAAACCAAGTGGAAAGGGGCTAAAGCTAGAGAAATAGATGGGTATAAATTATGGTACGTAAGAAAGGAAAATAATAGAAATGGTGTAGGAATAATAGTGGATAAGGAATTAAAGGATAAAGTTGTGGACGTTAAAAGAATCAGTGATAGAATTATAATAATAAAAATGATTCTAGGAGAGCAGATTATAAATATTATAAGTGCATATGCACCACAAGTAGGGTTACAAGATATAATTAAGAGACAGTTTTGGGAAGATACGGAGGGAGTCATGCAAGAAATTCCCAACACTGAGGGGATATTTATAGGAGCAGACTTAAATGGCCATGTAGGAAAAGATAAGGAAGGATATGATAGAATACACGGAGGGTATGGTATAGGTGAACGAAATGAGATGGGGAGAATATCCTCGATTTTGCTTTGTCATATAACCTATCCATTGCAAATACACTCTTTAAGAAAAGGGATGAACACTTAATAACCTTTAAAAGTGGACTTCATAAAAGCCAAATAGACTTTTTTCTACTTAGGAATAATGAATGATCTATATGTACGGATTGTAAGGTGATACCCGGTGAGAGTTTAACCTCACAACATAGGTTAATGGTTATGGATATTCATATCAAAAGATGGAGTAAAAGAACTGAACTTAATACACATCCAAAAACTAAGTGGTGGAACTTAAAAGGAGAGAAAATAACCTCATTCAAAAATAAGTTGATGGTAGAAGAAAATTGGAACTATGAAACAGCAGTAAATACCATGTGGACTAATATGGCTGAGTCCATTAAGAAAGTGGCAAAAAATGTCTTAGGAGTATCTAAAGGTAAAAGGCTATTGACAAAGGAAACATGGTGGTGGAATGAAATAGTGCAAAAAGCTATTAAAGAAAAACGAATGCATTTTAAAGCATGGCAGAAGATTAGAAATAATGAAAACTATGAACAATATAAGAATGCTAAAAACGTTGCTAAGAGAATAGTAAGTGAGGCTAAACTTAAAGCATATGACGAGCTCTATAATAGACTAGGAACGAGAGAAGGTGAGAAAGATGTGTTTAAACTTGCAAAAGTAAGAGAACAGAAGGGTAAGGACTTAGAGCATGTTAGGTGCATTAGAAGCGATGATCAAAGGGTATTGGTCAAAGATGATGAGATCAAACAAAGGTGGGAAATATACTTTCAAAAATTGTTAAATGACAATGGCCCTGAGAATATGGGGATTGAAAATACTATAAATCTAAATAACACTGGATATTATAGATATGAACGTAGGATTAGAATGCTTGAAGTAAAAGAGGCCTTGAGAAAGTTGAAATCAGGAAAGGCCATGGGGCTTGATGGTATACCAATAGAGGTTTGGAAGCATATGGGAGATATTGGGGTAGTTTGGTTGACCAAGTTGTTTAACAAGATTATAAAATCAAAGAAAATGCCTGATGAGTGGAGGAAAAGCTCTATTGTACCAATCTATAAGAATAAAGGAGACATTCAGAGCTGCACTAATTATCGAGGGATCAAACTTATGAGCCACACTATGAAAGTTTTTGAAAGAGTGATTAAGAAGAGGCTACGACATGAAACAAGTGTATCAGAGAATCAGTTTGGTTTCATGCCTGAGAGGTCTACCATGGAAGCTATTTTATTACTAAGACAATGAGTAGAGAAATATAGGGAGAGGAGGAAAGACCTCCACATGGTCTTTATTGACTTAGAGAAAGCTTATGATAGAGTCCCTAGAGAGTTGATATGGAGGGTGCTGGGTGATAAAGGGGTTTCTCACGGGTATATAAACATAATTGAAGATATGCATGAGGGAGCAGTAACAAATGTTAAGACCACTAATGGTGTGACTGGTGATTTTCTTGTCACTGTCGGATTGCACCAAGGATCGGCATTGAGTCCATACCTTTTCACATTAGTTATGGATGAGTTAACAAAACATCTGCATGAGGAGATTCCCTTGTGCATGCTATTTGCAGACGATATAGTCCTACTTGATGAGACAAGGGAGGGTGTAAACATAAAGCTAGAGTTATGGAGAGAAGCATTAGAATCGGAAGGATTTAAAATTAGCCGAACTAAGACAGAATATATGGAATGTAATTTTACCAAGGAGAGTAGGAGTGGAGCACTAGTCAAGATTGATAACCAAGAGGTCCCCGTGAGAGACCACTTCCGGTACTTAGGATCATTGATCCATGAGAGTGGAGAGATAGAGAGGGAGGCTACCTAGAGAATCCAAGCGGGTTGGAACAAATGGAGATGTGCATCAGGTGTTTTATGTGATCGGCGGGTGCCACTCAAACTAAAGAAAAAATTCTATAGGATGGTTATAAGGCCGGCCATGCTCTATGGATTAGAGTGTTGGGCAATTAAGGAACATCATACTCATAGGCTGAGTGTCGCAGAAATGAGGATGTTGAGATGGATGAGTGGTAAGACAAGAAAGGATAGAATTAGAAATGAAAATATTAGAGAAAATTTAGGGATAGCACCAATAGGTAACAAGATGAGGGAGATTAGACTTAGATGGTTTGGACATGTTCAAAGGAGGCCAACAACGACACCAGTTAGAAGGAGTGAGGCAATACAAATTGAAGGTTCTAAAAGGGCAAGGGGAAGGTGCAAAAGAACGTGGATAGAAGTGGTGAGGAGAGATTTAAAAACTTTGGGACTAAATGAAGCCATGGTATTTGATAGAGTGGAATGGAGGAATAAGATTCATGTGGCTGACCCCTAATTGGGATAAGGTCTTGATGATGATGATGATGATGATGATGATGATTCAATAAGGCATACAAAATGTTGCTTGAATATGCATTTTTACCATGCATTTTTTACTATATATTATACTGATTTTGGGCTTCTTTAATGCCTTAATTGATTTTAAGAAGACCCATGTCATATATTTTGATGTTTCATTCAACAAGGCATGCAAAATGTTGCATGAATATGCATTTTTACCATACATTTTTTACTGTATATGATGCATTTATTTTATGCTTCTTTAATGCTTGTACATGCTTCAAATTGATCATCTATGAACACCATCTATGCACTTAGATGGTGGTATTTTCTAAACCAATATATATGTTGTTATATTCTAAATGTTTTGTTTTCACTTATGCGGGTAAAATGGAACATGAAAAGAGTGATCATCATGAAGAACAGTGTAGCACAAGTACACCCATTAAGAGAAATGGTAGAGGGCCAACAAAAATGGAGCATATTATTAAGAGAATGTCAAAGAGAATAAGAGAGACTGTATAGTTCAGTAGTAAAGGGCAGGCGATAGCTGGTAGTGCACATTCTTACACTAGTTTTGTTTGCTGCACTGTCAGAAGCATGGTGCCAATCTCAGTTATTGATTTGAGACATATGTCACCATTAATAAAGGATGCAATATGGGAGATGTTGAAGATTTGTAAATGCTTGCTACATACAACATACTGTGTGCCTTATCTTGTTTTAGTTTAGATAAACTAATGTTTGTATTGACTTGTAGTCTTCTTTTGACGTCTCCAATGAGTATAAGAAGAATGCTCTACATGGGGCTAGTGAACAATGGAGGAAATGGAAGAGTGATCTAGCAAGGAAGTACATACTTTCAAATGCTAATGATCCATCTACACTCTACATAGTCCCTGAGTTATATTCCAGCATCATTGACCAAGATGCATGGAATGAATTTGTACAGACCAGCCTGTCTTCAGATTTTGAGGTAATTATAAGGTAGCCAAAAGCTTGATTTGTCTAATTTTCAAGTCCATTATGCTTCATTACATTTTCCTTTGATGTGTTGGCAAAGTGTGTCAAAGGAAAAATGGTGCATGCAACCAATCATATGCAACACTACCTCTCCAGGATTAGTTATGCATTGTTAGAAGAATAAGAAGTAAGTATATGTGACAGTTCAATTCTATCTAACTATACCTGAATTTTTTATCATTAACTTTAAAATAATGTCTCTCTTGATAGAAAAAGAAGGCTGGGACCACAGATCCCATTGAACATGCCCTTCATTGTAAAATGGTGCACTCAAAAGGGCATAACTCCCAAAGCTTTACTGATGAAAATGCTACTTTAGTTGCTTCAAGAATTGTAAGTGGTTTTACTTGCATATTTTTTGCATCTCTTAAACTATATATATATGTTAAAATAATCATGTTCTATTAATTGCATGTGCAAGAAGAGTTGATCCATGAAAGTGGCACTATAGGGACCCTGAGCAGCACTGCTTCAAAGGGGGACATCCTGTACATGGCTATGGGTAACAGAGAGGAGCACCTTGGTTGAGTAAGGGGCCAAGGGCGCTGTGTGGTTCCTTCCAAGTTCTTCTAAACTAGAAGAAATTCACCAATAGAGATCATGGAAGCATGGAAGGAGAATATGTTAAATGAGCTATACATGAAGGTAAGGAACGATTTCTTTATGGACCCTTGGGGTTTTAAAGGTCCAAGTCAAGATGTTCTCCCTCGACCCCCATCTTACAATAGCTACACTCCTCCATCTAATGAAAAGATGGATGAGCAACAGTTTGAAGGAGATGTCCCAATCAAGGAGGTATTTATTGACATGTTTAGCTTTTTTCTATTTCATTTCTTAGTAATCTTTATTTATTCTTATGTATAGGTGATGTCTGATTTGTAGGTGGGTCAGTGCATATTGCAACTTCATACAGTTGAGAACTACGTCACTGTTGCTACACTGTACGAGGCATTTTTTGTCATGCTTCATGGTAGGTTGATGCATCCACACGCTAAGCATGTGTGCACTACTATTGCCATCCAATCAGATGTCCCCCTACCATTTCCTATAGAAGCGAATGATACCCGTACTATTGGGGCTGCGATATCATGTAGCTTGGCCAAAGGGGTATATCAAAATAATGATTTCCAAGGTATGTATATGGTATCATAGCATTGTGTTCAACAATAACTTTAATGCATGGGCTAAATTGTTAAATACTATTTGCATTGTAATGTTATCTAGAGGAAGCACAAGGAGCCATTGAGGTTGACCTCCCTGGCAACAAATGCATGCTTACCATTTGCCCCATCCCAGGTATTTATGTCTAATTTTAGTGTAAAATTAAATCTCCTCAACTCTTCATATATATCTTCTTTATGAAAAATTACATCTAGAGTGTAGGAATTAGGTGCAGGTTTTGCCCAACACCCTTAATTCCTAAGGGGACTATACAGACTGATCAATGAAGATATTGAAATAAGCTTTGTAGGGATAGAGGTTGGTGTGCTTGCACACAAAGTTGTTGAGGTTTCACTCATAAAAGAGGACCTCTTAACCACATGTAATGTAGCTCAGCTGAAATACATGCACATCATTATTTACATTGAATATGTCTTGTAATTACTCCATTATGAATCAAATTAACATTACTTATTTATAGGACAACATAAGTATTTGATATTAAGTTTATGCAGGTCTTTGCATGATAAATTGCAAAGACTAGAGGTCAAGGATGTTTACAAATTCCTTGACCCTGGTGTCGTCTCTGACCCAAGGAGCATTTTCCCAAGGAGAAACAAGTAGAAGATATCACACCTGGTTTCTTGGGTTGTGACAAGGGGTAGGCCTTACTGATTTCATACAATAGTGGGTAAGTTTTTACAGGTCTTTCTCCCATTCCACATAAATTTTAATATGTATATAAGTTAAGTTTGTCAGGTTTTAATTGATTGATTATGTATATAGGTCCCATTGGGTGCTACTAGCTTTGGATGTGTGTGGAGGAATTGTAATGCTTTTTTTATTCTTGTGAAGTGCACATTCAAGGCCTACTGATGGAATTGATTAATAAGTAAGTTTGACTTTTATTTCATTCATTATAATAGTTGGATAACTGACAAATATCCCCTTTATTCATATATAATGCTTTTACTTATATATGTGCAATTCATGGTATAAATGGGCTAAGATAGAAAATATTAGCCATGTAGCAAACTAACTTAGAAAAGTGTTAAGGTAAGGTTTACTACTTTAGTATAACCTTATAACCTATAGACTTATAATTACACATGATATTTGAACTTTATGATCTGTTGACTTTATTGTGCTATGCCCTAGACAACAATCTAGTTGGAAGTGTGGGTATTACATTCCTAGATATATGAGAACTCTCATTCGAGAAGGATTTATGATCTCCCAATTGAGAAAGGTACATATAATTGACTGACCATCATTCTTATAGTTTTCTACATCTCTTAAATGACTCCAACAATAATGTCTCAATTGATGTAATATTTGTTGTCTTGCAAGTTGATTTGGGGAACAAGAGTTACTCCCATTAGACATAGATGACATCAGAATGGAATGGACTAAATATTTTTTGATTTTTAATTTGTAGATATTTGATATTATTGAACATGTATCAATTTTTTCACAAATATATAATTTACAATTGCACTAATTGGATGCATATGTTCCTTTTTTTTAATTTAAGTCTGTGTATGTTTTCTTTATTTCACTAAGAAGTATGAGGAAGTTTGATGTGAAATGTTGGAAATGTTGGATGTGCATGAATGTATTCTGTAAAATGATTTATAGTCTCTACAAATGAAGTGTTGAACTTCAGAAACTATAGGAACAATGTATAAACAGAAACCAACAAATGATTATACAATTTGTGAAGAAAGTATAAGCAATATAGGATGATTTTTGAAAAACCATTCTATATTTATCAGAAAATATAAGATGGATTTTGAAAAACCATCTTATATACTTATAAATATAGCATGGTTTTTGAAAAACTGTCCTATATACTTATAAATATAGGACCATTTTTGAAAAATCGTCCTATATATTTATAAATATAGGATCATTTTTGCAAAAACCATCCTATTATATAGATCTATATATAGGATGGTTATTGAAAAACCATCATATATACTAATCTATATAGGACTGTTGTTAAATAAGCATCCTATATACGGATCTATATAGGACAAATTTTCAATAACCAGCCTAGAGACGAATCTATATAGGATAGTTTTTGAATAACTATCCTTTATACATATCTATATAGGATGGTTTTTCAATAATCATTCTTTATTATATAGTTTTATAAGATGGTTATTCGATAATCATCCTTTATAAGAAACATATATAGGACGGTTATTTAGGAATTATCCCATATTTGTTCATCTTTATAAGATGAGCTTTTGGTAATTATCTTATATAAATTAAGCTATATAAGATGGTTATTCAAACCCATCTTATAATATCTTTAATATGGGTTTTCATTTTATAAGATAGCCGTGTATAAGATGGTTTGGTAACCGTCTTTTATAGCCGTTTTTAACCTTCTTATAAACCCATTGCCATAGTAATGTATGAATATTTGAGATCAATTAGTAGAGTTTTTAATCTAGTTCAAGAGGTATGACTGAAGATGAAACGAGAGTGGATTCCCTGGGTGCCAATTCTACGAACTGAGGTTGCCATTTAGTTGTGTCCATAACAAGCTTAGCACCAAGGATGGCATTAACTTCCTCTATTGATGCATCCTTGTGAAATTCATTAAAATTGACCAAACATGCCTCCAATGGATCTAATAAGTAAGACTTAACAACTAAACTTGCACAATTGAATTTATCATGTTGACACTGCATAAGTCATCAATGGAATCTCTTGACTGCTTTCAAATGTTAAAACTATTCATTTCTAGTGTCATATTCCCAAAGTATAGCTTCAACACATCATTTTGGCTATTCATTAAGGCATTGGATGTGGTTAAAAATGGATGCCCAAGAATTACTAATATTTCACTCTTTTATTTAGTATCAACTTTGTGTCTAGAACTAAAAGGCTTATTGAAGAGTAGAATTATTCTACGTGGACAAGTATATCCTCTACTATACCTCAATTTTTTTTATAGATCTATTAACTAATTGGAGGGTAGTGGTAGTTGGTTTACGTTCTCCTAGACCTAGTTGCTTGTATACTAAATACAACAGTAGATTTACACTAGATCCTAAATCAAGCAAAGCTTGACTTATCTTATAGATGCTAATGATACAAGTGAGAGTTGGACAACCTAGATCTTTATGTTTAGGTGGTGTGTGATGCTAAAGGATCAAACTACCTGTTCGATCAAGAAAGCCTTCTTATGCACATTCAACTTTCATTTAAAAGTTCAAAGGTCTTTCAAAAACATAGCATACAGGATCTATTTGATAGCATCCAAGGATCTTGACTTGTTTAAAAATATCTAAGATCTCATTATTGGAAGCCACCTTAGGAATTTGATGAAGTCATTGTGGAAATGGAAGTGGGATGGGACATGGGTCAGTAGGAGGGTGAAGTTTCTCTACAATATCCTCAATGAAAGGCTTTTCCTTGTCTTAAGGAGTCTCTTGGGTTTATCACCCTTAGTGGAACCATTCTCTTGAAAACACCTTTCCATTTCGAAGAGTGGTGGCTGAATTATTTTGTCCCATGTTTGAGTTCGAAGAACCCTTTGACTTGGCCACATGACACCTATAGGTTTTTCTTGTGGTTGGGCAAGAAATTTCTCTTTTTCCAAGCTTTGAATGAATTATGTGGACATGTTTTTCATGTCACTCATTAATGCTTCAAGTTGAGCATTTGTCCTTTCTTTGTTTTGAATGAATTGTTGAAGATTATACTCCACCGACTTATTTGGTGGAGGCATATATGGTCTAAGAGTAGGTGGTACTTGGTGAGGTTGGAAGGGGTCCTTGGTGAGGTTGGAAGGGGTCCTAGTGTGAGACATTAGCATTTGGTCCATTTCACCGACTGAAGCTGGGATGATTTCTCCAATTGGGGTTGTATGTCTCAAAATATGGGAAGAACATTTTCAAGAACTTCCTCATCATGTCTTGCTAGATTTGTATGAACCTGTTGGCAATGCATTAAACCACTTCTTAGCCTTTTCCTTTAGGGAAAAAAGAAACAAATTGAGCCTTACTACATCTAATTTGACCTTTTGTGTGCGTTGTGTAGTGCACACTTCATCAAATTCTTTTAAGTGTAGGTAAGGACTCTCACTATCCAATCTATGAAATGTAGGAAGTAATTAAATTACTCTCATCTTTAACTCAACCATACTAGCATTTTGAGGTGGAATGACACATGATGGTATGTTGGTACAAGTAGGTTGAAGATAATCTCGCAATGTTCTCCCATGAAGATGTTGGTTATTCCAATTGTTCTCATGTTGACTATTTAAATCCCATTCCTTTTGTTGAAATGGATTTCCCCCTTGATCAACTTGATCTACCATTGTGGACAACTAATCTAGTTGCATGTTGTGTTGAAGTGGTTTGACTAACCATCTAGTTTTTTTGCATATCTAATGCATACATAGCTACTTTTTTTAAAATGTTTTTAAATTTATCTTAATTAATTTTTTTTTTTAGAAAACTAAACTATATGAAGCAACTTAAGATGATGAACAAATAAGAGACACAATAAACTTATCGCTAATAAGCTGAAAGTTATTTTGATTAACTTGATTTTTACAAGGGGAGTAGCTTTTAGATTAACCTAATATAGATAGATCCTTCTCTCTTTTAGACTTGTAATACTACTTACTAGTTAGATCCCTGCTATATCATTTGAGTTATAGGATGTGCTGGCAGAGGTACTATTGTGATTAAGCTCGGGGCTATTGGAGTGATAGTAGTTTGCCTCCTTCCAAGAGGGGTTTATGAGCTTGGAGGCTTTTATAGGTTTGTTCTAATTTATTTTTAAATTAAGATGGAAAGCTAGGGTGCACATCAATGATTATCCTAGGTGGGCCAAGAGGTAGTAATGAAATCCACCCTTGATCTTGTAGGGTATGATACCCTTACTAATGAATTTCCGTTCATCATGACACAGTACATCACCTTAAAGCAAATAAATGTGTCTTAAAAATACATGAAAAGCAATAAACTAATGCAGCAACCTAGAAGACATGCAACAATTAAAATATGAATGCTATCTATATGAGATTGTACTACCAAACAATTATGTAAATATACTTTAATAATGCAAATCCTAAATGTAAGAAAAATAAAAGATTGATTAGATCTTACAATGGGGTCCTAGAATTAAGTCTTCTCGTACCAGGGTAAACCATTTACAAATGACCTCCACTTCCATGAAAGGGTGGTCTACCCTTGACTTGTATTATTACAACCTTTTAAATTATGATTTAAAGTAAAATATAGGTTGACCTCATTACAATTTCACTTAAAATAAAAATAACTAATTTAATTATTCTAAACCTAATCTGATGTTATTTTGGTCACATGATCACCTCTGCAAAAATGCTAAAAACTTGTTGAGAGTTTTCTTGCAAGTACACAGTTAGCCAATTGTAGTGTTGTAGGGACAAATCCACAAGGAGGATATAGTATGAGTTTAAAGCACCCAATTATTCTACTCTAATGACCCTAAAAGATTTACACTATAAAGATTACAAGATGAGGTGATAAATGATCAAATGGACTAGATTTCTTTGAATTAAGAAAAAAAACTATGATTGAAGGTTAGGATTAGAGATCACTTAGGCTAGGATTCAGATCCACCTAACTTAAAAATCATTGATCATTAGAAACTAGATAGATTACTAAATTCTAAGTATCCCATGTAAAACCTAATTATAGTGAATCAAGGATTGATTACACATATTCATTATGAAAGGTAATGGCATTGAATCAAAGAATTGTACTAAGACAATTTTATCTTTTTTAAATTAACATAAAATTGAAATTAAATTTTATATGACATTTAGGACATTAGGAATTAATGAGTGGTGTTCCCCAATGTTATTCTAGGATCACTCTAATCCTACAAAAATGTAAACTAGCCTAACATAATTTCTAATTTAACTTAAATTAATCAAATCTAAATTAAAGTAATAATTTTTTTAAAAATAAACTAAGCTATAACTAAAGAAAAGAACTATCTTAAAAACTATGCTCAATAATATCTACTATCCACTATTATTTTGCAGGTTATATGCTTGTTCTAATGATTGAGAAAGAGAAAAAATTACAAGGAAATAATAATTAACATAAAAGAAACAAATAACATTAAATATTTCAAATTTCAGAGAAGATTATTGAACATCTACTTATCTCATCATGTTTCAAATGTATCCAATAACCTCCATCTCAAATTTCACTCAAATCCAATAAGAATTCAAATAGAAATCTGCTCCTACAGTGTGCGACTGTAACATTAGAGTTTGTCACTAGCATTTCTGCAGAAAAACAAACTTTTAATACTAGTGATTATCGATGACATTGTCACATGCTAAATTATTTCTCACTGAATTACCTTCAAAACAAAATATTACAAGCTAAAATCAGTTGAGAATTTAATGACATATAAAAGAATAAAATCATAGGAGAGTGTCACTAGCAACTAGTAGTTGTGGGTTTTTCTTGCATGCACTAGATGAGTATGATGAAAGGGGTACTTTGGCCAATGATTTCACAACCTTAAAGATCAAAATTTCTTTAAAATTTGACACTTAGCACAATTGAATGTTGAAGAATCCAATGGCATGGTTGGACTTTTAATAAAGCCCATGGATTTGAATATATTTGATAATAAATGTGTCCAATTCATCACACATAGGACAATCACTGTTAGTGTCCTACTATAGTGAGTGTGTGATGAAGTTGGTCACTTTAGCCATTAATTTCTCAAACTTATAGATCAAATTTTTCTCTAAATCTAACCTAATAGGATGTCAAGGAATTCATTTGTATGGTCAGATCATGAAGAAAAAGAACATAAATATGGATATTTGATAAAGAATATGACTAGTTCATCACAGATAGTAACAATGCTGAAACAGTACTTGTTACAATTGTCTTTGATAAATCTTACCCAAAACTCAATGAAATTGTTAGAAACTAATGGGAACTTCTTCCTATGGCTTAGGAGAACATTTTGAATGCTTTGGATCATTAAAACATAAGAAAAAATATTGCTAAAATAAGAAAAATCCAGCATTTTGTTTTATCTTACAGTAACAGTAAAAGAAAAAATAGGGATGAAGATATCTTGCTCTACACCAATCCTCATGAAAAATTCATTTTACTTCTTCTTGAGTGAGAATAAAGCATTAACAATGATTTAAATTATTGATCAACACCAAAATAAATGCACGTAGCAGAGAAATCCGAAGCTCTATTATTACAAACCTATAGGGTAGCACTAGTGAAATAGTTGGAAAAACCTCAATTTCTCCTTGCTTTCTCCTAATGCAAATCTTTCAAGGGAATGCTAGAGAACTTAGTTCTAGCTTCTCCTTAGATAGATTTAATCTATAGCTCATCGTCATTCATAGCATTTGGAATCTAGAATGTCAGTAGTAGTAGGTGGAACAAAGCAGTAACACTTTCATGCTCTACTATGGTTGAAACTTCAAAACAAATGAGAGAGAGGTTTTCAATGAAAACTTTCTTTCTTTACTTCAAGCTCCTACAAAGGAGAAATTATATAAAAATACAAGAAAAATAGTGAAATAAAATGCTTACTACACTATTAGTCTAAGAAGAGAAAGGAGTTTTTCTCTTCCCTCCAACTCCAACTCCACCTCTTCTTCTTCTTCTTCTTCTTCTTCTTCTTCTTCTTCTTCTTCTTCTTCTTCTTTCTCTCCTTGCTCCTCCTTATATAGAGTGAGGAGTAGCTAATATTAGCAGCTACTCCGTATCTCCTTCAGTCCCATTCACCTACCATTGACTCTCTCCTCCAATCACCTTCTTTTGATGAAAGTGGAATGGTTCTAGGTGCTTTCTCTTAGTTGCATTAGTAAATCCTATTATTTGCAAAAAGTCAAGCTACTAGCTTACTTCTAACAACATAGAGCTATCATACTTAAGATCTCCACCCTTCATCAATCCATCTAATTCCAATTACTTATTTTGAATTGACTTCACTTTAGGAGACCATCAAGTGTAGTCCCTCATCATCACATGATATCCCATATGCTCCCTTATCAAATCCATATGCTATACATTCTTCCATTTTTTAAATTTCCAACCTTGTGGGCCCTTGATGTGTGAAAGAATGAAGGATTGAGTGAGACCCATGTATGATCTTCCACTTTCACACCATAGTATGAGTGATCTAAGCATGCATGAGCTTGGTGGTGGAATAGATGAACTGATACTCAAAGACTTGAGCTTCTATTTCTTCAATTGATCTGGTTTGTCAAAATTAGATTGATCTATGCCATCCATTTCTATTTAAGATTTATTGGTGATACAAAGTATTGATCAACTTGATCTCTTCACTTAGATCCTAACATATAACCTATAAAACATAAAATAAAATAAAATCCTAATTAGTATTATTTTACCAATGATTTTAAATGTAATTGCCTTGGGATGACGATCTAACCTTGAAAATACATGGGATTATGGTTAGATGGAGATCAATCAATTTAGAGAAAATAAACCAATACAAAATTTAGAATTTTTGGATACAAAATTAAGCACTGAACTCATGCTGAATTTAAAGTAAATTTATTGGATTTGTTTGAGCATTCCATTTAGAAAATAATTGGTTTTTGAAATCCAGGAGTGGATTTTTTTATTGAATGATTTTTTAGTTGTTTATGTTTTAGAAAAACATAGTTTTGGAAAGTCTAAACCAAACTAGCTTTGAACATAAGACAGCGTCTAAAAAAATGGCATGTTTTAAATGGTGATTCCAAAAGCTAAGTTATGCACGATTTGGCCAAAAGTTGTGACGTGATTTTGATGTCTTGGAAATGGCTTCCAAAATAGTTTATTGATATATAATTTATCTCAAAAGTGAATTGAGATTTTTTTATGTTGTGCACTTGATTTGGCTTAAAAAAGAGCTTTTACATGATTCATGTTTTGGAAAGTGCACAATGAGTTTTGCCAAATGTATGAGGGTATAGTGATACCTAGAATTTGAGCTTTGAAATAAGATAATGAGCCTAGTGGAAGCTATGCTAGAATGTTAATACATGCTACGAGATAACTATAGGCTCTGTGAGGATGTAGTTGGAGTTCTCTCAAATACTAACAAGCAAACCTTTCAGCAGGGTTTTTTGTGAGCATAATTTTGGATCCTATTTTGATGCTCTTAAAGAGTGAGATTGATGGTTTGATAAATGAACACAGATTAGAATTGATAGATGAGTACTCATGACCATATTAGCAGACATGCCAAAGAGGGAGAGAAATCACTTAGGCCCACTTGGTGAGTGAAGGGATTATGGAGCCATCATAGTGTGATGATGAATTAGATAACAGACTTTTAGTCTCCACATAGTGAGAGAAAAAATGGGGAAAATAATGTGAACATGCCTTAGTTTTGGATTTTTAATGATTTAACCATTGGTTTTTTGGAGGCTCAACCCAATAGTTCATGCCTCACAATCTTCTTGATTGAACAAATCTTCTCCATTGATGCAACCCGTGCTATAAGAACAAGTAGATCAGCACATTATAAAATCATGAGTAGTTAAGCATTCGAATTTTGTCCACTATGTATATGTTATGCATAGACTATTTCAATTTGAGCTCATCATATTAATGGTTTGGACCATTTAAGAATGACCTCTGTATATTTAACTATGTCAGTGTCGGCTTATGTTGAGGAGGAATGACACTAGAATACTTTCTGATTTATGGTAATCCAAGCTATTAATCCAGCGAGCTTAAGAGGATCGTGACTCATGCTCTAAGATGGCTCAAATTTCAGAAAATATTTCATCTTTGGTGGCAAATTTTAGAAATTTTATTGTCAATTAGAAACTTATAGGAACATTTTAACTATATGTTTACTAGATAAGAGCTTTTTAGTAGCATCTCTATAGGATTTGGTTTAAAAAAGTATTACTCTTTCTATTTGTTACATTTATGATTTGGTTAGAGAAAACATAGAAGAGAACTTAAATGACTCTTGGGGGAACTTATCCAACAAATAGACTCTTGGGGGAACTTATTCAACAAATAGGATATAATAAGTATAATATAAGCAAAGTATTAAATTAAAATCAGGAAATGTTGGAGAGGTACTTTAGGTATTAGAATTAGAATTGAAAGTTTAATGGAATTGAGGTAGAAATTCCATGTGATTGGAAATGACATGGTAGATAAGGCAAATTCTTTAGGGACTCATTTTCATCCAATTAATTATATAAGTGAAAAAATATAAGTAATTGTAAAATTAAAAAATTCTTAAATGGCATAAAGAAAAATAGGGTTCAATTGCTAAAACAATATCTTAGCATCATTTATAATAAATTTTAAAATTAAAAATAGTGTAAGAATAAATAGGGCTCAAGTGTAGTATAGTAGCACAAGAGTGGTTCTCAATCATACAAGTTGAGTTTGACTCTGCTCAAGTGTGTGTGTGAGTATTTATCTAGCATGTTGCAATTCAAGAAAAAGGAAATAGAAAGAGTTCAATTGTTAAAAGAATCCCTGTCTATTTCATATATAACAGATGTACCAAAAGCTGTCTGGAACATTTGGTAGAGGACAACAAGACCTCTCCCCCTTAGTTTACGTTTGGTTGCAGGTTCGAGGTGACTTTCTCATTCAGGGTTAGAGTTCATGTTTCAGGGTTAAGAAGATTCCAAGTTAAATTTAAGATTTGTAAGACGTGTCAGCAAACAATTTGCTTTGTAATTTTTAGTAGACGTCTCTCCTCTTTTTCTTTTATTTTGGATATATAATAGAGAGCTTGAGAAATTTGGCATTTGCTGCATGCAATATTTAGATTCTTGTATGGGTCCAGCCATCGCACCTGTGCTAGAGATAACCTGCCGCAGGTTTCAGTGTTACGGTTCAGGGTTAAGAAGATTTCAACTTAAACTTAAGATTTGGATGACGTGTCAGCTAATAGTTTGCTTCCAATGGTTCCAGCCATCGCAACTGTGCTAGAGATTAGCTACTTGATCAAGTAACCAAGACAATGACTACCACTAAGAAAGGGGGTTCGTCAGCGGGAAAGAATACGTAAGAGACAAGCCTCAACACCTGGATGTTATTTCTATATTAAAATGAAATGATGAAAGAGAATATCCGGACAATATGTCAAATCTCATTGTGCAACCGACACGGATTGGTCATTGTCCAATTCCACCACTGCTAGGAGTGACACCCACTTAGCAGAACTGGTCGTCAGTTTCTCTGCAAGAAATATCCGTGAGGTTATAGTCTACAATGTATGACCAATGAGAAGAGCACTTGGTGAACAGCTTCCGTATGCACCCATCTAAGAATCGGACAGGGGGAAATATGCATGGCCACGTCTACAAGTTTTTCAGATGGGTCCCATAACGCATAGAATAGGCCCTTAAAAGACATTTATGCGGCATTCAATCTTAACTGTACAACTGTTAATCTACTATGACCGTAATAGCAAACAACAGAAGCAAGTAAAGGAAGAAAGCATCAGAGGCGGCGGGAATTTTTCAAATTGTTTTAACTAAAATCAACTCACACAATACGTGTTGAAATTGTTTTAATTAAAATTAACTCACAAAACACATGTCTACGTGTGTATGGAAATTGATTGGAAACTAAGGGGTAATTTGTGTAATTCTGAGATTCTCTAATTTTGGAGAAATTTAAATTTCATTTGAATTTCAAATCCCATATCACTTTGGAAATAATACAAATATTTAATTTCACATTAGAAGTTGAAATAGAATTTCCTTTGCATATAAACACTCATTTTCTTGCATTGTTTCAAGAGTACACTCTTGAGTAATATATACTCAGTGCAACAAGTGTGTGCATCGAAGTGTCTATTAGTGCACTTTGCATGCTTGCGTCACCGTCAGCCGGTATGAGCTGCCTAATCCTTTTGATTTTCGAAGTGATCCAGCCTAGTCCCACCTGGATAGATGGTCCATAGGCTGGGATGTCCCATTGCTGGTTGGCCATCGGGCAAGGTATAGGACGTCCTGCGACACTAGATAACTAGATACAAAAGATAGATAATGTAAATGCGGAATAAGTATTCAATTGATAAAAGAATATGTCCAAGTCTTTCTGTGGATACATAATGTTCACCACCACAAAATTTAAATGAGATAGGTTCTTCTACGGATACAGAATAATCACCATTGCAGGAATCAGTCAACGATTAATTCACCACCCTTGGATATGGAAACACCACCAAGAAATACAGAAGTTAGATTAGAATCTAACTTGCCACCTCAATGATACGGACCTCTCACCACGTTAAGGATACAGAGTTAAAACGTCTCCCCATACTTGGGAAGATCCAAGACTGATTTCAAGGCCATTTCACAGTCCTTTATCGGGGCATGAAATGGCTTTGAAATGATGTAAAGATCTGGACATTTGACGGACTAAAATACTAGCAAAGTAGCAACTTGCTGCATTTTTTTAATAGCAGAAACTGACACCTGAATTGCTTCAGATGTCTGGTCGTTTCTACTATTACTGAGAGAATTACATGCTGTACTAACTTAATAGGGATCTTAACCTTCCCTTATCAGCGGAGATATGTTCCAGAAAAGGAATCAATTGAAAACAGATAATTGAGGGAGTTATCATACAAATGGAAAAAAGACACTCCCTGCAGAAATCTGCAGAGAGGTGCTTTGAGAAGACCTGAAACTTCACTCATTTCTGCATTAGTGAGACAATGAAATGCCAAAAAAAGTTAATAGGGATCTTCCTATATCAAGTAATCTATCTTTCATAAAAACAATCAATAAAAACACTGATAATTGACGGAGAAATCTCAAAAATGGTGAAGACACTCCCTGGAGAAATCTGCAGATAAGTGCCTTGAAAGATCTGAAATTTTTATCATTTTTGCTACTATTGAGAGAACAGAAGGATAAAAAAAACTTAATGTGGATCTTCTCCTATCAGTTAAATTAAGTTTCCGAAAAAGAATCACTTAAAAAAACTAAGAATTGAGGGAGAAATGACCAAAATGACAAAGACACTCGCTGCAAAAACCTGAAGAAATCTGCAGAGGAGTACCTTGAAAGATTGAATGGTCCAGCTACTGTTTCATGACAAAATCTTGATTTAAGACCAATATTTGGTGCTCCATTGATAGAACTAGACCTCTAGAAACTTTGGACCTAAATGATATTTGGAAGGAATTTAATTGGGTTGGTCTCCTTGAAAAACAGTACCCTGTTCTAGCCTAGAGCAGTGAAAATAAAACTTATAGAAACATGCTAAATCAAGTGCTAAACTTAGGGGATTGGTTCCAAACTTAAATTAGGACGCGATGAGACGATGTAATATTCATTTCCTATAGCCCTTGACTGACTGGAATGGACTGTGAACCAGTACCTATGCCCCACTAATTTAAGGCATAATGCCAGTGGCTATTGTTGGAATGCTATGTATGATTCATAGACTCTCATTTCTACTGCCATGATGAAATTAGCACTCTATTGAATCTGATATAGCATGACTGTGAGATGGATAGTTATCATATGGTAAGAACTTGAGTCACCCAAGGGTGACACATGATGGTTATGGGAAAGGTAAGAATGACATTATCTTTCATTTATGCCATAAATTGCTTCTTGAGGCAATGAAATGTAAGTCTAGTGACTCGACTTCAGTGAATGCATGAGAATGAAGTTTGAACTCTTCCCATAGTATGATGATGATGCATGAGAACAAATGTGGAATGAGATCCAAATGAACCTAAAGGAGAGTCCAAATGGAATGTTTAGCCAAGTGTGATAGCTCATTGGCGTTGAATTATACTTCACATCAGTTGACAGGTTGTGAAACTCATGTTTTGACATGGCATGGCATCTATGGATTTCATATGTATTTCATGGATGATGATACGACACCGAAGGGGGTGGCTGGAACCTTTTAAATGCATAATTTTTTTATCGTTCTTTTTTATTTACAACCTATAACATGATTATGGATGTGTTGGACTTGCAACTATTTTAGCTCTTAAGGAGCTTGGACTTGTATTTATTCTAGCTTGTTATGGAGCTTAGATTTATCAGTGTTTTAGTCCGATGTGAGCATAATTTGCACTTACCTTATGGCTTAGTATGGAGCGTTTAGGGCAATGAGTAAGTCCCTAGAGTGACCCTATGCTAGGAGGAGCAAGTGGCCTCTGCCCTCTAATGTTAGTACCGGCTTGATCAGAGTTGCTCGATGTGAGCTTATTGAAGGGTGGTGTTTCATGGGGTACAACCTGGGACCACTTGGTAACCCCATTAGGGTTAGTGAAGTACTTCGCGAGGTACATGAGGCAAGCGTAGCAATGGTGGTTGCCCAAGGGGGGTAACAAGAGACGCACTATGTGCATACTTGTCTAGATTTATGATGACATGATGTTGACATGTCAGTCACTTTGCAGAGTCGAGACTTTTAATCCTTGGTGGTGGCTGGCCATGACCACTTCATCTTGAAATGATGATGATGAGCTTAAACCATTGGATCATTGATGGGCAGTGAAGATACCGCTTAAGGATTTATCGATCTTGTCTTTCATCAGCATCTCGTTTTGTTGTTGCATTGACTGAGGGTTTATCAATTCATTGGCATTGATCATTTAAACTGAATTTGCTTGCTAAGTTTAGATGAAACAAAATTTTCGACTTGTAGGTATCACAAACGATTCACTTGTGCATATTAATAACTGCCTATGGTTGAATAGCTAAAATAGCTATGTTATGATATTCATACGGATACAAGGACATGATTTGATTATATACTTCCATGATTAGTAAAGCATGCAAAGCTCTTAAGTCATGAATGTAGTCAACTCTTAATTGCAAGCTTAGAAATCATGCAAATGATGCATAAACAGTAACTAGAACATCATGACAAATGAACTAATAGGTTACATGATAGAGACCTGAACATTGCAGGACACATGTGACTAAAGATGATGGAATTAAACAAATAGTTCATGACTGCATGCTGTGTGCCATGTTTTCACTCGACCTGGAATGTATTAGGCTTTCTTCTATATGAGCAATTGTGTTCACCATCACCAACATGTTCAAGTGAGTTTTTTGGATGACTGACGGCATAGTATGCGGGAAAGGCCAAGGCGTAGACACTTATGGGAGTGAAGGTGGTCTATGGCATTACCTAATAAGCTTTTTGGACTGTACTTAAGACACTTATGGGACTATATGTAAATATTTTGGACATGTAGATATTTTGAAATGTGAATGGACCGTTGAATTATTTAAAAGTAGTGGACCCAACTTGTGACCAGCGTATCCTATGGCAAGCTGTCTATTCCAGTGCATGTATATATTTATCTATACCTTACTTTAATTGACTTTATGTGGAGATTTATTGAAATAATCCCAGCCTGAAGGGTGGATAGCAAAAATTCACTTAAATAGGATAGGTTTTTCTAATCCTAATTGCATGAACCGTTTTAACAAGAATTCCATGCCATGTTTATAACCACAATCCAAAAACTGTTTTTGTAAAACTAGGGTGTTAAAGATTTGGTATAAGAGCACATGCCTTATTGCTCACAACTGGATCCACTAACCATAAATGTCAACTGCTTAGAAATCCTAAGGAATTAGTTGAACTAGAACTTATAGGTGTTTTGTTGATTCCAGATACCACATGGGAGAAGTAGGGCAGATCACCTGCTCTTACTGATAGATCCACTACTATAATATAATGACCATCAATTTTGGGTCAATTTCTAGGTATTGTGTTATATATTAATTTAAATAAAGGTAGGAATTTATTTCTGTGACAATGGAATTCTATGGAAGTGACACATTTGGAAACTCAAAACTTGAAACCATCAGATTTGGAATGTGCATGTTGAGACGATTCCAATGACACTAATTTTGCACGAAACAGAGATCAAGATAGAAAAATCCAAAATTTTATTAATTTAGAAGGGGCCAAAATTAATAATTGCACCCCTGTTTTGTCGATTGTGGGCTGCGGTGATTGAAAAAGGAATTAGATGAAAGGGAAAAACCCCTATTACCCGCACCTTCCCCCTCCATCCGATCTTCCCCATTGGTGAGATTCCCCTCCATTTGATCCCTCTCCAATGATGAGTGCAGATCCCGATTCCTCCTCTTCCCTGGCACCGGTGACCCAAAAACCACTTTGTTTGACCTCCTTTCCACTGACAATTTCTTCATCTACCCAATCTCCCCCTTCCAAGGTGTGGAGGAGATCTTCTTTTGCAATGTGGCTAGAACCCACCTTATTCATCTTCTTGGACTGGCATGCATGACCCCTTCTTTCCCCCTCCCGGTTGATCTCCTTTCACCAGTGCAACTGGCTAATGCGATAGCTTGACTCTACTGGTGGTGCTCGGTCCACCCTATGTTTTCTCCTTTCCCATGTTTTCCCTCTCTAGTGAGTTAGGGTTGAATAAAATCGCCAAGTCAACTCACTCTCGACTCATTTTGGTGGAGCTAAGTTGACTCAATAGGCCCTATTAACCTCTTAAGCTTTGATCTTCTATTCTGGCCAATCTGGTAAGCATTTAGGAGATCCGAGATAACCCTTACGATCCTTGCAACGCGAGGAACAATAACCATCTTCTTATTCATTGATTAGAGAATATCTAACCATTGATCATGATCAAATCTTCAATCAGACATCAGATCATTTGATCTATGACAATCTGACCTTATTTTACTATCTAAATAGTCCATTGTGATCCTTATGATTAGTATATCAAGATCCATATGAGATATCTTGGATCCGAGCATTTTTTAGATGATTTAGCATATCTTAATCAATGATTGAGATCAATAGAAGATTTAGGTATAAAGTTGGATAAAATTTGATGATCCATACTATTTAGATGCTTTATTGGGATTATATGATTAGAATTACGAATTTTTCTTTGATATGGGACATCAGGTGGAGAATTGTGACCAGATCAATACGGATATCTTTGATCAGGCACTTTCAAGGCCTTTGGTTGCTATCCAGCAACATGGACACCTAGATATCCTTTAGATGGATTTACATGAGCTAGGATTATCATCCTAACTAGTTGATTTGATTGATTTAGCTATAATTACATAAGATTGTGTGTGATTTGCATATAATAGTTCCCAATTGGCTAATTAAATGATAACTTACCTGAGATTCACCTGATCTGAGTATGATAGCTCTGTTACACGTTATGACATAATTAAAAAGAGGAATTAGATGGTTATTGGTGAGCTTGGATTGGCATAATCTAGATAATCAGCCAACCGAGGTGGTCCCCACCTTGAGATCTATGGATGTTAACCATTGGATAGTATTGAAATACAGCAAATTAAGATTTGAAAATATATTATTTATTTTATAACTAAGAATCCAACTTAGATAACTTGGATTCTAAGTGAGACCTGAATATGGTGTGTATCCAAGTAGTGGGACTGAGGAAGACTGAGCTACATTGGAGTTTGCTCGTGATTTGAGAGGTACAGATGAGTGGTTGTCGTCTAAGGCAAGTGATGACAATTAATAATGGGCATGTTGTTTTTGAGATTATATATTTTCATCTCACTAGCTCTGTGATTATGAATAAATCCTATACATATATTATTATATCATGATTTCTATTGAGATATTTCTCTTATTTGAAGTTGATACATGCATGTGTGATTTCATTGATCATCATTTTTCACAAAAGTATGATCTTAGCATACTCCTATGACTTGTGAAGTCATAAGATTGCGATTTTATTTGCTATTGCATGTTGAAGCACTTGGATGCCCTATTTTATCATCGATTTTAAGGTGAATTTGGTGGAGGAGGCTTGGTGGCTAGTCCTTGAGAGGTTAACCTAAGGATGAGAGACAGTGTCTTAGGATGACGAGCCATAAGCACTACTAGATTTTATTATTCACCAGAGGATTTCATTTTATTTCTTGACTTTAAGTTGTTGCATGATTTTCATGTTTTGTGAATTTATAACGGGTGTTTTTGCTCGGTAGACGCTATGCTAAGATGGTTGTAGGGCTAGCCACCTACCCTTTGACTTGGTGGTGATGATGATTGGACACCTACCCCATAGATGGGCGAACACCGTAGGGAGTGGGATCATGGGTAGTCTCCACTACGATTCAGTAAGTCTCCCATGCTTGATGGACACTTAGTCTCACGTTCTGATATTGACATAAAGCAGTAGTTGGTAGACCTTGGAGTTGATTACCATTGCAGCATAGTAGTCCATGCCCTTCTTGATGATTGGTTTTATCATATTGTATAGAGAGTGCACCAGGATGGATATTCCCTATGTGCCCATGGCATGATGATGCATGGAGGATTGGTATGCTTACTCATGACCAGACATACGAGTGTGTGGTACACTCGTGAGACCCTCATGTTAGGGTGCCTTGCATTGATGACATTCATATTCATTGAGATATTCCTTGCGTATTGGATGTATTGCATTGATGTGATTTTGACACTCTTAAGACTCATGTTTGATGGTGCCCATGATGACAGGACACACATTTATTAATATATTCTTCGAGCTTTTGAGGCTCTATATTGACATGATTTTGGCATATTTATGAGCCTTAGAAGCTCAATTGACTTGACATGTTTTTAAACATGTGGTTGGCATGAGTTACATTGATTTGATATTGTTATTTGACGAGCTTATGAGGTTTTGTTTTCTCAGCATGTTTGGAACATGTAGGTGGCTTGAATTTATTACTTTGTTTTTAGTTTATTATGGGCTTTGATACCTTAGATATTTCCATTGATTTAGTTGGTTTGCAGTGTTAATTATGCTCTACTTTGGTACTATTTATTCTCATATTAGATATCATGCTACAACTATTTTCATGAGTTCGATATTTATCACCTAGCCTGGGAGTTGATTCATGACAATTGCATATTGTGTTAAATATGTATAAATTACTATTATTATTGTTATTATCTAAATAAGCATAACTTGTTGAGGCATTGTGATGTTTTTGCAATGCTTCAAATACAAAGAGAGGTATTAGGTTTGACATGCTGACAGAGCAGGAGAGGGCATTAGACGCCTTTATGCAGTGCATAGAGGTGCAGTGCATAGAGGAGATTTCAATGATGGACATGATTTGTTCAAAACCTTACCTTAGTTATTATTATGACTATACATTTGTATAGTCTACATTGTGACTTGGATGTATTCATGTTGGATGTGATGGTTGTACATGGACAGACCCTAGCCAATATTGTTATATTTTTTATTTTCAATTTACCGTTGAGGTATATGGTATTAATGAGATTCATAATTGATCTAGAAGGATGGGTATGGAGACTGAGTCTCCTAGGTGGCATGCTAATGCTTATTATATTTATCAGGTGTTGTTATATGGCATGCACTATATGCAATTGTCTGAAATATAGAGGTGACTCTGTCGAATTTTTAGTAAAAATGAGAACATCATTTCACTATTAAATCCATGATGTTGTGGAATCCCTGGGTTTTGAAATGAACAATTTTTATTCAAGTTTTGACTTTTAATCAATTTTAAAATTCAAATTTTTTAAACAGGGATCCCAATTTTTTTAAAATTGGTATTTTATGTTGTGTAAAACTCGAGGTGTCACAATTTTGTATTAGAGCCTACTATACTCCCTCACAACCATTCTAACAAATCCTAAAAGTCACATACAGTCCATTTAGTGAGTTTAATTGCATGAATATGAGTTATGAAGGTAACTCTTATGGGGTATACTGATGATTGTGAAATAGTTGCTGCATTGATGGTTGGCATAATTCTTATAGAGAAAATGATTTTAAATCCTTGTATGAGCAAAAGAAAGTACATTTTTATGGAAAGTGCATGATTCTCAGAGTAATGGATCAGAATAAAGAATATAACTAGTATCTTTATGAGAGCCTTATTATATGATAGAAGATATATTCATGTGGATTGCTTTTGAGAGTTCAAGTTCTAGATGGGACGGTATGTATAAACCTTTGAAAAGGCATAATAGTTATTACAAAACAATAGTATGATAATAATGATGAAGGATAAAAAATGATTACAATTAATGAGAGCTCGAAAAAGTTTAGAGAAGTATTGTATTAATCTAAACTTGAAGTGGATTTATTTGACGAATAAATTGTAGGATGATAAAAATCATTGAAAATTTGATGAAACAAGGTTCTAATGTTTCTATGGATGAATTATCTGATCTATGAGATGAAAATTAAAGAGTTCTTGTGCATATAGAAATTCTGATAGCTAGTCATAAATGGCAAGTGAGTGCTTTTCTAAACGTTCTAGTTATGATTTGGAGGTGCATAGGACCTAAAAGATATGACAACCATTTTATAAGAATAGTCATTAAATAGTGATGATAATGTGGTCTCTAATGGCTAAGAAAGTTATCATGAAAGATCAATTTCATTGGATGTGGGATTGATAGAGTTGTAAATGATTTTGTTTGATATGACCATGAAATAATTCATTAGTTAAAGGAAATGGAATGGAGGAGATGAGGACACCTAAAATGTAATTATGAGGATTTTAATGATGGTTGTTTGAGAGGACGGGTTCCTCCATTACTGAAACTTTTATCTAGAAGGCCCTTGGGAAGGCTTGTAATGATTAGTATCTTTGCCTTATGAGAAACTAATAATACAGAGAGAGTTTGCTACTTTGGAGTACAGAAATTAGATGATTTCAATGGTATTGAGCCGGTTTACACAGTTGAGACTTGTCCCTAACTCCTTTACCATGGATAAGGAGGCTGCAAATAGATTGTAATATGTTGACACTTGGTTTGATGAATGGGGTAGTTTTAGCGTGTTCTACATTGGTGGCAGAGGCAGCAGACATAGCCTCTATGTTAGATAGGGATTCTCTTAGGACCAAGGCTGACTGCAGAGACTTGGACATGGGTAGTTTGAGTCAACCTAGTAAGGAAAGAGACCCTTTTCATCAATATAGTTACATTGGCCACTGAGCTAGCAACATTTGAGCTGGCAGTGTTGGGATGCAGACAAGAGGTGCACTAGGTGCAAGGACAAGCACCTGGATAGTTATGTGATAGAATTGGTAAACTGTAGTAGCAGTGGTAATAGTTTTATCAGTCGCCATTATAACAGGAATCCTTTAGATGCTTTGGCTATGGATAGTTGGGGCATTCCGTTTGAGACTATCCTAGGGAACAACAAGTTAAATAGATTGATGTTGTGAGCAAGGCAGGGTAGAGATGGCCCTGTATTGGTAATGATGAGTTTTTACCGTTACTTTGAGGAAAGTATAGGCCTCAAACTAGGATGTGGAAGGTACTCATTGATTGCTGATAGACATGCTATGATCCTTTGTGTCCTAGGATTCATTCATTCTTGTTTTTTATGTATTGGTACCTTGATGAATATTCCTGTGTGTGTGTATATATATATGTATATATATATATATATATATATATATATATATAAGGTATTCTTTGGGTTGGATGTTATGATGCTAATGAGAGAGTTGTTAAAGCTTATAAGTACCTCTAGGGGGTATTAGTGGAGATAATGAGTGAATGGATGGATACTGATCTTATCTTACTTGATATCATTTTTTATGATGTCATCCTTATGATGGGTTAACTGGCTACTCATTGGGGGATAGTTAATTTCTGTGAGAAGAAGTACTTTTAGTATATCTGGACAACTATTGACCTAGTCCCTATTTAGGAAGGAACATCACTGAGGTTATGTTATCTCTGCCTTAAGGCATGAACTACCTTTGCAAAGGGTGTTGAGCTCTTCTTGTTTTTGTGATAGTGGATGATAGAGAGCAGTCAAAGATTTAGCATATAGATGATGTGCAAGAATTCATAGTCTTTCTTGAGGAGCTTCAAGATTTTTACCATACAGGATGTTTGGAAGGGCGCTAGCTACAGGAATTACTTGACGAGGGTTTATTAGACCTGGTGGGTCTTCATAGGATGCATGAGTCCTCTTCCTGAGAAAGAGAGAAGGATCCATATTGCTATGCACCGATTATCGCTTGTTAGATAGAACCATGGTATAGAACTAATATTCTCTATCACATATTGATGATTCAATTGATCAACTCTGGATGGTGCATGGTATTTTTGGAGATTAATTTGAGGTCTGGTTAACACCAGCCAAGGATTGTGGTGTAAGGTGTCTTTAAGATGATTTTTAGAACTTGTTATAGTTACTATGAGTTCTGGGTGATACCAATTGATGGAACCAATTCACTGATAGTATTTCTAGTTATGATGGACCTAGTTTTTGAATGTTACTTAGATGAGTCATGAATGTGTTAGTGAATGACATTCATGTGTAACCCTTGAGTCAGGAGGAGCACAAGGAATCCTTGTGCATTGTTCTGAGTATCTCAAGGACTTATCGTTTGTTTGCAAATTATTTGTAAGAACGGAGTTATGGTTGCAGAAGGTAAATTTCCTTGACCAAGATACTTCAATTGATAGAGAGGCAGGCTATTAAGATGGCGATGGGCTTGGATTAGCCCAAATTAGTGACTGAGGTTTATAGTTTCCTTAGTCTTGTGAACTACTATTGCTGGGTTATTGAGTTGTCAAGGATAGCAGTGATATGGATGTTGGTTTTATATTACATATATAAGCTTGATTTCTCATTATATGAGAGGTATGATACTGATGTATGTTTTGTATGAAATCATTTTTTTTGTGTAATTAGAATTATATTTATGATATATACTTGTAAGTAGCTGATTAGGGCAACCTAAAAGGGTGATCAATGAGGGTGGGTGTGAGAGGCATTGGTAGGCTTCTAGGTGCTCATAGTATGATCATGTTGTGGATTGGTTTTGTGGCGACCCAGGTTTTTATAACACATTTTATAATACATTTTGTAAAGATAGGGCCCTTAGAGTAAAAAATTTTCGCAAACCAAAGCAGCGGAAATTCTTTTCTTTAGAATTTGTTTTGTAAAACCTAAGTCACCACTTCATACATAACATAAGTAGAATTTTGTATAAGATAAAATTCCATTGAAGGAATATACTTTTATTAAACTTCAGGATCCATCCAGTGGTTCACAAGACATGACCCATTTTATCCTTACAATACTTGTCCAAATATACAATCCAAATTACAAAGTTCAAAATTCAATACATGTTCTAATACAATGTTTCAAGGGATATACCACGATTACTTATTCTTCAATTGTTCTTCAAATCTTGAGCTCCTAAGTCTCCTTCTCTATATCTGAGATATTGTAAACATTCGAACATTTACAATATCTCAGCAAGCTATGCTTGGTAGGGGATAAGAATGTAAGTTATTGACAATATAATCTCAATATTCAAGTATCCCATAATTCGTTCTATCATAAACACATTCATTAATAACTATTAGTTATAAGGACATCTCATTTCCTTGTCATTTGTGTTCACCTTTATACATACATATTGTATAAGGACAAATCCATTAAAAATGTAAAAATAATCAAGCATCATTTCTATACAAAGCTGATCAACTCTTTTCATTATAAGAGATTTGTATCTCAGCTAGTTACTATATAGGGAATTTCTCTTCTTGGGAAAAATATTGGTAATATACAATTATCGACATTTCATCATGTCATCCCTTAAGGCATTCCACTATGCCAATTTCATATGCATCATAGTGCAAAATAATCAAGGACTACTATGCTTGCCCCGATCCGTACAAATAGCGCCGGGATAACTGTTCAATAATCCACTTATACCATTCTGAGTGGAAATTACAATATCCATGTCAATATGGGAGGACCATGGCTGTCACAGTGGTGGCCTTCCCATAATTGCCCCACCCGACTTTTAGCCTTTCTTAGGCTTGGTATTCAATATCATCAAGTTTCAGAGAGTGGGTGGCCAAACCCTCTTAACTCTCCTAGCATAGCATCCCTGTGCTTATGCCTCGTTTAAAACAAAACCCCAAGCCTCCAAGCTTGTATGTAAAATAATACTTATACATATCGGACTATTTGTCCGTTTATCTAGGACTGAATATTTTCTACTTTCCTATTCACTTAGGGTTGTTCTCAATTCTCAACTTGACCATTTAATACTTATTTTCCTCATCATTTGGTTGGATCATATTTCAATTTGAGGTATTTACCTTAATATATTGGTATCATACATGTCAATACTTCAAAACATAAGATCATGTATTAGACATGTATCTTCATGTAAAGGCATTCTTAATAATCCACCTACCTCAATAAGGTATTCTTACTCCTTGAAATCTTCCATAGTCTCGATCAACATATATCTGACAAATCATATGTATAATGTCATTTTTGTAATCAATGGTACATACTACATGATCTTTTGATCATCCTTATGTAGGATGATCTGAATCTTTCTTCCTTGAATATCCTATATCCATGGGTTTAATATCATCTATACAAATACTATCTATATCATACATAACAATCTAATTTACATAGATGTTTCTTTTTCCTTATTGTTTTTGATCATACAAGATCTCATCTTGTTTGATCATCCTTATCTCACTTACTATTTTTATTAGGGTTAGATAATTTGCTATCTTTTTATGTTCTTATTATTATTCAACCAGTTAGTGTCTTACTTAGTTGAAGATAATTTATTTCTTCCTATCACTAGACAACTCCTCCTTATTTCAGGATGACCAGTACTTACCAGTTAAAGTCTGCTCAAAAAGTGGTTAATACAACCCTCATGTAAGGAGGTGTTTAGACCTTTCTTACGTCAATGGGAGGTGAGGGAAAAGCACTTGGCTCTTGTATACCCCCTATAACCACAATGTTCAGAGTCCACTGGAGTGGTACTAGCTCAACCTTTGACAAGGTTCCTATGAGCTCTTTACCTTAAGTCCCTTCTCTAATTGATTTTAATTAATTTCCATGGATATGCACAATGTCATCCATGGATGTTCATTATTTTCCTATTTTGGGCCAAGGAAATGATAAATCATTCCTTATATTGTCCTACTAACTATAGCCCTTACTAAGTCAAAATCATTCATTCATCTTAGTTGTCCATGAATTTCTATATTTCATTAGTTTACATTTTTGGTGATTTATGCTCCTTATATCTTAACAATTACTTACCAATTGAATTAAATATGACAATAAGTAAATCATCAACTTGAAAGCATAAATCAAATATAAATTTAACAACTAAGTACTAACATTCTTCCTACGAATATAACTTAAGCTAGTGAAATAAAACTAACATGATCCTAAGTTATGAAACACATCTTCTATCATAATGAAATCATGTTTAAATCCTAATTTACACTAACATGATCCTAAGATAATCAAATCTACTAAAAAATTACTCATTTAGGGCATATCATACTAAAATTTAAAGATTACACTATCATGCTTTCTAACTTAGAACATAAATCACATTTACACTTCTATATCCAATAAAAGACAATTAAAACTTAAAACATAAATCACATTTAAACTTATATATCCAATAAAAGACAATTAAACTAATTTTATTAAGATTATTATAAACCTTTAAATATGATCCAACCATTAGATCTTAGGTGTTTTCCTTTAGATTAAGGGTTTTAATTAACTTTAGGGCTTTTAATCCATTAAGATCCAAAAATCATATCCACTTGATTTTGTCACATTTCATCCATGATCTAACTGGATTCCATCATAATATCATCCCTTTAATCCATCCCAAGGATCTGATCATACTTGATCTCATTGATCAAGTGGGTCCCTTTGTATATATTTATTTTTATTTTAGGGTTTTTCTACCATAAAGGGTAGATCCCCTATTTTATCCAAGATCTGTCCAAATTAACCATAGATATTACTTTATTATATTATTATATCATCACTAAAATAAATTTACAAGATCTGATCACCTCAGATCTTGAAGATCTTAGAAAATGGACACTTATTTCCAAAATATAGAAAAATATAGAAAACTACAGAAATAAATTTTAGGAATTTTATGACTTCATTAGAAACTAGACATTACAAGATTTCTATAGCTTCTTTCTGATCTCAATTTGGAGTTCATATGACTCCACAATCTTAAATTGAAGTTTTCAGCCATTCCTAGGGCCTAGATTTGATCTGGGCCCACCAGAATTAATCTCTCTCAATTGAGGGTCCAAACCTTGTTAGATTTTCTTGAAAATTGTACCCTAGGGGTTTTTGACCCTCTTGGATTGATTGGAAAGCTCAGAATTTCAATCTGAGCTCTCTATCACCATAATTTGAAGGGGCTGGTATTTACTTTATTTTTACCATTTTTCGTTCAAATTAAATTACAGAAAAATAAAAATTACACTAAAACATAATAATTATGAATGGGAAGTAATTCCACCTACCTGATTGGAGAAAAACAATATAATTGATGCCCAATATGAGAGAATTACCGGTTGATGATAATATAGCCCGATTATCCACCTTTTTGTGATTTTCTGTTGTTGGAACCGTTGGATCTTGAAATTGATTTTGGGCTTTTGTATATACCGTAGTATAGGATGTTATGGACGGTGGAGTTGATGAGATTCTTCCTGGAACGGAGTGCCTAATTGAATTTAGGTCTCTTGTTCCAATTAGAAAGAGGAGAGAGAAATAAGGAAAAGAGAGTTTGGGGAGGGATGAAGGGGAATTTGGGGCTGAAATTTCAAGGAAGGTTTGGAAATTTCGTGGTTAAGGTTGTGAAACTTTTTGGAAATTTTTGGGACATATTTATAGCCAAATTTGAATTTTTTATCATTTCTTTTGATAAGATATTTTATTACTTTAGAATTTTTAATTACTAATGCATTCTCCACTCCCACTACAATCTCCACTACAATCTCCACTACCAGCAATAATACATTGAGCAATTATTGGTGCTTCTAGAACCTTGGCCTACTTTGTGGGCCCCACTTTTATGTGAAAAGACATTTTTGCCCTTTTTAACGCTAAAATTGGAGAATAATAGGCAATATTTGTCCGAACTCAGAATCGAGCGTACTTAGTGGCGTTGGAATCGTATTTCTAAGTACTTCATGAATATTGAGGTCTTATTTCTTGGATATGGGATATGGGTAAAATTACCATTTTACCCCCAAATGGAAAAATTAAGGAATTTTCATTTTAACTCAGAATTGAACGTACTTAATGTTGTTTCGATCAGTTTTCCAAGTACATCCATAATTTCTATTTTTTTAATTTATAATATAATCTCTATAAAAAGAGAATTTTCAATAACTTAATATTCCACTTAATTTCTAAAAATTCAAACTTTATTAATTTTCCTTAATAATTTACAAAAATTCTAGGGTCATTACAATCTTCCCCCCTTACAATAATTTCGTCCTCGAAATTTGTAATACTATAACTTAATCAAATAAATTCGGATGTGTCTTCCTCATTTCTACCTCTGTTTCCCATGTAGCTTCTTCGACAGAGTGATGTTGCTATAGGACTTTGACTAAAGGAATTGTTTTGGTCCTTAATTTCTGTTCCTTATGGTCCAAGATCCGTATCGCTTTTTCTTCAAAGGTTAGATCTGGCTTCAGTTCCTGGGTATTATTTGAAGTATGTGAGTATCATCTTGTAGATATTTTCGTAACATGGATACATGAAATACATTGTGTACTTCAGAGAGTTGTGGTGGTAAGGCTAATCTATAAGCCACTAGACCAATCCTTTCTAATATTTCAAATGGACCAATGAACCTAGGACTGAGTTTGCCTTTGGTTCCAAATCTCATAACCCCTTTAACTGGTGATATTTTTAGAAACACATGCTCTCCCACATTGAATTCCAGATTTCTACGTCTTTTGTCCGCGTAACTCTTCTGACGACTGTGTGCTGTTAACAACCTTTGCTTTATCATTTTAACCTTGTCTGTACACCGTTCCACTAGTTCTGACTTCATTAGTTTCCTTTCTCCAACTTCACTCCAACAAGTTGGTGATCGGCATGGTCGCCCATACAATGCTTCATATGGTGCCATACCAATACTTGCATGAAAACTGTTGTTATAAGCAAATTCCACTAATGGAAGATGTTCATCCCAATTTCCCTTCCAATCTAATGCACATGCCCTTAACATATCTTCCAATTGTCCGAATAGTTCTTCGATTGACCATCCGTTTGGGGATGAAATGTCAGATCGAATCTAAGTGAAGTTCCCAATGCTTGTTGTACGCTCTTCCAACATCTTGAAGTAAATCTCCCATCTCTATCGTAGATGATGGATAAAGGAATCCCATGAAGACTTACTATTTCTTTTATGTACAACTTAGCTAGATTGTCAATTGACTGGTTTTGTTTAATTGGAAGAAAATGTGCTGACTTTGTTAATCTGTCCACAATTACCCAAATCATATCATGACCTTCCCGTGTTTTTGGCAATCCCACCACAAAATCCATGGTGATATTGTCCCATTTCCATTCTGGAAGTTCCAAGGTTTGTAACATTCCAGGTGGTCTTTGATGTTCAGCTTTTACTTGTTGACAATTCAGACACTTAGCTACAAACTCTCCTATGTTTCTTTTCATGCCTTCCCACCAAAAGTTTCTTTTCAAATCCTGATACATCTTTGTACCTCCAGGGTGTATAGAAAATTTAGATTGATGGGCTTCTTGTAATAGTTCTTTTCTCAAGTTTGTATTTGTAGGAACCACTAATCTCTCCTGAAAACGTATACCCCCATCTGTACCCTTACAAAACCCTGTCTTTGTACACAATCCCTGAGTTACTGTATCCCCTTCTTGGGCCTTGAGGACTCTTTCTACAAAAGCTGATTTAATGGTGATGTTTGTAAGTACAGCTCTTGTTTGTCTACTTAATGCATCAGCGACTATGTTTGCTTTTCCAGGATGGTAATGGATGGCAAAATCATAGTCTTTGATGTATTCCATCCATCTCCTTTGTCTCATATTCAAATCAGCCTGAGTGAAGATATATTTGAGACTTTTATGATCTGTGAATACATTGAATTTTTCTCCGTACAAATAGTGTCTCCAAATTTTTAATGCAAACACTACAACTGCTAATTCCAGGTCATGTACTGGATAATTTATTTCATGTTTCTTCAATTGTCTAGATGCATATGCAATGACCTTCCCATTTTGCATCAATACACTCCCTAACCCCTTGCCTGAAGCATCACAATATATTTCGTATCCCCCACTTCCTGATGGCAATGTCAATACTGGTGCTGTAGTTAACCTCTTATTAGCTCTTGGAAACTATGCTCACATTCATCCGTCCAAGTGAACCGTACCCCTTTTCTAGTTAATGAAGTCAAAGGAAGGGCTATACGAGAAAATCCTTGAATAAATCTACGGTAATATCCTGCCAAACCCAGAAAACTACGTATGTCTGTTACAGTCTTAGGTTTTTCCCAATTCATTACTGCTTCAACCTTGGCGGGGTCCACTTCTACTCCATTCTTGGAAATTACATGACCCAAGAAATTGACCTTCTCTAACCAGAATTCACACTTACTAAATTTACCAAACAGCTTATGAAGCCTGAGGGTATTTAGTACAATTTGTAAGTGTTCTTGATGTTCTTCCATACTGGTAGAGTAAATCAATATATCATCAATAAATACAATTACGAATTTGTCTAAGAATTCCTTAAAAATTCTGTTCATGAGATCCATAAACACTGCAGGTGCATTGGTCAGCCCAAAAGACATGACTAGAAACTCGTAATGTCCATACCGAGTTCTGAATGCAGACTTGGGTATATCTTCATCCTTAATACGCAATTGATGATATCCTGATCTAAGGTCGATTTTTGAAAAGACCTTAGCAGATTGGAGTTGATCAAAGAGATCATCAATGCGAGGTAAGGGATACTTATTTTTCACTGTGACATTGTTCAACATTCTATAGTCCATGCACAATCTCATAGATCCATCCTTCTTCTTCACAAATATTACTGGTGCTCCCCATGGTGAACTACTTGGTCTAACAAACCCTTTGTCTAACAATTCTTGTAGCCGACCCTTCAATTCTTTCAATTCTCGGGGCCATCCTATAAGGTGCTTTAGAAATTGGAGTTGTACCAGGAATTACTTCAATGGTAAACTCAATTTCTCTACGTGGGGGTACTCCTGGAAGTTCTTCTGGAAAGACGTCTGGGAATTCTCTGACTATGTCAATTTATGTTATCTTGGGCTGTTTCACATCCAAAGCAACAACTGTTGCTAAAAATGCCAGACACCCTTTGGACATGTGTTTGACAGTCTTCATAGCTGAAATAATGGATTTGTCTAAGTCATGTTGTTTCCCATATAGTACTGCTACTTCCTCACCAGGTATGCTAAATGTGATTTTCTTTTTGTGACAATCCATAATTACCCAATATTTTGCTAACTAGTCCATACCCGTATGATATCAAAGTCCACCATGTTCAAGTAAAATGAGGTCTACATCTCTTCTTTTTCCAGTACTGCTATTGGTACATTATGAAGGTATTCTTGTAATCTAACCGTTTTACCCACTGGAGTTGTTACATCTAGATTGAATCCCAAGTTTTTCACTGGCAATTGTATACTAGATGCAAATACGCAAGATATAAAGGAATGCGTAGATCCAGAATCAAACAATACTTTGGCATGGTTGTCAGATACAAGTAATGTACCTTCAATTACCGCATTAGACGGTCCAGCCTGGCCATCAGTGATAGCGAATATCCTTCCTTGGTGACGAGGAATATTGTCTAGTTTTGCCTCCTTAATAGCTAATGGTTTGTTGCAGTTTGCAGAGATATGCCCGAATTCTCCACAATTAAAACATCTGATCGGAGGTCGTTGTTGTATCGGAGTGGGACACATATTTCCAGGATGGAATCTTCTACATTTCGGACAAGGCCTTCTTTTTATGTGATTCCCTTGATTTCTTGGTGGTTTTGAAATTGTTGAAAGGTCTCTTGCCCTTCTGAAAAGGCCTTTGGTTGTAGTTTCCTCCTCCAAACTTAATGGTTTGAGTCTTCTTGAATTCATCTTCAAACCTGGAAGCCATTTCTACACAATCGGCAATGGTGGTGGGTTTAGTACCCATCACTTTCACTTTCTGTCTTGGCTGTAGTCCCTCCATAAATCTATCCACAAGTGTGCCTTTCGGTATCACACATATGTGCAGCAAATCTCTTTAATTGGGTGAACTTATTATCATACTCCACCACTGATAGGTTCCCTTGTTTAAGTTCTAAGAATTCTTTCTCCTTCCTTGATTTTACATGGGTAGGAAAATACTTAGTATTAAAAACTTCTTTGAATTCCTCCCAAGTAGTCTCATTAGAATTTGAGAAGAAGGTGTTGTTGGCTGATCTCCACCAGAAAGCGACATCTTGTTTTAATAGGTATGTAGCAAATTTGACCTTCAATTCGGGAGGAGTACGTAATGCATCAAATGTTCTTTCTACTTTGTAGATCCATTCCTCTGTCTTTTCTGCTTCACCCTTGCCATTATATCCAACCACCATCTTCTGAAATCTTTGCAACATTTGGTCAATCTTTTCTGGTGCTAATGGAGAATTGCGAACTTCCTCACTTGGTACAAGGGAAGATTGGCCCTGTACTGGTGTAGGAATCTCTGGTGTTGGTGTATGAGGTCTAACTTCGGTGAAGCTTGTGCCTGTATACTAGGAACTTCAACTGGAGGTGATGAACTTTGGGGCAGTTGAATATTAGGAATAAGGTTCCTCAATACTCTTGTTACCATTTCTTCCATATTGCTCATTGATAATTCCTCCCTATTGTTTTCTGAAGTACCTTGAGCTGTCTGCCTTGTAACTCTCTTGGGCGGCATGTGCTCATAAACCAAAATTTCTATAAGTATTCCTCATACTATATCTATCTTAATCTACATTTGGATTGTCAATTCTCCCTTGGACATATTGGGATTGTACTGTGACTGGATGAATGCTCTAATACCAACTGTGGCGACCCAGGTTTTTATAACACATTTTATAATACATTTTGTAAAGATAGGGCCCTTAGAGTAAAAAATTTTCGCAAACCAAAGCAGCGGAAATTCTTTTCTTTAGAATTTGTTTTGTGAAAATCTAACAAGGTTTGGACCCTCAATTGAGAGAGATTAATTCTGGTGGGCCCAGATCAAATCTAGGCCCTAGGAATGGCTGAAAACTTCAATTTAAGATTGTGGAGTCATATGAACTCCAAATTGAGATCAGAAAGAAGCTATAGAAATCTTGTAATGTCTAGTTTCTAATGAAGTCATAAAATTCCTAAAATTTATTTCTGTATTTTTCTGTATTTTTCTATATTTTGGAAATAAGTGTCCATTTTCTAAGATCTTCAAGATCTGAGGTGATCAGATCTTGTAAATTTATTTTAGTGATGATATAATAATATAATAAAGTAATATCTATGGTTAATTTGGACAGATCTTGGATAAAATAGGGGATCTACCCTTTATGGTAGAAAAACCCTAAAATAAAAATAAATATATACAAAGGGACCCACTTGATCAATGAGATCAAGTATGATCAGATCCTTGGGATGGATTAAAGGGATGATATTATGATGGAATCCAGTTAGATCATGGATGAAATGTGACAAAATCAAGTGGATATGATTTTTGGATCTTAATGGATTAAAAGCCCTAAAGTTAATTAAAACCCTTAATCTAAAGGAAAACACCTAAGATCTAATGGTTGGATCATATTTAAAGGTTTATAATAATCTTAATAAAATTAGTTTAATTGTCTTTTATTGGATATATAAGTTTAAATGTGATTTATGTTTTAAGTTTTAATTGTCTTTTATTGGATATAGAAGTGTAAATGTGATTTATGTTCTAAGTTAGAAAGCATGATAGTGTAATCTTTAAATTTTAGTATGATATGCCCTAAATGAGTAATTTTTTAGTAGATTTGATTATCTTAGGATCATGTTAGTGTAAATTAGGATTTAAACATGATTTCATTATGATAGAAGATGTGTTTCATAACTTAGGATCATGTTAGTTTTATTTCACTAGCTTAAGTTATATTCGTAGGAAGAATGTTAGTACTTAGTTGTTAAATTTATATTTGATTTATGCTTTCAAGTTGATGATTTACTTATTGTCATATTTAATTCAATTGTTAAGTAATTGTTAAGATATAAGGAGCATAAATCACCAAAAATGTAAACTAATGAAATATAGAAATTCATGGACAACTAAGATGAATGAATGATTTTGACTTAGTAAGGGCTATAGTTAGTAGGACAATATAAGGAATGATTTATCATTTCCTTGGCCCAAAATAGGAAAATAATGAACATCCATGGATGACATTGTGCATATCCATGGAAATTAATTAAAATCAATTAGAGAAGGGACTTAAGGTAAAGAGCTCATAGGAACCTTGTCAAAGGTTGAGCTAGTACCACTCAAGGGACTCGAACATTGTGGTTATAGGGGGTATACAAGAGCCAAGTGCTTTTCCCTCACCTCCCATTGACGTAAGAAAGGTCTAAACGCCTCCTTACATGAGGGTTGTATTAACCACTTTTTGAGCAGACTTTAACTGGTAAGTACTGGTCATCCTGAAATAAGGAGGAGTTGTCTAGTGATAGGAAGAAATAAATTATCTTCAACTAAGTAAGACACTAACTGGTTGAATAATAATAAGAACATAAAAAGATAGCAAATTATCTAACCCTAATAAAAATAGTAAGTGAGATAAGGATGATCAAACAAGATGAGATCTTGTATGATCAAAAACAATAAGGAAAAAGAAACATCTATGTAAATTAGATTGTTATGTATGATATAGATAGTATTTGTATAGATGATATTAAACCCATGGATATAGGATATTCAAGGAAGAAAGATTCAGATCATCCTACATAAGGATGATCAAAAGATCATGTAGTATGTACCATTGATTACAAAAATGACATTATACATATGATTTGACAGATATATGTTGATCGAGACTATGGAAGATTTCAAGGAGTAAGAATACCTTATTGAGGTAGGTGGATTATTAAGAATGCCTTTACATGAAGATACATGTCTAATACATGATCTTATGTTTTGAAGTATTGACATGTATGATACCAATATATTAAGGTAAATACCTCAAATTGAAATATGATCCAACCAAATGATGAGGAAAATAAGTATTAAATGGTCAAGTTGAGAATTGAGAACAACCCTAAGTGAATAGGAAAGTAGAAAATATTCCAGTCCTAGATAAATAGACAAATAGTCTGATATGTATAAGTATTATTTTACATACAAGCTTGGAGGCTTGGGGTTTTGTTTTAAACAGGCATAAGCCTGGGGATGCTATGCTAGGAGAGTTAAGAGGGTTTGGCCACCCACTCTCTGAAACTTGATGATATTGAATACCAAGCCTAAGAAAGGCTAAAAGTCGGGTGGGGCAATTATGGGAAGGCCACCACTGTGACAGCCATGGTCCTCCCATATGGACATGGATATTGTAATTTCCACTGTTTTGACCCTCCTGGATTGATTGGAAAGCTCAGAATTTCAATCTGAGCTCTCTATCACCATAATTTGAAGGGGCTGGTATTTACTTTATTTTTACCATTTTTCGTTCAAATTAAATTACAGAAAAATAAAAATTACACTAAAACATAATAATTATGGATGGGAAGTAATTCCACCTACCTGATTGGAGAAAAACAATATAATTGATGCCCAATATGAGAGAATTACCGGTTGATGATAATATAGCCCGATTATCCACCTTTTTGTGATTTTCTGTTGTTGGAACCGTTGGATCTTGAAATTGATTTTGGGCTTTTGTATATACCGTAGTATAGGATGTTATGGACGGTGGAGTTGATGAGATTCTTCCTGGAACGGAGTGCCTAATTGAATTTAGGTCTCTTGTTCCAATTAGAAAGAGGAGAGAGAAATAAGGAAAAGAGAGTTTGGGGAGGGATGAAGGGGAATTTGGGGCTGAAATTTCAAGGAAGGTTTGAAATTTCGTGGTTAAGGTTGTGAAAATTTTTGGAAATTTTTGGGACATATTTATAGCCAAATTTGAATTTTTTATCATTTCTTTTGATAAGATATTTTATTACTTTAGAATTTTTAATTACTAATGCATTCTCCACTCCCACTACAATCTCCACTACAATCTCCACTACCAGCAATAATGCATTGAGCAATTATTGGTGCTTCTAGAACCTTGGCCTACTTTGTGGGCCCCACTTTTATGTGAAAAGACCTTTTTGCCCTTTTTAACTCTAAAATTGGAGAATAATAGGCAATATTTGTCCGAACTCAGAATCGAGCGTACTTAGTGGCGTTGGAATCGTATTTCTAAGTACTTCATGAATATTGAGGTCTTATTTCTTGGATATGGGATATGGGTAAAATTACCATTTTACCCCCAAATGGAAAAATTAAGGAATTTTCATTTTAACTCAGAATTGAACGTACTTAATGTTGTTTCAATCAGTTTTCCAAGTACATCCATAATTTCTATTTTTTTAATTTATAATATAATCTCTATAAAAAGAGAATTTTCAATAACTTAATATTCCAGCCCAGAATTTCTAAAAATTCAAACTTTATTAATTTTCCTTAATAATTTACAAAAATTCGGGGTCATTACAGGTTTTGACTAGCATAGATTGCTTGTTGGTGAGCTAATATGCTCTGGTTTTGATAGGACTAGATTGTCTGTTGGTGAGCTAATATACTTTGGTTTTGATTTGTATATATTGCCTGTTGGTGAGTGTAATGACCCCAATTTTTGTAATATTAAAATCCCATGAAAAGTTCAGTTTTGAAGATAAGGGCATTTTGGTCATTTCACTATTCTCCTTGATTGAACCCAGAAACTTAGTCCTGAAAATGGTACCATTAGATGCGTCTCGGAAAAAGGAATCCAACAAGACCAAAATCACCCAAAACGGAGTTAAAATGAGCAAGTTATGGCCCTTTGAAGTTTAGGGGCAAAACTGTAATTTTTACAAAAACGGATTTAGCTGCAAAACACAGGGGCCCGTTTTGATATGGGCACCCTTCATCTTCCACCTCCTAGAGGGTTCTAGAACGGCGGTGATTGGAGGTGAAATCATCGCCATTCTAGAGGTTTCTCCACTGCCATTCAAAGGCGGTGAGAGCCCCCTCCAGAACCCTCTCATAGCTCTATAAATAGAGCTCTTGGGAGCCTCTAATGGCAGCCCAAAAGGTTGAAGAAAAACCGTCGTGGAGGAGTAAATTAGAGGGGAAATGAGGAGAAAAACCCAGCAACGAGCTAGGTATGCCCAAGATCCCTCAAAACCCATCTTCACAGTAGTTCTAAGATCAATTTCCCTAGGTTTTTGCATGAAAAACCATGCAAAATGGAGCCCGAGAGAGCCACCAAGGACCCAGGGACGTTCCCTGGGCCGCACTGGTTCGACAGGGTCGAACCAGTGTGTCTTGAGGATGCCCCGGTCCCCCATACGACAGAACGTTCCAGTCGGAATGTAACACGTCGATTTTCGTTTGAAAAACCAAACAGGCGTGTCCAGGGACGCGCCCGCAAAAGGGAAAGAAAGGCAGGAAGTTCAGCGCGTCTGCAGACGCGCCCACTGAGGCGCATGCCGCAGACACACAACACGATAGCAATACGGGTTTTTTTGTTCCTTTAGAAAAGCTGGGGCGCATGACGCTGACGTGCAGCGCCCTAGCATTCCGTCTTTTCATTCTTAAAGCCCTTATGTAAGTGTGACACTAAAATGCTTATAACTTGAGATCTAGAGCTCCGATTGAGGTTTTGCAAAAGGCGTTATGTCTGTATCGACGACGTGGACACACCCAAACTATAAAATCCATGATCAAGGCCCAATGAAAGGTGGGCATGACCCTTAGAATAGGATAGTGGCGTGTGGCTGCTAAACCTTTGGAAAACTGAGGATACCAAGGCCCAATTAGGACCTTAGGACACCCATAGGCATAGGGATGGACCCCTAATGCCTAAGTAATAAGACCAACCACTCTAAAATCCACAAGAGATAGACCAAACTAACCTTGATTCCCCAAACCATGTTCAGGAGCATCCGAGGACAAAGGGGTTAGCACAACCTAGTCAGGTAGGTGCTCTATCGCTACTAGATTCTTTTAAAAGGACTATTATTGTTTTGAGAATACATGTTTTAAGTATATGACTTGTTTAGCATGCATGTGACAAATGCTTTACGCATAGACATGTTTTGTATATACATTATCCATAGATATGTTTTGCAAACTATTGCATACATTGCATGATCTATGAGCATTAAGTTCTTACAAAGATTGCATGTCCTTGAGGGTTGCTAAAAGATGCTGGAGTGCCGAGGGCCAGGCAGTTGTGAGGGACCCAAAGAGGACAGGATTTGAAAAGAGGTTTTGGCTTATTTGATCTTATGTGATTTGGGCTAGTAAGCTCGTGGGTGCTATGCCGAGGGGTCTGGGTTGACCACCCAGCCTCTACCACTATTAGGTGGATGGGTACCACGCCCAAAAAGAGGCAACGTCCCTACGTCCATTGCATGTGGTACAGGGGGCTACCACTGGTGTCACGACACTAGGTCGACGTGTCATAGGCCTCGTGGAGGCTATGACCGAGTGGCCTCAGGTACCCGGGGATCACACGGCGAGGAGGTCATGGGCATAGTTGGACCCTATGGTTTATGGACTTATTTGCATTGCATATGGCATGATATGAGGTTGGTCGACCATACCATACTAGAGATCCATGAGTTGGATTTAAGGAAGCATCTTGTGCATATCATAATGTTATGATATATATGTATATGATACTTTCGATTTTGGAATATGTGATCCTTTAAATCATTAGTATTTTAGTTTGACAACCGATTTTTATATCGATATTGAACTTGAGTATTCAGACATGCACATGTTTTGGAAAGAGCATGTGATTTTAAAAAGTCGCATGCATTATAAAACTAGTAGTGATAGACTCCTGCTGAGTATAGTATATACTCACCCTATCCTTAACATTTTTCAGGATAATTCCATCCACGAGTAGAGGACATCTATATTAGTGCTACGAGCAAGTGAATAAACAAAGGAGACAACTATACATGTGAGTAAACTCTCTACCCTTTGGACATGTATTTGTATTTAATTACAGTTGGGCTGTGTGCTGTGACTGGATAGATCTGGGGAAAAACACTTATGATTTCTAAGGCTTTTCAAAAACTACCTTGGTTGTTGTGAAAGCAAATGACACTCGGGGTTTTCAAAATGAGTTTAAAACTAAAAGGTTTTCCCCTGCATTGCATGGTTTTTATAAAATGGTTTTCAAATAGGGATGCATCCCGCCTTAGGAAATTAGATATTGCATTTAAAAATGCATGAGAAAACCCGGGTCGTTACAGTTGGTATCAAAGCCCAAGTTTTATCCTTTCATAGCCAGTCCAGCATGTCCAAGGGTCATGAACAATAAAGAAAATCAAGAATAAGTAGTATAAATAGGAGTAGTAGAGATGACTACTTCTATTTGAGGATTATAATATTAATGCTCAAGGCATTTCACCATAAA
This sequence comes from Warburgia ugandensis, assembly GCA_035236585.1. Classification (NCBI taxonomy): domain Eukaryota; kingdom Viridiplantae; phylum Streptophyta; class Magnoliopsida; order Canellales; family Canellaceae; genus Warburgia; species Warburgia ugandensis. The sequence goes on along the minus strand of CP141129.1, from coordinate 3,842,074 downwards.
CACATAGGTGAAAAAGGAGATAGTCCTAGCAAATACTTAGATATTAGATTGATTGAATCCTATCAAAATCATAGGAAATAAGGATTGTTGTGCAGTGGTGCAAAGATGAAATCTCATATAAGGATCAGATTATGATAAAAATGAATGAATGAAGATAATTATTGGACTTGTTAGTAGATAGTGTTGACCTGCATTAAAGTAATCTTATCAAAGGCAAGAAAAGCAAAGAACCTAGATGGCTATCTTACCATCATAAAGAATACTAGAATATGAGTACACTATAACAAAGGATATGTATGAGTATGACAAGAGATGTAAAAGAAAGACTTTGAGAAAATTTTGATGATAATAGGGATAAGCATACAAGATGATACTAGGGGATAACGGTGACTCATACTAGATCACAAAGGTATAGGTCAATTTTGGATACCTTAATTGGAGTCTTATGAAGAGTGAAATGCTATTGAATAATAACTACTTGAGTATTATGGAGCAAATCAAGTAACATATTATGAGATTAAGAGAAACATAACACGAATATGATAGGGAAATGAATTTGACCAAGTTATCAAAAGATTTTTTTGATGATAATATTGGGGATAATAAATCTATGATAATAGATTGATCCTAACAAGAACTTGTAAGAAAAGTATAGCATGACCAAAACGTCAATGCCATTATTAAGACATGGTATGAATTTTTATTAAGGCTACAGGCAATTGAGGATTTCAATGATCTTAAGACAGTTTAGAATTTCTGAGAAGCATTCAGTTTATCATATATGTTACTTAAAAGAAATAGATGAAGTATCAAATATATGCAACAATGCATATAGAGACATTGATCCAGGTAGACCAAATGGATATTGAAAAAAAGAGAGAAAGAGATAGAGATGTAACTATAAGTATTCGATGAATATTGAATAATCAAAAGAAGAAGATCATGACTCTATGAAGATACATACAATTCTAACATCTTGAATCCTATAGGAGGGAAGATCAAACAAATGCAAAGGAATAATAATAGTTGAGTTGGCAATGATACGTATAATAGAGAGAAAGCATATGGGATTTAAGACTTTGAGTAGAGTATAGAATTTCAGGAGATTATGTGACAAGAAATTTTCAAAGAAGAATGGCGACCAACTAGAAATTAAATTCTACAAATGGTTTGATATCAATAAGATTCTTATCAAGATCCATTAGCTTATGGGGGACACCAATGGATATAATCCATAAAAAGGAAAATTTGGTGATATCTCACCTTGCCACTACATGAGTAAATAAAGTTATATTGAAAAGGAAAATAGGCCAGGACAGTAACTTATCCATTTAGCAAGTAAGGTACCATCAAGGATCAAATTGAGGTCTCGCCATCATAGATTGGAAGACCAAATATCTTAAGACCATCATTGAGTGTTGTTGACTAAATAGAGGCATCCCACCCTAATTAATCAGGTATGTTAGTGTCTATGAGTTAGTAGTTGAAGTTATATACTCAGAAGGATGTTATAAGTCTTTAGACTTGAGTACTTGTTAGGCTAAGTCATTTGAGGGTATAAGGCTAGTTGATTAGGCCACATCATGAAGTTGATTAGGCCACATCATGAAGAGCTACAAGTACAATAAATATAGTAACAACTGAGATAGGAGCAAAAATAAGAAGTGATCTAAACCAATGTGAAAGGTTTTTCAAACCTTAGTGGCTACCATGACCAGGTGAAGAAATTACTTTGGGTCTAAAAAATACTACAGACTTGGATTGAAAGAAAGGTAGATAAGTACCGATCACTCTAGAGGCCCTTGAGCTTATAACGTATCTGGGAAGAGATCAATAGGTAATCAAATAAAGTCTTTCTATGTCTAAGAAAATGTTTATGCTTATCTGAGTATCGTAAAACTTGTTGAGTAAACAACTTCAGTACAATTTGATATAATTGCTATTGAAGGAGAATTATTGCTATTATAAACTAAGTATAAGAAGGCACTTGAAAGATAAAATAAGGAGGCACTTGAAGAATAAAATTTGAGGAATTGAGAAAATCACTACTTACGAGTATACCTCCTGAAAATATAGACTGCATGATTGACAATAAAGCCTTGATAAAAGATTGCACGATATATTGACATAGGGGATGGAAGGAGAAAAGGTGAGATGGCTAGCACACTATAAGGTGAGATTTGATGTTACATTGCCTATAGACAAATAGTTAGTTGTTATGAGCATATACCAAGTACTAAAAATCAATTAAAGGAATTTCTTAAGGACTAACCCTGCTGGATTGAGTATAGAACTTTTGAACCAGAAGGTAACGAAGAAAACCATCAAGCAAAGAAGGTAACTTTTTTTGGGCTTGTGGATGATGAAGGAGATCACTAGATAAAAGAGATTATCTTATGATATTCGAAATGAAATAGGAGAAATAAGTTAATATGATCTTAAAAGAAGTATATACATGAACAAAGAAGCATGATCTTACGAGGAGACTATCTTATACATGATGAGATAAGTATAGGAATCTAAGGAATTTGAGATAGATGAAGTACTGCTAGAAAACGGTATTGTTAAATTGGCACGTATGAGAGTATGGCGCTGCATCAGAGTACGCAGTGAAAACAGCCCTTATAGGTAAGGCCTTATAAGAGGAACAATATAAATGATAAATTGAGGATGAACCTAGATTTGATTCCTAAGGGGAAATGCATTTACCAAGAAATCATCTAAGAGACAAATACTTGGAAGATGATAATTTATGGAATTTCGAGGACAACATTCTTTTAAGGGGGTAATAATGTAATGACCCCAATTTTTGTAATATTAAAATCCCATGAAAAGTTCAGTTTTGAAGATAAGGGCATTTTGGTCATTTCACTATTTTCCTTGACTGAACCCAGAAACTTGGTCCTAAAAATGGTACCATTAGATGCGTTTCAGAGAAAGGAATCCAACAAGACCAAAATCACCCAAAACGGAGTTAAAATGAGCAAGTTATGGCCCTTTGAAGTTTAGGGGCAAAACTGTAATTTTTACAAAAACGGATTTAGCTGCAAAACACAGGGGCCCGTTTTGATATGGGCACCCTTCATCTTCCACCTCCTAGAGGGTTCTAGAACGGCGGTGATTGGAGGTGAAATCATCGCCATTCTAGAGGTTTCTCCACTGCCATTCAAAGGCGGTGAGAGCCCCCTCCAGAACCCTCTCATAGCTCTATAAATAGAGCTCTTGGGAGCCTCTAATGGCAGCCCAAAAGGTTGAAGAAAAACCGTTGTGGAGGAGTAACCCAAAGGAAAAATGAGGAGAAAAACCCAGCAAGGAGCCAAGTATGCCCAAGATCCCTCAAAACCCATCTTCACAGTAGTTCTAAGATCAATTTCCCTAGGTTTTTGCATGAAAAACCATGCAAAATGGAGCCCAGGAAAGCCACCAAGGACCCAGGGACGTTCCCTGGGCTGCACTGGTTTGAGTCAAACCAGGGTGTCCTGAGGACTCCCCGGTCCCCCAGACGATGGAACGTTCCAGTCAGAACGTAACATGTCGATTTCTGTTTGGAAAACCAAACGGGCGCGTCCAAGGATGCGCCCGCAAAAGGGAAAGAAAGGCGGGAAGTTCAGCGCGTCTGCAGATGTTCCCGCTGAGGCGCACGCCATAGACACACAGCGCAATAGCAATATGGGTTTTTTCGTTCCTTTAGAAAAGCTGGGGTGCATGATGCTAACGTGCAGCGCCCTAGCATTCTGTCTTTTCATTCTTAAAGCCCTTATGTATGTGTAACACTAAAATGCTTATAACTTGAGATCTAGAGCTCCGATTGAGGCGCCGCAAAAGGAGTTATGTCCGTATCGACGACGCGGACACATCCAAACTATAAAATCCCTGATCAAGGCCCAGTGAAAGTTGGGCATGACCCTTAGAATAGGATAGTGGCGCGTGACCGCTAAACCTTGGGAAAACTGAGGATACCAAGGCCCAATTAGGACCATAGGACACCCATAGGCATAGGGATGGACCCCTAATGCCTAAGTAATAAGACCAACCACTCTAAAATCCATAAGAGATAGACCAAACTAACCTTGATTCCCCAAAGGGGTTAGCGCAACCTAGGCAGGTAGGTGCTCTATCACTACTAAATTCTTTTAAAAGGACTATTACTGTTTTGAGAATACATGTTTTAAGTATATGACTTGTTTAGCATGCATGTAACAAATGCTTTATGCATAGACATGTTTTGTATATACATTATGCATAGATATGTTTTGCAAACTATTGCATACATTGCATGATCTATGAGCATTAAGTTCTTGCAAAGATTGCATGTCCTTGAGGGTTGCCAAAAGACGCTGGAGTGCCAGGGGCCAGGCAGTTGTGAGGGACCCAAAGAGGACAGGTTTTGAAAAGAGGTTTTGGCTTATTTGATCTTATGTGATTTGGGCTAGTAAGCTTGTGGGTGCTATGCCGAGGGGTCTGGGTTGGCCACCTGGCCTCTACCACTATTAGGTGGATGGGTACCACGCCCAAAAAGAGGTAACGTCGCTACGTCGACTGCATCTGGTACAGGGGGCTACCACTAGTGTCACGGCACCGGGTCGACATGTCATAGGCCTCGTGGAGGCTATGACCGAGTGTCCTCAAGTACCCGGGGACCACATGGCGAGGAGGTCATGGGCATAGTTGGACCCTATGGTTTATGGACTTATTTGCATTGCATATGGCATGATATGAGGTTGGTCGACCATACCATTTTAGAGATCCATGAGTTGGATTTAAGGAAGCATCTTATGCATATCATAATGTTATGATATATATGTATATGATACTTTCAATTTTGGATTATGTGATCCTTTAAATTGTTAGTATTTCAGTTTGACAACGGATTTTTATATCGATATTGAACTTGAGTATTCAGACATGCACATGTTTTGGAAAGAGCATATGATTTTAAAATATTGCATGCATTATAAAACTAGTAGTGATAGACTCCTACTGAGTATAGTATATACTCACCCTATCCTTAACATTTTTTAGGATAATTCCATCCACGAGTAGAGGACATCTATATTAGTGCTACGAGCAAGTGAATAAACAAAGGAGACAACTATACATGTGAGTAAGCTCTGTACCCTTTGGACATGTATTTGTATTTAATTATAGTTGGGCTGTGTGCTGTGACTGGATAGATATGGGGAAAAACACTTATGATTTCTAAGGCTTTTCAAAAACTACCTTGGTTGTTGTGAAAGCAAATGACACTCGGGGTTTTCTAAATGAGTTTAAAACTAAAAGGTTTTCCGCTACATTGCATGGTTTTTATAAAATAGTTTTCAAATAGGGATGCATCCCGCCTTAGGAAATTAGATATTGCATTTAAAAATGCATGAGAAAACCCGGGTCGTTACAGTGAGCTAATATGCTTTGGTTTCATTATCATATATTGCTTGTTGGTAAGTTGATATGCTCTGGTTTGATAGGCATAGATTGCCTGTTGGTGGGTTGATATGCTCTAGTTTTGATTGGCATAGATTTCTTGTTGGTGAGATGATATGCTTTGATTTGATTGGATTGCCTATTGGTGAGCAGATATGCTCTGATTTGATTGGCATAGATTGCCTGTTGGTGAGTAGATTTGCTCTAGTATTGATTAGCATACACTACCTACTGATGAGCTAATGTGCTTTGGTATTGATGTGGCATGGAATTGCCTACAAGTGAGTTGAGATGCTCCAATTTTTATTGATATGGTGATTTTACCTCTACTAAAGTTGTAATTAACAACTAACTCTTGGATGAGAGTTTGTTTTATGCTAATTGCATTATATGTGGTTATGATGTGTTCTAATTATATTATGAGTTATCTTATTTGAGATGGTTTAACATATATTGGTCTATATATGAGTAGGTATTGGAGGGGATGACATGATGTGGAATTGTTTGATTATTGATGCTGACTTTGGAACTATTGGGATGTTAGCATATCTTGTGAGATGAGGATGCTTTTGGAATTGTTTAAAGATAATGTGGAAAGAATTTCAAGGACAAAATTCCTATAAGAAGGGAAAAATGTAATTATCTTCAATATTGGGTAAATTTCTATGTATCATGTTATATACCAACTGAAATAAAATTAAGAATTTAATTATGTGAAAATGGAATTCTATGAAAGTGACCCATTTTAAAACTCAAAATTTGAAACTTGAAATCATCAAATTTGGAATGTACATATCGAGATGATTCTAACGACACTAATTTTGTGTGAAATGGAGATCGGGATAGAAAAATCCTAAATTTTATTAATTTAAAGGAGGGCAAAATTAATAAGGCACCCCCTGTTTTGTCGATTGTGGGCTGCAGTGATTGAAAATGGAATTAGATGAAGGGGAACCCCAGGGAAAGGGAAAAAACTCAAATGGCCAACACCTTCCCCCACCATCCGATCTTCCCCATGAGTGAGATTTGTCTCTGTTCGATCCCTCTCCGACAACGAGCACAGATACCAATTCCTCCTCTTCCTTGGCATTAGTGGCTTGAAAACCCCTCCTCTGTTTGATCTCCTTTCCACTAGTGATTTCCCCATCTACCTGCTTCCCCTTTCTAAGTGCATAAGAGATCTTCTTTGGCAATGTGGCTAGAACCCCCCTCATTCCTCTTCTCGAATCGGCATGTAGTTCCCCTACCCCCACCCCCCCTCCCATTCTATCTCCAGCAGCCACCATCATCCTCCCCATTTTTCTCTCTTTGGCGAGTTAAGGTTGAGTTAACTCTCCGAGTCAACTTGCTCCCTACTCATTTTGGGGAGCTAAGTTGACTCAGTGGGCCCTATTAACCTCTTAAACTTTGATCTCCTATTCTGGCCAATCTAGGAAGGATTTTGGAGATCCAAGATAACCCAAGTGATCCTTCCAATGAGAGGAGCAATGCCCATCTTCTGATTCATTGATAGGAGCAAATCTGACCATTGATCATGATTAGGCTTTCGATCGGATGTTAGATCATTTGATCTATGATGATATGACCTTATTTTGCTATCAAATAGTCCATTGTGATCCTCATGATTTGTAGATCAAGATCCATATGAGATATCTTGGATCTAAGGCATTTTTTAGGTGATTTTGCTTATCTTAATCAACAATTGAGATCACCTGAAGATTCAGGTATGAATTTGGATCAAATTCAATAATCCATACAATTCAAATGATTTACTGGGATTATATGTTTAGATTTATTCTTTAATCTAGGATGATTAGCTAGAGAATTGTGATTAGATTAGTACAAATATATTTGATCGAGCACTTTTAAGGCAATCAGTTGATGATCCAATGACATAGTCAGCTAGATGTCCTTCAGATGGATTTACAGGAGCTAGGATTATCATTTTAACTAGTTGATTTTATTAATTAGTTGTAATTACATAAGATTATGCATGATTTGAGTATAATAGTATTTGACTAGCTGATTAAACGATAAATTACTTGAGATTGACCTAATCTGAGTATGATAGACTTGTTATACATTATGACATAATTAAGAAGAGGAACCAGATGGTTATTGGTGAGCCTAGATTAGCATAATTTGGATTATCAACCAACTGTGGTAGACCCCACCTTAAGATCTCATGGCTATGAACCATTGGATAGTATTGAAATACAACAAATTAAGATTTGAAAATATACTATTTATTTTATAATTAAGAATCTAAGTTAGATAACTTGGATTCTAAGTGAGACCTGGATGTGATGTGTACCCAGGTAGTGGGATTGAGGTGGATTGAGCTAGACTAGAGTCTGATTGTGATTTAAGAGGTATAGAAGAGTAGTTATCGTCTAAGGTACATGATGAAAATTAATAATGGGCATATTGTTTTGAGATTATAGATTTTATTCTCATCAACTCTGTGATTATGGATGAATCCTATGCATATCTTTTATATCATGATTCTTATTGAGATATTTGTCTTCTTTGTAGCTGATACATGACCGCGTGACTTCATTGATCATCATTTTCCATGGAAGCATGATCTTAGCACACTCCCATGACATTTGAAGTCATCAAATTGTGATTTTATTCATTGTTGCATGTTGAGGCACTTGGATGCCCTATTTTATCATTGGTTTTATGTGGATTTGATGGAGGAGGTATGGTGCCTAGTCCTTGAGAGGCTAACCCTGGGATAAGGGGTAGTGCCTTGGGATGGCAAGCAACAAGCACTCCTAGATTTTATTATTCACTAGAGGATTTCATTATATTTCTTGACTTTGAGCTATCAGATGATTTCTATGTTTTGTGGATTTATGACTGGTGTTTTTGCTCGGTGGATGCTATGCTAGGGCTAGCCACTCACCCTCTGACATTGTGATGATGATGATTGGACACCTGCCCTAGAGAAGGGTGAACACTGTAGGGAGTGGAATCATGGGTAGTCCATGCTATGGTTCTGTCAGTCTCCCATGCATGATGGATGCTTAGTGTCATGTTCTGGTGTCTGAGTGGTAGTTGGTAGACCTGGGAGTTTATTACCATTGCAGCATAGCAGTCCATGCACTTCTTGATAATTGATTTTGTCATATTGTACACAAAGTGCACCAAATGGATATTCCATGTGTACCCATGGCATGACAACGGGTGTAGGATTGGTATGAGTACTCATGATCAGACATACAAGTGTGTGGCATGCTTGTGGGACCCTCATGTTAGGGTGCCTTGCGTTGATGATGTTCTTATTTATTGAGATATTCCTTGCATATTTGACATATTGCATTGATGTGATTTTAACACTCTTGGTACCCATGTGTGAGGGTGCTCATGATGAAGATACATACATTTATTGATATATTCTTTGAGCTTTTGATGTTCTGTATTGACATGATTTTGGCATATTTATGAGGCTTAGATGCTTAGTTGATTTGACATATTTTTGGGAATGTGGCTCGCATGAGTTTCATTGATTTGATATTGTTATTTGATGAGCTTATGAGGCTTTATTTTCTCAACATGTTTGGAAAATGTAGGTGGCTTGAACTTATTGCTTTGTTTTAAGAATTATTATGGGCTTTGATGCCTTAGATATTTCCATCTATTTAATTGGTTTGTAGTGATAATTATGCTATACTTTGGTACTATTTATTCTCATATTAGATATCATGCTAGAACTATTTTCATGAGTTAGTTATTTATCTCATGCCCTGAGAATTGATTCATGACCATTATATATTGTGTTAAATATGTATAAATGACTATTATTATTATCAGTACCTACACAAGCATAGCTTGCTGAGACATTGCAATGCTTTTGTAATGCCTCATATATAGAGAGAGGCATTAGGTTTGACATGCTAATAGAGTAGGAGAGGGTGTTAGAGGCATTCATGTGGTGCATAGAGGAGATTTAAATGATGGACATGGTTTCTTCAAAACCTTACCTCAGTTATTGTTATGGACTGTACATTTATGTAATTTACATTGAGACTTGGATGTGTTCACAATATATGTGTTGGCTATGCATGGAAAAACCCTGGGCAATATTTTTATATCTTTAAATTTTAATTTATTGTTGAGGTATTTGGTTTTATCGAGATTTGTAATTGATCTGGATGGATAGGTATGGATATTGAGTCTCATAGGTGGCATGTTTATGTTTATTGTATTTATCAGGTGTTGTTATATCACGTGTTATATGTGATCGTTCAAAATATAGAGTAGGCTGTCGTACTTTTGGTAGAAATGGGAACATCATTTCACCATTAAATTAGTGATGATGTGGTCATATGATTCTTGGGGTTTTGAAATGAACTCTTTTCATTCAAGTTTTTGCTTTCAGTCAATTTTAAAATTCAAAGTTTTTAAAACAGGGATCCCGACATTTTATAAATAGGTAAATTATGTTGTGTAAAACCTGGTGTGTCACATATAGGGACCCAGGGTAGTGCAAAGGCCCAATGTGATTTGGTAAATGAGGTAGTTGAGATTCTGCTTTAGAGGATGAGGAAGTGACTGCGGGCACCTAAAGGAGTAGGGGAGACTTCTTGTGATGCTTTAGTTGATGATGAGGATCCCAAGTGGGATACACTTCTAGAGAGATTTATTTAGGAGCTCTCATAAGTTCTCATGCATAGATGGGCTAGAGGCGGCAAAGACCTGGCTGTATAGTGTAGAGTAGATTTTGGCACCCATGACAATACCCATGGAGTGGCAGGTGGTAGTGGCCACTTTTTTTTTATAGGCGAGGTTGCTATGTGGTGGCCTACTACACAGAGGAACTATTTCAAGGATGTTGATGTGATTGAGTTGGACAACTTCAAGGTCATCTTTACAAACAAGTTTTTCCTTCCTCATTTATAAGAGAAGATGGAGTTAGATTTCATGTCTCGTATAGGGTTCTAAGACAGTGGCATAATATGAGGCCAAGTTCACTTGACTATGGAGATTTGCGCTAGATATATGTGTTTGTGAACAGAAGGTAGCTCAAAAGTTTGTTAGAGGCCTGTAGTTCAACCTCAAGGTTAGGATTCTAACATCCCAGCTTGCCACCATTATGAGAGTGCTGAGAGAGAGAGAGAGAGAGAGAGAGAGAGAGAGAGAGAGAGAGAGAGAGAGAGAGAGAGAGAGAGAGAGAGAGAGAGAGTAACTAGATAGTAGACAAGAAGAGAAAGTTGCCATGAAGAAGCCTTTCACTCGGCCCACAAAGTCAATGGCTAGCCCTTGTAAGAGGAGAGATTATTTGTAAGGCCCCATATTGCATGGCTTCTGAAAGTTAAAGGAGAAGAAGATCTTGCTTTAGGAGCTATTAAAAAAGGGTTTTATACACATAGGTGTGTCTCCAAGGGGAGCCCCAGTGCTATTTGTGAAGGAGGATGGTTTCTTGTAGCTTTACATTGATTACAGATAGCTGAATGGGGTGACAGTGAAGAACAGGTACCACTTTGCATTGATGACTTGGTCGACTAGTTACAATCAGCCAGGGTATTCTTTAAGGTCAACTAGAGTATTGTGTGGTTACGGGATGAGTATATGCCCAAGACTACTTCCTGGTGATGCCATTTGTTTGATGAATGTACTAACAACCTTCATGACCTAATGAACCAAGTATTCAAGGACTATCTACACGAGTTATGATTGTTTTCATCAATGATATCATGATCTACTCTGATAGTGTAGAGGATCATAGACAACACTTGAGGACAGTGTCGAGTGTCTTACGAGGACACTAGTTGTATGCTAAGTTCTCAAAGTGTGAATTCTGGTTGGACAAGGTCTATTTCCTTGGTCATATTATATCAAAGGATGGCATTGCAGTTGACCCCATAAAACTCAAAGTGGTTTATTAGTGGGAGAGGCCTAAGACTGTTGGTGTATGCTTTATAATTACTAACAAGCACATGAATTAATATAGTAATTGTAAGTGAGTGAGGTAAATCCCGTGTGAAATCTCATGGATTTTTTTATGTAATTGGATCTTGTTTAAATTACGTATCCTAGCCAAAGAGAGGTTGTTTTTTGAACAACTTAGGAATTCAAAACACATGAAAATAGGAACATGCATGGTATTAGAAGCTAAACTAAAGAAACTTTCTCCACCTTTCTAAAACTAAACTTAGAAACTAATTAAAACAAATTAACAAATCAATTAACTTAAACAGTGAAAGAACAAAACCTAACCATGAACTAATCCTAATATGCAAACTAAAGGAATAGCAATCAACATGGTGCATGTGGAACTTTAAGATGAAATTTATGCATGACTTAGTCAAGAAAGATGTGCATAAAAGATGATGGAATCAAACATTATTAATTGGATGAGAATCATTACAAGATTGGTGCACATGAATCTTAAACATCTAATCTTGACTTCAATCTTCAAGTTCAATGCTACCTGGCAAGTCCCATGTGTGTGAACCAAGAGAGAATTGTGTTAGAGGATGAAATCAAGTTGGGAATTAAAATAATGGGAAAACAAGGAAGAAGAATCAACAAGGAAAGCAATCAAACAAGGAAGGTAAAGATGATTCAAAGGCTATTACCTCTTGGCTGTCACTATAGGAGATATCCAGCCTTGGATAAAAAAGAATTAAAGACTAAGTTCAAAACTCAATGGAAAATATGCCTAAAACTATGCGCATGAAACTAGAAGGCAAAACAAAGAACAAAACAAAAAAATAAGGATGAAAACTAGGCTAGAAATTGCTTGAAACTTAAAGAACAAAAGCATGCTGAAACTAGGATGGAAGACCTTGAAAGGAGGTGTGGAAGCACTAGGGTGGAGGTGTTAGAAAAATGGTGTGGAGAACCAACCTCCAAGGAGAGAGGCATGGAATTCCTTATTGAGGAGATGCTGAAGATGGTGTTCTATTTATAGGTGATATCCTCCTTCCAAAGTGATATGATTCTATCCTAGGAAGATAAAAAAGAGAGATAACAAGGGTATTAGGACTCTAGAAAAGTGGGAAACTAGGAAGATGAGTGAACGAGAATTAGAAGGTTCTAAGGAATGTGGTCTCTTCTCTAATTGGTCAATATGTGCATGCCACCTACCCTTGTTGACAAGTTAATCTTTCTTCCAAAATTTTTCTCTTCAAATCATGTTTCTTCAATTGGGAAATTGCTTAGAAGGTTTCCAAAATGTGTGGACCCATGTTGACTTAGCTTAAATAGCTTCCTTGACTTCCTTTGATAGCATCTAGCTTGGTGGTTTCATGGCTTGATTTTTTGACTTCACAGTTTATCCAGGTTCATATATTCTAGCACGGCTTATTTGGCTAAGGTGGCTTGTATGGCTTAATTTATCCTTTGATGTGATCATGGCCTTTGCATTATTCTTTTGACACCTACAAAAGATAAAAAATCCTAATTATTATTAAAAAATTATGACAAATCACATAATTACTCTAGATTAGCTTCTAAACCTAGAAATTATCAAACTTTTGGATCATTAACTCAGAAATGCATATGTCATTGATTTTCATAAAAAGCTTAGAATAATGCTTATAATTTATAACACATGAGTTGCTGTGATAAGTGTTAAATTTTTTTTATAAAAAATACCCAATTAGAAGCCCATGTGTTATAAATTATAGATTTGATAAGTGTTCAATTTTATATAAAAAGTACTTAATTAGTAGCCCATGTATTATAAATTATAGGGTTATTTCTAGGGTTTTTTCAAAAATTTATAATACAAGCATTTCTGACCTAATAATTTAAAAGTTTGATATTTAATAGGTTTAGAAGCAAATCTAGAATAAGTATGTGAATCATAATAATTTTATAAGATTTAATTTGGGTTTTTACTCTTTTGTAGGAAGTGAGAAGATGATTTAATAGCCTATATTGCATTCGCAGAGTTTTTGGTGGGTCAAGCCATGCGGTTAGCTTGTCGAGTGTGTAGGGGCCTGCGCACCCTTGACAGTGTTTGGGGGATCAATTAAGAGAGAAAACCATCTTTTCATTTATAATTTTTATTCTTTCCATCTATCCAATTAGGGTTTCCATGTTTTTGGCTTGAGGGAGCTAGCTTCCTAAAAAGGTGACACCTCCTCCTTTATTAGTTGTCATTTTAGGTAGTTTTCTAATTAGGGGACCCCTAGATCTATTTCAAATCAAAACTCTTCAAACCCTAGATCTTTCCCTATCTTTCCCCATCATTTTTATTTTCCTTTTTCCCTCTTTCCAATAACCAAACCACCTATTTAGTAGGGGAGGAGCTCCATGCCACCTTCCTAAGATGGTGATGTCTCCTCTCTTTCTAATTTCAAGGTAGCTAGTCACGATGTCACTTGCTTACTTAACTCTCCACCTAACTGTTCCTTATTAAAACCCTAGATCTAGGTCCACTTTCCCTTCTTAGATTAAGCCTTCATGCAATGGGAAACCCAACATCTATAAATCTCCCAGCATTCGACATTTTTTACTATGTAGAGGTCTGATGACAAAACCTTGAAAAGTTGCACTCTAGCTTGGTGCTCTTTGGAGATTTGGATTTATTTTTGTTTGATTTCTAGTGGATTTCTCAATTATTTTTCTTTGCTTTTTTACTTCAATTCTAGGTTAGTACTTTGTTTGATTTCTTTACTTTCATTGCTTTGCTTACTTGTTTTGATTTTGCTTTCACACTCATAATTCCTTTTAGCTTTCCCTTAATTCTTTGCTTCTGATTCTTAGTTTTTCTTGCATATTCATCAAAGATCCAATTTAGTTCTACAGCAATAAAAGGAAAATCTTGAATCATTGATTTCCCTCCTTGAATTCTACATTTTAAAGCTTGAATTTGGAACTAATTCTAGGCATTTTTTGCATTAACTAGCTACATCATTCAAGTCATCTTTTTCTTGCATTCTATCTCATATTTTGTGTATATGTCATCTTACTTTGGTTTGAGAGTATTTGAGTTTGTTGGATGTTTGATTTGAATCAAGTTTCAAGTGAGCGAAGAGTGCATACTTTTCATGTTTTGATCTATGTATAATGGGCACTATATTTGATGTACTTTGGCATTCAATTAATAAAATTCTTTGAAGATTATTGTTCATGCTTTATTTCAGTAGCTAAATAATTTATATCTTGAGTTTTATCCTGCATAAAAAGTGCTAATTCAATTGCATTCCATGCTTGGTTTGATTTGAAGTTATTAAGTACTTAAAATCCGAAAATTTTTCATTCAATGTTCATGCTCAATTTCTAGCACCTTATTCATCTTATTTGCTTGATTCCTTAGGAATCCATTTATATTTTTAGTTTTTTATTAAATTATTTGATCATATTGCATGATAATTAGCTTTTTCTTATTGAAAATTTGACGAATTTCATCCCATGAACCATGCGCACCATCCCATGGATCATGCGCTTAGGACTTGGGTGATTTCTCTTTAGATCTTGCTTTGTCTAGTTGGTTAATATTATTTTGGTAGTAGTTTAATAAATTATGTACATCTTAGTTTAGTTTTAGGAAGTATCCTAATTGAGTTTTGGAAAGCTCCATCTTTACGAATTTTTAGGATTAGGAAGTGTTAAATTTAAAATTTTTCCTTAAGTGTAGTTTCCATTTACATGCATGTTTCTAAATTATTATTAAATATAGTTAGATTTCATTTTTGACTTATTTTTTTATGCTAATTTAGTTTTAGGAAGTTTCCTAAATTGGTTTTACAAAGTTCTATTTTTATAAAGTTTCTAATTCTCGTTTAGGAAAATGTTAAATTAGGAAAGTTTCCTTTATAATAAGTTCATTAAGTTAAGTTGCTTAGTTTAATTCATCCTAGTTTTGAATTACTTCCTTTAACTAAATGCATGTTAGTTTCTAATTCCATTGCATATCTTTAATTTTATAAAGTTTTTTAATTGTAGTTTCTGGCTTCATGCATATTGCCTTCCTTTTGCCATTTACTTTTCTAGTTTCAATTCAATCAATCTTTCTCTTTGGCTGAAGTTAAGCACTTTAAATAAAGTCCATACAACATAAAAATTTGTAATATTTCTTGTGGGAACCACTCTTGCATGCAATATTACTTTGACTTGTAAGGTTGTGTTAAATTATAATTTTTGCATCATTCTTGCATATTTTGCTAATTGCTCAAAAAATTGACATATCTTACTTGTTTTGTATAGGGGGAATTTGACAAAGGAGCAATGATGATCCCATGGGCCAAAGCTTCATAAAATTTTATTGCTTTCCTAGATTAGGATTTTTTCTTTTGAGTGAACTTGTAGTGAGACCTCGTTGTAACTTGCAATTTCTTTATTCAATTTTAAATGAGTGTATTAATACAGGACAAGTCTGGGGTATGGTGGCCCATACTTGATCTTCATTAGAAACCCCACAGTAAGTTTCCCTCACTTTACTTTATTTTTTGTAGTATAATTGCATTTAATGTAGTTTGCATATTACTTGTAGTGTAGTTCATATAGATTAAGGTCATTCATTATAAGTGTTGCATCTTATTTTGGGTTGTTGCATTAGATTGCAACCATTTAACAAAGGAAACTTTGTTAGATAACCTATAAGGAAGCATTAGTCTCCCTTTTCGCGTAATTGCATTGTACATTTATTGCTTTATGGAGGATGGAACACAATAATAGTAGTGCCCCACAGGAACCCTCATAAGATAAGGACTGGATTTCATCACCAAATCCTTAGCCACTTAGGTAACTAAATTGATCCACGTATGCTTGCAATCCTAGCCATTAATCTTAATCTAAAATCAAGTAGCAAGAGGCCTAGGGTTTTGAGCTCATAGGACCCTTTTTGAAAGAGGCGATTTGTTGTCATTCCAGTGGCTCTTGAACTTTCTAATTACAGTGGGTATCCAAAAATCAAGTGATTTTTTTATACCTTTTGTTGACAGTTGTTGAGGTAAAAAAGCCTCCTACCATGAGAATTGTACCAACCACATTGGCAAGATCTAATTGGTAACTAATAGTAAAGTTTGGGTTGAAGGAGGAACTGTCTAGCTTTAGGGTAAAAGCTAAAACTTCACACATTAACAAAGATCATCAAATCAAGCTTTCTGGCATTAGGGATTGTTTGTTTGCATATCATTTATGTTTAAAAATCTTATCTAAAGTTGTTTTTAATTTTAGTGCACGCAAGGTCATTTGATCTCAAAACACTAAGTTAGTACTATTAGACCCTAAGATTGAACGTACCCATAGGCAAGGGGTGAGAAAACAAGTCCCTAACCACATGGTAGAACCATTGGCAAAAGTTAAGCGCAAGGCTATTAGAGATTTTATGCACCAATCTAGTTAAATAATCTACCATGCATCACCTTACCACCCACCAATGTAGACCACTTTGAACTTAAATGTGGAGTCAATTAGTTACTTCCCACATTCTTTGGTTGTGAGAGAGAGTATCCATACCTACACATCAAGGAATTTCTTAATATTTGTGCTAATTCAAATTCTGAAATGTCTCATTTGATTCTATTAGACTTAGGTTATTTCCCTTGTCATTACAGGATAAGGCCAAATCATGGTTGAATTTTTTAGAGGTTGGTTGCATTATTACATGGGACAAGTTGCATAAAAAGTTCTTGAGCAAGTTCTTACCCGTCCATAAGACTAATTCTCTTTGTAGAGAGATAATCAATTTCCAGCAAAGAGATGATGAACAATATTATGAATGTTGGGAAAGGTGGAATGAATTGCTGCAAAAGTGACGCTATCATGGTTTTGAGAAATGGCAGTAAGTTTAGTACTTCTCTGAGGCATTAACACCCCAAAATAGATAGGTGGTAGATGCAGCTAGCAGAGGGGCCCTCATGTTTAAAAATGAGACCGAGGCATGGGAATTTTTTCAAATGTTAGTTGACAATTCCCAGCAATGGGAATATTCCAATAGGTGTTCTTGTTTTAACTAAAACTTGCAAGTGCACAAATCATTTGTAATATAGCATGCTAGTGAGGTCGATCCCATGAGGAGTTGAACTAATGTGATGCTAGTGGTCCCTACTTTAAACTATCTAACCTAACCAAAATTCAAGAGATATTCTTACCTAAACTAGAATTGGAAATTAACACATGAAATTGGAAACTAAGCAAGAATTAGAAACATGTTAAAACTAAAACTTTCTTAATATATGAATTTTCTAAAAATTAAATGTTCCTCAATTGAATACTTTCTAATTTGATGACTTTCCTAAAATAAAAACTATCCTAAAGTGAAAATTTCCTAAATGCAATTAAACAACTTTCTTAAGGTAACCTTCCTAAATGTGAAATTAATCAACTACGAAAACATGCTTTAACACATACTTTCTTAATCATGCAATTGTTTAAGGAATACATTGGAAATTAAGAGGATGAACTTTAAAAACTAACAACAAACTAAAAAAGATCAACTTAATTACTTTTTCCTACTTGAATGAATGCCACAACTTGGAATCTATCCACTCACCAAATCATTCAAAGCTATGTGTTCTAGGCATGGCTTACATGCATAGTTCCAACATGATTTGATGAGTGCATTTCAAATCAATTGATATGGAATATTAAACTATGGATCTACAAGTAAACAAGCACATGAACAACATTTTCCAACTTCAGCCCTAAAGCCTCTCAAAATCATGAGTTCCATCCTTGGATTGGACGCATGGTTTTAGAGATCTTTTAATTAGATTACTAGAAATTTCAGAATTCAACATTCACTTCCTTAATATCCCATAAACATAAAGGAAACAATTAAGAAGAAGCATGGTCAATAATCAAGTAAAAAGCATTCCATTAGTCGTTAAAAGTTTATGGCATACAATTAATTACATAGAAGATTGCTATTGACTTTTGATTGAAATGCACCACTATTCCTACTAATTTGAGCCCAAAACCAAAGACTAGCAATGATTCCTCCTCCAACAAAGCTTGATATTTAAAGGAAATTTGATTGCATATAAGCAAAGACCAATGGAAACTAATGAAAAAGAAAGTTGGAATTCAATTGAATCTAAAAGAGAACACAAAAGCTATGAAAGGAAATGGGAAAACTAGATTCAAGATGACTTCCCTTGGCTGTCACACCAAGGGAAAACCAGTCTTGAATCTTATTTTGGATGGCAAGGAACAAAAAAAGAGAACAAGGCAGAAACTAGCATCATAAGAACTAAGGAAAACAAGAAAAGAAACAAGAGAAACCAACCTGGAAAGCTGAAGCAAACACTCCCAAAACCAACCAAGGAGTACATCCAGAAGATATCACACACCCTTAGGAAGAGAGTAGCACCCAAGGAGTACACAAAATAAAAGCAAAAGAGAGGAGAATGGAGAAATAGGAATAGGAAGTCTCCTTCTAAGGGAGGAGACATCTTTTTCCCTAAGTGTAAAAGTGTGTTCTTCTCTTAGATTTCTGTCTAGTTTTATAACTTTTCTCTTATTTTCTCCAAGGTACCCCAATATTAAGGTATAGTTGGGATGAAATCAAGCTATTTTGGATGGTTAAGATGAATGGGAGTAAGGTTTCCAAAGAGTGGCTGCCCTCTTTTGGAGTCGAGTAGGTGGGAGATGCCTACTTTTTAGGAAGGGCATCTCCCCCTTCCAAAATTGTTGAACATAGGAAAGTGGGGTGGGAATGAGATGAGAGAGAGAGAGAGGGAGAGAATGAGGAGGATAATTGTGGTTGGTTGGGATAGGAGTTGGGAAAGAAGGTGAGGGGAAAGTGGAAGGAAAGTGAGGTGTAGGAAAAACTTAGGAAATAGAGGTGAGATGGAGAATTTTGATTGGTTAATTGAGTTCCTAAGGCCATGGGATTCGTTAGGTGGTTATGATAGGAGTTCAAGAACGTGGAAAATTTAGGGAATGGTAGGACTCTTGAATGAACAAATTCATGGTGGTCTTTGGTGGTGAGGTGAAAATTTATAAATAAATAGGAAAAAATGGAAAAAAACATAAAAATTGGAAGGCTCTCATCCTATTGGTCCATATGCCAACTTATCCTAGCAGGATTTCTCTTAATTATCTTCAAAATATCCCTGGAAATCTCATGGATAATCCTCTTGTATTTCATCTAATCCTAGCCTTTAATTTAGCTTAGCTTGATGGTTTTTTAGCTCCATCCATTGGCTTGAGTGGCTAGAATGGTTTGGCTTCAATTCCTTAGCTTGCCACATTTTCTCATGGCTTATATGGCTATGGTGGCTTAAGTGCCTTCCATGCAAAGGAGGTGGGAATGCATAGCTTACTTCATGGGCCCACTTTTGGCCATCTTTAACTCCTTTAATTACATCTAGTACTAGTTCATAATGTGATCTTGGCCTTTGGTTTCATGTTAAAGTGATGATTTTGGGGTTTTGGCTCGATATTTTGATCTTGATCTTCAAAGTTCACCTCGATCGATCTCGACTGTCAGATCATCATCTTTCTTCCTACAAAAGATAAAAAATTCTTATTAAATACTTAAAAATAATATGATTAATCATATACTTACCTTGGATTAGCTTCTAGACCTACAAAATAACAACTTTTGCTTCATTAGGTCAAAAAGGCATGTGTTATGAATTTGGGTCTAAAAACCCGAATTTACCCATATAAGTTATAACACATGGGTAACTAATTGGGTGGTTTTTATAAAAAATTAAACACTTATCAATAAGAGAGAAAGAAATAACCAAACTCAAAAGAAAGGATTCTTGTATGAAATAGGAGTGACCTCAAATATATCCTATAAGCTTGACTTTGTGATTAATAGAATGGATAAGTTTGACTCCTTGGTTTGAAGAGTGGACATGTTTTAAAATATGTTCCAAACCTTCATGACTATCCTGGCATCCACGAAACCATCAAGAGGTTTGTTCTATTTGTTCTAGTCTAGCACATTTAACCTCTACTTGTCCATCCAATAGTATGTATATTGAAAATCTTTTAGAACAGGTGAATGCAATGAATGCATATAGCTATCCTCACAATAATCCTTACTCTGAGACCAACAATATAGGATGGGAGAAGCATCCTACCTTTTCATGGTTGAAGAACAAGTACATCTATGAACCCCCTCCTCAAAACTTTCCTAGAATTTTAGCTTCTTAATAGCCACCTAGTTTTCAGCTTCTAAAGAAAACACTTGATGATTCATTGTCACTCTTAAAAAAAATTGACAAATTGATCAAAGCCTTATACCAATCACATAATGAGAGTTGATAAAATATAACTAACAATTTTGAAGTTATTTCCAAGATAGAAATGCAATCAAGCTAGATTGTGGCTACTTTGAATGAAAGAGGAAAAGGACATTCCTTAATCAGTCAATCCCAAACCCAAAGTGCCAATTTGAAAAAGGGTCATCTTCAAATTAACAATGACCCCATGTACAAAAAAATTCCGTAACTAACCTTAGGAGTGGCCTTTTGGTGATAACAAAGTAGGATAGAGCGAGGAAACTTTAGAGGAGAATGAACTAGTTAAAACACAGTAGAAAGAGAACACACAGAAATCTCCATCTCCATCTAAGCCTACATTAGAAGCACCATATGTTCTTGAAGCTCCATTTCCTCCGTTGCTGAATAAGGCAAAGAAAGGTACCAATTTCAATGAGATCATAGAAGTGTTTAAATATGTTCAAATTAATATCCCATTACTCAATGCTATTAAGGACATTCCTACTTATGCCAAATTTCTTAAAGAGCTTCACACACAAAAGTAAAAGATCAATATGTAAAAGAAAGCCTTCCTCATTGAGCAAGCAAGCTCTTTAATCCAACACCAGACCCCTCCTAAGTTTAGAGATCTAGGTTGTCTTACCATCTCTTATGTTATATGAAACCATGTTATTGATAGAGCATTTTTATATTTAGGTGTTAGTGTAAATCTGTTGACATATTCTGTCTATGAGTAACTAGGGCCTAGTGACCTTAATCCAACCAATACTACCTTCTAATTAGTAGATGCATCAGTGAAGATTTTACATGGTATGGTTGAGGATGTTTTAATAAAGGCGGACCATTTTTACTTTCATATAGATTTCATTGTCCTGATACCTAGCTTGTGTTAGACCTGGTAGTTATATCCCGATCATTCTTGGACATCCATTTTGGGTAACATTCAATGCCATTCATCAACTATAGAAATGGTGTGATGAAGTTATCTTTCAACAATATGAAAGTCAAGCTCAATGTTTTCAATGTTGATCATCCAAATCTAGACCTAGATGATTCCTGTGTAGTAAATTTAATCGAAGGTCTACTCCAAGATATTAATCCACCATTGTCTATCTTAGACCCACTTAAGGCATGTCTAACACATTTTATATGTTACTTTGATATAGACAAGTCCATTGAGTAGGTAAATAATCTTTCAAATGCTGCACCTATAATGGATACCTCCAAATGGGGACCTCTGGCGGAACCACTTCCTCCTTTTAATTCTGTCCCATTACCATAAGTAAAAAATCCACCTACCCCAGTCCTTAAGCCATTATATGAAAGCTTAAAATATTCCTAATTAGGACTAGACAAAACCTTACCTATCATCATAGCTGCATATCACAATAAAGAACACAAAGATAAGCTTCTTGATATTCTTAGAGAACATAAGGCAGATTTAGGTAGGACCATAGCAGACATCAAAGCTATTAGGCATACTATGTGCATGCATAGAAATCATCTAGAAGAAAATGCTAAACCATCTAAGCAAACATAGAGGAGACTAAACTCTAATATCAATGAGGTGGTGAGAGATGAAGTACTTAAGCTCTTAGATGTTGGTATCATCTACCCTATATTTGACAGCACTTGGGTTAGCATAATTTAGGATGTTCCCAAGAAGTCTAGAGTGACAGTAATCCAAAATGAGGATAATGAGTTAGTCCCTACTCGCATCACCATTAGGTGGAGACTTTATATTGATTATCGAAAACTGAACTTGGTCACAAGGATAGACCACTTTCCTCTTCCATTTATTGACCAAATGTTAGAAAGGTTAGCCAGCCATAATTATTACTACTTTCTTGATGGATATTTTGGCTATAACCAAATCCCCATAGAACCTAAGGACCAGGAAAAGACTACCTTCACTAGGCCTTTTGGGACCTTCGCCTACCATAGTTTGCCATTCGGATTGTGTATCACTCCACCCACCTCTCAAAGGTGTATGTTGAGCATATTTTAAGACATGGTCAAGAGGATTTTGGAGATGTTTATGGATAATTTCTCAGTGTTTGGATCTTCATTTGATGAGTGCCTACACTATTTAAAGTTAGTTATAGCTAGTTGTCAAGAAAAGAGCTTAGGCTTAAACTGGAGGAAATGTCATATTATAATTCAAAATGGCATTGTTTTAGGGCACAACATATGACACAATGGTATAGAAGTAGACAAAACCAAAGTGGATTTAATATCTCTTCCTCCTCCAAAGATGGTGAAAGAAATTTGCTCATTTTTAGGGAACATTGGTTTTTATAGAAGATTCATCAAGGATTTTAGTAAAATTGCTAAGTCCCTATGTAATTTACTTACAAAGAAGGAAACTTTTGGCTTGGATGATGATTGCATGAAAGCATTTGAGTGCCTAAAGGCTGAACTAACTTCTGCACCTATAACTTGACTGCTAGATTAGAGTGCACTATTTAAAATAATGTTTGATGTTTCAAACTACACGATCAAAGATGTGTTGGGGCATTGTATTAATAAACTTCCTCATGTGATATACTATGCTAGAAAGACCCTCAATCATGCCCAACGCAATTATTCCACTACTAAAAAGGAGTTCTTAGTAGTTGTATTTGCATTGAATAAATTTAGACCTTACTTGTTAGGATCTAAGGTCATAGTATACTTTGATCATGCAACATTAAAATATCTTCTTTCTAAGACAGGTTGATCTGATGGATACTATTGCTATAGGAGTTTGATATTGAAATTCAAGATGAGAGGCTTTAAAAATGTTGTAGTAGACCACTTATCCATACAAGTTGTGAAGTCTACTAGTGAGAATATGCCTATAATAGAAACATTTCCAAATGAACAATTGTTGCACATTTTCCAGTCACCTTGGTGCATAGATATAGTCAATTATCCTATCATTGGTCAAATGCCTAGTCCTTGGTCTAAACACGGTAGGAAAAATTCATTACCAAGGCTAAACACTTTAGAAGATCCATACTTGTTTTAGTACTATCCTGATCAAGTCATTAGGAGATGTATACCAGATAACGAATTTTATAAGATCATTTTCTTTTGTCATGACCATGCATGTGGGGACCATTTTAGTTCCAAAAAGATACATGCAAATAGGAAGATAAAGCAAATTTTAGAAAAGACAGTCAATCCAAATAGGAAAGATTGGTCTCTGAGACTTAGTGATGCTTTATGGGTCTATTAAACTGCATAGATGACTCCTATAGTCATGTCTCCCTACTGCCTAGTCTATAGAAAGGCCCACCACTTACTCGTAGAACTTTAACATAAAGCATATTGGGCCATCAAAAAGTTCAATTTTGACTTAGATATTAGTGGAACCCACAAAAAACTCCATATCAATGAGTTAGATGATTTAAGCAAAGATACACATGAGTCTGCAAAGTTATACACAGACCACATGAAGAGTAATCATGTCCTAAAGTGCTTTATGAAAGTTAAATTTCAAAATACACTTACACATAGAACATATTCTAGACTGATAGATGGTTATGACTGAAAGATCACAATATTCTTTGTTTTGGTCAAAATTCCAATAACCAACTAGGAGTACTAACTTTTTTCCTAAACAATTATAGAATTAGATAGGTTTTATGAAACCTAGGAAATGATATAGGCTATCCCTGTTTTAGTGTAGAGATATAAAGCCTACATAGTATATTATACCACTAGTTATACCTATTGAGCCTCTTAGTAAGCCTTTTCTTTTCAACCCAATTTAACTTAATCTAGAAACTCTAGTTGAAAAGATCCATTACCTACCATTAAAAAAAACTGAATAGGGATGAAATCAAAAGTTCAAATAAAGGAGAAAAAGTTAAAGAAGTGAAAAATATCAAAAGTACAAAGAAAAATGTTCCTTCTCAGAAAGAAAAAAAGAAAAGAAAAGTATCTGAAAGAGAAAAGGAAAGGTAGAAGATAGTCACTTCAAATGTACTCAAAAGAAAAAGTCTCCTAAACAAATATTCATTGAAGACCTCTACTTTTGAAACTTTGAATCCTTATATGCTTTCTTTTTAGAACCTATCCTATGCCTACATTTCATCCTGTTTGAAGACCCAGTGATTTAAGGTGGAAGATAGACTTAATGAGGATATAAATAAGAAGGAATTAAGGTGAATTAACCTTACTGGTTGTGGTAATGGTTCATTTCTAAGGATCATAATTCATTGTCTCATTTAGGCTTAAAATTATGTGAACCATAAGTCTTGTTGGATTTGGTCACATAGTGAGTGAATTTTGTTTGACCCCTTTCTCTGAGTGTATGCTAGTGAGAATTTGAGGTCAAGACATCTTTCCAATAGAGCAAAAGCATATCTATTTAGAAGTCTTGACTTATGCAGCTGTACACACACTTACAGTACAAGATATAACTATAATAAAATGGCTTTGGTATATGGATAGCTTGTAGAAATTTTCATTCATCTTTTTTAAGTTGTTAAAGTTAATAGAGTGCTAATGGATGATAATTCTTTGAGATAAAATAAAGGATTAGCCTTATGGAATTTTGTGGGTATATTCACTGCAAACCTTCATGAGACCAAACTCATCCATCAGTGGTAACTTCGACGTTTAAGGGCTTCTTGCATATGCTAAATACAATCATGAGTACCAATGAAATTGGAAACAACTTTTATTTTTATGATTTTATGTATGTTTTACTTAGGACTAGCAAAATGCTAGTTGAGGGGTGTGATAAGTGTTCAATTTTGTATAAAAAATTCCTAATTAGTGGCCCATGTTTTATAAATTATAAAGTTATTTGTAAGGATTTTTTCAAAATTTATAACCCAAGCATTTTTTACCTAATATTTCAAAAGTTTGATATTTTGTATGTTTAGAAGAAAATTCAAAGTATGTGAATCATCATAATTTTCTAGGATTTAATTAAGATTTTTGTTTTCAATAGGAAGTGAGAAGATGATCCAACACCCTATATTGTGCTTCCAAGAGTTTTTCATGGGTCAAGCTACATGGTTAGCTCGCAGAGGGTGCAGGGGTGGCATGCCATTGCTCAAGGTTTCGGGGCATAGCCCTCGAAAGGTTTGTAAAAAGCATGTTCTGTTGTGTTATAGTAATCCTAAAAATCATTTTAAGGTAAGCAAATGAAGTAAAATGGTGAGTCATCAAGCCACATGGTCCATGTAAAAAGCCATGCATTTTCACCATTTTGCATGAGAATTAGATCCATGCAGGAGGTGTCTAGTCTACCTATGAAACCTAGGGAAGCCAAGTCATACAAGTGCTACAACCAAAGCACTTAGCCATTCAAACCACCATGGAATGGGCTATCAAAGTGCCCATCAAGCCACATGGGAGCCATGTTACATGGAGTCACACTATTGGGTGATCAGTTCAAGCAATTATCATATGCCAAAAGTGTAATTTTCAAAGGATAATTATAAGGTTTTGAGTGGCATTTATAAAAGGGAAGATGATCATGCATAGGTGGACCAATCAAGAGAGAAAACCCACTTTCCATTTATATGTTTTTCTTTATCCTTTACATCCATCCAATTAGGGTTTCCATATTTTTGGCTTAAGGAGAGAGCCACCTTCCTAAAAAGGTGATGCCTCCCCCTTTGCTTAGTTGTCATTTTACATGGTTTCCTAATTAGGAAACCCCTAGATTTGTTTCAAATAAAAACTCTTCAAAACCTTAGATCTTTCCCCAACTTTCCTAAGCCTTTTTCCTTTTCTTTCTATCTTTTTCCAATATGCAAACCACCAATTTAGGAGGGGAGGAGCCCCATGCCACCTCCCTAAGAAGGTGACGCCTCCCCCCTTTCTAATTTCATGGCAGTCATCCATGATGTTACTTGCTTACCTAACTCTCCACCTAACTTTCCCTTATTGAAACTTAGATCTAGGTCCACCTTCCCTCTTTTTTAAACTAAGTATGCTTTCCAATTCTAATGAACTACTATGCATGACATTTCTAAACTTTTCCAAGAAAATAAGCAATGATAAAAGAAGTCAAACATGGTCAAACATAGGTCTCCAAATTAGGAAAGTGCTACTTTTAAACTAGAAAAGTGCAAGATCTAAGAATCTACCATACAAGTACATTCTAAGATAGACCTAAACTAATCCTAAAACATTCCTAAGATGAATGAAAAGAAAATTAGAAAGTTTTTAAAGCTAAAAAGTAAGGGATCTATGTTCTATCATGAAATTCAAAAATAGAAATTGCTTACTTCTAAAATGAGAAAGTTCTTAAAAATATGGAAACTTAGAAAGCTAAATGGGAAAATAGGCTACAAACTAAATCTACAAATTAAACCTAACATAAGGAAACAAAATTATCAAGCAAATGAACCATGAATGAAACATAAGTAAGCTACTAAAGATGCCATACAAGTGAACCTGAAAAAGACGCATCCACCAAAAATTGGTGGAATGTGTTGGAAACATTATGCTTGTATGCTTGCAAACCCTAATGGAATGGAAGGAATTACCATGCAAAACATGACCTACAAAGTAAGTAAATATGAGAAATTACCATGCAAAATGAAGGAAAAACTACAACTAATTAATAAGTGTAGATCTAAATAACACGAAGGATGATGCATGAAACTACATTGTCAATCTAAATAAGAAAAACCTAGATTAACACATGGTTGAATGAGGTGAATGGAAAAGATAGAAGATGGTAGAAAACAAAACAAAAAATAAGTAAGAAAAGGAATTGGACTAGGTTGAGACCTTACCTTTATCTCCAAGGAATTTGATCGTGGAAGCTTGAAGGGATCTTAGGTGACGGTGATCTTTCTTCCTCTATTTCTCCTTTGATTTTTCTATACACACAAGGAGAATTTGAAAGATAAAAAACCTATTCATAACACCTCTATTTATAGATTTCTTCCATGGGTTAAGGGAATTCAAGGGTATAGATCAAGCCATTTTAATTAGAACTAAACCAAAGGCTAGATGGGGTGTGGGATTCAAATATATGAATGGGATATGAAAGGACTAAGAAAGCCAAAGGGTAGAAGGGAATAAGTGGGAAAAAGAAATAATTAAAAAGGGATACTAAGGAGGTAGCTTAGGAATGAAGGAAAGAAGTGAAATCAAATAGGAAAGTGGTTGTTGGAGGAGGGAGGCATGATTTTGATTATAAAAAAGTGGAGGTAAAAAATGGGAGAAAATAAAAAGAAAAAATAAAGTGAAAAGAAGGAAAGGATAAAGAATAAGTAAGAAAATAAATTGGTGGGGAGGAACAAAAGACAGTCCTAGGGAGAGAGACAGGGGGAGGGGGGGGGGGGCGCATGAAATGCACATGGAGGAAAATGGAGTGGTTTTGGAAACTCCAACATGTATGCATCGTTGGATGAGAATATATGGTTGAGATTTTTATTTATTTAGGTTTTTGGTTTGACTTTTCAACATAAGAAAGGTGGTCAAGGTTTCCTTCTTTTCTTCACAATAATCACAACCCTTCGATCATACTTACATTTGCTTGAATGGATGGGATCCATTTATGGCATGTAAACCTTCTTTAAACTTCATTCCTTCTCCACCATTGGATTGGATTGCCCTAAGATGAATGGTCTTGATTCTTAAAAAAATTCATATTCTCATGTGAACAAATTGTATTTCAATATCTTGTTTGGACAATACATCTTCTCATTGGTTGATTCTTCATCCTTTTGGTTGAGTAGAAGAGAGAAAATTAGTGAAAAATCTTCATGTGGTCCCATTCTTTTTTCCTTCTAAGAATCTCCCATTATATATGTTTTTAATGTATATAAATTGAGCTTCTTCCATAAGCTTCCAAAGGTGCTGACATGTGTGCAATTGTGCTTGAATTTGAAAATTGCCACCTTTTCACCCTGATTTGAGTTGGAGTTGAACATAGGGGTTTTGGCCATTCTAACTTCCACAATGACACTCAATGGCCCTTTTGAACCCCTAGGACTTCATTTATGACATGTGTGACCCTTCATATAGCTTGGAATATGAAATTTCTCTTTTTGGCGTAAAATTGGTAATTTTGTGCAATTTTTACATTTGTACACTAGACCTGCAAAACAATAGAGTTAACCTTAATTAGTCATAAATAAGTGATTTCTATGGCTAAAAAATTCTAATATAAGGATACATATGTAATATATCTATACCCATCAAATGCCTCTAGACTTAAATTTTGCTAGTCCTTGGGAAAAGCTAGGAAAAATAGAAAAAAAAGTTTAAAAACAAATTCTAAGCACTTTCACAGGTGTTGTCATCTACATTTAGTGTATATAGAAAGCCTTTAAACCCCTAGGTTGCCCCTAGTGGATGATTTATTATCTTGCAAGGGTTTCTAGAAATGTTACCCATAAATGTTTTCAAAAATCTTATGAACATCCTTCATTTTTCTTTGAGAATCTTCTTAGGTTCAAATTATATTAAACTTTCAATTTTAGAGTGCTTATAGAAATGATTAACAGTTGAAAATTTTACCCTTATGCTAAAGTTATTCCATTACTTCATCAAACCTTGGATGGTGGGTGTGTGAATAGATAGCCAATATATATACAAATTTAAGTTTCCAAGAAAATTATAACCTAAATTACCATCCAAATGTATGCTTTGACTTCAAATTCATAAGATATACTTTGACACTCAAAAAGAATTCAATCAAAAAAGGGTTAAATCTCTCTTTTATATGTGAGTAGAACAATATTTATCAAGTTCAAAATTCTCAAATATTTTATAGAAAAGAAGGATAACTTAGAAAAAATTTATAATGGTCTCATGAAAGGATATCAACTATTAAGAATGTCACACTCTACCAAATCCTTGCTACCCATAAGTGTGAATGTTTCCTTTTTCATTGTCTATGTTTTTTTTTTTTTTTTTTTTTTCACTTTTAACTTTTGGTATATAGCCTTTGTTTGAATTTTTTCTCTTTTCGATGTTCATCTCTTGAATTGTATTGCTCGTACTTTTCTCAAGATAATTCTTCAGCCATCTCTATATATTTCTAAAAACAACTGGGTAATGGATATATTATAAGGTTTTAATTTGGGCAATGGTTAATGGGTTCGCAAAGAGAAGGGCTTATTGTAAAGGCTCAAAGGGTTAACTAGTGGAAAATAACTTAGGGAAGGCTAGAGGTTGTGGGTTTACCAAGGATGGCCTCTATCATTTCCTAGGTTTCATATAACTTACACATTGTCATGAACTCAAGAGATAATTGGTATAAACTATTAGATGTTTTCTTAATAGTTGACTAAAATGAAGAATAATGAGACCAACTAAGAAATGAATTTTCAATGAAGAAAATTTGAATTTATGTATAACTCTCTTGAACATAGATTGTCTATAAACTCACATAGGTTAATAGTCTCTACCTGTCTTCTCTAAACTCACATGGGTTAATAGTCTCCACTTGTCTTCTTCAAGATCTCTAAGTGATATTTTTTTTTCAACTTAAACTATAAACATATGGCTATCTTGTGCAATGAATATTCTGAGTTTAACATTTTGTGAAATACTTTAAAAAAAAAGTAAAAAGATGAACTAATTATATACAAATCTATGAATAAGCTGAATTTCATAGCTTGAATAGTTGGAAAATCTGAATTCTTATCCTCATAAAGGAACTTTTCATACGTTTTTATCAAAAAATTCAAAAATTTTAGTTTTTAATATAAATTCAAAAGACTCAAAAATAATGGTGGACACATCAAAATTTGGATATCTACCCTCAAACTTAAATTAAACATTGTCCCTAATGTTTCCAAATAAAAGCATGGACAAATGAGATAACCTAGTGAAGAGAAGGTTTAGAATGACATTACCTGCCCTCTAGACAAGGTGCATTGGTCTATGAATGTGACTAGATAAAGTAAAAATGTGATGTATAACTTAGACCATGATACATATGACCTATTGTGGAGCTAGTCTTGATAAATAGGCTTCTCTAGTAGGAGTTCCTCTTCTTCATTAGGGTTTATCATTTCAAAGTATGGTTTCAATTGCTGACCATTAACTTTGTAAAATTCACCCTCTTTCTCAATTTGTACATCCCCATGAGGATAGATAGTCTTTACTACATATGGGCATCTTCATTGAGAGTGTAACTTTCAAGGAAAGAGATGTAGACAAGAATTATAGAGGACCTTCTGACTTGGTGCAAACATTTTGTGCACTATGTTTTTATCATGAACCAGCTTCATACGATCCTTATACCTTTTGGCACTATCATATGCATCTCACCTAATTTCTTCCAATTCCTATTTTTGGATCTTCTTATGGGACCCAGTTTTGTTGGTAAGTGTTTAATTTTGCATAAGAACCAATAAATTAGTTATCCATATGTTATAACTTATAGGAGTAAATTAAGGTTTTTAATTGAAATTCATAACACATGCATCTTTGACCTAATAACTAAAATTTTTGATATTTTGTAGGTTTAGACAATAATTCTAGTTAAGTATGTGATTATTCACAATTTTTTAGGATTTAATTAGAGTTTTTAACTTTTTATAGGAAGCGAGATGGTGGCTTGCTGACCAAGATTGATCGAGAAGAAAATTGAAGATCAAGATTGAGTCAAAGCCTAAAAATCATCAATCCAAAGTGAGAGTAAAGGTCAAGATCATCTTTAGGACAAGCAATGGATGCAATTACAAGAGCAAAAGGTGACCAGATTGGGCCCATGTGCAAGCCATACAAAGACCACCACCTTTGCATGGGTTTCACTAACCCACTTAGCATTCAAGCCATGAACAGGAGGACAAGATAAGGAGCCAAGCCAACCATAAAAGCAAAGGATTTGAGTCATCAAGCTAATCCAAGAAAGCCATCTAAGCCATCCATGAAGCCAAGCCAATGGAGCTCTCAAACTTAGCCATCAAGCCACATAAGCTATGCTACATGGAAGGTCATGATTGGAGGAGAATCTAAAGAATTATCCTTGAGATTTATGTAGATATTTTGAAAATAATTGAGGAAAAATCTGTTGGGATAAGGTTTAGGTTTTTCCATTTTTTCTTACTTTTTTCTCACTTTCCACCCCACCACTAAGATGCATCTCGAATTTCAATTTTCATTCAAGAAACCTACCCTTTTAAGACTCTCCACCTTCTTAAACTTGTATCCAAATCATCCAACCAATTCCCACTTCCTAGGGAACCACCTAGCCAATCACTTTTCTCCATCTCACCTCTCTTTCCTCTCTTTTCCTACATGTCTCTTTCCTTCAACCTTCTTTTCTCTATCTTACCTCATCCCATCCAACCCACTTTCCTTATTCAAAGGGCCTTAACAAGTTTTGAAGGGGGGAGATGCCTCCTCCTAAAAAAATGGCGCCTCCCCATGTTAAGGCAACAAAAAAAGCAGTCCATGTCTCCTCTTTGCTAAAAATCCTAGGCAGCCCTGTATATCTAATCCTAGCCATCCTTTCCTACTCATATTTCATTTTCAACCTACCTTAAATTTAGGACACCCTATAAAACTTAGGAAAAAAAATATAAAAATTCCAAAAAGAATTCAAACAAGAAAAACTTTTGGAAGGAAACAAAGAATGCCTTCTCCAAAGTGAGGAGGCATCCTTCTCCTTCACTTTCTCTCTTACCTTTTTTTTTTTGAATGGTTTCCTCCTTTGGGTGGGTGATACTCTCTTCCAAGTGTGGTTGCATCTTTCCCAAGTATTCCATGCCAAGGTCTTGTCCCTTGATTCTTCTTCAAAGGTTACTTTGTTCCTTTTTATCTCTTTCTTTCCTGGCTTGTTTTTAACTTCCATTGTTGCTTACTTAATGTTTTTCCATTCCCTTAGTTCCTCACTGCTTGTTTATTCAATATCCAAGTTTACTTTTCCCTTGAAGTGACAGCCAAGGGAAAGCCACCTTTGATCCATCCCTTTCCTTGTTTTCCATTGCCTTTAGATCTCCTTTAGTTTCATTGAAATGCCTTCTTGCTATCCTTAGTGTTCCTTAAGTTTTCCTTTACTTTCTAGTGGATTTTCTCATGATTCTAAGCTTAATTATTCATGATTGATGTTAGAGCATTGAGGAAGATTTATCTATGTTGATGGATTTTGACATAATTCAATGGGATTTATTGGAGTCTTCAATTCATACTTGTGTCCAGCACTTTGTAGTCTATATTTTTGAATGTTTACTTGCATTAGAATTTCTTAACTCCATGGCTTTCATGTTTCATTATGTGAATTATCAAAATAGTGTGCTGCTGAAATTTTTCTTTATGATTTGTTGTGTTTAATTTCTAGCATAGCGCAATTTATGTTCACTTGATTTTTCAAGAGCCCAAGTAGATTATTAGATTTATTCTTTGATGCTTGAGTTATATTGCATGTTTTAGGTTTTCAAAGTAGTTAATTAGATGCATTCCTCCCTAAAGAATCATGTATACCATTCCATGGTAATACGCATGATACTTGAGTAGTTCTCTTTCTTTGCTTGATTAGTAATTGCATTATAGTTTGATAGTTTAGTTTAGATGTCATTATTTAACTAGTTTGCATCTAAGTTAATTCCAATTCATAGTTAGGAAAGTATTGATTTTTTCAAAGTTGATAAATTTCATTTTTAGAAAGTTAAAGTTATGAATTTGTTGTTTAATTTCCTTAGACTTGAATGAATTAGGAATGTTGTAAAAATTTACTTTTAGAAAGTTTTCAATTGAGGAAAGTTTGTTCTTAGGAAAGTCATTAATTTTAGCATGTTTACTTTTAGCATAATTCCATCATAAGTTTAGGTTAAAAATCTCATGATCATTGGCTAGGTTTGATAATTTATGTAGGGGCCACTAGTTCACATTCACTCAATTCCTCATGGAATCGATCTTTTCATGTGAATTACTACAACTGATTCATGTGCTTGTGAGTTTAACTTAAAATCCCAACATTTGTAGTAGTCAAAGTTGAACTATTTTGGTGCCCAATATGCTTTGTGTTGTAGTTCAATAGGCAAATGACAAGCTTTATGAAAAACTAAGTAGTAAGGAGACATTCAATAGGAATCTTATATGTTGTTTTATAAGCCCAGAGCACATTGGTAAATCTTAAAGACAAATCCTTCCTACTAGAGTTCACTATCTTCTTTAGTAGGTGCTTAATTTTTCTATTTGACATGCCCACTAGTTTGGTGATGGTAGGGCATTGCAACTTTATGGGTGACTCAATTTTTCTTCATTAAATCCTCAAATACCCAATTGTAAAAGTGTTTGCCTCCATCACTAATGATAGCGTGTGGAGTGCCAAAGTGTGAAAAGATATTCTCTTATAAAAACTAGACCACCAATTTGTGGTCATTTGTCTTGCACGCTACTACCTCTACCCACTTGGAGACATAGTCCACTTCCATTAAAATATATAGATTTTCATGAGAGTTAAAGTCTATGCCCAATCTTTAAAAATTTCAACAATCGATATGGGGTTGGGTGCATCATGTCCATACAACCTATGTTACCTAACTTTGACGATGATCACATGCTTTGCAATGTGCATGCGAATTATTGACAATTATGGGTGAGTAAAATCCACAATGTAAAATCTTTGCAACATTCCTATTAGCATTGAAATGGCCCCCGCAAGCATGGTCATGACAAAAGGAGATGATTTTATTATGTTCACTATCAGGGACACATCTCCTAATAATTTGATTTGGACAGTACTTGAATAAGTGCAGATTATCCCATATGAAGTACTTGACCTTGGGTAGCAATTTTGATGTATCTTATTTTGACCAATGTGATGGAAGTTTATTTGTAATAAGATAGTTGTCAACGTTAGTGTACCAATGTATCTTAGAAACTTGCATGAGTTGCTCATTAAGAAAAGTCTCCTTTATTAGCACATGTTGAGTAGAAGACTCAACTATTAACCTGGACAGGTGATCTGCTACAATATTTTCAGAACCTTTCTTGTCCCTTATCTTTATGTAAAACTTTTGTAGCCAGAGAATCCACTGGATAAGTCTAAGTTTAGCATCCTTCTCAGATAAAAGGTACTTCAATGAGGCATGATTTGAATAGATTATTAGTTTAGACCCTGAAAGGTAGTACCTAAATTTGTCCAAGGTGATAACAATAGCCAACAACTCTTTCTCTTTAGTAGAGTAGTTGAGTTGGGCATTATTAAGCATCTTATGAGCATAGTATATCACATGGGGAAGTTTAGCAATTCGTTGCACCAAAACAACGTTGATTGTGTAATCCAAAGCATCATACATAATCTCAAATGGAGCGTTCCAATCTAGTAATCGTATGATGGGTGCTAAGGTGAGCTTGGCTTTAAGGCTTTCAAAGGGTTTCATGCAATTTTGATCAAAGCAAAAAATCACCTCCTTTGCTAACAGATTGCATAGGTGCCTTGATATTTTGCTAATCTTTGATAAATCATCTGTAAAACCGAAAAAAGCAAGGAATGAGTGGATTCTCTTGACTATCCTTGGAGTGAGAAGATTGGAGATGGGGCCCACTTTGGCCTTATCAACCTTTATGCCATTATGTGATATTATATGCCCTAGCACTATGCCACTTTTCATCATGAAATAGCATTTTTCCTAGTTAGGTACTAAAATTTTCTTTTGACACCTTCCCAACACTAAAGTTAGGTGGGTCAAACACACATCAAAAGTAGACTCAAATAGTGGAAAATCATCCATTAACACCTTAAGGAATCTCTCCACCATATTAGAAAAGATACTCATCATACACTAGGGAAAAGTACTGGTGCATTACATTGCTCAAAGGCATGCATCTACAGGTGAAGGTTCCAAAAGGATAAGTGAAAGTAGTCTTTTTTTTATCCTTTGGTGCTATTGGAATTTGGTTATAGTAGAATATCCATCTAAGAAATAGTAATATTCATGACCAACTAACGTTTCTAGCATTTGGCCTATAAAAGAAAGAGGAAAGTGGTCTATCCTCATGACTAAGTTTAGCTTATGGTAGTCGATATAGACTCTCCACCCAGTGGTCACATGAATGGGGACTAATTCATTTTCATCATTGCAAACTAATATTACTCCAAACTTTTTAGGGAGAACCTAAACATGACTAACCCTTGCACTATTAGAGATGGGGTAAATGATACCTACATCTAATAACTTTAGGACCTCTTTCCTAACTACCTCCTTCATGTGAAGGTTTATTTGCCATTGTGATTCTCAAGATGTTTTAGTGTTCCCCTTTAAATGAATTCGATGCCTGCAAACTATGAGGCTAATTCTTTTAACATTTGAGATGGACCACCTTATAGCTATATTATGTATCTAGAGTATATTAAGCAGCCTTCCTTCTTGTTCATTATTTGGATCTGAGACTATGATAACAGCCAAGGTTTCAGAGGGAACTAAAAATGCATACTTTAAGCTTTTTAGTAATAGTTTTAAGTCTAGTGTGGGTGTCTCTTCATCTAGGTTTTCTAGAGCCGAAGTGGTATTAGGGGTTCCATTGTTAGTCTCCATTTAAGAGTGTCCACTATTGCTACAGCTTCAAGTAATGGGTCTACTTCTTCAATGAGACTAACTTGATTTGACATAGAGGATGAAATGAAAGTGTCATGAACTATGATTTCTATTACATTAATAGAAAAATAATC
This sequence comes from Warburgia ugandensis, assembly GCA_035236585.1. NCBI lineage: Eukaryota > Viridiplantae > Streptophyta > Magnoliopsida > Canellales > Canellaceae > Warburgia > Warburgia ugandensis. Next base: position 3,805,918 of record CP141129.1, on the reverse strand, counting down.
ATTAGAGCCCATCTATTGTGTAGCATTAAAAATGTTAAACTCAAGTTTCATATTACCAAATGATAGTTTCATAAGACTATTACTAGTGTTGAGTATTACATTAGATATAGCTAAAAATAGACTGTAATAACCTCAAATTTTGTTAATTGATAGAGAAAATCAATTTAGTTTGAATTTTCAAAAATTTTGGGCTCGAATATTAGGATATTCAAAATTCTCTTTTCATAGATATGAAAACATGATTTAAAACTTAGAAATTATGAATGTACTAAAATAATTGATCAAAATGACACTAAGTATGTTCAATTCTGAGTTAAGATAAAAAATCCCTAATTTTCTTTATTTTTATGAATAAAAGGTAAAATGGTAATTTTACCCATAACTGAGATCTAAGACATAAATATTTAGAATGTACTTATAAATATGAATCCAATGCCATTAAGTACTCTCAATTCCAATTTTGGGAGAATAAAATGGATTTTTCTCCATAAAAGGGTAAAATGGTCCTTTCACACCCCCATGGGACCCACAAGGAGCCCACAAACGAATCCAACGGCTAGAAAACATGTAATGAGTGGTCAAACCACTACCAAGTGCTAGTGAAAAAGCATGTGGTAGTGGAGGATCCAATGTTAATTTGACATTTAAAAGAATTGAACATGATTATTATAAGTAATTATGAAAAATTAAAAAACATCTATAAATACACCTCCAAAAATCCTCCAAAAATATTCATTAAAATTCCCACAGATCATCTTGCTTAGTTTGAAAAACTAGATCTAGATTCCTTCCCAAAATTCCAGAACTCCCAAAAATCTCCCTTCTTGCACTTTCTCTCTCCTCTTTCTAATTGGAACAAGAGACCTAAATTCAATTAGGCACTCTGTTCCAAATTGAATCTCACAAATCCCATCGTCCATACAATCTTAGACTACCTTATCTACATAACCACAAATCAATTTTACGATCCAATGGTGTAATCAATGGAAAATCACAAAACAAGGGATTATCGGGCTATCTTATCATCAAAGGGTATTCATTTGAAATTGGGTTTCAAATCTATGTTTTTTTTTCCAATTAGGTAGGTGAACCACTTCTTATACTTATGTTATGTTGTTTTATGTAATTTTTATTTTTCTATAATTAGTTTTAGGTTAAAATATATAAAAATAAAGTAAGGATTAGAACCCTTTAATTTGGATGATGGAAGGCTCAGATGGAAAATATGAGCCATCCAATCAATCTAGAAGGGTCCAAAACCACTAGGGTAGAAATTTGAAGAATTTTTTTACGTTTTGAGCCCTTAATTGTAAAGGGATTGATTGGACGATCCAAAATGGACTATCTAATCTCCCAAATTGGATCGGCTCTCGCGACGCGTTGCGAAATGCCGCAGGAAAATGCGCCATGCGACAGCATTTCTGCACGTGCCATTTTGACGGAATAGCCACATGACTGTGCTGGTCCTAGGGGAGAGCATTATGCATGCATCCCGATGACGATTGCGCTGCGGTAGCTTCGCCCAACTAGATCGCCCCAATCAATCTGGGCCGTTCATTCCGCTAGGACCATATCAATTTGGACCCTAGGAACAACTATGAACTTCACAGTTCAATTGTGGAGTCATCTGAACTCCAAATTGAGATAAAAAAGAAGTTATGGAAAGCTTATAAATTCTATTTTCTTCTAAAATCATAACATTTGGAAAATTCTTCATGAAACTTTCTGTATTTAAGAATTAAGCTTCTAATTTTCATGATCTTCAAGATCTGAGATGATTAGATTTTGGGATATGATTTACTGATGATATAATGTTGAAATAAAGTGATAGCCATGACTTAGACAGATCTAAGATAAATTAAGGGATCTACCCTTTATGGTAGAAAAATCCTAAAAATACAAAGGGACCCACTTGATCTATAAGATCCGATATGATCAGACCCTTGGGATGGATTGAATGAATGATATTATGATGGAATCCATTGAGATCATGGATTGAATATGAAAAAAACAAAGGGATATGATCTGTGGACCTTAATGAAGTAAAAACCCTAAATGTAATTAAGAACCCTTGATCTAAAGGATTAACCTAAGATCTAATGGTTGAATCATAAGTAAAAGCTTTAATCATGAGAAATGGATTAGCTTGAGTTATGCATTGATTTCATTTGATTTATTTCATGAATATAGGATCCATGATAGATTATTTTAGTATAACATCATTTCAAATGTCCATAAAATTATTCATGAATGATGAATTGTAACTTAGGACCATGTTGGTATGATTTCATGCAATTGTAACTTAGGACTAGGCTAGGATTTTATTTTAGATTAGACTATGGTATGAGATGGTACCTTAGGTTCATGATAGTTTAATTTGAGATTGTTAGATAAAGTACATTAGTTAGAAATCATGCTAGAATAATCATAAGTACCTTGTACCATTATCATTAGGTTATTCAATTATGTAGTTTTATGCTTTAAAGTTATAATTCTTTTATGGTTAAATTTTATTAGTAGATTTAATTGTTAAAGTAGTTATGAGATAAAGAGCATAAAACACTAAAAATGGAATCTAATGAGAAAGTAGAGTTTTAGGACACAATTAAGAGTGAATTATTTGACTTGGACTTAATTGGTAAGGGCTATAGTTAGTAGGACAATATAAGGAATGATTTACCATTTCCTTGGCTCAAAGTAGAAAAATAATAAGCCTTCATGAATGACATAATGTTCATGGACATTAATAAAAACTAAGTAGAGATAAATTTAGGGTCTACAAGCTCATAGGAACCTTATGAAAGGTTGAGCTAAGGTCACTCTAGCGAATGCTGACCATGGTGGTTAAGGGGTTTTTCTAATAGAGCCTCGCTCTTTCCCTACCTTCCGTTGATGTTGTGAGGTCTAAATGCCTCCTTACATAAGGATTGAAGTAACCACTTTGTGTTCACCCATTCAGTTAGTAAGCCATAGCCAATTTAAGAGGAGCAGCCTAGACTTAGGCTAAAATAAGTTACCTTCAATCAGTAAAACATTAACTAGTTGAATAATAATAATAAGAGCATAAAAGGTTAGTAAATTATCTAACCCTAATAAAAATTGTAAGTAAGATAAGGATGATCAAATAAGATCCATTGGATCATGAATGATCAAGAACAATAAAAAGAAATAAATACTTCTTAATGATGATATATATATTGCTTGCAACTTAGATAAAATAGAATAGAAGATCTTAGATCAAATAGAAGATTTGAACCCTTGATCAATTATGATTCAAGGAAGAGAACCAAGATCATCCTCCTTAGGGATGATCAAACAACTAAACTTAGATCAAAGAAGAACTAGATGATAGAAGATCTAAGCCCTTGATCTTTATTAACAAGTACAAATTATTGATCAAAGGATCTATGAAAGATCAAGATCAAAGAAAGGAATACTCAAAGACTTATAATAGAAAATACATAGATCTGAAAGATTACAAGATCATTCTAACCATTAGATCTATTGATCAATAGGATAAATACTATTTGAGGAAGATAGATCATGACAGGACACAAGATCTAAATCCTTTATATCAAAGGACAAGATTAGACAAAGAATATAGATAGGATAAAAAATATATAGGATTATTCAAATTGTATATATATTGACAGCATGTATGGATTTATAGATTACATACATCAGTCAAGATCATGGAAGATCTGAAGAGATGGATCACTACTTGAAGTTAAGAGGATTTTGTGAATGAATCTACATGGGATGTACATGTTGAACACATGATCTTATGTTGACAAGTGTAATGTTAATACTTGTATTAAATCTCCTGAAACCCTTATGATCCAACCAAACACATATGAAATGGTTAAGTTAGAATTGAGGACTAGACTCTAAGTGAATACGGAACTAGAAGATATTCCAGCCCTAAGTAAATAGACAGATTGTTTGATATGTATGAAACCTATTTTACATATAAGCATGGAGGCTTGTGGTTTTGTTTTAAATAGGCATAAGCCTAGGGATGCTATGTTAAGGGAGTTATGAGGGTTTGGCCACCTGCTTCCTGAAATTTGATGATTTAAGGATACCTTGCCCTATGAGAGGCTAAAAGTTGGGTGGGGCAATTATGGGAAGGCCACCGTTGTGAAAGTCCTGTCTCCCCATATGGGCAGTGACACAATATTTTTCACCATGGTATCAATGGTAAACAGGGCAGTTATTCGAGCACGCTGGCACGGATCAGACTGCAGCATGGTAATCCTTTAATTATTTTGTACTATGATGCATATGAGATAGGCATAGTGAAACGCCTTGTGTTTTGGCATGATGAAATGCCAGGTAATTGTATATTAACAGTATTTCCCAAGAAGGGAAATTCCCAGTATAGGACTAGTTGAAATACTAATTTCTCATAGTGAAAAGAATTGATCAGCTTAGTTGGGAATGTTATTTGACTACTTTCATAAATTTGACGGATTTATCCATGTACAGTATGTATGTATAAGGATGTATATATATTACAAAGTAAAGAGTTAGATACATGAGTATGTTCATGAATAATAGGATTATGAAGTATTATAAATATACTGTCAAATTATTATGCTTCTTGAATCCCTTACCAAGCATAGCTTGCTGAGGTATTGTAAATGTTTCAATGTTTAGAATATCTCAGATGCAGAGAAGGAGAGTTAGGAGCTGAAGACTATAGAAGACTTGAAGAGAATAATCATCAAGGTATACCCCTTGAAGACATGTATTTTGTTTTGTTTGAGAGTATTATATTGTAATGAGAGTTTCATTGTATGGTGAGCTTTGAGTTTTGGATTATGTAATTTGTACAAGTATTGTAATGGATTTAGGCTGTATTGTGAACCAATGGATGGATTCTGGAATTTAATAAAAATATATTCTTTCAATTGAACTTTCTCTTGTACAAAAATTCTACTTATGTTATGTATGAAGTGATGACTTGGGTTTTTTCTAAATAAGTTCTAAAGAAAAGAATTTTTGCTGCTTTGTTTTGTGATTTTTTTATTTATTACTAAGGGCCCTGCCTTTGAAAATGTATTACAAAATGTGTTACAAAAAACTAGGTCATCACATAGACGGCCTAAGATGATAGGGATTTCAACATCTTGATTCGATACAAGTTCTATGTTTAGGACTAAAAAGTCCATTGAAATGAGAAACTAGTCGACCTATTATAAGACATCTTCTACTACCCCTCTAGTGATTTTGATAGATTGGTTTGCTAATTGTAGGGTAGTAACAATAGGTTTTAGCTCACTTAAACCTAGTTGCTCATAAACAGAATAGGGCAACAAGTTAACACTAGGCCCTAAATCTAAGAATGCCTTATCAAATCGATTCTTTGTATTTTTGAGGGGTCTAGAGTTTCAAAATAGAGCTCGCTTAACCTATTAGAAAGGCCCTTTTATTTACATTAAGTTGATGATTTTGTGTACACTAGTCCTTTAGGAACTTAGTGTAAGGAGGAAAACTTTTAATGGCACTAGTAATGGGATATTACTATTAACTTCTATGAATATGTCCATTATATCATTGTAAGTGTTCTCCTTCTTAGTATTATTCAATCTCTAAGGAAATCGAGCCTTTGGGAAAGTAGGTGTGTAAGGAAGGGGTTCAGATTAAGATGATGTAGGTTGTAGTTTTTCTTTACCTTTCTGAGGTTGGGTAGGCTTTTCTTACTCCTTAGGTTGTGGGGTATCCCTAGTCTGACCTACCTAATTATCTACTTGTATATCCACTCCTAAGGGTTGTCATGGATTTGAGTTAATCAGATAGTGTGGAACTAATCTCATACTAACCCTTAGGGTTTGACACTGGTTGACTAGGAATCTTACCTTTTTCCCTTTCTTAAAGTGTAGTAGAGCGCAAACCCATTTGATACTCCAACTTTGCAATAGAATGTAAGTTAGCTTGCAAGGTTTGTTTTATTTGAATTGGAAATAACATTGTATTATTTTGAAACTTAATATTCTCTTGCTTGAAGATGTTTAGCATTTCCTCTAGTGACTACTTCCTTGGTTGTGGTGCAAACTATGGAGCTGATTACTATGTAGGCATATTATTCTTTGGAAAAGGTTGTTGAGGGGGCTTCCCCAATGGACCCCTCTATGGTTATTCTTTGATTAAGAAAAGTTTCGATGCTTAGTCCATCCAAGGTTGTTGGTCTCAAAATAAGGGTTGTTGTTACTAGCTTGATGATATATCTATATCTATATCTATATCTATATATATATATATTCATAACATTAGCTTGCCTTAAAAGAACATGTAGAAACTAGAGTTAGATGGACATGATGGACTAAAGTGATTTCGATTAGAATAGATAAAACATACCTTGGATTGAGGTCGTGTAGGAGATTTGTTCATCATGAAGGCATCAAATTGTTATGTCAAATCATCTATTTTTCCTATTTTCTGGGTCAACATATCAATTTTGCTATGCAAATATGGAGTGACCCCTACTTCATATATTCCACCATTCCTTTGTGCTATGAATTTTTTTCCATGTAGGTAGATTAATCCCATTGTTGAAAATTTTTGGCAAGTGTTTTAAAGAAATTTTAGGCTTCCACATCGCTTTAGTCATGAAAGCTCCTCCACTAGTGGCATTTATCGTACATCAATTTTTTGGTGTCAAACCTTGGTAAAAATATTGAACCTACTGCCATTTCTCAAAACCATGGTGGGGACATTTCAAAACCAAGTCCTTCAAATGTTCTTAGTATCATAAAGATGCTCTCCATCCTTTTGTTGGATATTTATGATTTCGTGCCTAAGGTTGTTGGTTTTATGGACTAGGAAAAACTTATTAAAAATTTCATGAATAATTGATCCCAGGTGGTGATGAACCATACTTCTAAAGAGTTAAGCAATGCTTTGGGTTTGTACTTAAAAGAAAATGGTAATATCCTCAACATAATAGAGTCATCAAAGAAGCAGCGAAATTTGAGAGTCATGCAAATGTCAGGAAATTCCTTGACATGATTGTATGGGTCTTCCTTGTCCAACTAATAAAAGTATGTAGGAGTTTAATACTCTTGGTTTCAGCTCAAAGTGATATGCATTTGTTGAAGGTAATGCAATGCATGATGGTAAGTTGAATTGAATCGATGTAGACTAATCCTTCAACAGTTTTACTTCTACTTCCTCATTGACCATTTCTATAACAATGATCTCTTAATCTAGTGATTTACTTTAGCCTTGCCTCACAAATCATTTGATCTATGTATCTAAAGATACTACATTACGGGGTTAAGTGATCAACAATTGTGCATAAACTAAGAGATAGTGTACTTGTATAGAACGAAACTAAGTTGTTGTATACAAAGATAGGCTTTTTTATTCTCTAGTCAAGGGAGACCTAAACTAGAATATGCAACCTAAATGTTCAAACGAACAAACAAACAAGGACTACCAATATTCCTAACCTTGCATAACAATATGCAAGGCTTGTTTTCTTGAATTTCTTTAAGGGAGAAGCTCTTGGATTATTTCTATTTCTAGGTAGCTCCTCCTCTCTTTTAGATTAACCCTACTGCTTACCAATTAGATCTTGATCTTATCCAACCACTTCACACCCTCCTCAATCAGCTGTAGTTGATATGAGTCATAGAATGTGCTAGTAAAGCTAGATGTTTAAATACTAGTTCAGGAAATTAGATAAGAGCCAGTGGAGTTGCATTAGGTCGCTTCCTTCCAAGAGGGTCCTATGAGCACAAATGGATGATAAGGTCTCTTCTAAATTGATTTTAAATTAAAAGATAGAAGGTTGGGGTGTGTCAGGTGCTATTTAACCTAGTTGGGCCAGGGAGTGGTGACGAAATTCACCCTTGATCTAATGAGGATGAAGTGCCCTTACTAACATTTTAAACAATCTCATGCAGTTTGATCAACATATAAGCACCTTAAAACAAGAAAACTATCCCTATTGATGCAAGGAAAAAGCAAATGTAATGTAAAATCCTAGAATGCAACAACTAAGAAAGTGCTTTCTATATGCTTTAACTACCATTCAAATGCAACTAAGTTAACAATGCAACATAATCTAGGAATTGGAAAGAAGGGAAGAATAGTCTCATAGTGGGGTCCTTGAAATAATCTTCTCATTCAAGGGTGGGTCCATATAGAGGACATCTATATTAAAAAATACAACTTCATCCTCACTACAATTCATTTAAATATAGATATAATTGGAAACTATCCTAAGGCATTCCTCCAAAGCTTTATTCACACCCAATTTCCTATATAAAGAGAAAAGGAAACTATTAAAATCTTCAGGAATAAGGGAAGTATGCCAAAATGGAAACCATTCTACATGCAATCTTAAGACTAAGATTAGTGGAAAAGCATTAGAACCCAAATCTAATTAAACTCCACCATGAGTCTTAGACAACAACACTAAAAATTTCATGTGTCTTAAATAATTTCCATAAGTGCACAACTGTAATGAAGTATATAATGTGTAAATAAGGGTTGATCCTATTAAGACTCTTTGGCAAAAGAGAGTTCATTAAAATTTAGGTTGTCTTACTTTAACCTAGCTAAGCATTCAAGTGAAGGACATTTACATCTAAAACTAAAGATAAGCAAATAGTTAAAAAGGACACCACTACTAAAGAGGAGACATCTAAGCTAAGCAACTAAAAAGTAAATCCTAAATTAGAAAGCAAGTAATCAAGTGAACTATGAAACTATTTCAATAAGTAAGCAAATAAACTAGGAAACTTACTAAAATTAAAACAAACTAGGAAAAGCAAACTTCCTAAAATTACAATTAACTAAAAATTAAGGAAATTCTAAAAAATACAACTAACTACATATTGAAGTAATTCTTTTTAAAACTACACAAACTAGAAATTAAAATACAGAACAAATTAACGAAGAAAAAGGAAAAATCCTCCAAATATGGGCTTCAATTTTGCTATAGGGTCCACCTGTTGTATCACTCAATAGGAGCTTGTTCACTTCTCTTAAACCCAAAATACACTAAATTACCACCAAGCTTTTCATTCTCAGCATCCTAACATGCCGCAAACCATCAAATTCAGTTCAATGATCCTTAGGAATGAAGCATTAGGGCAACCAAGAAAAGAGGAGTCCTAACACTTTTTCCCTAAACAATCACTACTCAAGAAAGAAATAAGAATAATGGAAAAGGAAATATAAAAGGTTATTATATTTTTACTAAGAGAGAAACTCTTAAAAGAAAGAGGGAAACTTCAAAGAGTTTAGATAAAGAGGGGATTAGAGGTCATTCATCCTTAAAGCAGTTGAACCATAGAGGAGGCTTCCTTTCTTAAACATGAAATAGAAGAAAAGAAAACAAATTAGAGACATTTGCCATTGTTTTAGGACTCACCCATTCCTTACCTTAGGAGATGAATCAAGAAATAGGTACATGGTGTATCCCTACCCTACAAAATGAAGGCCTTTAGCTAGGAACCTAGGTGGCTTATGGATGAATTTCATGTTTTACTCAACCTTAATTACGAATTTTTTTATTTTTTATTTTATTTCTAAGAATCCCTTCCTTTTCCTTATTCCAACTTCATAAAAATAAATTATAAAGAAATAAAGAGGAATGATGCATGAATATTAACTAACACTGATAATGCATGAACCTAAAATTAGAAAGTGGGTGTGTGAAGCATGCAAATAGAATGTGGAAAGATTAGGAAACATGGAAAGAGTGTGTGAGTGAAGGAAAGTGAGAATAGAATAGGAAATAACGTTAGATGCATGAAAATCTATCATGGAAGAATCCATGCATGCAACTTAGAAAGTGTGTTTATGTTTCTAAATGGAAAGTGATATGTTTACACTACAGATGCCTAATTCTATCTTGATATGCATGAATTTTTTAAACTAAGAATGCTTTTTAACTCTAGTGAAAAACTATCCATAAAGTTTCTTAATTTTCCCTAGAAAATGAGCAACGAAAAATAAGAGGTCCAACATGGTCAAATATGGGTTCTAAATTAAGAAAGTGCAACTTCTAAACTAGGATAGTGTAAGATTTATGAATATACCATGCAAATACTTTCTAAAATAGGCCTAAACTAATCCTTAAATATTCCTAAGATGAATGAAAAGTAAGTTAGAAAGTTTTTAAAGCTAAAAGCTAAAGTATTTAAGTTCTAACATGAAATCCAAAATTAGAAATTACCTACTTCTAAAATAGGAAAGTTTTTGAAAACATGGAAACTAAGAAAGGTAAATGGGAAACTATGCTACAAACTAAATCTACAAAGTAATCATAACCTAATAAGAAATTTTTTTCATGTAAATCTACCATGAATTCAACCTAAGTGAGCTACTAAATATCCCATGCAAGTGAACATGAAAAAGTTGCATCCACCAAAAAGTGGTGGAATGCACTCAAAACCTTATGCTTGTATGCTTGTAATCCTAATGGAATGGAAGGAAGACATGGTATGCAAGTATACTAGTCTATGATGGAAGAAATTGCCATGCAAAACATGAACTACAAAGCAAGTAATGATGAGAAATTACCATGCAAAATTAAGGAAAAACTATAACTAATCTAGGCGTGCAAATCTAAGTAACATGAAGGATGATGCATGCAACTACATTAGCAATTTCATAAGCCAAACCTAGATGAATGCATGCTTGAAGAAAGTGAATGGAAAAGGTAGAAGGTGGTTGATGTGTCATAAATAATACCACAAGTGCACGTCGTCATTGGAGTATAGAATCAACAAATATGGGTTGATCCCATGAAGACTCTATGATATATGTAGTTAACTAGAATTTCAATCATCTTACTTTAAACTAGCCAAACCAATCAAGAGAAGGACAAATTTTCACTAAACTAAATTAGAAAGTAACCCTAAATTAGAAAGCAAGTAATTATTCAAACCAAGAAACTATTTAAATAAGCAAGGAACTAACCAAAAACTTTATGAAACTACAGCTAACTAGAAAAAGGGAACTTCCTAAAATTACCATTAATTAGAAAGGAAACTATCTAAAACTACAATTAAGTAAGAATTAAGGAAATTATCTAAACCAAAAGTAACTACACATTAAAGTAACTTTTAAAATTACACTAACTAGAAAGGGAAAGTAAGGAGCAAATTAACTAAGAAAAGGAGAAAATAAAACTATTTCCTTAATGGTCAAATTACAAGGAATTGTTACATAAGCAAGGGAAAGAAAGCAAGTAAAAATGTCCTTCAAATTCAGGCTTGAATTTTGCTTTAGGGCCCACTTGTTGTATCACTCAATAGGAGATTGTACACTTCTCTTCAATAGAAAATACACTTAATTAGCACAAACTTTTCATCCTCTATATCCCAACTTGCTACAAATTAGCAAATCTTATCCAATGATCCTTTGGAATGAAGTATTAGTGCAACTAAGAAAAGAAGAGTCCTAACACTTTTTCCCTAAACAATTAACACCCAAGAAAGAAGAAAGAATGAGAAAAAGGAAGTAGAAAAGCTCAATTTATTTTCCCTAAGCTAGAAACTCTTAAAAGAAAGAAGGCAACTTCAAAGAGTTTAAATAAAGAAGGGATTAGAGGTCATTCATATTTAAGGAAGTTGAATCACAAAGGAGGCTTCCTTCCTTAAACATGAAATAGAACCAAAGAAAACAAATTGGAGATAGTGTCCCTTGTTTTAGGACTCACCCGTTCTACCCTTAGGAGATGAAGTGATAAGTAGGTACAAGGCATATCCATACCCTCAAACACGAAGACCTTTAGCTAGGAACCTTGGTGGATTATGGATGGATTTGCATGTTTTACTCAACCTTAATTAAGAAATTAGAAAATTTCCTTATTTCTAAGAATCCTTCCCTTTTTCTTAGATAAGCTACATGAAAAGAATTTGGAAAGAGAGAAAAATGAATGATGCATGAATGTCAACTAACGTGGAATATGCATTGAATTGATAAATTAGAAAGCGGGTGTGTGAATGTAATTAGAAAGTGGACAAAAATAGAAGGTGGATAGAAATAGAAGGAGATGGATTAGAACATGGTAAGGGTGTGAGAGTGTATGAAGGAAAGTTTAGAAGATGTGGAAGTGGAAAATGGAAACTTTCCTAATATCGAAAATTTAATGTGTGCTCTTATGCATGTGTTGTGTGTGCGTGAATTAGAAAGTGATGATGCTTACTAAATACAACTAAGATGCATGAATTTACATGACTTTCTAAATCTAATGAACTAACATGAATGAAGTTTCTAAACTAATTCTAAAAAGTAAGCAAAGGGAATTAGGAAGTCAAACATGGTCAAATATAGGTTTCTAAATTAGAAAAGTGCTACTTTTACGATTTTACCATGCAACTAATTTCTAAAATGAACATAAACTTGTTCTAAAAATTCCTAATGTATATGGAGAACAAATTAATAAGTTTCTAAAACTACAAAGCAAGAAAATCTAAGATCTAAACAAGCATTCCAAATTAGAAAGTATCCAACTTCTAAAATAGGAAAGTTCTTAAAAACATGGAAACTAAGCAAACTAAATGGGAAACTATGCTACAACATAGATCCAAAAAGTAAACCTAACCTAAAGAAACAAAATGAACTCATTATACTACAATGGATGCACCTTAAACATGATACTAAATCTACCATTCATGTGAATTTGAAAAAGACACATCCACCAAAAATTGGTGGAATGCATTGAAACCCCTATTCCTATATGCTTTAAAAACCTAATTGAATGGAAAGGAAACATGATATGAATCTAAATTAATTTAAGATGAATGGAATTACTAGGCTAAACATGAACTATAAAGTAGGGAAAGATGAGAATATAAGATGCAAAAATGAGGAAAAACTACAACTAATTCATGCATGTAAATCTAAGTAACATGAAGGATGATGCATGCAACTACATTAGCAATATAAATAAGAAAAACCTAGATGAATGCATGATTGATGAAGGTGAATGGAAAAGATAGAATATGGTAGAGAAAGAAAAAGAAAAATAAGCAAGAAAAGAAGTTGGATTAGGTTGAGACCCTACTTTATCTCCAAGGAATTTGATCATAGAAGCTTAAAGTGAGATTAGGTGAGGGTGTATTCCTCCCTCTATTTCTCCTTTGATTTATCTTTGCACTCAAGGGAAAGTTGAAAGATGAAAATCCTATTCATAACACCTCTATTTATAAATTTCTAGCATAAGGATTAAGAGAATTCAAGGGTGGTGATCAAGCCATTTTAATTAGAATCAAACTAAAGGCTAGATGGAGTTTATGGAATTTAATGTAGGAATGAGAGATGAGAATGGAAGAAATAAGATGGGAAGGGAAACAGAAGGAATAAGAAAGCCTGAGGGAAGAAGGGAATGACTGGGAGAAAGAAAGAATTAGAAACAGAGACAGAGGAGGTAGCTTAGGAATGAATGAAGGAAGTGAAATCAAATAGGACAGGGGCTGTTGGAGTAGGGAGGCGTGATTTTCATTATAGGAAAATCAAGGTGGAAAATGAATAAAAGAAAAAGGGGAAATACAGGATAAAGAAGGAAAAGATAAGGAATAAGTAAAAAAAGAAATTCATGGGGAGAAAAGTGAAAGAAATGGAAAGTTTGTGGGAGAATTTAGGGTTTTTCATGTTTAGAATGTCCTAAGGATTGTGGGGCATGGAATGTACATGGATGTGTGTATAAGTGATTTAGAAACCCTAAGGTGTATAGACCCTCAGATTATATTGGGTTGTTGAGATCTTCTTCCCTTAGGTTTTTGGTTTGACTTTTCAACATGTGAAAGATGGATAGGGTTCCTTTTATTTGCTTCACTTTGATCCTATCCTGTAGATCATACCTACCTTTATTTGAGTGGATGGGATCCATTTATTATATGTGAACCTTCTTTAAACTTCATTTCTTTTCCACCGTTGGATTGGATTATCATAGGATGAATGACCTTACTTATTGAAGATCTTCATATGCTCATGTGGACCAATTGTGCTTCAATATCTTGTTTAGATAAGACATCTTCTCAATGGTTTATTCTTCATCCTTTTGGTTGAGTAGGAGAGAGAAAATAAGCGAAAAGGCTTCATGTAGTCCCATTCCTCTTTTTGTTCGAAGAAGCTTTCATTGTATATGACTTAAGTTGAGCATAGAGTTCTTAGCCATTCTGAATTTAATAGTGACACCCATTGATCCTTTTGAACCTCTAGAACTTCATCTATGGCATTGATGACCCTTCATGTAGCTTGGTATGTGAAATTTCTCTTTTCAAGGTAAAATTAGCAATTTTGTGCATTTTGTACATTTGTACCCTATACCTACAAAATAGTAGAATTAACCTAATTAGTAATAATTATGTGATTTTAAGGTTGAAATCTTCTAAATATAGAGGTATATATGTAATATTCCCACCACCATAAATGGTAGAGAAAGAAAAATAAAAATAAGTAAGAAAAGGAATTAGACTAGGTTGAGACCCTATCTTTATCTCTCAGGAATTTGATCATGGAAGCTTGAAAGGAGCTTAGGTGAGGATGATCTTCCTTCCCCTATTTCTCCTTTGATTTGGATTTGCACTCAAATAAAAGTTTAAAGATGAAAACCCTATTCATAACAACTCTGTTTATAGATTTTTAACATATGGGTTAAGGGAATTCAAGGGTGGAGATCAAGTCATTTTAATTTGAACCAAAACAAGGGCTAGATGGAGGGTGTGGGATTCAAATATAGAAATGGGATATGAGTATGGAAGAAATAATATGGGAAGGGAAAGAGAAAGGAATAAGAAAGCCTAGAGGAAGAAGGGAATAAAAGAGAAAAAGAAAGAATTGTAAAGTAGCTTAGGAATGAAAGAAGGAAGTGAAATCAAATTGCAAAGTGGCTGTTGGAGGACTTGATGCATGATTTTTGTTATAGAAAAGTGGAGGTGGAAAATGGGAGAAAAAAAAAAGGACAAATAAAGGAAAAAGAAGAAAAAGTTAAGGAATAGGTACAAAAAGAAATTAGTGGGGATAAAAGTGAAGGAAATAGAAAGTTGGTTGGGGAATCTAGGTTTTTTTATAATTAAAAAGTCCTAGGGGGAGCATGGAATGCGCATGGAGGAAAGTGGAGCTTTTTTTGGAAACCTTAAGATGTATGAACCCTTGGATGAGAATGTATGGTTAGTTGTTCCTTTCTTTAGGGTTTTGGTTTGACTTTTCAACATAGAAAAATTGTGTATGGTTTCCATCTTTTCTTTACTTCAATCCTAGCCCTCAAATTATATTTACCTTTACTTGAATGCATGGGATCTAGTTATATCATGTAAACCTTCTTTGAACTTCATTCCTTCTCCACCATTAGTGATAAGTGTTCAATTCTGTATAAAAAGTACCCAATTAGGAGTGCATATGTTATCACATATAATATTATTCCTAGCATTTTTTGGAAATTTATAACACTTGCATCTTTGACCCAATAATTCAAAAGTATGATATTTTACCGGCTTAGAAGCTAGTCCAGAGTAAGTATGTGAATTATCATAATTTTTTAGTATTTAATTAGTGTTTTGATATTTTATAGGTGTTGACAAGGTGATCCAAAGGATGAGATTGATTGAGATGAGAATTGAAGATGAAGATTGGAAAAAGACCAAAGACCTACAATTTAATATTTAAGAGCTAAATCAAAGTTGAAGATCATCTTAAGGCAAGAAAAGAAAGGAAGTGAAAGCATCAAAAGTGACTAAAATGATCTACCCAAAAATCCATGCAATTCCATCACTTTTCATGAGAATTGGAGCCACATATGAGGTTCCCTAGTCTAACAAGAAAACCTAAAGAAGCCAAGCCATTCAAGCTTTGAAGTCAATGGACTTAGCCATTTAAGCCATCAAGGAATGAACCATCAAAGTGAGCCATCAAGCCATGTGGGAGCCATGCCTCATGGAGTCACATGATTGGAGGACCAATTCAAGCAATTATCTCATGCTATAAGTGTGATTTTCAAGGGATAATTGGAATGTTTTGAGAGATAATTATAAAAGGTAAGATGATCATGCATAGGTGGACCAATCAAGAGAGAAATCCAACTTTTCACTTTCCATCATTCCCACCTACCCCAACTAGGATTCAATGATTTTTTATTGAGGGAGCCACCTTCCTAAAAAGGTGATGCCTCCCCCTTGCTTGGTAGCTATATTTGGTGGTTTCCTAATTAGGAAACCCCCATATCTAAGTCATACTCATAAAACTTCAAAACCCTAGATTGTTTCCCATATTTCCTACCATTTTCCTTTGCATTTTTGTCCCTTTTTCAACAAACACATACCATTCAATAACAAAGGAAGGAGCTCCACCCCATTCCTAAGAAGATCATGCCTATCCCCTTTCTAAATACATGGTGGCAGCCATGATATGATGTCTTCTTACCTTATCCACTCCACCATGTGCTAGTTTCCTCTTTACTCCATCTTTCCTTTTTACCTATTTCATCTCTTTGCTACCTCCCACCTTAACTTTAGGAAACTCCATAATTTTTACAAGTGGGAGGTGCACCACCCTAGAAAGGTGGTGCCTCCCACCTTCCTTTGTCATCATGCCACACCAACCACTTACTTAAATATTCTAAATCTCTATCTCATATCTCCACCTAACTTTTGTACCTTGAAGTCCTAGATCTACATGTATCTTACCTTCCTAGGACAGCTTTCCGTAAAAATTGAAAGCAAAAACTCTATAAAATCTGCATGGAATTCCACATTTTTTTTCCATGTAGAGGTTATGCATCAAAACCTTAAAAGTAGCACTCTAGTTTGGAGATCTTTGAATATTTGAATTTGGGTTTCTTTGGACTAATCTTCCTTTTGATTCTTAGGTATTTTCTTTTTATATTGCACTTCAATTCCACATTAGTTCTTTGCTTTCAATCCTTTCTTTCATTGGGTTTTCTTGTTTTTCTTCTTTAGTCCTAGATGCATAATTCCTTCTTGTTTTACCTTACTTTTTGCTTCCAACTTCTTAGTTTTTCATGAGTTTCATCAAAGATCCAAATTAACTCCTCTTGTAGTGACAGCCAAGAGAAGAAGTGATGTGCATCCTTGCTTTCCCTCGCATTTTACGTCTTTTTCCTTAGATATAGGCATTGTTTTATCCATATTTTTCTTTAGGTTAGTTCATCATTCTAGCCATCCTTTCTATTGAAGTCTCTTTTGGGATTCACTTGCATGTTATCTTAGTTTATATTGAGAGCATTATAGTGTGTGTTTTATTTGATTTGAATCAAGTTTTAGGCTCTTGAAGAGTGTGCAATTTTCAAATTATGTATACATGTTCATGTAACTACTTTCTCATGTACTTTGAAATTCAATTAATAAAATTCTTTGAGGATTATTGTTCATGCTTGTGTCTAGTAGTTAAGTACTGTGCTTTACATGCTTGATTTTATTTGAGTTTCTTTAGTGCTTGATATATGGAATTTTCTATGCAATCTTCATGCTTAGTTTCTAGTAGCTTATTCATCATAATTGCTTGATTCCTTGAGAAACCATTTAGATTTTTAAGTTATTTATTAAATTATTTGATTAGATTACATGTTAGTTTTCTTTTTTAATTCATCAATTTAGGGCATCTTTGACCCCATGAACCACACACATCATCCCATGGATCATGCACATGGTACTAGGGTTTAGTTTCTTTGATTATTGCTTTGTTTAGTTGATTAATCTTACTTTAACAATAGTTAGTTTATTGTTTACATATTAGTTTAGTTTTAGAAAGCTGCCTAATTGTGTTTTAAAAAGTTTAATTTTTAAAAAGTTTTAGAATTAGGAAGGTGTTAAATTAGAAAAGTTTCTTAGATTAATTCATTCTAATATTGCATTAGTTTCTTTTATTGAAGGCATGTTAATTAGGAAAGTTTCTAATTTCATTGAAAATATTTATTTTTAGAAAGTTTCCTTTAATTGTAGTTTCTAGTTTATTGCATGTTTTCAATTTCATGTCGCTTACTTTCCTAGTTTAATAAAAACCATCTCTCTTTGGCTAAGATAAGCAACTTAAATAAGATCCAATCTATTGAAAAATTTAAAAGATTCCTCGTGGGATCAACCTGTCTTGTGTTCAATACTACATTCATTCATGTGCTTGAGGATGTAATATTACATTAACTCATGCAGGAATTCTTTAGAGGTTGGTTCAATTGCCACATAGGACTAGTTGTCTATAATGTTCATGAACAAGTTCTTGTCTGTCCATAAGACTAGCGCCTTCATGGGGAGATCATAAGTTTCTAGCAAAAGGATGATGAATAATATTATGAATGTTAGAAAAGGTGGAATGAATTGCTGCAAAAGTTTTCCCACCATGGATTTGAAAAATGGTCAAGTACTTCTATGAGGCACTTATACCTCAAAATAGACAAATGGTAGATATAGTTGCTGGAGAGGCCCTCATGCTGAAAAGTGAAATAGAGGGTTGAGAACCTTTTCAAACTTTATCTGACAATTCCCAACAATGGGATTATTCAATTAGGAGAGATAGACATCCCCACCCTCAAAATAAAAGAAGCTTGTATGAAATAGGAGTGGTTTTAGAAATAAAATCTCACCTTGGACCGATGTTTTAAAGTGTAGACAAGCTTGAAGGTATGTTATAGAGGATAGTGGCTTACATGGTTACTAATATATCCACCAAACCTCCATAAGAGGTATGTGCTATATGTTCAAGCATGCACCATTTGACCACAACTCGTCCATCCAAACAAGTGTACCTTGGCAATATTTTAGAACAATGAATGCAATGCATGCATATTGCAATTCTAACAATAGTAATCCTTATTTTGAAACCTAAAATCTAGGATGGGCAATCATCCAAATTTTTCATGGTCTAAGAATAATACCCTATGGGGTCCACCAGGGACTCTCCATCCTCAAACC
The DNA here is from genome assembly GCA_035236585.1 of Warburgia ugandensis. NCBI lineage: Eukaryota > Viridiplantae > Streptophyta > Magnoliopsida > Canellales > Canellaceae > Warburgia > Warburgia ugandensis. The sequence goes on along the minus strand of CP141129.1, from coordinate 3,787,028 downwards.
TTTCCTCATGCTTAGTGCCACTGCAGCCAATTCCTTAACAGTTTCACAACAAATAAGAACATCTTCGATGGAGGAAACAATAAATTTGTTCATACAGAATTCTATACAATTCCAAAATGAAACTATGAAACTCTAAATGGAAATTTACAATCCATTGCAAAGTTGGAATGCATAATGGGTCAATTGTCGGCTTCCTTAAGTAAAAGGGAGAAAGGAAAATTCCCCAATCAGTCAATTCAAAACTCTAAGTGCTAGTTAGATATAGGGTCTAGTTCCCATAGATCCCATGAACAAGTAAAGTCTATTTGTAATGTCTTAAACACTTTATGCTATTTTTGCATCACTTTTACTAAATTAATAGAAATTGATTTAATTGTAAAATTATATATAGAATTAACTATATTAAATGTTCTATTTTAATTAAAATATGAAATAAAGCAATTTGTGAGAAAAATAGTATCATTATATTCTACACTAGAAATGGAATCCGACGCCTTGAAGAAAACTAAAAACGGAGTTCGTATGACTAAGTTATGGGCTTTTGAAGATGAACATCATTTTTGTAAAATGCATTTAAAAATGAAAAAGGTTGAAAACGTAGGGGGTCTTTTTGCTATAAAAGCTCTCTTCCCCCTCCTCCCCAACTGTCCCTTTCTCCCCCTTCTTGTTTTTTCTCCGGCTGCCTTCACCCAAAAGCCCTCACTCCTCCTCCTCGGGTTTTTCTTTCCTCCTAGCCTAGATCCCCGGTAGATCTACATTTCCCTGCCAAAATCGCTTGAAGAAACCTAGCTTTGATGGGTCTGCCGACCCATTGAACTAGACACCTTCCATGTACCCTCCTCCCCGTTCTTTCTCCTTTCCCTTCATTTTCCCGCTCTTTCAGCCTAGATCCATGTCAGATCTAGCATTTCTCTGGCCGAAAACTGCTGGAAGCCACCTAGATTCAATGGGTCTACTGACCCATCAAACCAGACACGCCCAGGGATGCCACATGTGACACGCACCCAAAAATGCGATCCCTGGTGCCACATTCAGGTGTGTGCGACTGTGTGGGCGCAGTCCTGGTTTAATTGAGACACACGAGCACAGTCTTGGTTCAACCAGGACGCATGAGCGTAGTCCCAGTTCAACCGGGATGCATGAGTGCCCCGAGAGCCATGACGCGCGCGCACCCGTACCAAAGACACGTCTACGTGACGTCATTTGGGATGCACGTCGTGGAAGCACCCTTCGGCAGTGCACATGCATGTGAACCCGATCTCGGTTCGACTGGGACGCGCACTCGTCCTAGAAACCATGACGCGCAGGGCCCTTATAGACACATCTAGGTCGTCCATTGAGACATGACACTAAAAACCTAATTAAGGAGGCTATATAACTACGATCGTCAATCCGAAAGAATCGTTGCATTCGTATCAAAGATGCAGACCTAATGAGACTATGAAAATTAGGATTAGAGAATTATATTACATTATTATAGCCCAAAAACTATAGAAATCTCATAGATCTAGCATGTCAAAGGTGATTAGGTCTCATGAATTGATCCATTAGAGGTTAATAAACAAGGATCAATACTACGGAAAGGTAGATCTAGCCGTTAATCTATACGTCTAAGTAATGATCCATAAAGGTTGGAAAATAATACTTGAATCCTTGTTATTAATTAATATTCAGGGTTTCACAAAGGTAACTCAAGGTCGAGTAATGAAGAACACGATTCAAGGGACATTGAGGTGGGTAGTCTGATACTACTAAGTTTTTAAATGCATCTTAAACTCTGTCTTGCCTTTATTACCGTTTTTAGCATGCTTTTGAGATATGATGTTCTTATACAAGTATGTGGAAAATGTCTTCATGTTTTATGGCTTTGAATGCGATACTAGCATGAACTGATTTTATGCATCACTCGCATGGTTTGCAAATAAATGCATCAATTGCATAATTTATGATAATTGAGATTTGGATTAATTATATATGCCTTTTAGGCTAATGACCCTGGTGGGCACTATGCTAAGTAGGTAGATTGCCGAATAAGGCAACCTACGGTAGGAGCAAACCTTGAGTTCCAAGCGGGCAGATCGCTAAATGAGGTAGCCTGTGGTGAGAACAAAACAAGGAATTCCAAGTGGGCAGATCATCGAATGAGGCAGCCTGTGGTGAGAACAAAACATGGAATTCCAAGTGGGCAGATCACCAAATGATGTAACCTATGGTGCAAACAAAACCTATCAGTTCCAAGTGGGCAGATATCCGAATGAGGTAGCCTGCGGAGGAGCATAGTTGACCCTATGATTTCAGTTTTATTGATATGCATATAGCATTAAGATGGACATATACAAGTACTCATGACCAATTGGCATGATGTGTTCGCCGAGAGACTTATGAGCATGATACTTATAGTGATGCTAGCATCTGCTTTGAAAGATGACTATTTTAAGAGTTTCATGATTATTATATTTGACTCGTGGTTTGATATGTTTGACGAGATCTTCCTACGTGAATCTATGGATTTCTACTCTATGATTTTCAGTCAAACTTATATCGTTGAATACTAGATTTTGGTAAAAGATTACGTGATTAAATTTGCATCAATGAGCTTATGTTTTATGCATCAATATGCATGTTTATACACAAAAAGAATCACTGATGTTTTATATGGCAAAGCGCCTTGAATTATGCATGTTGCCTACCATGTTTTCAAAATAATAGTATTAGATAACCTACTCAGTATGAGGAATACTCACCCCAAACATATTATTTTTATAGATTAGTCCAAAAGTGATTAGAAGAAACTCCAGGACATGTTGGTGTCACGATCAAGTAAAAGAAGAAGAGACAAGTATGAATGTAAGTAAACTCTCTACCCCTTTGGACATGTATATGTACTTACTATAGTTGGGTTGTGAGTTGTGACTGGATAGACCTGGGAAGACATTTATGATTACAGTAATTTTCAAAACTACTTTATTTCTTGTGAAAGCAAATGACACTTGAGGTTTTCAAAATGAATTGAAAACAAAATATTTTTCTGCTGCATTGCATTGTTTTTATAAAATTATTTTCAAATAGGGATGCATCCCGCATTAGGAATTAGGTGTGCATTTTAAAAATGCATGTGAAAACCCAGGTCTTCATAGTTGGTATCAGAGCTTGGTTTTATCCTTTCATAGCCAGCTTTACATGTTCAAAAGGTCATATACGCCTAGGAGTATTAAGAAATTAGTCTAAATATATATAGTAAAAGTAACTACAATAAGAAATAATAGTAGATCACAAAGAAATACACCACGAATAAATAGGTGCAAAGGAGATAGATCTAGCAAATACTTAGGTATTGGATGACCCAAATCCTATCAAAACTCTAGTCTAACATACTTTGGGTTAATGATTGTTGTCCCGTGGTGCAAACAAGGAAAATAGTATATGAGAATAAGACTATGATGAAAATGATGAATGAGAATACAAGATGATACTAGTGGAATCCTTAAGAGATAACTTTGACTTGTCCTAGATCAATCAAAGGTAAGAATTCTCAAGAACTTAGATGACTTAATTGGAACTTTATGAAAAAATAGATGGCTATCTTCCAAGAAGAATATGGAAGATCAGAATATGAGTCCAATAATGGATATGTGATCAAGAGAAATACAATGTGAGTAAAATACGGAAGTTGAGGAGAAGGACCAGGAATTTGAGGTATAACAGAGTTATTAAAAGATTTTGATCACAATAATCTCATGGGGATAGCAGATTGGTGAGAAGTAGTTCATCATGACTTACAAGGGAAGTATAGTATGAACAAAATATCAATGCAGTCATTAAGATATAGAATGGTTTTATTACAGACAATTAAGGATTCCTATGATATTAGAAAAGCATCGATTATATGTAACAAATCAAATGGAGCCATTGAATAGTCAAAATAAGAAGATCATGATTTGTTGGGGATGGGAAATAAGTGTATGAAGTATAGAATCAAAGGTTTTTCACCTTGAGTCGTATACTCAAAAGATGAATCATTCCAAATGGAGGGAGTAATAGTAGTCGAGTTGGTGATCTTATTATGGTGAAAGAGTATAATAGAGATAAAACAACAAAAACTATAGTCCTTGAGTAGAGTGTCAAAAATTGAGGATTGTGACCAACTAGGAATTCAATATTTCAATAAGTTTGATGCTTATCTCCATTAGTGATATTAGAATTTTATCACATCTATTAGTTTATGAGGAAACTCCAGAGTCTGTAGTCCATAAAAAGGAGAAGTTGATAATACCCTACATTGTCATTATTTGATTGAATGAAGCTATAGTGAAAAGTAAATAGCAAGGATAGACATGAGTATTTCCTATAGGAAATCAATTGATTAGACTATGTCATTGGAGGATCTAAGAGTACAATAGCTTCAGTAACAACTGAGACATAAGAGAAATGAGAAATGATCTAAAACAATGAAAAAAATTGTTGATATTCCCAAACACCTTGAGTTTGAAAGATGCTACTAACCTGGATTGAAAAAGAAAGGTAGCTATGCACTAATTTGTAGGTAGCTAAGCACTGATCGTTATAGAGACCTTTGAGCTAGTAGTCTATAAATTTGGGAAAGGATATACAAGTGATTGGAAAGAATGTTTGTCAATGTCTAAGAAGATGCTATATACTTACTTGTGTGTGTTAAAAATCTTCTCTCTGAAAGCAAATTTGATATGACAGAGAATCACTACTTATGATGATACCTCCTAACAAATTAAGACTTAATGGTTAATGACAAAGCCTTAACAAATGTTTGAACATTATATCGAAATAAGGAATAGAAGGAGGAAAGATTAAGAAAGTTGTCATGCTATATGGTAACATCTGATGATTAATTGCCTTTATATGCATGTGCCAAGTACAAAAGACCAATTGGATTGAGTATAGAAAAATCACCAAGAAAGGAAAATTTGAGATAATGGCAATAGATTCAACCATGAACATGGTAAATGGACTCTGTTAGAGATAAGATTCAACCATGAACATAGTAGGTGGACTCTGTTAGAGATAAGAGGCTTTTGACATGAGTATGAATATTTCTGGAAATTCTAATGACAATTTTAGGTAAATAATGAGATAAGAACATTCGATCTATGAAGATAAATTCACCATAAACTGTTGACATGATTTTGAATCAATTCTTTGAGGAGGAATATCTTTGATAGAATTCAATAATAGTTAGGAGATCTTAATTGCAATAGGTACTAGTATCCTTGACGGAAGATGCTACCTAAGTTGTTTTCATGGTTCTATGTTGAATGTAAATATTGGTTGAGGAAGCAAGGCACATATGAAAGGTGAAAAACAATTGAAACATGAAATTAGTAGTTAAACACCTTTCCAAGTAGAGAAGTTGATATAAGTTTCTTGAAGAACATATGAGTTTCTTGACGAACATATGAGCCAAGTGAGACTTGATAGAAAGAATGTAAACTTTTGGGACTCTTATTAGCAAGGTACAATGAACACTTAAGGCGAAGACTCTAATAATAGATCATTTGATGAAAGACAAGAGGCAAAGGAGACTATCCTCTACTATTCAAAATGAAAGGCAAAAAAATAAGATGATATAGTATCAAAGTAGTAGAGAGTAATTTCTACATGATTAGAGGAGTATGGTCATCTAAGGATTTGTCAACATTAATTATATAAACTCTATAGGAACGAGATGAACTATGATGAGAAACCAGTATTAACAAGGGAGCAAGTAAAGAATGCAATGAGGATGATAAATTGAGGATGTGCCTAGAATTGGTTGCAAGGTAGCATGAAGAGAATTGCAAGGAAAAAATTTCTTTACTTATTGACCCAAGTGAGATATTGGATGATAGATATGTGAGATAGAGCAAAGAAATTTTCTTAGTTAGAGTCCTAAGGGAGAATACATTCATTAAGAGGTTGTCTAAGAAACCAATACCTTGAAGGTAATAATTTGTGAAATTTCGAGGACAAAATTCTTTGAAGGGGGTAATGATGTAATGACTCAAACATTTTATGCTATTTTTGGATCACTTTTACTAAATTAATAGAAATTGATTTAATTGCAAAATTATATATAGAATTAAATATATTAAATGTTCTATTTTAATTAAAATATGAAACAAATGAATTTGTAAGAAAAATCAGTATCATTAATTCTACGCTCAAAATGGAATCCAACACCTCAAAGAACACTGAAAACAGAGTTCATATGACCAAGTTATAGGCTTTTGAAGATGAATGACATTTTTGTAAAATGCATTTAAAAACGAAAAAGGCTGAAAATGCAAGGGGTTGATTTGCTAACGACACCCGCCTCCATCATCCCCTACCGCTAGCCAACCTAACAGCACTACCTCTGCAAGGCGGTGCCGAAAAAATGGCAGCACAGCCATTGGGCCGCACCGCCTTCACAAGGCTATAAAAGCCCTCTTCCCCAACCATCCCTTTCTCCCCCTTCTTCTTTTTTCTCTAGCTGCCTTCACCCAAAAAACCAGGCAGCTAGGGTTTCAGGGTTGGAAAAGGCCGCACCTCCGGCGATGGACACCCTCCTAGACTGCACAGGTAAGCCCTCCCCCCTCCTCCTTGGGTTTTTCTTTCCTCCCAGCCCAAATCCTCGCCGGATCTGCATTTCTCGGTCAAAATTGCTGGAAGAAACCTAGCTTTGATGGGTTTGTCGACCCATCAAACCAGACACCTCCCAGGTACCCTCCTCCTCTTCCCTTCTCCTTTCCCTTCATTTTCCCGCTCTTCTGGCTCAGATCCATGTATGATCTGGCCTTTCCCCGACCGAAAATTGCCAAAAGCCACCAAGATTTGATGGGTCTGCCAACCCATCAAACCAAACAAGCCTAGGGACACCACGCATGACACGTGCTCAAAAACACACTCCTGGTGTGGAATTCAGGTGCGTGAGACTATGTAGACGCAGTCCCGGTTAGAACGGGACACACGAGTACCCTAGGAGCCATGATGTGTGCGCACCCACGCCAAAGGCACGGCTACGGGACGCTGTTTGGGATGCACGTCGCGGGAGCATCCTTTAAGCATGTACAGACGTGCGAACAAAATCTCAGTTCGACTGGGACACGCACGTGTCCTAGAAACCGTGATGCGCAAGGCCCTAATTGACACATCTGGGTCGTCCATTGAGATGCAACACTAAAAACCCAATTAAGGAGGCTATATAACTCTGATTGCCTATCCAAAAGAACCGTTGCATTCATATCAATGATGTAGACCTAATGAGACTATGAAAATTAGGATTAGAGAATTATATTACATTATTATAGCCCAAAAACTATAGAAATCTCATAGATCTAGCATGTCAAAGGTGATTAGGTCTCATGAATTGATCCATTAGAGGTTAATAAACAAGGATCAATACTACAGAAAGGTAGATCTAGCCGTTAATCTATACGTCTAAGTAATGATCCATAAAGGTTGGAAAATAATACTTGAATCCTTGTTATTAATTAATATTCAGCGTTTCACAAAGGTAACTCAAGGTCGAGTAATGAAGAACGCGATTCAAGGAACATCGAGGTAGGTAGTCTGATACTACTAAGTTTCTAAATGCATCTTAAACTCTGTCTTGCCTTTATTTTCATTTTTACCATGCTTTTGAGATATGATGTTCTTATACAAGTATGTGGAAAATGTCTTCATGTTTTATGGCTTCGAATGCGATACTAGCATGAATTAATTTTATGCATCGCTCGCATGGTTTGTAAATAAATGCATAAATTGCATAATTTATGATAATTGAGATTTGGATTAATTATATATGCTTTTTGGGATAATGAGCTTGGTGGGAACTATGCTAAGTAGGTAGATTTTCGAATGAGGCAACCTACGGTAGGAATAAACCTTGAGGTCCAAGCAGGCAGATCGTCGAATGAGGCAGCCTACAGTGGGAATAAAGCATGGAATTCCAAGTGGACAGATCGCCGAATGGGGCAGCCTATGGTGGGAACAAAACCCTTGAGTTCTAAAAGGGCAAATCACTGAATGAGGCAGCCTGCGGAGGAGCATAGTTGACCCTATGATTTTAGTTTTATCGATATCCATATAGCATTAAGATGGACACATACAAGTACTTGTGACCAGTTGGCATGATGTGTTCACTGAGAGACTCATAAACATGATACTTATAGTGATGCTAGCATTTGCTTTGAAAGATGACTATTTTAAGAGTTTCATGATTATTAGATTTGACTTGTGGTTTGATATGTTTATCGAGATCTTCTTACATGAATCTATGGATTTCTACTCTATGATTTTCAGTCAAACTTATATCGTTGAATACAAGATTTTGGTAAAAGATTTCATGGTTGAATTTACATCAATGAGCTTATGTTTTATGCATAAATATGCATGTTTATACATAAAATGAATCATTGATGTTTTACATGACAAACCGCCTTGAATTATGCATGTTGCCTACCACGTTTTCAAAGTAGTAGTATCAGATAACCTACTGAGTATGAGGAACGCTCACCCCAAACATATTATTTTTCTAGATTAGTCCAAAAGGGATTGGAAGAAAACTCCAGGACATGTTGGTGTCACGATCAAGTAAAAGAAGAAGAGACAAGTATGAATTTAAGTAAACTCTCTACCCCTTTGGACATGTATCTGTACTTACTATAGTTGGGGTGTGAGTTGTGACTAGATAGACCTAGGAAGACATTTATGATTATAGTTGTGACGACCTGGGTTTTTCTAACATGATTTGTAAAGTACTTTGAAAGGCAGGGCCCTTAAGAGTGTAAATTTTTTTCGTAAAACAAAGCAGCGAAAATTCTTTTCTTTAGAACATGTTTTGAAAACCCAAGTCACCACTTCATAGATAACATAAGTACAATTTGTGTACAAAATAAAATTCCATTGAAGGAATATACTTTTATTGAATTCTAGGATCCATCTAGCGGGTCACAGTACAGCCAAATCTGTTACAGTACTTGTCCAAATTACATAATCCAAAACTCAAGCTCACCATACAATAAAACTCTCAACAAAGAAAAATACATGTCTTCAAGGGTATACCTTGAAGATTATTCTCTTCAAGTCTTCTATCATCTTCAACTCCTAACTCTCCTTCCCTGTATCAGAGATATTGCAACATTTACAATATCTCAGCAAGCAATGCTTGGTAGGGGATTCAAGAAACATAATAATTGACAAGGTAATTCCAATACTCCATAATCTCATTATCCTTAAACATACTCTTTACTTTATGAGTTATGTATATCTATATACATACATACCCTTCATGGGTAAACCAGTTAAATTTATGAAAGTAGTCAAATATCATTCCCAATTAAGCTGATCAATTCTCTTCATTTTGAGAATTTAGTATTACAGCTAATCTTATACTGGGAATTTCCCTTCTTGAGAAATATTGGTAAGATACAATTACCTAGCATTTCATTATGCTACAACATAAGGCATTTCACAATGCCTAGTCTCATATGCATCATAGTGCAAAATAATCAGAAAGGTTGTTATGCTGCAATCTGATCTGTACTAGCGCACTAAGATAATTGCCCTGTTCACGATTGATACCACGGTGGAAAATATTATGTCACTGGCTGTATGGGGGGGCAAGACTTTCACAGTGGTGGCCTTCCCATAATTGACACCACTCGACTTTTAGCCTCTCTTTGGGCAAGGTATCATCATATCGTCAAATTTCAAGGAGCGGGTGGCCAAACCCTCATAACTGCTCTAGTAATAGCATTCCCCTAGGCTTATGCCTATTAAAACAAACTCACAAGCCTCCGAGCTTGGATGTAAAATAGATTTCATATATATCAAACCATATGTCTGTTTACTTAGGGCTGAAATATTTTCTACTTCCCTATTCACTTATAGTTTAGTCCTTAACCATCTTATATGTGTTTGGTTGGATCATAAGGTTTTCAAGAGATTTAATACAAGGATTAACATTACTCTTGTCAACATAAGATCATGAGTACAATCATGTATATCTCATGTAAATGCATTCATCAAATCCTCCTACCTTTAAGGAGTGATCGCTTTTCCCAAATCTTCCATGATCCTGACTGATGTATATGATCATACATCCATACGTATTGTTAATATATAAATTATGAACCATCCTATCGATCACTACATCTAATGTTTAGAATGATCTTTAGATCATTCATATCTAAGTATTTTTCTATCTCTAAGTCTTTGTGTATCCATCTCCTTGATCTTGATCTTTCCTAGATCCATTGATTTACAATCTACACATGTTGATAAAGATCAAGTCCTAGATCTTATATCTTCTTGTTCTTCTTTGATCTAAGTTCAGTTATTGGATCATCCCTAAGGAGGATGATCTTGGTTTTCTTCCTTGAGTCATCTTTGATCAAGGGTATGGATTATCTAATCTAATGAACTATAACAAGCATACTAATAAACATGCATACTAAGTACAATATAATATTCTATTTCTTATTGTTCTTGATCATCCAAGATCTAATGGATCTTGTTTGATCATCCTTATCTTATTTACTATTTTTATTAGGGTTAGGTAATTTACTAACCTTTTATGCTCTTATTATTATTATTCAACCAGTTAATGTGCTGGTTGAAGGTAACTTATTCAAGCCTAAATTTAGACTGCTCCTCTTATTTCCAGTTGGATAAGGCTTACGAGCTGAATGGGTGAACACAAAGTGGTTACTTCAATCCTCATGTAAGGAGGCATTTAGACCTCACAAACGTTAACAGAAGGTAGGAGAAGAGCGAGGCTCTATTAGATAGCCCCCTTAACCACTATGTTCAACATTCACTAGAATGACTATAGCTCAACCTTTCATAGGGTTCGTATAAGCATGTTGACCCTAAGTACTCTTTCTAATAGATTTTAATTAAGCCCATGAATATTTATAATGTCATTCATGGGATTTATTATTCTTCTCTTAGTTTGGGCCAAGGATTTGATAATCCTTATATTGTCCTACTAACTATAGCCCTTACTAATTAAGTCCAAAGTACTCCATTCTTATTTGTGTCATGAAACTCTACTTTCTTATTGGATTACATTTTTGATGTTTTATGCTCTTTATCTCATAACAAGTAGACCTACTAATAACATTTAACCATAAATGAATTATAAATTTAAAGCATAAAACTACATAATTTAACACTTAATGATAATGAGACAAGTTACTTAAAATTACTCTAACATGATTTCCAACTAATATACCTTAATAACTCAATTTAAACTAACATGGACTTAAGGTATAATCTCATAGTATAGTATAAACTTATATGAAATTCTAGCATGGTCCTAAGTTAGAATGACATGAAATCATACTAAAGTGCCCCTAAGATAATTAAATCTAGCACCTTATGATAACAATGAAATCACATATCATGCTAAAGTCTAAATGTTATACTAGCATGCTTTATAACATAATCATATTTAAAATGCTATTATACAAAATGAAACTAATTACATTAACATTTTTAGAAACCTTTACTTATGATCCAACCATTAGATCTTAGATCTTTTCCTTTGATTAAGGTCCAAAGATCATATTGATCCATTTTGTCATAATCCATCCATGATTTCTTGGATTTCATTATATCAACATTCATTTTATCCATCCCAAGGATCTGATCACACTTGATCTCATTGATCAAGTGGGTCCCTTTGTATTTTTAGGGTTTTTCTACCATAATGGGTAGATCCCTTAATATATCTCAGATATGTCCAAATAAACCATATATATCACTTTATTTCAATATTATATCATTAGGAAAACATATTTTCAAGATCTTGAAGATCTAGGTAATTGGAAACTTGTTTCTTTAATACAGAAAGTTTTACTGAATATTATGTCTATTTTATCATTTCGTCATAAAATATATGTTTCAAGCTTTCCATGGCTTCTTTCCAATCTTAATTTGGAGTTCAGATGACTCTAGAATGTGATTTGGAAGTTCACAGTCCTTCCTAGGGCCTAGATTTGATCTGGGCCCAAGGAACGAACGACCCCGATTAGTCGGGCAGAACGAGTTGGGTGAAACGCGCTCGGTTTGTAGGACGCTTCCGCTATGATGAACTTCGAAAGCACCCTCATGGGGCGTCCACGGACGTGGACAGGACAAGCGTGACGCTCGTCGTCCGCACGCCTGTAAACGGGACACTCGTCGGGCGCATCCCCTTGTTGTTTTTACGGACGCGCCGTTGTACCACTTGGGACAACGTCCCATACGCAGCGTGCGGGGAATGTTTCTGTGTGTGCCGTTTCCAATGTTGCGTCACATGTGTGTCTTGGGCGCTGTTAGATCCAGAGATCGGACAGTTCATTTTGGATTGTCCAATCAATCCCCTATCAATTAAGGGCCCAAAACGTCTTCGATCATTCTGAAAATTCTACCCTAGGGGTTTTGGACCCTTCTGGATCTATTGGTGTAGTCATAATGTTCATATGAGCACTCTGTAATCCTAAATTAAGGATTCTGTTATTACTTTATTTTTACCTTTTTTATCATCAAAATAAATTACAGTAAACTAAAAATTACATAAACCAGTATTAAACATCTATAGAAAGTATTCCCACCTACCTGATTGGAGAAAAAACCTTGATTATATGCGCAATTTAAAAAGAATACCTTGTTGATGAAGATATGGCCTAAGATCCACCTTTCTTATAAATTTTTGTTGTTTGAACCGTTGGATCTTGAAATTGCTTTGGGGGTTTTGTAGAATAGATATGGTGGGAAGTTTTGAACGGTGGAATTAATGAAATTAGATCTAAAACCGAGTGCCTAATTGATTTTAGGTCTCTTGTTCTAATCTAAAAAGAAAAAGAAATTGAAAAGAGAGATATCTCTTGGAAATTTTGGGTTTTTGGGGAGGGATCTAGGTCTAATTTTTCAGGGAGAGTGAAGAAAATTTTATGGGAATTTTATGAGCATTTTTGGATGGTTTTTGGGGTTGTATTTATAGGCATTTTGGTCTTTTTTTCATGATTATGATATTTAATTTTTTTATTATTAAATGGCATGAAAGTCTCCCATGCTCCATTTTTTCTTCCGCATGCTCCATTTTTCTTCCCCAAGACCAGCTGGTGTTTGTTTACCCATGAATTCACATGGGCTGCTCATAAGATTCATTTTTGTCTCCCTTGTGGGCCCCATGTGGGCCCCACATGGTGTAAAAAGACCGTTTTACCATTTATGTATAAAATTTTGGGTTTAATTCTCATGATCTCGGATTTGAGTGATTTAGTGGCATTGGATTTGTATTTCTTAGTACATTCTAAATTTTGATGTCTCATATTTTGATTTTTTGGTAAAATTACTATTTTACCCTTTTGTCCAAGAAATGAAGAAACTTAAGGTTTTTTCATTCGAATTCAGAATTTGTCGTGCTTATATTCATTTTGAAGGGTTTGCTAAGTTTAATTTCAATTTTACATGTCTTATTATTTGATTATACTTTTATAAAATGTATATTCTAAATAACCATAATATTTCAGGCCAAAATATCTGAAATTCAAACTTTATTGATTTTCTGAATCAATTACAAAAGTTGGGGTTATTACAATAGTAATTTTCAAAACTACTTTATTTGCTGTGAAAGAAAATGACACTCGGGATTTTCAAAATGAATTGAAAACAAAAGATTTTTCTACTACATTGCATTGCTCTTATTAAATTGTTTTCAAATAGGGATGCATCCCGCATTAGGAATTAGGTTTGCATTTTGAAAGTGCATGTGAAAACTCGGGTCATCACACTATTAAAACCCTTATGAGTGGCTATAAGGTTGATAATAAAGTAGGGAAGACAAAGGAAAAGACTAAGAAAAACATAGAGGAGAATGAACTAATTAAAACATAGGAGAAAGAGAAGAGACAGGAATCTCTTACTCCATTTAAGCCTATAGTGGGGGCACCATATATGCCTAAAAATGCATTCCCCCATTTGTTAAATATGGCTAACAGAACAAATTTCAAGAGATAATGGAAGGGTTTAAACATGTTCAAATTAATATTCATTTACTCAATGCTATTAAAAATATTCCTACTTATGCAAGATTAATGTATAAAAGAAAGCATTCGTATACAAGTACTTGTGACCAGTTGGCATGATGTGTTCGCTGAGAGACTCATGAGCATGATACTTATAGTGATGCTAGCATCTGCTTTGAAAGATGACTATTTTAAGAGTTTCATGATTATTAGATTTGACTTGTGGTTTGATATGTTTACCGAGATCTTCTTACATGAATCTATGGATTTCTACTCTATGATTTTCAGTCAAACTTATATCATTGAATACTAGATTTTGGTAAAAGATTTCATGGTTGAATTTACATCAATGAGCTTATGTTTTATGCATAAATATGCATGTTTATACATAAATTGAATCACTAATGTTTTACATGACAAAGCGCCTTGAATTATGCATGTTGCCTATCATGTTTTCAAAAGAGTAGTATCAGATAACCTACTGAGTATGAGGAATACTCACTCCAAACATATTATTTTTACAAACTTGTCCAAAAGGGATTAGAAGAAAACTCTAGGACATGTTGGTGTCACGATCATGTAAAAGAAGAAGAGACCAATATGAATTTAAGTAAACTCTCTACTCCTTTGGACATGTATCTGTACTTACTACAGTTGGGGTGTGAGTTGTGACTGGATAGACCTAGGAAGACATTTATGATTATAGTAATTTTCAAAACTACTTTGTTTGTTCTGAAAGCAGATGACACTTGGGGTTTTCAAAATGAATTGAAAACAAAAGATTTTTCTACTACATTGCATTGTTTTTATTAAATTGTTTTCAAATAGGGATGCATCCCGCATTAGGAATTAGGTTTGCATTTTAAAAGTGCATGTGAAAACTTGGGTCATCACACTATTACAACCCTTATGAGTGGCTATAAGGTTGATAATAAAGTAGGGAAGACAGAGGAAAAGACTAAGAAAAACATAGAGGAGAATGAACTAACTAAAACATAGGAGAAAGAGAAGGGACAAGAATCTCTTACTCCATTTGAGCCTATAGTGGGGGCACCATATATGCCTAAAAACACATTCCCCCATTTTTTAAAATATGGATAAGAGAACCAATTTCAAGAGATAATGGGAGGGTTTAAACATGTTCAAATTAATATTCATTTATTCAATGCTATTAAAAATATTCCTACTTATGCAAGCTTAATGTATAAAAGAAAGCATTCCTCATCGAGCAAGTGGGATCTTTAATTCAATACCAGACCCCTCCTAAGTTTAGAAATCCAAGTTGTCCTACCTTCTCTTGTGTTATGGGAAACCATGTCATTGACAGGGCATTACTTAATTTAGAGGCTAATGTGAACTTGTTGCCATTCTTTGTCTATTGCAACTACACATTGTAATTAGTAGATAGATTAGTGAAGATTCCATGTGGTATGGTTGAGGATGTTCTAATACAGGTAGACTAGTTTTACTTCCTTGTAGATTTTATTAACTTGGATACCCAACTTGTATCAGACCTTGGTAGTCAAAACCCAGAAATTCTTAGACGTCCATTTTTGGCCACATCCAATGCCATCATCTATTATAGAAATGCTGTGATGAAATTATCTTTTAGCAATATGAAAGTTGAGGTTAGTGTTTTTAATGCCACGCATCAACATTTAGACTTAGATGATTCGTCTTTAGCCAATTTGATTGAAGGTCTAATGCATGATCCCCTATCACCCATTCTAGATCCACTGAAGGCATGTCTAGCACATTTCAAAGTATGATTTTGATATAGATAGGTCCATTGAGGACATTCACAATATTTTAAATGGTGCATCCATAATGGATGCCTTTAAATGGGGCCCTCATGTTGAACCACTTCCTCCATCAGATTTTGTCCTAGTATCATTAGTAGAAAAATCACCTACCTTGGCCCTTAAGCTTGTACCTAAAAATATGAAATATTTTTACCTATGACTAGATGAACCCTTGCTTATAATCATAACTTTAGATCTAGATAAAAAATAGGAAGGTAAGCTTCTTGATGTTCTTAGAGAACATAAGACAACTTTGTAATAACCCCAATTTTGGTCAATTCATTAAGAAAATCAATTTAGTTTGAATTTTTAGAAATTTTGGGATGCAATATTAGGTTATTGGAAAATTCTATTTTTACACAGATTAAAACATAATTTAAAACTTATAAATTATGAATGTACTGGAAAAATCGACCGAAATGACACTTACTACGTTCAATTCCGAGTTAAAATGAAGAATCCCTAATTTTCTCCTTTTTTTATGAATAAAAGGGTAAAATAGAAATTTTACCCATAACTGAGCTCTAAGACTTTAATATTTAGAATGTACTCAGAAATACAATTCCAACGCCACTAAGTACGCTCAATTCTGAGTTCGGGAGAATAAATCGAATTTTTCTCCATAAAAGGGCAAAATGGTCCTTTCACACCTGTGTGGGGCCCACAAATGAATCCAATGGCTAGAAAACATGTAATGAGTGGTCAAACCTCTACTATTTGATAGTGGAGAAGGAGGTGGTAGTGGAGGATCCAATGTTAATTTACTATTCAAAAGAATTAAAACATCATTATTACAAGTAATTTCAAAAAATTCAAAAACATCTATAAATATGCCCCCAAACATCCTTGAAAAATGTTCATAAAAATTACCAAAAAATTATCTTGCTTCCCCTGAAAAATCAGATCCAAACTCATTACCAAATTTCCAAAATTTCCAAAAATCTCTCTCTTTCACTTTCTCTCTCCTCTCTCTAAATTGGAACAAGAGACCTAAATTCCATTAGGCACTCTATTCTAAATCAAATATCATAGATCCAACTAGTCATATTGTCATAAACTACCTTATCTATAAAACCCTAAAAGAAATTTCAAGATCCAACAGTGCGATCAACGAATATCACAAAACAAGCGGTTATCGGGCAATCTTATCATCAATGGGATATTTCTTTAAAATTGGGCTGCAAAACCTATGTTTTTCTCCAATCAGGTAGGTGAAAACTCTTCCCATACTTATTTCATGTTATTTTATGTAATTTTTATTTTTCTAAAATTAGTTTTAAGTTAATAATTATAAAAAGCAAGTAAGGATAAGAACCCTTCATTTTTATATGATGGAGGGCTCAGATGGAAAATCTGAGGTGCCAAATCAATCGAGAAGGGTCCAAAACACCTAGGGTAGAACTTTTAGGAAATTTCATCAAGTTTTGATCTTTGATTGAAGGGGAATTGATTGGACAATCCAAAATAGACTGTCTGATCTTCCTAAAAAGATTGGGCTCCCTAGATGCCGCACGAAAATGCACCTTGTGGGAGCGTCTCCATGCACACTCTCCACGTGTGGCGACTTCCTGAAAGAATGATGGCATGACAATGTAGGTCTCGGAGAGCGTGTTACAGCATGCATCTCGGTGACGAGCGTGTAGTGATAGCCCTGCTCGATTAATCAAGATCATCTATTTTGTTGGGCCCAGATCAAATATGGACGCTTGGAAGAACTGTGAACTTCTTTCATCAATTGTTGAGTCATCTAAACTCCAAAT
The DNA here is from genome assembly GCA_035236585.1 of Warburgia ugandensis. Lineage (NCBI taxonomy): Eukaryota > Viridiplantae > Streptophyta > Magnoliopsida > Canellales > Canellaceae > Warburgia > Warburgia ugandensis. The sequence continues at coordinate 3,769,457 of CP141129.1, read as the reverse complement.
CAAGATTTGAAAGAAGCCATGGAAATCTTGTAATGTCTATTTTTTTTCTAAAATCATAAAATTGATAAAAATCTTCAAGAAACCTTCTGTTTTGAGGAATTAAGCTTCTAATTTTCATGATCTTCAAGATCTGAGATGATCAGATCTTGGAGATCTAATGGAATGATGAAATAAACTATTATATATATATGATTAATTTTGATAGATCTAACATAAATTGAGAAATCTACCCTCTATGGTAAGAATAACCTAAAAATACAAAGAGGCACACTTGATCAATGAGATCAAGCATGATCAGACCCTTGGGATGGGTTGTATGAATGGGATTATGATGAAATCTAGTGAGAGCATGGATTAATTATTACAAAAACTAGTGGGTATGATCTTTAGACCTTAATGAAGTAAAAGCCCTAAATGTAATAAAAACCCTTGATCTAAAGGAAAAGATTGTCTGATACGTATGAGAATTACTTTACATACAAGCATGAAGGCTTGTGGTTTTGTTTTAAATAGGCATATGCCTGGGGATTCTATGCTAGGAGAGTTAATAGGGTTTGACTGCCTGCTCTTCCAAACTTGTTATGATATGGATACTAAGCCTAAGTGAGGCTAAAAGTTGGGTGGAGCAATTATGGGAAGGTCACCACTATGACAGCCATGGTTCCCCCATACGAAAATGGGCATTGTGATTTGTACCAAGGATGGTACAAGTGGATTATTGATCAGTTATTTGGGCGCGCTAGTATGGATTCTGACTACATGCATAGTAGTCCTCTGAGTATTTTTGCATTATGATTCATGGCTTGGTGAAATGCCTTATGATATGGGACGATGAGATGCTGGGTAATCTGGATTACCGATACTGCCCAAATGAGGGAGTATGTTTAGTAGAGTTTGAATGATCTATCAACTTAGTATAAACTCAATATGATTATGTTTTGAGATATTAACTATTTTTCACGATTTTTACTGTATATATATATATCTATATAAAGTATACAGTACATATATTAAGGATGTACATATGTGACCAAGTAAAGGGATTGATCCATGAGTATAGATAATGGGATTATGAAGTATTAGGATTATATTGCCAAATTATTATGCTTCTTGAATCTCCTACCATTCATAGCTTGCTAAGATATTCTAAATGTTTAAATGTTTATAATATCTTAGATACAGAGAAGGTGGGTTAGGAGCTCAAGGTTGAAGAAGATTTGGGAGAATAATCATCAGGGTATACCCCTTGAAGACATGTATTTTTATTTGAGAGCATTGTATTGTATTGAGAGTTTTATTGTATGGTGAGCTTTGAAATTTGGATTATGTAATTTGGACAAGTATTGTAATGATACTCGGGCTGTATTGTGAACCACTGGATGGATTCTGGAATTAATAAAAGAATATCCCTTCAATGGAATTTTATCTTGTAAAAAAATTCTACTTATGTTATGTATGAAGTGATGACTTGGGTTTTCCAAAATAAGTTCTAAAGAAAAGAATTTTCGTTGCTTTGTTTTGCAAATTTTTTTTACTATTGAGGGCCCTACCTTTGAAAAATGTATTATAAAATGTGTTACAAAAACCTAAGTCGTCACAGCTTTGTGATGGACCATAACAGATATTAAAGGGATTAGACATGTTATGTGTATGCAAACAATTCATCTAAATGACAATGATAAACTATTTAGGTAAATACAGAGGATATTAAATCCTAACATGAAAGAGATAGAGAGAGACGATGTGCTTAAACTTTTAGATGTTGGTGTCATTTACCCCATATCTGATAGCACATAGGTCAGCCTAGTTCAAATTGTCCCCAAGAAGGCTAGAGTCAAGGTAATTTGAAATGAGGACAATGACTTAGTTCCCACTTGCATAATCACTAGGTGGAGAGTTTGTAAAGATTACCAAAGATTAAAGTCGATCACTAAGAAAGACCACTTTATTTCTTCCATTTGTAGATCAAATGCATAAAAGGTTAGCTAGCCATAGTTATTATTGTTTTCTTGATGCATATTATGGCTATGACCAAATCCCTATTGCACCTGAGGACCAAGTGAAGAATACCTTCAGCTACCCTTCTGGGACCTTTGCCTACCATTGTATGCCTTTTGGACTTAGCAATGCTCCAGTTACTTTCTAAAGATGTATGTTTAGCATATTCTCAGATATGGTAGAGAGATTTTTAAAAGTGTTTATGGATGACTTTTCAGTGTTTATGGATGATTTTTAAAAGGTTCATGTTGCCATTGTTTTAGGCCACAACATATGACACAATGGTATAGAAGTAGACAAAGCCAAAGTGGATTTAATATCTCTTTCTCCAAAGATGGTGAAAGAAATTTGCTCATTTTTAGGCCATGTTGTTTTTTGTAAAAGATTCATCAAGGACTTCTGTAAAATTACAAAGCCCCTAACACTTACAAAGGAGGCAACTTTTGACTTTGATGATAGTTGCATAAAATCATTTGAGTGCCTAAAGGTTGAATTATTTTTGGTGCCTATTATTTGATAGCCAGACTGCACTGCACCATCCAAAATAATGTATGATGCTTCAGACTATGTGATTGGGGCTGTGTTGGGGCAGTGTATTAATAAACTTCCTCATATGATATACTATTCTAACAAGACACTCAATGATGCCCAACTCAATTATTTCACTACAAAAAAAGAGTTATTAGCAATTGTATTTTCTTATTATTTTAAATAAAACTCCCAAGTGCACAAATCATTTGTAATATAACATGCTAGTGAGATTGATCCCACGAGGAGTGAATTACTATAATGCTAGTAGTCCCTAATTTAAACTATCTAACTTAGCCAAAATTTAAGTGAATTTTGTCCTAAACTAAGAATGGAAATTAAAACATGAACTTGGAAACTTAGTGAAAACAAGAAATGGAAACTAAGAAAAAATAAGAATCATGCTATGTGGAAAACTATCCTAAAAATTTGCTTTCTAAAATTAAAACTTTCATAAATTAAAATTTTCTAATTTTATGACTTTTCTAAAGTGAAACTTTCCTAAAATGCAATTTAGCAACTTTCTTAAACATGAAATTAACAACTAGTCTATGGAAACATGCATTAACAAACTACTAAAATTAAGTACAACCAACAAGTGAATTAAAGTAAGGATTACTACTAATGCACAATGAAAGGAAAACTACCCAAGTATCATGCATGTAACCATGGAATGGTATGCATGATTCATTGGATATAAGTGGGTCAAAGCAACTTTGTTGAAAACCTAAGCATGCAATTCTACTCAAGTATTAAAGGAGCACTCTAACAATCTAAATAGTCCCTTGAAAAATCAAGTGAATATGAATTAAATGGTGCTCGAAATTAACAAAAACAATGCATTAAAAGAAATTCTAGTAGTTAGGTAATTGAATTTTTTTAAGAATAACACATGTAGAACATGAATTTAATCACTCCTAATGCATTCAAACATTCAAGAACAAGTTTAATTAACTGCTGGTCATAAACATGAATTGACAATTCCAACTAATCTCATTGAATCACATCCAAAAAGTCAACAACATAATATTCCATTCATGTAGTCCAAATCTGAAACTTAAATGCTATTACAATGATGTCCCCTTAATTTCAATCACTCCTTAATTATAAGCCAAATTATTTTTCAATTGTTCCAACATTCATTCATGAACAAGTATGCTTGAAATCAAAGAAAAATCCTATGCAAAACTAAGGCAACAATCCAATGAAACTTAAGCAACCAAAGCTGGAAAATTAAGAGGGCTGAAAGAGAAACACTACTACAGTGAGGGCTTAATAAGATGGTTAAAAGTGGTTATAAAAGACTATTACAAAACCATCTTATACCTGTCCATCTGATAGAATGGAAACCAATAAACTATCTTATATTAAAGATATTATAAGATGGTTTTGAATAACTGTCTTATATAGCTTAACTTTTATAAGACGGTTTCAAAAAATCAGTCTTATAAATATTGCAAAATATAGGATAGTTTTTTAGAAACCATTCTATATATCTGTGAAATATAGGACAATTTTGAAATAACTGTATTATAAATGTGTCCAATATAGGTTGGTTTTGCAATAACTGTCTTATAAATATGTGTAAATAAAGGTTGATTTTTCAAAAACCATCCTATATACTGAGAAATATAGGACGATTTTTGAAAAAACATCCTATATTGCTAATTAATGAATAATATGTAGGACAGTTTTTTATTTTAGTTTTTTATACATTGTTGGTTTTCTGTTTGTACATTGTTCATGCAATTTCTGAAGTTCAACACTTCATTTTTAGAGGCTGCGGATCATTTTAAAAAATACATTCATAAGCACATTCAATACTTCCAACATTCCACATTGAACTTCTCCATGCACGCTTCTTAGTGAAATAAAGAAACCATACACAGACTTAAATTTAAAAAAAGGAACACATACATCCAAGTAGTGGAATTATAAATTACATTTCAGTGATAATTTTTTTTTTATGTTCAATAAGATCAGATATCTACAAATTAAAAATCAAAATATATTCAATCCACTCCATTCTGATGTCATCTATGTCTAATTGGGACTAACTCTTGCTGCCCAAATCAACATACAAGACAAAAAATATTAAATCAATTAAGACATTAATGTTGGACTCATTTAAGAGATGTAGAAAATTGTAAGAATGATGGTCAGTCAATTAATTGAACCTTTCTCAATTGGGAGATAGTAAATCCTTTGCGAATGAGAGTTCTCATATATCTAAGAACATAATACCCATACTCCCAGGCAGATTGTTGTCTAGGACACTACACAATAATGTCAATAGATCATAAAGTTCAAATATCATGCATAATTATAAGTCTAGGTTTTAGGGTTATACTAAAGAAGTAGAAAACCTTACCTTGACCCTTCTCCAAGTTAGTTTTGTTGGATGGCTAATATTTTCCATCTCATCCCATTTAAACCATGAACTACACATTTATAAGTTAGAGCACTATATATGAATAAAGAGGATATTTATTAGTTATCCAACTATTATAATGAATGAAATAAAAGTCAAACTTACTTATTAAGAGTAGGCCTCGAATGTGTGCTCCACATGAATAAAAAAACATTGTAATTCCTCCATGCACATCCAAAGCTAGTAGCATCCAATGGGACCTTTATACATAATCAATTAATTAAAATTTTACAAACTTAACTTATATACATATTCATGTGTTTATGTGGAATGGTAGCAAGACACGTAATAACTTACCCACTATTTTATGGAATTAGTAAGGTCTACCCCTTATCAAAACCCAAGAACCTAGGTATGATATGTTCTATTTGTTTCTCCTTAGGAAAATGCTCCTTTAGGCTAGAGGCAATAGCAGGGTCAAGGAATTTGTAAACATCCTTGACCTCTAATCTTCATAATTTATCATGTAAAGATTTGCATAAACTTAATGTCAAATACTTATAATGTACTATTAACAAGTAATATTATTTTCATTCTTAATAGCATATTACATGACATACCTAATATAGACAATGATGTGTGTATATTCTAGTTGAGCCATATTACATATGGCTAAGAGGTCCTCTTTCATGATTGGAACCTCAACAGCATCATGTGCAAGCACACTGGTCTCTATTCTTACACAACTGATTTCTATATCATCGTTGATCAATTTGTATAGTCCTCTCATGAATGGAAGTATGTTGGGTGGAACCTGCACCTGATCCCTACACTGTAGATGTAATTTTCCAGAAATTAGTAAAGAATATATATTTGAAGAGTTAAAGAGATTCAATTTTGTCCTAAAACTAGACATAAATACCTGAGATGGGGAAATTGGTATGCCACCCTCAATTTGCCCCTTATGCTTCTTGTGGTTAACATTACAATGCAAATAATATTTAAAAATTTAGCTCAAGCATTAAAGTTATTGTTGAACACAATGTTGTAATACCATATACATACCTTGGAAATCATTGTTTTGATATACCTCTCTAGGCAAGCTACATGATATCCGATCGCATCCCCAATAGTATGGATATCATCCACTTTTATGGAAAATGGGAGGGGCATCAGTTGGAGGGTGACAGTAATGCACAGACACTTAGTTTGGGAGTGCATTAACCTACTGTGTAGTATGATAGAAAACACCTCATATAGTGTAACCGCAAAGATGTAGTTCTCAGCTATATAAAGCTACAACATGCACTAACCCTCCTGCAAATAAGAAATCACCTAAAAATAAGAATAAATGAAGATTACTAAGACATGGAATAGAAAAAAGGTAAGCATGTCAATAAATACTTCCTTGATTGGGATATCTCCTTCGAGCTGTTGCTTCTCCATCTCTTCATTAGATGGGGGAGTGCAGTTATTGTAAGATGGGGGTCAAGGGGGAACATCTTGACTTGGACATTTGAAACCCCAAGGGTACTTATAGAAATCATTCCTTACCTTGAAGTATAGCTCATTCAACATATTCTCCTTCCATGATTCCATGTCTTTTATTGGAGGATCTCTTGTTTTATAGAAGAATTTGGAAGGAACCACACAACTCCCTTGGCCCCTTACTTAGCTAGGGTGCTCCTCCTTACTACCCATAGCCATAAACAAGATGTCCCCCTTCGGAGCAATGCTGCTCAAAGTCCCTGTAGTGCCACCTTCCTAGGTCAACTCTTCCTACACATGCAATTAATAGAACACAATGATTTTCACACACACACACACACACACACACACACACACACACACACACACACACACACACATTATAATTCAAGAGATGCAAAAATAGATATATAAAACCACTTACAATTCTTGAAGCAACTAAGGTAGTATTTTCATCAATAAAGGTATGGGGGTTATGCCCCTTTGAATGCACCATTTTCCAAAGAAGGGACTAATCGATGGGATCTATAAGTAGTATTTTCATCAATAAAGGTATGGGGGTTATGCCTTTTTGAATGCGCCATTTTCCAAAGAAGGGCCTAATCGATGAGATCTATGGACCTAGTCTTCTTTTTCTGTCAAGAGAGACATTACTTTAGAGTTAATGAAATAAAACTTAGATATACTTAGATAGAATTGAACTATCACATATACTTACTTCTTATTCTTCTAACCATGCATAACCATCTTGGAGAGGTGGTGCTGCATATGATTGATTGCAAGCACCATTTGTCCTTTCACACGCTTTGCCTACACGTCAAATGAACATGTAATGAAGCACAATGGACTTGAAAATTAGAGAAATCAAGCTTTTGCCTAGCTTGCAATTACCTCAAATTTTGAAGGCAGGCAGGTCTATACAAATTGATTCCATGCATCTTAGTCAATGATGCTGGAACAACTCAGGGACTGTGTAGAGTGTAGATAGATCATTAGCATTTGGAAGTATGTACTTCCTTGTTAGATCACTCTTCCATTTCCTCCATTGTTCACTAGCCCCATGTAGAGCATTCTTCTTATACTCATTAGAGACATCGAAAGTAGACTATAGAGTAAAACACAAACATTAGTCTATCTGAAATAAAACAAGATAAGGCACATAGTATGTTGTATATATATATATATATATATATATATATATATATGTAGCAAGCCTTTACAGACCTTCACCATCTCCCATATTGCATCCTTTATTGATGGTGACACATGTCTTCATTCAGTAATTGAGAATGACACCATGCTTCCAATAGTGCAGCAAATGAAACTAGTGTAAGAACGTGCACTGCCACCTATCGCATGCCCTTTTTTGTTGAACTGTATCATCTCTCTTATTCCTTTTGAATTTCTCTTGATAATATGCTCCATTTTTGTTGGCTCTCTTCCCTTTCTCTTAATGGACATACTTGTGAAGGACTATTCTTCACAATGCTCAGTCTCTTCATGCTCTATTTTGTCTGCACAAGTGAAAACAATACATTTAGAATATAACAACAAATATATTGGTTTAGGAAAAACCATCATCTAAGTGCATAGATGGTGTACATAAATAGGACAACTACAATAATAATAAGATGCATGTTCTAAACATGGTCCTATTTCTAATTATGAATATTACGATATTGAAATGATATAATTGATATTGGATATGCTTAGAATTGTAATGATAAAAAATAATGTTAAGTAAAAGAATTGCATGTTTATAATTCATGCTTATGACTTATGCATCTTCTATGTAAAATTGTGAAATGTCATGATGGTACATGGGTACTGTGTTAGTATATGTGATGTATGAGCCTAAGTTTATTAGGATACATCCTTGGTGGATTATCACCAAATAAGTGAGGATGTTATTCTTGTTATGAAATATACGAATAGACAAATTGCCTTCTATTATGATTACTTTACATCCGAGAATGGAGGCCTAGGAGGTTTATTATATACAGGCATATGCCTGCGGATGCGATGCTAGGAGGGTTATGAGGGTTTGGCCACCCGCTCTCCTAAATGTGACATATGATGATACCATGTGCAAAGAGAGGCAAAAGGTAGGGTGGGAAAATTATGGGAAGGCCACCACTGTGACGGTTTGTCTCCCCATATAGACATGACATAGATGAATTTTTACATTTGGTATCTGTGGAGTATGAAAGCAGTTATTTGGGTGCATTGTATGGATCAAACTGCATGCATAGTAGTCTTTATGTTTGATTCACTATGGTGCCTATATGATGGCATTATGAGATGCCTTATATGATGTTGCATGATGATATGCTTCATATTATTTTCCCAGTAGTGGCTGGAGGATTGTGGAGCTTGTATAGTGAGGGTCTTGAGGATTATATTGATATACGAGCAGAGGCTGGATGATTATGAACCCCACATCATGAGGGTTATAATTCTGAAACCTAGTATAGTCTGGGAATGTAAATTAGATGATATTGATTATATTCATAATTTTGTATGTCTTTTAACAATTTCCATATATGTGTATTATTGCTATATGAATATGATTGAGGGAGTAGTTTTGTATATGTTTTCAGATGGGTTAATGAATGGGTAGATTTGTTATGCAGAGTGTAATAACCCTAATTTTTGTAAATCAATAAAGTTTGAGTTTTCAAAAATTTTGGGCTAGAATATTAGGTTATTGAAAATTCTCTTTTTATAGAGATTAAAACATGATTTACAACTTATAAATTGTGAATGTACTCAAAAATCTGATCAAAATGACACTAACTACATTCAATTCCAAGTTAAAATGAAAAATTCCTAATTTTCTTCATTTTTAGGAATAAAAGGGTAAAATGATAATTTTACCAATAACTGAGATCTAAGACATCAATATTTAGAATGTACTAAGAAATATGATTCCAACACAACTAAGTATGCTCAATTCCGAGCTCGGGAGAATAAAATGGATTTTCTCCATAAAAGGGCAAAATGGCCATTTCACACCCCCGTGGGGCCCACAAGGGACCCACAAATGAATCCAACAGCCAGAAAACACGTAATGAGTGGTCAAAGCACTACCAGTTTCTAGTGGAGAAGGAGGTGGTAGTGGATGATCCAATGTTAATTTAATATTTAAAATAATTAAAACATAATTATTACAAATAATTATAAAAAATGTAAAACACCTATAAATACACCTCCAAAAATCCTCCAAAATGTTCATTAAAATATCCACAAAATCATCTTGCTTACCCTTAAAAATTAGATCTACATTCCTTCCCGAATTCCAAAAACTCTCTCTACTTTCACTTTCTCTCTCCTCTCTCTAGATTGGAATAAGAGACCTAAATTCAATTCGGCACTCTATTCCAAATCAAAATCACAAATCTCATCGTCCATAAGACCCTAGACTACCTTATCTACAAAACCCCCAAATCAATTTTAAGATCCAACTGTTCAAACAATACGAAATCACAAGATAAGTGATTCTTGGGCTATCTTATCATCAAGTGGGTATTCTTTTAATTTGGATTGCAAAACCAAATTTTTTCTCCAATTAGGTAGGTGGAAACCCTCTCCACACTTGTTTCATGTTATTTTATGTAAGTTTTATTTTTTTGAAATTAAGTATAGGTTAAAAATAATAAAAATCAAGGGTAAGAACCCTTCAATTATGGATGATGGAGGGCTTAGATGTAAAATCTGAGCCATCCAATTGATCTAGAAGTGTCCAAAACCACTAGGGTAGAAGTTTCAAGAATTTTTATCAAGTTTTGAGCCTTTAAATGAGAGGAATTGATTGAACGGTCTAGTAGAGATACCAAGTACTTAGGCTTAGCTTGAAGTGAGACACAATACACCAACACCAACACTAGCTACTCCCACACTAATAGAAAGTCTCCATTAGCACCAGAAAAAGTTGAGAAAATGATGGGGAGATTTCAAAAGATACCTAATCGAATGATCAAGAACAATAAAAAGAAATATATACTTCTTAATGATGATAAATATATATATATATTGCTTGCAATTTAGATCAAATAGAATAGAAGATATGAACCCTTGATCAAATATGATTCAAGGAAGAGAATCAAGATCATCCTCCTTAAGGATGATCAAACAACTGAGCCTCAATCAAAGAAAAATTAGAAGATAAAAGATCTAAGCCCTTGATCTTTATCAACAAGTATAAATTGTTGATCAAATGACCTATGAAAGATCAAGAACAAAGAAAGAAATACACAAAGAATTGGGATAGAAAATACTTAGATCTAAAAGTTTAGAAAATCATTCTAACCATCAGATCTATTGATCAATAGGATAGACATTATCTAAGGAAGATAGGCCATGTTAGGACAAATGGTCTAGATCGTTTATATCAAAGGACAAGATTAGACTAAGAATATAGATAGGATTATTCAGATTGTATAAATATAATAGTATGTATGTATTTATAGATTACATACGTCAGTCAGGATCATGGAATGTCTGAAGAGATGGATCACTACTTGAAGGTAGGAGGATTTTATGAATGCATTTACGTGGGATGTACATGTTGAATATAGGATCTTATGTCTAAAAATGTTGACAAGTGTAATATTAATACTTGTATTAAATCCCCTGAAACCCTTATGATCCAGCCAAACACATATGAAATGGTTAAGTTAGAATTGAGGAATAGACTCTAAGTGAGTATGGAACTAGAAGATATTCCAGTCCTAAGTAAACAGAGAGATTGTCTGATACGTATGAAAATTATTTTACATACAAGCATGGAGGCTTGTGGTTTTGTTTTAAATTGGCATAAGCCTGGGAATGCTATGCTTGGAGAGTTATGAGAGTTTGGCCACCTGCTTCCTGAAATTTGATAATTTGATGATACCTTGCCCTATGAGAGGCTTAAAGTCGGGTGGGACAATTATGGGAAGGCCACCATTGTGAAAGTCCTATACCCCCATGGGCAGTGACACAATATTTTCCAACATGGTATCAGTGGTGAACATGGTAGTTATCCACGCACGCTAGCACGGATCAGACTGCGGCATGGTAGTCCTTTGATTATTTTGCACTATGATGCATAGGAGATAGTTTGTGAGGAAGTTGAAGATGATTCTGTTATTTCTTTCTTACAAATGAATATGCATTTGTATATAAGTTTGTGAGGAAGAAATTAAAATCATCTCCAGCTTCTTAAAATATGGCCACCTTTGCGTTAGGTAGTCAGTCAGCAAGCGTTAAGCTTTAGATGATTTTGTTATTTCTTTTCTACTTGCAAATGAACATGCATTTGTATTAATTTGTAAGGAAGAAATGAAATCATCTTTACCTTTTTAAAACTATGGCAACCCCAACATGACATGAATCAAAAATTGGCATTCCCTCAAGCTAGGTCATTCCCTATAAGCGACGCACTGCATAGGAGCCCGGGTGCGGTGAAAAATAGGCAAGGGTTGCTAGCACGTTCTCCCAGAAGCGACGCGCTGCATCGGATCCCAGGTGTAGTGAAAAGTGGGCAAGGGCTGCTAGAGCGTCTGCTCGGAAGCGACACGCTGCATTAGAACCAAGGTGTAGTGAAAAGTGGACATGGGTTCATACCATGGAGGTTGAGAAAGGCGGTAGTAAATAGGGTATCTCTAGAACATTAGATTCACATCGCCACATGGACTATAGGGACACTGATAGGTAAGAGTATGGAGTTAGTAGATGTGATTAAACGTAGGAGAGTCAACATCGCTTGTATCCAAGAAACCAAGTGGAAAGGGGCTAAAGCTAGAGAAATAGATGGGTATAAATTATGGTATGTAGGAAAGGAAAATAACAGAAATGGCATAGGAATAATAGTGGATAAGGAATTAAAGGATAAATTTGTGGATGTTAAAAGAATTACTGATAGAATTATTATAATAGAAATTGTTCTAGGAGGGCAGATTATAAATGTTATAAGTGCATACGCACCACAAGTAGGGTTACAAGATATAATCAAGAGACAGTTTTGGAAAGATATGGGGGAGTCATACAAGAAATTCCCAACACTGAGGGGATATTTATAAGAGCAGACTTAAATGGCCATGTAGGAAAAGATAAGAAAGGATATGATAAAATACATGGAGGATATGGTATTGGTGAATGAAATGAGATGGGGGAGAATATCCTCAATTTTGCTTTGTCATATAACCTATCCATTGCAAATACACTCTTTAAGAAGAGGGATGAACACTTAATAACCTTTAAAAGTGGACTTCATAAAAGCCAAATAGACTTTTTTCTACTTAGGAATAATGAACGATCTATATGTAAGGATTGTAAGGTCATACCAGGTGAGAGTTTAACCTCACAATATAGGTTAATGGTTATGGATATCCATATTAAAAGATGGAGTAAAAGAACTGAACTTAATACACATCCAAAAACTAGGTGGTGGAACTTAAAAGGAGAGAAAATAACCTCATTAAAAAATAAGTTGATGGTAGAAGGAAATTGGAACTATGAAATAGAAGTAAATACCATGTGGACTAATATGGCTGAGTCTATTAAGAAAGTGGCAAAAGATGCCTTAGGAGTATCTAAAGGTAAAAGGCTATTAACAAAGGAAACATGGTGGGGAGTGAAACAGTGCAAAAAGTTATTAAAGAAAAATGGATATGTTTTAAAGCTTGGCAAAAGATTAGACATAATGAAAACTATGAACAATATCAGAATGCTAAAAACATTGCTAAGAGAATAGTAAGTGAGGCTAAACTTAAAGCATATGATGAGCTCTATAATAAATTAGGAACAAGAGAGGGTGAGAGTAAGAGAATAGAAGGTTAAGGACTTAGAACATGTTAGGTGTATTAGAAGCGATGATCAAAGGGTATTAGTCAAAGATGATGAGATCAAACAAAGGTGGGAAACATACTATAAAAAATTGTTGAATGACAATGGCTCTGAGAATATAGGGATTGAAAATACTATAAATCTCAATAACATTGGATATTATAGGTATGAACGTAGGATTAGAATACATGAAGTAAAAGAGGCCTTGAAAAAGATGAAATCAGGAAAGGCCATGGGGCCTGATGGTGTACCAATAGAGGTTTGGAAGCATATGTGAGATATTGGGGTAGTTTGGTTGACCGTGTTGTTTAACAAGATTATAAAATCAAAGAAAATGCCTGATTAGTGGAGGAAAAACTCCATTGTACCAATCTATAAGAATAAAGGAGACATTCAAAGCTGAACTAATTATCGAGGGATCAAACTTATGAGCCACTGTGACGACCCAGGTTTTTGTAACATGATTTGTAAAGTATTTTGAAAGGTAGGGCCCTTAAGAGTGTAATTTTTTTTCGCAAAACAAAGCAGTGAAAATTCTTTTCTTTAGAACTTGTTTTGAAAACCCAAGTCACCACTTCATACATAACATAAGTACAATTTGTGTACAAAATAAAATTTCATTGAAGGAATATACTTTTATTAAATCTCCAGGATCCATCCAGTGGTTCACAGTACAGCCAGATCTATTACAGTACTTGTCCAAATTACATAATCCAAAACTCAAGCTCACCATACAATAAAACTCTCAACAAAGAAAAATACATGTCTTCAAGGGTATACCTTGAAGATTATTCTCTTCAAGTCTTCTATCGTCTTCAGCTCCTAATCCTCCTTCCCTGTATCTGAGATATTACAACATTTACAATATCTCATCAAGCAATGCTTGGTAGGGGATTCAAGAAGCATAATAATTAACAATGTAATTCCAATACTTCATAATCCCATTATCCCTCAACATATTCATGTCTCTACTCTTTACTTTGTAATTTATGTATATCTATATGCATACATACTCTTCATGAGTAAACCAGTTAAATTTATGAAAGTAGTCAACTATCATTCCCAACTAAGTTGATCAATTCGCTTCATTGTGAGAATTTAGTATTTTAGCTAATCTTATACTGGGAATTTCCATTCTTGGGAAATATTGGTAATATACAATTACCTAGCATTTCATTATGCTACAACATAAGGCATTTCACTATTCGTATTCTCATATGCATCATAGTGTAAAACAATCAGAAAGGTTGCTATGCTGCAGTCTGATCCGTACTAGTGTGCTCGGATAACTGCCCAGTTCACCACTGATACCACGGTAGAAAATATTATGTCACTGCCCGTATGGGGGGGCAAGACTTTCACAGTGGTGGCCTTCCCATAAATGCCACCACCCGACTTTTAGCCTCTCTTTGGGTAAGGTATCATCATATCATCAAATTTCAAGGAGCGGGTGGCCAAACTCTCATAACTCCTCTAACAATAGCATTCCCCTAGGCTTATGCCTATTAAAACAAACTCACAAGCCTCCAAGCTTGTATGTAAAATATATGTCATATATATCAGACCATATGTCTATTTACTTAGGGCTGAAATATTTTCTAGTTCCCTATTCACTTATAGTTTAGTCCTTAACCATCTTATATGTGTTTGGTTGGATCATAAGGTTTTCAAGAGATTTAATACAAGTATTAACATTACTCTTGTCAACATAAGATCATGAGTACAATCATGTATATCTCATGTAAATGCATTCATCAAATCCTCCTACCTTTAAGGATTGATCTCTTTTCCCCAATCTTCCATAATCCTGATTGATGTATGTAATCTGTACATCCATACATATTGTCAATATATAAATTATGAACAATCCTATTGATCACTAGATCTGATGTTTAGATTGATCTTTAGATCATTCATATCTAAGTATTTTTCTATCTCTAAGTCTTTGTGTGTACATCTCCTTGATCTTGATCTTTCATAGATCCATTGATTGACAATTTACACATGTTGATAAAGATCAATATCCCAGATCTTCTATCATCTAGTTCTTCTTTGGTCTAAGTTCGGTTATTGGATCATCCCTAAGGAGGATGATCTTGGTTTTCTTCCTTGAATCATCCTTGATCAAGGGTTTGGATTATCTAATCTAATGAACTATAACAAGCATACTAATAAACATGCATATTAAGTACAATACAATATTCCATTTCTTATTGTTCTTGATCATCCAAGATCTAATGGATCTTGTTTGATCATCCTTATCTTACTTAATATTTTTATTAGGGTTAGGTAATTTACTAACCTTTTATGCTCTTATTATTATTATTATTCAACCAGTTAATGTGCTGGTTGAAGGTAACTTATTCAAGCCTAAATATAGACTGCTCCTCTTATTTCCAATTGGCTAAGGCTTCGTAGCTGAATGGGTGAACACAAAGTGGTTACTTCAATCCTCATGTAAGGAGGCATTTATACCTTACAAACATCAACAGAACGTAGGGAAAGAGCGAGGCTCTATTAGATAACCCCCTTAACCACTATGTTCATCATTCACTAGAATGACCATAGCTCAACCTTTCATCAGGTTATTACAAGCATGTTTACCCTAAATACTCTTTCTAATGGATTTTAATTAAGTCCATGAATATTTATAATGTCATTCATGGGGTTTATTATGCTTTTCCTAGTTTGGGCCAAGGATTTGATAATCCTTATCTTTTCCTACTAACTATAGCCTTTACTAATTAAGTCCAAAGCACTCCATTCTTATTTGTGTCATGAAACTCTGATTTCTCATTAGATTACATTTTTTATGTTTTATGCTCTTTATCTCATAACAAGTAGATCTACTAATAACATTTAACCATAAATGAATTATAAATTCAAAGCATAAAACTACATAATTTAACACTTAATGATAATGGGGCAAGGTACTTAAAATTACTCTAACATGATTTCCAACTAATATACCTTAATAACTCAATTTAAACTAACATGGACTTAAGGTACAATCTCATACTATAGTATAAACTTATATGAAATTCTAGCATGGTCCTAAGTTAGAATGACATGAAATCATACTAAAGTGCCCCTAAGATAATTAAATCTAGCACCTTATGATAACAATGAAATCACATATCATGCTAAAGTCTAAATGTTATACTAGCATGCTTTATAACATAATCATATTTAAAATGCTATTATATAAAATGAAACTAATTATATTAATATTTTTAGAAACCTTTACTTATGATCCAACCATTAGATCTTAGATCTTTTCCTTTGATTAAGGGTATTAGTTATATTTAGGGGATTTTCTTTATTAAGGTCCAAAGATCATATTGATCCATTTTGTCATAATCCATCCATGATTTCTTGGATTTCATTATATCAACATTCATTTTATCCATCCCAAAGATCTGATCACACTTGATCTCATTGATCAAGTGGGTCCCTTTGTATTTTTAGGGTTCTTCTACCATAATGGGTAGATCCCTTAATATATCTCAAATATGTCCAAATAAACCATAGATCTCACTTTATTTCAATAATATATCATTAGTAAAATATATTTTCAAGATCTGATCATCTCAGATCTTGAAGATCTAGGTAATTAGAAACTTGTTTCTTTAATACAGAAGGTTTTACTAAATATTATGTCTATTTTATCATTTCATCACAAAATAGAGGTTTCAAGCTTTCCATAGCTTCTTTCCGATCTTAATTTGGAGTTCAGATGACTTAAGAATGTGCTTTGGAAGTTCACAGTCCTTCCCAGGGCCTAGATTTGATCTGGGCCCAAGGAATGGACGGGCCAGATTTTTTGGGCGGTAAACCAAGCCGGGTGGAACGCTTTCGGTTCATCGGGCGCGTCTGCTGTGATGAAATGCAGAAGCGCCCTCACGGGGCGTCCATGGACGCACGCGGGACATCGTCCCTCCAATCGGTAGATCGGACTGTCCAATCAATCCCTTCTCAATTGAGGGACCAAATTGTCTCAGATCATTGTGAAAATTCTACCCTAGGGGTTTTAGACCCTTTTGGATCTATTGGTGCAGTCAAAATTTTCATCTGAGCACTCTATAATTCTAAATTAAGGGTTTTGTTATTACTTTATTTTTACCTTTTTTATCATCAAAATAAATTATAGTAAACTAAAAATTACATAAACCAATATTAAAAATCTATAGAAAGTATTCCCACCTACCTGATTGGAGAAAAAACCTTAGTTATATGCCCAATTTAAAAAGAATACCTTGTAGATGAAGATATAGCCTAAGATCCACCTTTCGTGCAAATTCCCGTTGTTTGAACCGTTGGATCTTGAAATTACTTTGGGGGTTTTGTAGAATAGATATGGTGGGGAGTTTTGGATAGTGGAATTGATGAAATTTGATCTGGAACAGAGTGCCTAATTGATTTTAGGTCTCTTGTTCCAATCTAAAAAGAAAAAAGAAATTAAAAAGAGGGATATCTCTTGGAAATTTTAGGTTTTTGGGGAGGGATCTAGGTCTAATTTTTCAGGAAGAGTGAAGAAAATTTTGTGGGGATTTTATGAGCATTTTTGGAGGATTTTTGGGGTTGTATTTATAGGCATTTGGTCTTTTTATCATGATTATAATATTTAATTTTTTATTATTAAATGGCATGAAAGTCTCCCATGCTCCATTTTTTCTTCCCCATGCTCCATTTTTTTTTCCTAAGACTAGCTGATGTTTTTTGACCCATGACTTCACGTGGGCTGCTCATAAGATTCATTTTTGGGCCCCATGTGGGCCCCACATGGTGTAAAAAGACCATTTTGCCATTTATGTATAAAATTTTGGGTTTTATTCCCATGATCTCGGATTTGAGTTTACTTTGCGGCATTGGATTTGTATTTTTTAGTACATTCTAAATTTTGATGTCTCATATTTTGATTTTTTTGGGAGATTTTGATTTTTGGGTAAATTTACTATTTTACCCCTTTTGTCCAAGAAATGAAGAAACTTAAGGATTTTTCATCCGAATTCAGAATTTGTCGTGCTTATAGTTATTTTGAAGGGTTTGCTAAGTTTAATTTCAATTGTACATGTCTTATTATTTGATTATACTTTTCTAAAAGGTATATTCTAAATAACCTTAATATTTCAGCCCGAAATATCTGAAACTCAAACTTTATTGATTTTCTAAATCAATTACAAAAATTGGGGTTATTACAGCCACACCATGAAACTTTTTGAAAGAGTGATTCAGAAGAGCCTATGAATGAAACAAGTGTATCGGAGAATTAGTTTGGTTTCATGCCTGGGTTGTCTACCATGGAAGCTATTTTTTTATTAAGATAATTAGTAGTGAAATATAGGGAGAGGAGGAAAGACCTATATATGGTCTTTATCGACTTAGAGAAAGCTTATAATAGAGTCCCTAAAGAGTTAATATGGAGGGTGTTGGGTGGTAAGAGGGTTTCTCAGGGGTATATAGACATAATTAAAGATATGTATGAAGGGGCGGTAACAAATGTTAAGACCACTAGTGGTGTGACTGGTGATTTTCCTGTCATTGTAGGATTGCACCAAGGATTGGCATTGAGTCCATATCTCTTCACATTAGTTATGGATAAGTTAACAAGACATTTACATGAGGAGATTCCCTGGTGCATGCTATTTGTAGATGATATAGTCTCACTTGATGAGACAAGGGAGGGTGTAAACATAAAGCTAGAGTTATGGAGAGAAGCATTAGAATCTGAAGGATTTAAAATTAGCCGATCTAAGAAAGAATATATGGAATGTAATTTTAGCAAGGAGAGTAGGAGTGGAACACCAGTCAAGATTGATAACCAAGAAGTCCCTGTGAAAGACCTCTTTCAGTACTTAGGATCATTGATCCATGAGAGTGGAGAGATTGAGAGGGAGGTTACCTAGAGAATGCAAGCAGGTTGGAACAAATGGAGATGTGCATCTGGAGTTTTATGTGATCGGTGGGTGCCACTCAAACTAAAAGGAAAATTCTATAGGATGGCTATAAGTTTGGCCATGCTCTATGGATCAGAGTGTTGGCTAGTTAAGGAACATGATACTCATAGGATGAGCATTGTAGAAATGAAGATGTTGAGATGGATGAGTGGTAAGACAAGAAAGGATAGAATTAGAAATGAAAATATTAGAGGAAATTTAGGGGTAGCACCAATAGGTAATAAGATGAGGGAGGCTAGACTTAGATGGTTTGGACATATCCAAAGGAGACCAACAACGGCACTAGT